>OZ010789.1:2338933-3538933 GCA_963932465.1 Maratus speciosus
AAAAGAAGCTATTAATTCAACCTGTATGTATGCATTTTTTAGTCCTGTTCGCTCATAACTTTTGTAAATGTGCACCGATTTTGATAATTTTTTAAAAAATTGAAAGAGGATACACTCGAGTGGGTCCCATTATAATTTCAGGAAAATGGGTTCGGTACTTTTTTAGTAATTCACCAAAAACCAATAAAATAAATGATTTCTCGCAAATTATCTTTCATTGTTGTAACCGTTTTCCCAGTCAAAAGCATAAAACTATGTATTTGTATAGGTTAGCAGCGTCTAATTCTCACCGAGCTTGGCAACATTGGGTGAAATATCGCTAAATTTGGCGACCCAAAATAAGTTGCCATTAATGAAGCTAATTTGACTCCAGCTGACTCATTGGGTAAAATTCCCTTTCTAATTCAGATGGGTGTATCTTCTGCAATTGGGTTTTTTGCATTTGTTAATTGCCAGACCTATTTACAAGGGTCAATGGCCAGTCACATTCAAAATAGT
Source organism: Maratus speciosus (assembly GCA_963932465.1). Lineage (NCBI taxonomy): Eukaryota > Metazoa > Arthropoda > Arachnida > Araneae > Salticidae > Maratus > Maratus speciosus. The sequence goes on from OZ010789.1 coordinate 2,339,432, forward strand.
AATTTTATATGCATTTGTTAAATATGTGGCAATTAAAAATGGTAAATAATACAGAAGCAAATGAAATAATACAAAATAATAATTTAGTATAGATTTATCAAAAACATAACACGAGACGGGTGGTTTTCATTTAAGATATGTACGATAATAGTTTTACTTTTGGTTGTATGTTATATCTGGCAGAATTAATATCAAATATGTATATTCTAATCATATACTATATATATCTATGAATATAATACACATATCTACATCTATATTATACAGTTATCAGTGTTCGAAATCCTTGGTGGTCCGCTGGTCCGAGACCACTAAAAATTCAATCGGACCACTAATTTAAAAAAATTTAGTGGTCCGAAGGACCAGTAACTAACAGTAACTTTTCCCCCTCTCTGACAGGTAAACGTAAATTTTCCCATCCCTGAGAAAACTGCAACCAAACATTACAATAAGCATAAAATTTGCATAAAAACTTAGTCAGTTAAAATAAATAGGCGGAAATAAAAAACATAATAATTTCAGTTTTTGTTTATGTACTATTTAATTTTTAGCAAATTATAATTTTACATTTTATTATGCCGAAAATTTTGGGTAACTGAAAGTAAGTTTGGTTTATATTCTCGGAGGAGGAGAGGGGGGGGGGGGGTGTCACTTAAAGGGTTAAGGTACTTATATAATTTTATGTAGCAGTCCAGTGACGATGTCTGCAGACCAGTAAACTCTGATGTTTACTGGTCCTTGGGATCAGTGATTTTTTTTTTAATCAATTCTACCGCTGAAAATAATCAGGGTTGCAAAATTGCTAAAAAAATGTCGGTCATAACAAAAAATATGACAGACGATCAAGGGAGAATATGCAAGGGATATACAAAAACTCATTCAATTTCATTATAAAAATTAACATAAGGTTAACAGATGATAAGATTAAAAATTCAAAACAATATTATTGTATTTAATAACATTTGTTATAATACTTGTCCCCAAGCAGCATTAGCGATAAATACAAAATATTATTTTGTCTTCAAAAGCATCGGTAAATTAGAAAAATTTTGGTTTAAAAAAAAAAAAAAAAGATTAATCAATCTTTTTATCTTTATGCTTTTACAAACAAAATACCAAAGTTCTCCAAATGTTATTTATGAAAAAAGAGAGAGAGAGAGAGATGGGGGGGGGGGGGGGGGGGGGGGAAGAAAAATTTGTAAAAAGCAAATAGTATAAAATTTTGTAATGATAATGATTCTGAGATTCATATAAATATTAAAATTGGTCTAAGCCCAATAAAAAACAATGATGTTTTCAAAACAAAATACCAAAATTTTCCAAACGTTATTTCTAAAAAAAGAGAGGGGAAAAGGAATTTGTAAAAAGCAAATCAAATTTTGTGCATGCATGTGGCAGTAAGTAAAAGATACTGTATGTATGAGCACTGCATGCCCATAAAGCAAAAATTCAAAACAATATTCTTGTATTTAATAACATTTGTTAATGCTTGTCCGCAAGCAGCATTAGCGATAAATACAAAATATTGTTTTGTCTTCGAAAACATTGGTAAATTAGAAAAATTTTGGTTAAAAAAAAAAAATCTATTCAATATGTCTTTTAACATTCCGATGAAGCAAGTAACTTTTTTCCCTCTCTGACAGGTAAACTTAAATTTTCCCATCCCTGACAAAAACCGCAACCAAACATTACAATAAGCATAAAAACTTAGTCAGTTAAAATAAATAAACGGAAATAAAATACATAATTAATAATTTCATTTTTTGTTAATGTACTACTTATTTAATTTTTAGCAAATTATAATTTTACATTTTATTATGCCGAAAATTTTGGGTAACTGAAAGGAAGTTTGGTTTATATTCTCGGAGGAGGAGAGGAGGGGGGGGGGTCGCTCAAAGGGTTAAAGGTACTTAATATAATTTTATGTAGAGGGCCAGTGACGATGCGTGCGGACCCGTAAACTCTGATGTTTACTGGTCCTTGGGACCAGTGACTTTTTTTTAATCATTTCTACCACTGCAGTTATACATATAAATGCTTCTGGATTGCCTTTAAAATTTCCACTACATACTATTAACGGTACTTTTCCAGTCAGGGGACCTTGGCGAGATAATGTCCTTGGCAAAAGAAGGAAATATTTTCAGACAATCTATTCACTGTCTCCTATAAAGAAGCCATTTTTTTTTTTCAATATCTATATGATTTATTTATTATAAACAAGCCCATGTGTCTACTTTTATATGCAAACAGAAGTAAATTGTGTCGGTTCTGCGAGAGGGTGAATAAAAGAGGGTGAAATTCAAACACAAGTTTAAAAATCAAGAGAATTCTTCCAATTTTAGCAGAGTAAAACTATTTGATTAAAACTAAATGTGACATGCATATATTAAATATTATGTAACTACTCTCTCTGTGACATTTCATGGATAAGAATAAAAAGAGAGAAATGCACTTAAAGAAGGTCATGTTGAGGTTCTTAATGGATGATATTGACACATAAAACGAAATTAAACTTTGTTTCAAATTCAATGTTAGCTTAATAAGTATAGGAAATGACTGACATTTTATCACCTTACTTTACTTTCTAATAGGACGAGATGTGTGTAACCTATTAAATCCTTAACATAACTTAGAGATGATTCACTTTCCTTATGCAAATTGAACAGAGAGTAAACTGTCATCGATTCATGCTAATTTTTCTCCCACAATCTCTTTTCTTTCTCAATCACAATAAACTTAACGAATGCACGCCAAAGGCACAACCTTAACAATTACAAAGACTAAAATTGGAGACTTTATTGATTACATGTTATCCCTCCCTTTAAAAAAAATGTAATGATAATAATTATCGGCAGGTATGAAGGGGAGGGTATATGCCACACACTCTCTGGATTTTTTAAAGGAACAACTGTATACCCTCTGTTCTCATACCCTTTGCCTTGAGTGTATACCCTCTGCTTAGAATGCATACCCTCTTTTTTTTTACGACTACACCACTGATTATAGGTAAGAGTAATTTATATTTTAATACAGAAAAGAAAAGATTTCAGGAAAATAAGAGTAATAAAAATAGTGTTACAGTAAAAAAAAAAAAATATTTTATAGGAATAATTTTCGTAGGTTTATTATAATTTCATTTAACAGCTCCTTATTGTCAACAAAATCCTATTTCTTTTACACTGGATTTCTGTCTCTCATCCTCAAAAAATCAAGAAAGTCTCCAGTTATAATTAAGAAATGGAAAAACAGTCAACCACCGTATCGATTTATCTCTTTACTTCTGTGAACATCTGTACTTCTGTACATCTTAAGTTGTTAAGCCTAAAGCCACTTTCATACTTACTCCCTACTTTATATACGTATTTTTATGCTTAACCACACTGTATTAAAATAAAAGCATATTTAACATTTCATTGTAATGAAAAAAATATGGCATTCATAAAAATAGAATGCATATAGGTAAAATAAACCCAATAATACATACTACTCGTGTGACATCACAGTCGATATGAAATTTTATTCACTTATTAAAATAAACTACATGTGCATAAATATTTTTGACTGAAATTATTGCAAATTAAAAAATACATCTAAAAAACCACATGTGTGACCATTTTTCATTAATTCTCTTTTTTTCTGCACTATAATAGAAGTCAACAGATGGCCACCATTTAGAAGAAATTTCAAAGAAAACTTTTTAAATTAAAATTTAAAAATGGGAATATTTTAAAAAACAGCTAGTGTGGCCCCCTCTACAGATGAACAGCTTTCATTTAAAAAAATAATTATCAAAATCGGTTCGGCAGAAAGCTCGGGACAGATGACTAAAAAAACAGTCTTGTCTTTTAATTATTCTTGAAAATATTTATTTTCAACAGTAAGTTGACTATTTGCGGATATATATATATATATATCAGATATTTGTGAACATTGCTGTTTTTACAGATAATTTTTTTTTTTGCCATTTCTCGTTCAGCCCTCACCAATAGCATTCTGCTGTCCCTTCTGAAGAAGTGTGCCGGAAACTTGAGGAAGTTGGATCTGTCCACTGCTTCTCACACCCTCGATTACAAAGCTGTAGAAATAATAGGTACATTTTTATCTTCTGTATTAGTTGTACATTTCAGATGAAAACAATGTTTGTTTTGTTTTTGTATGAACCAGAAGTTAAATTTTTAAAAGTAATTCTGTTTTTTTACACCCTACATAAACTTTAAATTCAATTTTCTCAAAATGTTGTTTTTTGAAGTGGGATATGCACCTTTTTATAGAACCTGTCATTTTGACCACATTTTTTACACTGATCCATCTCAAGTGAACTTTTATGATTAACCAATCTACAACACTTTTATTAGAAAGTCTCTTTAGAAAAATGAAAATTTTTGTTGCTTAAAAATGGCTTTTATTCCAGTTTTTTTTTTTTTTTTCAAAATAAGTAATGAGTAGCTGTCTATAAATTTGATTTCACTTTACTAGGAATTGTTTATAATTGGTGTGCAAAATTTAAGGACGAGATGGTTTTTCGAATGTATCATCAAGCAGTTTTCCACATCGACCAAAATTATACCATTATCATCTCCAAGATGCGAAAATAGGGGACAAGTGATCAAAATTATTTAAATAATCCGTTCTGTTGCCTTTTTCGGATATTAATCTATCTGCTTCGTTCTTAATTTTTGCATACCAGTGTATTATGTACATGAAAAATTTCAAGTGAATATCTTTGCTACTTTCTGAGAAAAGGTACATTCATTGAACAGGGTAGATGTAGGTGCCTTCCTACATCTACCCTACAATGTCTGAAATGCCCTTTCCAAAATTTTGTTGACACCTCATCTGTTATTCTACATAGGGGAACCCACCTCCCTGGATTACAAAACATATCCTATTTAATTGAAAATACCAATAGATATTTTTATGTTTAACCTATTTGTTTAGAATGCCAACTAACACCACCAAAAGCATTTTGGTACTTTTCAGTTAGCTGGGCACAGTGATATATATATATATACACACATATATATATATATGTATACATATATTGGGTAAATAGTTTTTTTTTTTTTTTTAAGCTTTTTTATGACTAATATAAGGATAATTCACACACTATATATGTGATCTTTAGGCTATTTGGAATTTTAGTATCTGACAATCTTATATAAACATCCATTTTTTATTTATTTATTTTATAATTTATTTAATTATTTATTTATTTATTTTATTTTTCTTTCCTGTTCATTTTTTATATATAAGCTAAATATTAAGACTATTATATTTTTATAATATATAATTTATTTTATTTTATAGCGTATAGCCTATATTCTATATAGTATCAAGTTAAAAAAGTTTTTTTAATTTCTCAGTGTAGATTTAATGGTATGGTAATAGAATATATTGTTTTAACATTTAATTTATTTTAAAAAAAAAAAAGGGAAAAAAAATTCTGAATAATGTTATACAGTATGGTATTGTTTATAATAGGATGTGTGTAGGAATGCAGTTGATACATTTTAATTCATTAGCATGTATTAGGTTCTTCTTATTTTGACATTTGTATAATCATAATAGTTTTTAAAATAATATAATAGATGGCAGCACCATTAATTTTGTATTTTTAAATAGCCTCTAATAAAGTCATAATTTTAATTTTTTTACTCTAGCTGGTAATTATACGCTTAATATTGGCAATGTTGTAAAATTGTTATTATACAATTTAAAATTGTTTTTAAGTATTATAAATAATGTAATTATTTTTTATTTATATTATATTAATTATATTTATCACATTATTTCAACATGAATTAACTGACTCAATAGCTTTTAATTTCTGTGTTAACTTAACTGTTTTAAAAATAATATAATAGATGGCAGCACCATATATTTTGTATTTTTAAATAGCCTCTATTAAAGACATAATTTTAATTTTTAACACTAGGTGGTAATTATACGCTTAATATTGGCAATGTTGTAAAATTGTTATTATACAATTTAAAATTGTTTTTAGGTATTATAAATAATGTAATTATTTTTTATTTATATTATATTAATTATATTTATCACAATATTTCAACATGAATTAACTGACACCATAGCTTTTAATTTCTGTGTTAACTTAACTGTTTTATTCACCTTAATCTTATCATGCTTTTTGGATTCCATGTGTGGGAATATTTTTTGAAAATCTACTGGGAATTAATACGGTATGTTTTGTAAGATTTCTCTTGCTATAAATCAAATATTTAATGTTTTGTAGTTTTTTTTCTCCCCATTTCATGCCATTTGATAATGTTCTGTATTCATCTTGAAACTATTTTTTTGATTATATTGGTTGTTTGAGTACAGGGGAAAAAAAATTTTCAGCTTATAGCTTTTTTTCCCACAGAAAACAACCGATTTGCTTATATCATTGAATTCTGTACTCTTGAAAACGTAATTCAATATATCAATTTTTTCGGAATCCATATTCTTCTTTTCTTCCATGTTAATTCTTGTAATTAGGTATAAGGTACTTTATTTTACATATTTTGGTTTATGGCGTGTAGTCAATCATTCACAATATTGCAGTTTTTGATGATGGTCGGTAATGTTTAATTAATGGTTATATATATATATGTATAACGGCTTTACCATTATATATTCATTATTCCTCCTTTCCTCTCAAAAATCAACTTTTAACCTTACTGGGTTATTATAAATTGTCATTATTCTTCCCCCCCCCCCCCTTCAAATAAAATATTTAGTTTAAATTTGACATTTTAGAGTTAATTTCATATGTCTTTATTCATTCTGCTCCCCCCCCCCCCCCCCCTCTCACTACTGTAAGTTTCGCTTTTACTTTATAAAGTTCTTTTCAAATGCAGACATCATTTATCTCGGTTCCTTTTTCTGTCTTTCAAATTCACACGATAGAAAAAGATCTTAACCGCAGCTATTTTCCATTGAAATAAAGTAAAAGAATAAAATACAAATGAATGTCTTTTCGCTTTGCAGCCGACGATATCGAATGCATATTTTCCCAGCCTCTGGGCTTGCATTAGTATTCAATTCTCACCCTTCTGTTTGTCGGATAAAAGCCATATGCCCCTTGCTGACTAATTCAGCTGTCGTTAAAATCTATAACGAGCATGTAATATCACGTGTTAGCTATTTCTTTAGCCACTTTCCCTTACCGCAGGAATGTTAAGATACGTGTAACCATTTAGCCGCGCCATGGCGTAAGTTTGAGTTCTATGTAATACTTCAGGATGCTTCTGATTCCTTTGTCCACGCCACCAATACTCATCGCCAATACAGTACATAGGTTCCTATTCATCTCGCCAATGAGTGAGTGATTGTAATGCATATTTTACCACTACTCCCTCTGATCTTGTAGGTGACGGACCTCAGCTCTCGGCCCTTCGGGGCCGCCCCTTCGGGCAGTCTTGTGTTTGACTTCTCCCGTCCCACTGTATTCTCATGGCCCTCCTTTTAAAAGTTTCATAATAAAGAAGTAAGTCCTCGAAATCTTCGTGTTGGAGTTTTTTTTTCATTCATTCATGAATCTGGGAATTCAATTCTCCTTTACAATATGTATACCCTATCTATATTATAAAGGACAAACATATCTGTGCGTAACGCATACGTCATTCTGCGAATGGCAACACTTTGAAATTTGAAATGAAATTTCACTTTTGCAATTTTCGCTACTGCAAATTTTTAAACTTCTAAACATCCCACATTTTAAATGTTTACATCGTCGTATGCAGAGAAAAATGCACTTTTAAATGCAATTTGTTTGAAAGCTGTACCTCAATTTATTTCTGAGATATTAATTTTTTTATAGTTTTTAATACTAATTTTCTAATCGTGGCAACTGAAGTACTTCATTTCTATTAAAAGTGGATTAGTTATTTTTATTGATTATATTCTTACAGATACCATTTTCTCATTGCAATTAAAATATCATTTTTAAAAATTTGAACAGCAAATGACGTTATGCTTTAAAAAAGACACAATTTCCCTGATGATGCTCTTATATTTCACTATTTTTTCATTTTGCTGATATTGAGTTTGAGACAATAAGCAAAATATTTCAGCGACTGAAAATGACGTCATATTTAAAAGTAAACGATAATTTTATTTGATAAAACGAGATATTTCCCCTTGAATACGTCTAAAAGTTATAAATTTCTGGAAGTTTTACGCGCAGGTACAGATATTATACTAAGACCTCAAATCACGAGTGGGAATTTTAACATGGAAAGTTGTAATAGTTGACAAACGTGACTTCAAGCTTGAAAAAATATTTATTAATAACCTATTGCGCATTAAAATGTTTTTAAATGGTTAATATGGATGTGAAACGTGGAAAATGACTTGATTCGATTTAGAAGTAACGGTAGAAAATTCTATGATTATGTCAAGGTGAAATCATTTATGCAGATTTTTCATTTCGTAACCAAGCATCAATTAATAACTTAATCAAAATTACTTATCTTGATTATATGTTACTGATTACGTATATGAATAAAGTTTAATTTTTCAATAATTTTAACAGTTGAAGTTTATGAAAAAAGTATTTTGTTAATCTTAGGTTAAAATATGTCTTTGGAGAGCTTAATTAACAAGTGTAAGATGGATTTTTTATTCTAATTATTTTTTGTCGATGTATTATAAATTTGATGCAACACTTCCTTTGTAAACATTTTCTTTCGTCGAAATTCGACGGGTTCCACCTCGTATATATAAAATCCTAATGAAACGAATTTATGAAACGAATATATGAAACGGTTGAAATGTAACGATTCTTTGAATCGACTGTTTAAACAACTGATTATGTTTGATGGCGATTTCTCCTAAAATATGGAATACTTTGCGATCAAATTAACACCAAAAATCAATATTGATCCACAGATTTCAAAACTGGTATTAGAATTTTTAAATTTGAATTTGTTTTCGAAATATTAATTTTTTTTTCTAATTTTATATACATTTTTCTAATGATGGCAACTCAAATTTTAATCAAACAGATATTTTTTTTTTCAGATTTTAGAAAAGGTTACTATTTTAAACTAACTTGGCGAGAAGTTTGGCCTCCCTTAAATGTATGCTAAGAAATGTATCATGTTACTTTTATTCATAATTCAATTTGTATTTCATTATCATTTTATTTAATACAAACAGAAACATTTAAAATAAATGGCTTTCACTTCTTTATTTTTTTTTAACGAAATGAAAAGAAAAATTATTAGGCAGAGATGTCATATACGCACCGGTATAGGTCAAAACTGGGAAATTTCATTAGCGGCCACTGGCCGGTAGAACTAGTTTTTTAACTGGCCACTTTTTTAAAACTAGTGGCCACTTTTTTATTTAAAAATACTAAACAGTAAAATTTCTATAAGTATTCATCTAAAACTGAATAGCCCAAATAAATATGTTAATGTAAATATATTGGAACCAAAAAAAAGCAGAATCCTTGATGAAATGCAAGAAAATTTTATTCTCTCCTTGTAAAAAAGTGGCCGTAAGGTGGCCGCTGATAGACAATTTTTCACTGGCCACTTTTTCTCATTTACTGGCCCTGTGGCTGGTGGCCAGTGCTAATTTTGACCTTTACGCACCGGGGTACCTAATTGTACAAACTGTAGATGTGTTCATTATGCTGCATGAATCGTATTTGTGTCTAACCTCGTAGCTCATAGTATAAATGATTCACACGAGAAATTGGAATTAATAAGTGAGCTGAAATAAATGCTACTTAGAAGTAAGAAATTCCTTTTTTTTCTGTCACAATTGTTCAAAATTGTTTAATAACATATTTAAAATGTAGAGAAAAACAATTTTGAATGTTGCCTTCCTTTCTGCCTTATTAAATGGCTCTGTTTAGTCTGTTAGTGGCTATAAAATCCGATTTTAAGGATGCCAATTTTGCTATTTTATTTTACACAAATTTCTTGTAAGGAATGGAACCGTTATGCACACTCATTTTTCTTATTAAACCTTTTTTTGACAAAGCAATTTTTTATTGAGATTTCTTGCTTCAGTTCCTTTTTATTTACAAAGTGGAATTAAAATTGTAGCTAATAGAAAAGTTTTCTGGTTTTCAGTTACCTTTCATTCATGCCCAAGTACAGGGCAGACCTATATTCTCAATTTAGTTTGGGAAAACCAAAGTGCATTCTGTTCCTATATCTCAGATGACACTTCAAAAAGTTTCTTTCTTTCCTTTTTTAAAAATAATGAAGGTGTGATTTTATAATAAAAGTACAAAAAGTATCTGATTGGGGGGGGGGGGGGGGGAAGCATAAACTGGTGAGAAAAAGCTGTGGATTGTCATGAAACATGATGTTATTATTTTTATGGCAAATAACAATTCTTTCTCTATGCTATTTTTGTACAAATACTACTCTTTTTTTCACTGTACGTTACCAAAGGAACTATTTTTAATGTAACTAGGTGGTGACAGCCCTGTGCCTTTCAAACAAACTGCATTTTTTTTTTTTTTTTTTTTTTTTTTTTTCTATTCAATGGTATAAAATTTGAAATTGCGTAAGTTTTAGAAGTTCCTTCTAAAAAGCAAAATTTATGATTCAGGTTGTTGTCTCAATGTCAATAGGACATCAGCATGACTCGCAAACACGTGTTTGCTTTATAAACCGGCCAATTCAACCCTGTTAACCACTTAACTGCTTTGCTCGAATTGACTTCGGGCAGACAATGCAGTCCATTTTCACCATGTCCAAACACGGTTGAGGCATGCTTCAAATTTCTGTGCCGATCTCGCTTTGCCCGATATTTAATTTTAAGACGCTTCATTTTAGCAGTAGATGGCAGCACTAAACAACTGAAACATGAATATACGGTAATTCTGAGTATTATTTTGGCACACTTGGTTCGTAGGATTCTTTTATTTGGAATATTTTATGTATAATGGCTTCGTACCACACAACAGCTAATGTATAAAAGAGGTGAAAATATTTAATTTCACATGTTATTATATTTAATTGATAAAATATTTTTCCACCCAAAAATAATGTTTTTCCAGCCTTTCTATAATGATTAAAAAATTTTAAAATAAATAAAAACATGTAGCCGTATTTTGTGTTGAGTGTCTAAAATTTATTTTTGCAATATGTTAAATTTTGTAAAAGAGGTAGTAAAACTATTTTATTTCATATTATACTTGCATATAAAGACGAAAAAGCAAATAAAAAAATGTGACAATTTTTTACACCATTTTGAGAAAAAAAAATTGTAACAGTTAAGTGGTTAAAGATTCCAAATAGACTGACCATTGTACAGAACACAGGTAAAAATTATTCTGAATTAAAAACTATTAGAGTTTTTAATGTTTTCTAAGTCCAACTACACTATAGCCACTTAATAGCCACATACTAGCAATGAATTGAGAAAGATTTCGTCATTTATAACAAACATTTTATCTTGATAATTTCAGTATTTAAGTGCATAGTCCAATGACATGTCTTTTAGATTCATGTTTTATTTACTTATTTGTGACGTTCTCAATTTGTTTGTCAATTCAGTTACAGAATATCTACCCTATATATATATAAAATCCTAATAAAACGGATATTATGAAACTACAATAAAATGAATGAAACTGAATGTATGAAACTACAAGAAAAAAAATACTTTATTAAAGTATTTTTAACTAGCAGACCCGCCCGGCGTTGCCCGGGGTTTGTAAATAATAACCTTAAACAAAACTTAAGTTTGTATGATTTTATAGCTTTGAAAATTCTTTTAAATGAACCTAATTTCGGAATCTCCATTGCCTTCCACATTGTCTAATGTGTTCCCATCAAACTTCTTTCCGAACGAACCTGCACTCTGGATCCCCACTACATATGACAGCAGTTACCGGAAGTGGCCGCACGTACCGGAGACAATCGAAGACCAAGTTGTGTGAGCCAAACCTTGTAGGAATCAAGCCCAAAGAAACCAAAAAAAAAAAAAGAATGCGCCATTAATGTTAGAAAATGTAGGTAACTAAAGTCTAAGATAAAATATCATAATACAGAAAGTAGCTGAATTGTAATCTAAGTTAAAGGAAGCAAATCACATTGAAATTGGGCCCTTAAAACCGAGGAAATAATGCGCCACCAAGCGGTAGAAGATGCCTCCTCACCTTGTAAATTTCATGAATCACTGTTAGCATTAACACAATATTTAATAAACAGATGAAATCCCTTATCTAAAGTTACCTTAAAAGTAACGCGATTTTTAATTTACGGCTGTAGTGAGTAGACGTAAGTTAATGCTGAAAAAGGAGATTAATGTTCGAAAAAGGAGATTAATGTTCGAAAAAGGTGGTAGCTGAGGTAAAAAGAAAGACCGGGCCCTGGGGGCCAGGGTCTTAACTGGAATGTTGTTGAGTATAAGAAAATTTTTTAGGTGTTTTAAAGTAGTTGGAAGACGCTAAAACTATGTTAAGGAAAATTGCAACAGAATAGGATAGTTTTTAAAGAAGCTGCAACAAAGGCCCCATGAAGACGATGAATATTCAAAATGGGTGGCAGCTGAAGTCTGCAAATTTTTTTTGTCGTTCATGTAGTAGCTGGAGAACCTAAGAAGTTGTTAGGAAAAAAAAGTTCGTAATTCAGACCATTTTTAAGGGAGCTATAACAGTGGGACGAAAAGGGCCCAACTGTTAGTTGAGAGCAGGGCCCTAACATAAAAACGTTTAAATGTTTTAGTACTTAGCATTTTAGATCTTCAATTAGTCAAAATAATCATAGGGTATGAAATAATCATTAGAATAATATTTTAAAGAAATGTGAAAAAATGGGGTAAATGCTTAAAAAAGGGCCCTAGTGCACCAATAAAAATGTGATGGTGTTGGTCTAGGGAAAAGAGTCCAAGACTCAATCTTAAAATCATGCAATGAGAAGGTTAGAAAATTAGGATGTAAAAAATGCATAGCACACAAAAAGTTCAATGGGCCCCGGATCGGTCCCTACAGGACCCTAAGGTGCCCAGGATTTTAACTGGAATATAGAAACTGGAGAATAACTAAATGGAAAATGGTTTCAAAAATGAAGATCGCATTAAGAGAGGCAATTTATTAATAATTTATGGTGCAAAAGCTTCAAGGGGCCTTGTACCGGGCCCCTTGCAAGGGTGCCAAGGTCTTAACTGAAATGTAGAAATGGGGCAGAAACTGAAAGGAGAATTCACTCCAAAACCGAAGAAAATCGGATAGAAAAGAGGCTTGTTATTAACAATTTAGAGCACTAAAAGTTCAAGGGGCTCTGTACTGGGCCCCTTGCATTGGTGCCAGGGTCTTAACTCAAATGTAGAAATGGGGCAGAAACTCAAAAAGAGAACTCACACCAAAAACAAAGAAGGTCGGATAGAAAAGAAGCATGTTATTAACAATTTAGTGCATTGAAACTTCAAGGGGCCCTGTACTGGGCCCCTTGCAAGGGTGTCAGGGTCTTAAGTGAAATGTAGAAATGGTGCAAAAACTGAAAGGATAATTCACCCTAAAAACAAAGAAAATCAGATAGAAAAGAGGCATGTTATTAACGTTTTAGTGCATAAAAACTGAAAGGGGCCCAGGGGCCCCGGCCCTTAAAAAATAAAAAATCTGAGCCTCAGGTGTATCAGGACCTGTCTTTGACTAATCACATGTGAAATTTCAGACTTCTACGTGCGGTAGTTTTCGCTAGCTATCGCACACAGACAGACAGACACACAGAGCGATTTATTCTTTTATTAGTATAGATTAATTACAAAATAATAATAAATTAATAATAAAATATTCCCATAATACCCAAACATATGAAAATTAATTTTTCATCAAAATAATGCATAAAAATATAAACTAAAATTGGATGAATTTGGATATAAATAGTGAATCAATTTCAGCAAGATACTCAATCCACACGGCTGATGTTGAAATCGGATGTCAAACACGATGCATGACTATTTTAAAATATTTTAATTAATTACAGAATAATAGAAAATAAAGAATATATATTAAAATATTACTCAAACATTGTAAAAAGGAATTTTTCATTAAAAGAATGCATAAAAATAAAAACTGAAATCAGATGAATTTGGATTTTAAATATGAAACTTTATTCTTTTTTTTTTCAACAATAAATACTTAATCAATTTCAGAAAAAAAATCTTATTAGCTAAAGAAAAATATTTCATGCAGAGCATGGTCAAATCGGAATACACAAAACAATGCATGACTATATTTTAAAATAATTATATTAATTACAAAATAATAGAAAATAAAAAATATATGTTAAAATATTACTAAAACATGCAAAAAATGAATTTTTCATCATAAGAAAGCATAAAAGTATAAACTGAAAGTCGATGAGTTTAGATTTTAAATATGAAACTTTATTCTTTTTTTCAACCATAAATGCTCAATGTCAGAAAAAAAAAAATCTTGATGCAGGATTCTACTTTAAAGTATTTTAATTAATTACAGAATAATAGAAAATAAAAAATATGTATTAAAATGTTACTCAAATATGTGAAAACTTAATTTTTCATGTAAAGATTGCATTAGCATATAAACTGAAATGCGATTAATTTGGATTTTAAGAATTAAAGTTTACTTTTTACTTTCAACCATTTAAGTGCTTAATTTCCAAAAAAAAATACACATTCCAGTCTCAAACTCTGAATCTTGTTTACAAAATAAATAAATATCAATTTTTGCTTAAATCGTCTTTTTCTTAAATCGCCTTTTCCTTACATCGGAAAGCATTGAGGTTTGTGATGTTTGCTTAAATCAGGTCCTCCTAAATCGATTTAACACCAGCTTGCCATGTAAGCAATAGATAAATCAAAGTAGATAAATCGGTTTTCCGATGTTAGCTCTGAATCAGTATTTTGGTTTAAATCGATTTAAAGCCAATGGCTAAATTGCGATTTAAGACAATGGCTAAATCGCGATTTAAGACAATGATTAATGGCTAAATCGCGATTTAAGACAATGATTAAATCGCAATTTAAGACATTGACTAAATCGCGATTTAAGACATTGACTAAATTGCGATTTGCGATGTTAGCTTAAATCGATTTAAGACCAATGGTTAAATCGGATTTCCAATGTGAGCTTTAAATCGATTTAAGGCCCAGGCCTAAATACACACATAAGAGAGTGACTCATAATCAACACAAACTACTGGACGTAGAAGCATGAAAATGGGTAGGAAAATTACTTATTAGGATGAAAACACACACTAAGAAAGGGCTTACTAAAATACCACCTCTAAGGGGCTATAAAAGAGAGAACAAACTTTCTAAAAAGTTCCTTAAAAATCGAATAGGATAGTTATGTGTCAAATGATAACATGTTACAATGTACTTTTGTATGCAAAGGGTACACAGTCAATTCTTCTACGTTCAATAGTTTGTGAGATATTTCATATTTTTCTAATTTGGCGCAATAACCTAACAGGACGGGTGATCATTCATCCATACTACATCTGTTACTACAACAATGGAAGAAAGTCAAATGAAATCATTTCGTCAATAAATTACAGTGAATTCTCGATAAGTCAAATACGAAGGGACCGACAAAAATATTCGAGTTATCGTAAGTTCGACTTATCGAAAATCATTAAATAAATACAGAAAATGTATGAAAAATAATTCAATCATATACATAGGAATTGCAATTACACTGGCAAAATGAGCGCTAAAGAGAGATATAATTTAATTGTACATACTTTGTACATACTTACAAATTCAAGTTTTCTGAAAAAAATTTTTTAATGACGACTGAAGGATCATTTTTGTCTTTCACATGTCAGAAAGTAGGTAAACAAAGGTAAAGAGAATCGTCCACACCGTCACTACTTTCGGGATATTGCTGTAGTGTCATCATTGCCGAATGTGCTTCTTGATCGTTTGGAGGTGAAACGCAATTTATTTCCTCATCATCCTCAAACTCAGGATCGCTCTCCACCTTTTCCCTTGCTTCAGCTATATCTGAAGCACTTATTTCTCAGCAAACTGTGACATTTTCTTCCATATTCAAAAACGCATTATCATCATCTTCAGAAATAACTTGATCTTGTAGATTTTCATTCACAATACATGAGTACGCATTGCTTGCAAAGAAGCCACATCTAATGAAGCAATTTTTGATAGTGATCTGTTTCACATAGTTGTTCCAGGTACTTGAAATCAGTCTAATTGCTTCTAACGCATCACACTTTTGATTTTTTACATTTTCGTCATCCTCGATTGCCTTCCACCCATTTCTGTAGGAATGTTTTAAACATTTAATTATTCCCTAGTCTGCTGGCTGAAGTTTAAAAGTTGTGTTAGAAGGAGGAAATTCTAACTTGGTAGATTTCAAGTTCAAATGTTGATCGTGAGATGTACATGGATCAATGAAGATCAACATTTTACACTTTTTTGCATGAAAGACTACATCCAAATTTCTTATGTACTCCTCGAACAATATCAGTGTCATTCAAACCTTGTTATCGGATCTGTACTCTACCGGAAGTAACTTTTTTTGTTTGAAACAGCGAGGATTTTTGTACTTAGCGATGACAAATAAAGGGATTTTTTTCTGTTCCAGAAGCATTTGCTCCGACAAGCACATTTAAAAGTTCTTTACTTAACTTTCCACCAGAACTTTCCACCCCTTAAACATTATTGTCTTGTTAGGAAAACATTTGTAAAAATCTCCCATTTCATCCATACTGTAAATGTCGTCCGTACTATAGACTGCAAGAAGTTTGGGTAATGAAACTGTCTTCCATTCATCACACAGCGTATCAGACACAACTTTTGCTTCAGTGTCTAATGTCCAAAACACAATGTTGTGTCTGGCTTTAAATTTTTCCAGTCATCCCGTGCTAGCAGGGAATCCTTCCACATTCAATAATTTTGTGAAATCCAAAGCATTCTCATGTAATATCGTACCACTTAAAGGAATTTCACTCTTCTATGTACTGTAATATGTAAACCATTTTACGAGGTCTGTTTCGATATCTTGGGGGGGAGGGGAGGGGGGGGGACATACTCGTCCTGATGCACTTTGGGTTGACATTTGACTTAAGTCTTTTGAAATTGCATTCTTTATCTGCTTTGTATGCTAGATAGCATGTTGGGAGGGATATCATTTTTCACAGCTAGATCTTTTTCATTAAATTAGAATTTTTTTCAATATCTTTTATCAAATTTACTTTTTGTTCTAAAGTAAGGATTTCTAATTTCCGCTTCGACATTTTAAAACACCCAACTAAAAGCGTATCACGATGTGAAAGCAATAAACACTGAAATGACAAGACTCAACATTAAATCAAAAATCCCCGATGAGAGCTCAATAATGGAATCGAAAGATTAAAAAAAAAATCCTTTCAAAAAAGCGTGAGAAATTTGGCAAATTGGAATACATTAAACCACCTGTTCTGTTTCGAAAGAATCCAAGTTAAGAAAATGGATTACTTGAAAGTTGAAATGAATGGGGAGGGTGAACGATTGCCACCGAAGCAAACTTGCAGACTCTTCTCCCTGTCCAAGGTGGAAAGTAAAAATAGCGTCCTTCAATGCCGGCGAAGGAGTGCAGAAAAGTTTTATCTAACAAAGTGTCAGTATTTTTGAGCTGTGGCTGAAAAATTAAGAAATTAATCCAATTAGTGTTATTTCTCTTTCTAAAAAAAAAAGATCGACTTAAAAGATGTAGACTTCGACAGAACGAGAAAGTTTAACATTGATTTGTAATAAAGGACTTCGTGTAAGCTTCGACTTAAACAAATGTTCGACTTATCAGACTTCGACTTAATGAGAAATCACTGTATTTTGTTCAGTATCAGTTAGAAGAAAACAAACTGTTACTGATTTTCTTTTAAATACAAAGAAAAAGATTGAATAAGAAATGAATATTATAAAATGAAAATATTTAATTGAAATATGAAAACAATGTTTGCATGGCTTTAAAAAAAAGTTTTCACCAAAAGTTTTCTGGAGATTGGAATTTAAATTGGGTGATTGATCATTTGTTCCTGTTTAAAAGAAAAAGTGAATACTTTTATGTTAGCCAGGCACAAATCTTGCCAATAGCCTTTTTTAAATCGCCAACAACAGTATTTACATTTCACATATGTAAACTGGAAACAATTCTTTGATGTAGAAATAAAGTGTTTTGATTATGGTATTACTTTCTATTATTTTTTTCTTTTTACAATTTTAAATGAAATCAGTGAAAGATATGTATTTTAAATGAAATGAGTGAAAGATTTTTATTTTTAATAAAAATAATGACTGATGATTTTATTACATAACATATCATTCTATGATTTTAGCTATAGAGCTATTGGGAAAGTTATAGAGAAAGGTGAATGCAATTATGACAGATATATATTTAATATATAAAATGCATATTTGTATTTCATTCCGGTATAATTTGACCTCTGCTGGATGTATTTGGATGGGACTGTTAGATAATTTTTTGTGGATGGCTGGTACTTCTCTGTTCTTGTGTGTTGTTTTTTTCTGAAGCAAAAACCTGACAACGAATCTGATTACAGAAAATCACAACATCGGCCACTCTCTATATAAAATAAAAATTCATATTTCATTCTGATTGTTCATATAAATCAGGTTCTATTTAACATACTTTTGTAGAAGTAGTTGGAAAAATATTTTAATGTAAAACACACTGTTCTACCTCACTTAGTTAAAGAGCTACGTGAGAAAGTTCTGAGATGAGGTGAACCCGACTCTAAAAGATGAGCCTTTTTAAAAGGTTCTACTGGGTGGATAGAACTATCTCTGTTAGTTAGATCATTTTTCAGGGATGGTTTTAGTATATAATACATCGTCCTACATTGCTTTGTTGTAGAATGATGGTCAAAAGTTCTATAATCAGGCTAACCTGATGATGAGAGATGAACGATGACATGATTATGAGGTGTGAGAGATTTGCCTTTTTTAAAAGTTTTTACCATTGCATTTTTAATTTAGTGTGTTATACGTATTCATCTATCGTACTTTACCAAGACCTACTGTCAATGATCCACTCGATATATTTTGATCGATTCAAGGTCTGTTTGAAGAAACCAATCAGCGTAGCAGGTGAAGACTGCTAGTTTTTATAATAAAGGTCTAACAATTTTCTTAGATTTTATAAATGTAAATAAAAGTTGCCAGAAAAGAAAGTCCTTCTTCTTTAGTGAGCCCTATCCCTCGCCTGAAGGAAGTTAAAATATAAATAATAAATAAATAAAATTTTATGTATCGATTGCTAAAGTATTTTATCTTTTCGAGTCTTTTAAGTCATTGAATTTGTATAGCGATCTTTGTTTATTTAACTTTTGAAATAGTTTTTACGTTTTGTTCTCCAGCTCAGTGCTGCCCCCACTTGGAACACATTAATTTGTCGAGCGTGAAAGTCACTAATGTCTCTCTCCAGCAGTTGGCCATCAAATGCCCCAAGTTGAAGGTAAGCCTTTTTCTGGATCTAAAATAGAATCTTCTGTAGTGCACAAGTTGATAAATACATCTCTGAGCTGTCATACTGTATGAATAGAACAGATTTGGAGATGAAATGCATAAGATTTATTCTCTTTTTCATTTTCCAAACAGTGAAATTAACATTTTTTTAAAAATATTTATGTATTCTGACCTTATATTTAAATTATCATTATGAGAAATATATTCTGTATTACATTTAAAATGTAGGTAAGTTAAAACTCTTACCTCTTCATTTCCATCACTTCAATTCTGCCTCTCTACGGCTGATAAGTGAACTTTACAATTTTATTGAATCTGCATTATTTTGACTTGTTTGTCTAGGGTTGAATAGTTGAAATAAATGAATAAATTATTTAAGTGATATTTCAGGCATTACAACAGTAATCACTCATGAGACAATCTGTATTAAATATATTAAGTATATTAAAAATTACATATTAAGTATTAACATATTATGCTGCACTTATGGCAGCATTTTATTTTTACATCTTTATTCTAGATTCAACAGAGAGCATAATAATGAAAGTTTTATTCAGTTCTGTTCAGTCATCCCATGACAAGGATTGCATCCCTTCTGGAGAAAAAGTCTTTTGTGATTTTTTGCCAATTATAGTTTATGTTCATAAAACCATAGTTTCATTTCGGTGTTGCAATACTTGACAATGAGATTATTGATTTAATTGGTCTGATTTTATTTGTTTGAGATTTTACAAATGTTATTGTAAGGAATGATGAATGTCACAATGAACTGTTCATGTGATTTTTTTTATCCTATGAGGGCGGTTATATTTTCAATAATTCAAACTGAACCCTGGAAATATGTTGAAGCAAAATTTAATTTCCATTACAACGAAGGTCATCTGGCAGGGAAAAAATAATCCCAACTCTTGAGCTCAACTTCTATATCCGTCTGGACCCTGTCTCAAAGGGAACACTTTTTGGATTGACAGATTGAAAGAAACAAGATTTCTGAGTTTCGTAAAGTGTTTTAAAAATGGAAAGAAAAGTGAATTGTTATTGTAAGGAGAAATATTCCATCTGATTTTTGAAGCCTTTGCACAAACAGTTTTTTCATTCATTTCTTTTATTTTTTTCATTCCAGCCATGAAGGATACATAATACGATACAGTCTTCTGCAAAAGGCCAATGAAAATTCTATCAACATCATCCCAGTTCCAGTGAATGGAAGTTTTTTTTTTAACCATTTGGAAAAATGGTTATTGTTCTCATCAGGGTAGGAAATCAAAAGCATATCTGAAGGTTTTCATTGGTTTAATCTGCGTTTTATTCGTTTTCTGATGGGTCTATACATTAATCTGTATATCCCTTTACTTTCAACAGAGATGGATACCTTCTGTTGCCACTAGGACAAAAAAGTAATAAAAACTTCAAAAAAAATTAATAACTCAGAAACAAATTGAGATACAGCTTTCAAACAAATTGCATTTAAAAGTACATTTTTTTCTCTATCCGACAGTATAAAAAGTAATAGTGTGGGATGTTTAAAAGTTTAAGAATGAAATTTCATTTAAAATGGGTCGTCTTGGAAATCTGAGGATGAAAAAGCCTTTTCCCAAACAGCCAATGAAATGCTTGGGTAATACGTAAGTTTCAGGAAATCTGACGAGTCGCAGGCAATTTTTGTCACTTGAAATTTTACGTGTCATAACACTATTAATGTTTAATTCATGGCGTACGTAATGTAGGATCAACTGCGTGCAATTTTTTATGTCTTAAATTTTAGTCTTTAAAAAAATCATTTTCCAAATGGTCGTTGTAATTTGTTAAATTGCTTTTTTTTTTTTTTTTTTTTTTTTTTTTCAGCAGACTGCCTGGGTGCAACCCATTTTTTTTATTGTTCTTTCATGGATTTTGTCCATTTTTATGAAACATGGTAAAAATCCGTTTGGATTTCGTTGAAACTTTTCCAACGAATCCTTGGACTCCATCTGTTGACAGCCAATGTGGCAGCCATCTTGCAAAAATTCATGTTGTACTGGGAATAAGGTGCATCGTATTTTTGACCCAATAAGTGGATTGTCCTCCTGCTTTTCTATATAAAAACTTTTTGCTTTGATACTTGTTATGCCCTTAAAAAAAAAAAAAAGTTTAATTTTTGTTTGTAAAAAGGGAGTATCCCTTGCTTTTTCACCCTGTTTGTGAAGTAGCAAGAAACTTATGGACCCTTCATTCCTATGAATGTCGTTCACAGTTAAATTTCTTAAGTGCCACTCATCAAACAGCAAACAACTCTTTGATTAATCTTAATTATTCTGAATATCTTTCATTAATGACAGTTAGTAATAGAAGCTATGTATGGTTTTATAAGGTATTTAAGAGTACACTCTCCTATCTGGACTGATAAAAGCTCAAGATTTATTGTATGCTTGTGAAATCAGTTTTTTTTTTTTTTTTTTTTTTTTTTTTTTTTTTAAAGTTCTCCCCACTCATCTTTGCACCCATCTAATCCATTCTAGCTCATTATCTCCTCTATTTCAGATCCGTTGTATAGGGAGAATTCTCAAAGATTCACTGCTCATTTTTGGGATGATCTGAAGTCTACAAACAGGAAGGATGCCCTATTCTGACATGCTAAAGCATGGGAGACAGTCAAAAGCTCTACTTTAAGTAAAATGTTGGAATAAATGATTCGCAATCCATGAAAGTTCTGAAAATTCAGAAGGCGATCTAGATTCAACAAATACAGAAAGGAAAGTGGCTGATTGTAATAATGTTGCAAAAACAGACGTTTTTGAGTGGGTCCATAGTGATGTTAGATCATCCCCTGACCGGTGAAAAATTTTTAAAATATGTAAATGAAAAGGAAATGGATGTAACGACAAAGAGAAATGTTTTTTTTTTTTTTTTGAGGTAACATTTCAAGCATTAGAGGTGTGTCTTTTTTCCCCCCTCATTTCTAAAAACTTTTTAGAATCGGCAGTGAATTTTATACGTTTTTAATTCCATTTTATAAAGGTTGCTTTGCGATGCGTAGCACTGCAGAGCGAATCGACTCCTTCCCATGTCACTCTCATGGGGCATTGGCATGAAGAAGCAGTGAATCGAGCCACAAAGAATACGGACACATTGAATGCAATATTTAAAAAAATAAATGAATGTACTTGAAATTGCAACCATAATGTGTGATTATAATAAGTAAAAAGAAGTGTTTTTATAAGCTCTTTTTAAATGAAAAATGTATTATCTGGATTCTTCTCCTATCCAGATGACTCCAGTCCACACGCGTTGGGTTTATGTGGAGTGTCTGCTGTAAAAATAGTGTGATAACTGATTGGATGATGAAGCAATGTGTTCCACCTTTTATTGGATATTTTCTTTCAGGATAACACACACACATTCAAATCCTTTCAATAATGGCATGTTTTTTTGTCATTTCGGATTGAATGATTGGAATCCTTGCAAGTGATACATTTCCTTAAAATGAATGAAAACCGATGAAATACTAAAATAATAAATGTTTGAATCATGAGAAACTGAATTTATATTTTTATGTTGACCTCTGTTCACTCTTCTTTTATCTATTTATCATTCAATAAAGTTTTCTTTGTGTCTTTTTCAGCAAGTTGTTTTAGAACGGTGCTTTGAAGTTGGAGAGAAAGGGTGTGTATGGGTTCCTCTCTCTCTCTTTAATTGCATTTCAGGATGTTTCTTCTGTTAATAGCCCTGTCCCCTCTTTCAGGATCTGGTGGCTGTTGCATCTGTGCAAAAAAATGGAATTCATCGACCTGACAGGCATCACGCGCATCACTGGACAGGTACGGATCAGCCAATAACGATGGGCACAGAAATGGTTTGCATTTCTAGAAACTTAGCAGCAGAAGCCCCCTAGCAGGGTTTCATGATACATATTAATGGATATTGAGTGTGATATATATCTGATATTTATTTTTGCAATATCATGTTTTTTTTATGGTTTCATAGGTTTGATATTTATTTTCAAAATGTCATTGTTTATGATATTTTTAGAGGAAACAGGTGTCAATGAACTTTTCAACTCTTATGGATTGTGTTGTTCCATAGATAAAGTACTTTTGCCCCTGTTTGGCAGCAGCCTTTTTTAGCCCCCTCGCCCCCCCCCCCCCAAAAAAAAAATAAATAAATAAATAAATAAACTCTAGGCTGTACGTTTGAGGCTCAATTTTTAACTGCAGAACCCATAGTCATTCAGAACACTATCCATTTTTAGATGAGAGCTCTTGAAACTGTCTCACTTAAATAACCAGTTGAGGAGTCTTTTCCTGATCTGCTTCTTGTTCCATTTAAACTGCACAACACATGAGGGAATGAAAAAGGTTACATCTATTTTAATGCATGGAAATTATTCCAGAGAGAAACATTCGCCTTGGATACGCTATCTCAAATGAAAATCAAATTTCGAAGTAATTGCTTAAAAGGCGCAAAGGCCAACATAGTGAAAAAGATTCCAAGCCGGGACTCGAACCCGGGCCATTTGCGCCTTTTAAGCAATTACTTCGAAATTTGATTTTCATTTGAAATAGTGTATTCAAGGCGAATGTTTCTCTCTGGAATAATTTCCATGTATTAATATAGTTCTATCGATGCTGGATTTAATTATGTTTCGTGTTAGCCCCAGGTCAGTGGCTCACGATAAATATTCCATCTTGTGCTGCGTTTGTAGCCTTGCCAACATATAATAGTGAGAAATTTTCCCGAGCTGTGTATCGTTCCAAGTGGTTTAGTCGGTAGAACGTCAGTGTGCTATACTGATGGCCCGGGTTCGAGTCCCGGCTTGGAATCTTTTTCACTATGTTGGCCTTTGCGCCTTTTAAGCAATTACTTCGAAATTTGATTTTCATTTGAAATAGGTTACATCTATGTTCAAAATTTTCAGTTAAAAAAAAAGTATTTTGTATTTAAAGTTTTGTTGTATAAAACGTAAATTTTTCTTGATACTGATTCCTGCAGTTTGTTTTTGCAAATGGTTTCTGTTTTCAGTGAGTTGATTTTTGATTTTGTTAGGAAAAAAAAAAAAAGGAAGACATTTAGAATAATGTTTCATTAAGTTTTCATGTTGCATGTTTTAGTTTCTAATTTGTACTAAGTCTGAAGATATTTAAAAGGAGCAGTGAGTTTGCTAGTTTGAAAATTTTGGATTTTTTCTTTTTTATATTTTCAAAATGATAATGCTATTTACAAACTCTGTACATCCATTATTAGGTCACACTATAAAACACAGGATAAAAACACATTTTACAAAGTGAAAAATTACAGATAAAAATTCAGAGGCGGATGACTGCTGAAGCAAATTTTCACGGCTATTTTTGAACAGTCATAGTTGCCTTATTGACAAGCAAAATCTTGTCAGAATTAAGGCAAAAGTTACTATTGGGTGGAAGTCTGGCTCTGAACGAACCCCTAGCTATTGAGTTAAATAAACACAAGTCTACTAGTGACCCATTCTATTTAAATTAGTTCATCCTTTTGCTTTTGCAGTAAAGTTCCCCTTTCATTTAAAAAGAGTCATATGATTAAAAATTTCACTTCAAGATCCTTGATTTGAAACTCATTTTTAAAGTTTGTCCATAATAGACATCTCAAAGCATCATTCAGCAAAACGAAGGTCTCATTCATTCAATGTCTATAATGTTGCATTCAATGAAATTCGAAGTAAAATTTCTCTCTATTAAAAAAAAAAAAAAAATCTGTCGTTTTTGAATAGACTGTGTTCTTTTCACGTTCTTAGCTTATACAGTCCTTCAACAGGAAAATGATGATCCTAATCTGGAAAAAATAAGAACTATGGTTATTATTTTTTTATTTTATTAAAGTCGACTTGCACAATGATCTCATTTTTTGTCCAATTACTTTTTATTCACACTTTCCAATCACATTGTCCACTCACTGTGGGCACCATGCTTTCACTGTGGCATTCATCTGACCCATATGTTTTTGATTCGAAATATCCTCCTTTCCAGCTTCATTTTGATGCACAATCCCTTATTTTCAATCCGATTTGCATCTGTAAACAGGGCTGGCCATTGCGTCTGTGTGACATTATTTTGCTGTTTCCCCCACATGACACTGTGATGTCCTTCTCTTCTTGCAGCACTCAACTTATTCTGCCAGAACCAAAAAACTTCTCAGATGGATGGTTCTCAGCCATCGCTGATGTTGTTGTGATTCAACAGATCCTCCACATTTCCAACTTCCTAATATAACGAGTGCTTCATTTCAGCCATTTTAGGTCCTTTCCTCTGATTCACTCAAAACACCGTCTCAAATGACTACAGGAATTTTGCTCTCATTGTAATAATTGAGATTTAATTGACATCTACAGTGCGTGTAAAAACTTTAAGGACTGCAAAAAATTGTGAAAATTTTGAAAATGCAACAAGTGAAATGGTAATTTAATGTTGATCATAAAGTGAAATACTAATATAAATGTCAACAGAATGTATCTGTGTCCTTTTTATTGCAAAAAAATCATAATTATGCAAAAAAACACTATTTTTGACTGTGTAAAAACTATAAGGAGACCAGTATCTTTTTTATAGAAATGTTATGTAGGATTATTATTAATGATCGACCGAAACATGTTTTTAAAACCAAAACCGAATTTCGGCGATCTTCCTATTTTCGGCCAAAAACGAATATGTCCAAAAATTTTTTTTAAGTAATTATATTGTATGTATTAAAGTAATTACATACATAATAACATACATACATAAATATATTATTAATTAAGTATATGTATTTATTAAATATGTATAAAAATTAATTATGCATTAACAACAAAGTTCATAGCAATAAAGGGTCTCAAAATCGATGACAAGTGTTGAAATTTTCGAAGGAAGAAATGAGATTTTTGGGATACTGATAGTTTCGGTCGAGTTTTGCCAAAAATTCGTTTTCAGCGAAAACTATCAGTATTCCCAAAATCTCGTTTCTTCCTTCGAAAATTTATTGCTATCAACTTCGTTGTTTGTAATTATCAGTCGTGACTGACTCAAGACTTGAATGCAGATTATAAAGCAAATAATGCATATATAACTAAACTTTTTCACGTGCTCATTAAAAACTGCAGTCGTAACAGTAATAGAAAATTTTCCGTTTGAAACTGCAGATGTGTTTCGAATACTCTTTGAGAAAGTTCTACTTAACAGATGATCATTTACAGAAATAATTATAAAAGATAAATCGAGGTGTGTTTACATAAAACTAAAATATTTTTTAATTAAATGTAATTCGTATAATTAGAAAACCTTTCTGTGTCATTGATGAATTAATTATGTTTCATTTTATATATATATAAAAAAAAAGTTTTGGATCTAAGGCACAGAGAGACAATTTAGGCCACACGTATAGTAAATTAATAATTATATATATTTAATAAATATGCATAATTAATTAATTTTTATACATGTTTAATAAATATGCATAATTAATTAATTTTTATACATATTTAATAAATACGCATAATTAATTAATAATGTATTTATTTATGTATTATTTACTTTAATACATACAATTTAATTACCTAAAAAAAAATTTTGGACATATTCATTTTCGTTTTTGGCTGAAAATAGGAAGATCGCCGAAATTCTGTTTCAGCCTTGAAAACATTTTTCGGTCGATCCTTAATAATAATTCTATATAGCATTTCTGCAAAAAAAATACTGGTCTCCTTATAGTTTTTATGCAGTCAAAAATAGTGTTTTTTTGCATAATTATAATTTTTTCGCAATAAAAAAGACACAGATACATTCTGTTGACTTTATATTAGTATTTCCACTTTATGATCAACATTAAATTACCATTTCACTTGTCGCATTTTCAGTTTATCAAAATTTTTACAATTTTTTGCTGTCCTTAAAATTTTTACATGCACTGTATACAGTTGTACCCTGATTTACGTCACCCCACATTTACGTTGTCTGGTCCGGGAAAAGAAAATTCTTAACATGCACGTTGGACTTTTTTTATGACTTTAGTTCTATGAAGGGAAAATTTCCTGCGACAGTCACGTGATATGACAAACAAATAAAACAGTAAATGGCAAACCTAAAACTTCTAGATGTGCATCTTTAAGGCTAAACATTTTGAGAAAAGCTAACTTTTATCTTATTTTGTTTATTGTATGACATTGAAATGAATATGTTTTGTTTTATTTATCTGCAGGATCATGAAAAAATGGATAATAATGACAGACATAAGAGAAAAAGTTAAATTACTTTTATTATTCAATAAAATTTTTTATCATTTAATGGGGCCGCTAGAAGTCATCGTAAGTTAATAGCTTAATGATTTATTCCAAATCCTTGTATTGCAAATGCATTTTTTTACCAATGTTAAATGGATGTAACATAATTCCTAAATATAATGGAATATGTTTATTAGATTTTGGCAAAATTTGATTATTTTTTTGCTTATTCTAAATGTACCTTGACTTACGTCGTTTTCGAGCCAGTCTCAGATCGAATGGCTGACGTAAGTCGAGATATTACTGCATTATAATTTGCCAGCATGTAAGAGCACAGATGGGTGGGACTGTGGCGATTCCTTATTAAATAGTAATATAAATACTTTCTTGTTGAGCTGCAAAAACTATTGCCTATTAAAAACATAAAACTGGAGAAGTGCCAAAAGGAGGCTGCAGTACCATTTTGTACTTAATGGATACATTTTCAGTAAAATTGTAACCCAGTATGAACATTTTCTCAGCAGCATTTTACTACCCACTTAGAGGGTGGAACCTAAAAAATTCATCCTGCGAATCACCTTCATCGAAGGTGGAAAAAAAAAAGCATAAAACTAGAGAACAGGAATTCTACTTTTTCAGAATTTAATGTCGCCCCCAGCATTTCCATTACTTCATTTTCTTGTGATGGGCTTCTATTATTATGAAACAGACATTATAAAAGAAGTGTTAGGTGAAGATGAAAGAGCAGCCATAAAAAGTTAGAACTCTGATTTTCTGGTCAGAATAGGGGGAAAAAATAGCCATAATTTTTTTTTACGGCTGCTCTTTCATCTTCACCTAACACTTCCTTTATAATGTCTGTTTCATAATAATAGAAGCCACCTGTCCATCAGAAGAAAATAACTCGGTTAAGCGGGACCCTACTGCAGTACAAAATATATTTCAATTTTAAGACTTACAGCACGCGCTTTTATTTTATGTAAAATGATGTCATTCACATCCACTTAAGAATTCCACATTTACAATCTACTCTTAAACATCTACAGTAAAGCATGCATAGTACATCACTATCGTGAAATAATGCACAAATGCAGCAAAAAGATTCCGTCATTCAAGAAAATCGAAAAAAAAAAAACAAAAAAAAAATGGCTATCTAATGATTCATAGATACTTACAATTAAATATAGTATACTAGCTGAGTACCCGCGCTTCGCTACGGTAAATTCTCCCTCTTTCATAACTTCCTATTTTGGTCGATTGCGTGTCTTTTTTACTATTTTCCAATCAGTAATTCTAATTTGCACCTTTTTTTTTTATTTAATGAAAGTCAACCTAGTTTTTATATGTAAAGATGGAATTTTGCAATCACTAACTGATTTTTAACTCACTTCTTGGTATGTTAGAATGTTAAACATTATGTTTACACGTGTGTTTATAGGTCAATAATGACAATGCAATTCTTTAATAGTATTAGAAAAAATAATTATAAATTAATACATTAATTTTAAGGCTTTTACTGTTAGCCTATCTCAGGTGATAACCAAATATTATGCGCCAATGAACACTCGCCAAAATATGCCAAATGATTAAAACTGCAACAATGAAACATTTTAAAATAAAAAATACTGAAAATAAATTAAAAAGGAAGAATGTAATATTTTTGAAAATATATATTTTTATCAATTATTAATTAATTAATTTAGGATTATATGCTACGTAATACATTTAGAAATCCTAAAAAAAGATTAAATAATGTTTCATTTTTTTCTTTCCTGCTGTCCTAACTTTAAAAAGAAACAGAGTAAAAATTATATATCATTTAATAAATTCATTTGCTTGCATTTTTTACCAAGCATCAGAAAAAGCAGTGAATTAGTTATAATCGTGTTCGAAGACCACGCTATATTAATGTACCGTAACGAAAATTATATATATATATCAGTGGTGTGGCGTGAAAATTTTCGGTGGTCATCGCAATTATTTAAGTTTGTGGTGAAAAATTATTAACTCTAAAATTCAATGGTTGAATGTTCAAAAAAGAAACTTTAAAACTTACCTTCACTTATACATGAACTCCAAATGTTCTGCTAAAACTGGATCGTAGAGTTTTAAAAGCTTATTAAGAGTTTTAAAATATTGCTTGGTCATCGCCGCATCCAGCGATGACCGGACGCCACGCCACTGATATATATATATATATATATATAACAGGAATTTCGGTCAAAAAATTGGGTGTGATTTTTAATATAAACATTGAATAGTTATAAAACAGTTTTAAAACAGCTATTGTTTTCTTATTATTTTGACTTCTATGTTTATCTCTTTAGTATCTTAATTTTCTAGTCATTGAACAGCATTTAACTCATCTCCATACCTATAAGGGTGGTTACCATAGGGGCCCCTGTTCTGGCCCCTGTTCAAGTAAATTAAATTATGAATAAAAGTAACACGATACAATGCTTAGCATGCTTTCCCAAACATAAATTTTAAGGGAGACCAAACTGGTCGCCAAGGGCGGCTAGTTTCTAAGATTACAATTGTTAATTTCTTAAAATATATATGTTACTATAGCAATGGACAGACCGTGCGGAAAAACTGCTTGCGGGTGTACATTTCGTCACACTATATTATAACCAAGGGAAAAAAAACCTCTTGTTTTATTGACATCATTAATTCATACATGCCTTTTGCTCATTTCATTTAATGTATACACATTTAAAATATATTTCAAACTAATTTCATTTAAAATGATGAAAAGAAAAAATAATAATAAAGAAAATACCTTAAACCAAAAATTTTTATTTCAACATTAAAGAGTATTTTGTAATTTACTCAGGCGAAATATAAATAATGTCATTGTCTATAAAATGAAATGAAACATTTGAAAAAAAAAATAATTTTGTTGATAATAAAAATGAGCATTTAAAAATATAACTTTTGAAACTTACATACTTTAACCCACCAGTTTTTTTAAATCAATAAAAATAAGTACTTAAAGTAAAAGCATAAATAAATATTTTGCAAGTAATAGAATATAGTCAATTTAAACCTTCAAATCAATTTAAATCTTCAAATTGTAAATGTCTTTTACTACTGCAGCATGGCGTACGTAATACGTATTTCTCACACTACAGTAAACATTTCATTCTTTGAATGAAGCCATTCATGGTTTTTTGAACAAACATTTTTATATGCATAATTCCTAACTTCTAAAATAATTTTTTGTAGGTTCCTCCTCATCAGATAACTGCCAAATAGTAAAATCTATGTCAGTATCAGTAATAAATAAGTTATAATTAATAATAAATGTTTTCTATTAAAAAAATAACAAATTAAAAAGTTTTACCGGATTACGATGGAATAATACTCATAAAAAATATTCCCATTCAATAAATAGCAAGTGTTAATATTTGGCACGGTTTGCAGTAAAAATCGTTTGCACAGTTAGGCTTGAAATAAATGGCGCAATATCATACATCTTGGCATGTTGGTAAAACGAAAAAGTACAATAGTTTTTTTTTTCTCTTTTTAATTTTAGTTTTTGAGGCGTTTGTATTTTTTTTCCTAACTGACATAGTTGTTTTAATTATTAAACCAAAAGAATTGCTTAAAAAAAATATTCAATTGAATTTATTCCCTTGCTGTAGTAACAGAATAAAGAAATTGAGTTTTTAGAAATTATAACTTGAAAATTTGAGGTTTTGGCGCCAAAGATAGCGCCAAATTAGAAAAATATGAAATATCTCATGAACTATTAGACTTAAAAGAATTTGGTTAGTATTATTCGATTCAGCATACAAAAATACACTAAAATATGTTATTAGTTGAAAAATAACTAAAAAATTAGATTTTTAAGGAATTTTTTTAAAGTTCGTTTTTTTTTTTTACCCCCCTTAGGGGCGGAGTTTTAGAAAATCCTTTCTTAGCGGCACTCTATGTCATAAGAAGTATTTTTACCCAAAATTTCAAGATTTTAGGTTCAGTAGTTTGGGCTGCGCGTTGATTAATACAAAATCCAGACTTTCTTTTATATATATAGACTAGCCGCCTTCGCCCGCTACGCTGGTCGGTTTTTCTAAAGAAATCTTGAATGAAACAAAATATATCTGTGAATTTGATCATGCGTTTTAAAGCAATATGGACATTTACCTGGTGTATCCAACAATATGAATGTCAACAATATAAACTAAAACAATATGAATGTCATTACGCTATTATATCTTTTATTGAGTCATACAAAATTTAGACTGTTAAGGACCAATTTCTTTAGTTGATCTGTTAGTGTAGGATTCGGTAAAGAACAATAGAACAATATGTAATATACTAAAAGCGTTCATGAAAAATTATCAATGCAAGTCTCATCGGAATCTGTTAATTGGACTTATTGAAAAGGCTGATCGTTCATAATAATTGGGTTTTCCTGATTCTAGAACTTTCATCTACATATAATTCTACAATCAAGCAACCTAACAACCAAGCAACAGCAAATGATATGTGCTTTATACTAAAACATTCACTGAAAAATTAACTAACCGATCAAGTTGCATCGAAATCACTTAGCAGAATCTTTTAAACTGGAAAATATACCGAAACCTTCCCTAAAAATGATCTAATTAACAGTTTAAATCACATAAAAATTCATTCAGTGGAACCCTTAAAAAAAGCAAATCTTTCAAAATTGGTTTAATCTGATTTAGAACTTTCCCCATAATTATTTAACTAAGCAAAGTAGAACGTTATGATTTATAGCAACATCTTTTCTGAAAAATTATCTAACTAACAATGTCAGTCAAAATCTATTCAGCAGAACTCAAGATATAAGCGACCGGAATGAAATTTCTCTTTGCATTATATATATATTGAGATAGTTAAATATAACTTTCATAATCGCATTAACCTGATTATAGAACTCTCAGGGACGTAGGGGTAGGTATATACTGCATCACTTCTGAATTTTTTAAGGAACTCAGCTTAACTTCCATAACTATAGCATATAACTCTCTAGTATACCCTATCTCTGTAGCGTATATCTTCCAATTTTCTTTACTGTACCACTGAGAACCTTTTCCGCATAGCTCCTTAACTAAACAACATAGAATGATATGATAAATATTGAAAAAATCCCTGAAATATTATCCAACTTATTGTGCCTTTAATTAGTTGACTTGAAATCTTTAATAATCGAGTTCACCTAATTTTAGAACTCCCGTAGCAACTTAGAATGATGGTTTTTACATTAAACCATTTATAAACCAAATTTACTATTTAACAGTGTAAGTTCTACAAAATTCTGTTCAGTAGAATCTGAGTTATAGTTATATTTACAATATTTATTGCTCATTAAACCTTTTTTCTTTAGATTTGAAATAAAATCAGTAACTGTTTTGGTATTATCCTGTTATGCCAACACCATTGTCACCAATCGTAATAGTTGGCACAAAATTGAAATGATACATTTTAACAATAAAATGTTGATAAAAAAAAACATTTAAAAAATATAACTTTTGAAAATTACAGACTTTGACTTACCATTTTTTTAAATCAATAAAAATAATGGTGCTACTTGATTATCCCGGCGACCAAAAATCTATTGCCAAACTATAATATTAAATGCCAATAATGGTTGATCGTAAATGTCACATTCACTTGACTTTAAGCAAATTACACGTATTTACGTCATCAGGTGATTTTTATTTCGACGTTTTAAATATATATTTATTAATGTTATACTAATTTATTTGTTCTTTCGTTATTTAAAATAAAAATTATGTCAATTTGTATAATTTGGCGAGTGGTTTGGCGATTTATATAATTTGGCGAAATTGGTCGACTGGTACCAGAATAAATACTTAAAAAATAAGAATAAATAAATATTTTGCAAGTAATAAAATATAGTCAATTTAAACTGCAGTCTTGAAATTGTAAACGTAATACGTATGTCTCGCATTGCAGTAAACATTTCATTCTTTCAATAAAGACATTCATGGTTTTTTGAACAAAACATTTTTATATGTAAATTCCTAACTTCTGAAATAATTTTACTGTTGCTTCCTCATCATCAGATAACTGCGAAATGGTAAAATCTATATCAGTATCAGTAATAAATATTTTCTATTCAAAAAATAAATTAAAAAGTTTTGCGAGATTATGATGGAATAAAATAAATTATATCATTAAAAATTCCTGCATAAAATAATTGACGTTCAATAATTAGCAAATGTTAATGTGTGGCACGGTTTGCAATAAAAATCGTTTGCACGATTAGGGTTGAAATAAATGGCGCGATACCATACATTTTGGCATGGTATCGCGACGAAAATTAGAACAATAAAGTACTACAGGTTTTTTTTTTTATTATTTAGTTTTAGTTTTTGAGGCGTTTGAATTTTTTTTTTTTTAATTGACGAAGTTGTTTTTATTTAACCAAAAGGATTTGTTAAAAAATTATTCAATTAGAATTTTTTCCCTTGCTATAGTAACAGAATGAAAAGAATGAGTTTTCAGAAATTATCACTTGAAAAATTCAGGTTTTGGCGCCAAAGATAGTGCCAAATTAGAAAAATATGAAATATCTCTCGAACTATTGGGCTTAAAAGAATTTAGTTAGTACCATTCGATTCAGCATGCAAAAATACACCAAAATATGTTATCAGTTGAAAAATAACTATAAAATCGGATTTTTAAGGAATTTTTTTAAAGTTCGTTCTCTTTTTTACCCCCCTTAGGGGTGGAATTTTGGAAAATCCTTTCTTAGCGGCACTCTATATCATAAGAAGTATTTTTACCTCGGTTTTCAAGATTTTAGGTTCAGTAGTTTTGGCTGCGCGTTGATTAATACAAAATCCAGACTTTCTTTTATATATATAGATAATAGCTCCATTGTTTCAACAGAAATCATTCGTTTATATTTCTTTTCAAAATAGCATGTATTTTAATGACATTTTCTTTCGTTGTTACGAGAAAATGACAACAAAAAGATATAATTACTGTTTTAAAACTATTTTTCCTTTACTTTGTACAGAAATGGAGTACTCCCGTTGCCAATATTAAGCGAATGGCTCCAAAAACTACAAAAAAATTAATATTTCAAAAATAATGGAGATACAGTTTTCAAACAAAATGCATTTAAAAGAACTTTTTTATCCCAATACGACGGTCTAAAAATTGAAAATGTGCGATGCTTAGAAGTTTAAAAAATTGCTAAAGAGTATTGAATCGTAATGCTTTGTTTTACGGCTAGTGTCTGTAAGGTAATGTTATTTTTTGAAGACGACACAAAATAAGCTGAGAGAAAGAAATAGCATACTGTACCAGAGGCTAATAAATTTTAGAAACAATAAAAGATCCAAAAATATAATTTTGAGAACCTTGCAAGAGTTTGGAGCACCTGAGGCCAAATGGAGCCTTGAAAGAAAGGGGTGCATCCAAAGAATTTTTGGATTCCGTAGTAAAGATAGAAAATGACAAGGGCCCAAAAACTCTCTTTAAGAACTACTAAAAACAAGACGTCACTCACATGGAAGATAATTTTGACGTAGATTGTCACCCGTTGACCGTTCGAATGGTTTAACCCATTGCAGCTCCTCACACGACTGATAAATGAGCATTTTACCATGAACAGGATCTGTAATGTTGAAACTTAAATAAAAATTATCTAATGGATATAAAATCTGCGACCCTTGTCAGCAGCACAGTCAGCTCTGAAAAAATGTTATGGGATCGGGAAAAAAAAATCTATTTAAAAGCTTCCTTGGACTCATTTTTTTAGTATGATTTTTTTAAAAATAACTTTTGAGCATGATTTTCTTTTTTTTCTTTTTTTTTTTAAATCTACCTCAATCTTAAATACTTGCTATAATAATGTAAAGTAAGAAAGGAGAAAGTGGTCCAGATTTCACGGCATGATTCCATGCTGGGTGCAAGCAAAATAGTAAAAAATTGTCTTTCTTTTTTTTTTTTTTTCATCATTGGATTCATCTTCCCACATTGGGTTCACTTTTAAGGCTATATGGCCTTAAAAGTGTTCACTTTTATGAGGCTAAAGTTCACTTTTATGGCTATAATGTCCTTTAAAACAAATTTAACTACAGTAGAACCTTGATTATCTGAAGAAATTGGGACCGACCTTGTTTTGGAAAATTGAAATTTTCAGATCATTGAGAATGCTTTAATTTTAAGATTAAGGAGAAATAGAGGCACTATTTCTTATTAGGGTAACAAGTGCTTAATGAAAATAAAGCCATAGCAAAAAAAAAAAAAAAAAAAAAAAAAAAAAACGAGAATAAATTACCTGAATTTTAATTTTGAAATGAAGTACCTTTTACATAGATCACAAGGGTTTGAAAAAATGTTTTGTGGGTCGCACTTTCGATTGCTTCTATCACAGGGTTTTAAAATGTTATGAGTTCACCCGTATCACAGTCTTTCTGCTGCTCCAGCTATGCCAAACCTTCAGCAAAACATTCAGAATGGCTAATGTGTTCTTTTTCTTTGTTCCACTCCGTAGCTTACGGGGGCTTGAGTTAAATTCAAAGGAACTCTAAGAAAGGGGATATTTATGGGTACTCGTAGTTAGGAAAGAACCGCTTGCACACAAGGAATAGGATAACAGAAAAACTTTTAAAATGGATTTGCACACAAGGTATGGGATAGTTAAAAAATGGATTTCAGTTAACCGAGAGTTTGTGATAAAAGAGGTTCTACCTTTAAAGTTTATTAAAACACTCTTGTGCCAAAAACCATTTACTAGCCGCCCACTGTGTTCGTCATTCTATAGATAGGTCATCGTTGTCTGGTCTGTCTGCATAGAACAACGCTAAAATGACCCAACCGAATGGTTTGAAATTTTAAATAAATTTTTAGAGTCATTTCAAATTTTTTTTTTTTAAATCGGATGTAGAGTGCCATTAAAGGGACAGTCAAAAGTATTCTGTTACGTTATGGCCCATGGGAAAAAATAGTTTCCAGTACATTTTAAGGATGTGACACCCTTTTAAACAGAATGAAATGGATAGGCATTTATGAAGTGCACTAAAATATACATTTTGTAGAATGTGTGATGCAAAGAATATATTTATTATCCATTGACAGGGCCACACAAAAGAATTCCGTTACATAGTAATGGTATAGGGGTAAATACTGTTTGCGATGTATTTTAATGATGTTAAACTATTTCACATAGAATGAAATGGATGTAGGGTGCTGTGGTTTACTGCAAGTTACTTCCTGTACAACAGAGAATGCGTAGTATTGACAGGGACACACAAAAGATTTCAGATATTATACCCCATCCAAAGTACTGTATAGGAGCGATGATGGCTGGAAGTGCACTTTTAGTTGTGATGTGAGTTTTTAAGCTTAACAAAATTTTTGAATATTACCTTGTGTATACAAATGCTGTAGATCCTATACAGATCTACCCAAAAGAATTTGTAACGCTTACTGAATAGGAACAAAAATAGCTTAAAGGTGGTTTTAAAATGAGTTATGCATTTTTACGCTGAACTCCATTTAATATGCTAAGATTGTAGAATAGAGATAAAATATCGCACAAAGAATCGAATACATGGCTGTCTATGGGTGATGATCTCTGGAAGTTTGATTTCAGTAGTTTTAAGTGTCTTTTAGTTTTAATTATATTTCAGCTAAATAGGGGCATGTCTATAAATAGAGTAGGTAAAATACAGGGCCGTACAAAAGTATTAAAATGTGCTTCTGTCTATTGGTATAAATTGCAACCTCTATTATGCATTTTTAACACTTTCTAATTTAGTTGAAAAGTGTTTATGAATTTGGTTTGTCTGTCTGCCCATACTCCAACTTGTTTTAGTACAGGTTTAGTACAGCTCTGTAAATTGATATATGTTATTGATATTTACTATGCCATGCTCAATATTGAAGGTAAAGTATGTAGTGTTCATATTTATTTACAGAGACACTCAAAAGTATTACATTACATTAGGGTCTATGGAGAAATGTCATAGTTATATAAACGCGTAGCAGATATAGTCATCATCTAGCCCATCTGTGATCCCATGATAGGTCATGATTCTAGGTTACTTTGGCCGATTATTCTATTAAATCTTTTCATACAGGATTAATTCAGTAATATTGCATGAAAGGTAATGATTCTAGGTTGCCATGGTGATTGTGTCCTATTTAAGATGGAGTTGTGTTATTTCCATATTACTGAATTTAATATATATAATTGTGATAAATCATTGAAGCATGTTTGCATTAGAATGCAACAGCTGTTGTACCAAGATCTGAATATTTATAAAAACTAGTTGTAGTATGAACGCACTTCATTTTCACATTTAATATACAATTTCAGGCTTGTTATTATTGTGTAAGATTGTGTTGCGCTTTTAGGATCCTTGACAGCTGCCTATTTATAGGAAAGGATGCATAGGGTGTCAGGATCACGCCATTAGAATACAAAGCCATCAAAAAATGAGGATGTCTGTGTTCAATGAATTTGACAAAAGAAAATCTGGCATCTAATGATGATTTACAGGATGATCCGTTTATGATAATGATGATTTACATTTTCTTTAAATTTTGAAAATGATATTTCACATGGATTAATAACACGGTCAATATGTTTGGTAATAAATAAGTAAATGTGGAGGTAAGTTGCATAAATATTCTTTAAAATACATTTATTTTTTAAAAAAAAAAGGGAACTAAAAATTATTTCATCGATTCGTACCTGTAAAATTAAACCATCAAGATATTCAGTTACCCGTTTTCATAGAAT
The DNA here is from genome assembly GCA_963932465.1 of Maratus speciosus. Lineage (NCBI taxonomy): Eukaryota > Metazoa > Arthropoda > Arachnida > Araneae > Salticidae > Maratus > Maratus speciosus. The sequence goes on from OZ010789.1 coordinate 2,377,837, forward strand.
CTATTGGTAATTCCAGTAAATATATTCTTGGTATATATTCCAATAAAAATTTTTTTTCTTTTCAGTTTTAATGGAAAAAATGATAAAAAGGAGCCTCAAAAATCCCCTCTTCTTTCTACAACAGTGAAATGTCATTAAAAATGATAAAAAATTAAATTCAAATTTTAAAATTCTAACTTTCTAGGACACGATAACATTTGTTTTAAATGTGTGTTTTATGTTTGTGAAGTTTTAATTTTGTTTGAGTTCTGGAAACAAACAAAGGATATATGTTTTATGTGCAAACGTGTTAAACGTCCACCATGTGATATATATACTCTCAAGATAGATTTTCATCCATTCAGCCTTGAAAAAAAAAAATATCAGTTTAAGTTTACTCTATTCAAGGATTAAATTGAGAAGTTAAAAAAGGGAAATAGTCACTGCCTCAGAGACATGTGTTTGCTTTGTAATGTCGATGTACTGTGCATGATCCACTCACACAATGCACTCTCTCTTTCAGTGTTTTCATATGGCTGGGTCTAGTCTCCAAACTTGCATTTTGAGAAAGTGTTCTAGGGTAAGTTTCGAAATTTTTTTTTTTTTCTTATTCATAAAATGTGTCATCTTAAGTTTTAGAGCACTATTGGGAATGGTTTATCTTTTTTTAAGGAGATGTTAACAAAGGATGAAAATATCTGTTTTCCAATTATATTTCTGCTCTATTCTTGTCAAGATCTGATCATTCAAAAATAAAAAAAAAAAAAAAAAAAAAAGCTTTACATAGAAATCTTTAAGTACATTTTTTCTCCATGGGTGTTTCTGTAATAGTTTCAGAATGGACATTCCTTGGAGGTGGGTTTTATGAAAGGATGGATCAGAGAGGGAGATTTCTGCAATCCTATTAAAATATTTTTTTTTTTTTTAAATAAAAATGTCAAGTGAAATAGTCCTTTTGCTCTATTTTTACACAGGTCATGACATTCCTCCTACCCCCCCCCCCCCCTTTTAAATGATTTCAATTTTTAATAATCTGATCTGATTTCTTCTTTTAAGAAGAAAAACTAATTACATCAAATGTGTATATTTACAAACACAGCACTGTAACTCACTAAAAAGTACCAAAAATTGTGACTGTCATGACCCCCCCCCCCCGCCCCCTTCCCTAAATGCTATTCCATCAAACATCAAAGCTCTTCAGAAAGCTTAAGATTCATAAAATACTTAATTAAAATTAACATTTCAAGGATTTTATGATTAAATTAAATATACACATTTGATGTAGTTAGTCTGTGTTTTGTTGTACATGGATGTATATATATTAAATATGTTATTTTTCACTTTGAATTGCTGTGTTTTTTTGTTTAATTTTTTTCTCATATAACTGACATTGTATTTATGTGTCTCTTTCATAATGTGCCCACTGGATTGGTTTAGGAGCCACTAGCTCCTCTCACATTTTGGGAATCTGCGCTTATACTGTTATATAGATCGAATCATTGAATGCCAAAATGGTATTGTAAGCTTTTCAGGATCTTCAACTCTTTTCCTCACAGTCACGATGAACTTTGAGATGACAATTAACAATAACTCTGAGGAAAATACTGCTCTTGCTTAGTTGGAACATGGATGTTTCTCTTTTATGGAGCAGTGACTCCTCGCTGCCGTTTAAAAACCCCCTGCCCAAAAAGGTTCCATGGTGAAGATTGTTAAAATTTTACAGAGTCCTCTTAATTTTGTTTTCAGGGTTCCCCCCCCCCCCATTGGGTCTAGCCCCAAAAAAGTAGGTTTTCTCGTGTGGGCCCATTTGAAAAACCCATTATGGCCTTTTTTCAAATTTTCTTGTGTTTTCACAATTATAACTTGGTTTAATCCAAGGTATGATAATACAAAAAAACAAAACAAAAAAAACAAGTGGGTAAGTGTGATCGAAGATTGCACAGAGGCAATGATATAAAACACCCATGTATTTATTTTAAAGGTATAGACACAAGTCAATACCCATTATGGGTGGTTACCTAGGTATTTAATCTTCAGTTAAATAGAGGCTGTGAAAAAATCTTATATTGGATGACTACTATAAAAGAATTTGAAACTTTAGCCTTCTTACAACACTTAAATTTTAAAGAAACTCAACATTTTACATTGAAACATTGAATTTAAATGTCTTTTTTAAAAAATGATAAAGAATAATGTAAAAAAGCTAATGCATTTTATTCAGAAGATTTGAGTTAAAAAAGACAATTTTAATTAAATTTGTGTAAGAAGTTCACTTAATAGGCAAACGTTTAGTCGGTTATTCCAATAAAGGAGAGACTGATCCTTCTCACAAGACTTTACTTTTTTCTGATGCAAATAGCTAAGACTCCCGTTGTGAGCCACTCATTTTTAAAGTTTAAAAATAAGCCAAAATTCATTTCTGAAAGAAATCTGATTGACCAACATCCTTAAATGTTAACTTTCCATACAAACTTTTTTGGAACCGTTGTTCTTTTTTAACTGCTGGTACATTTTACTTTCTAGAGTGTCTTCAAAAACAGATTTTTTGACAAATTCTTAAAGATTTTATTTAAAACATTGTTTGTTTAATACAGTAGACTCCCTCAAATCCGCACATCATCACAGATGTAAACAATGAAACTTTTAATTCAGATATTAGGACAGAATTTTTTAGTTGCATCTATTTTAATGCATAATTCTCGATAATAGGAGTTTTTCATAAAGAAAGAATAAATTTATTTCTGAAAAAAAATCAAGATATTGCTAATATATTGGTGATCACAATCTTTTTATCAAATACATTTATGTATTAATCAAGCTTTTTTGGTTATTAAGAATTGGCTAAAACTGAAATAAAACTTCCTTACTTTCTGATTTTGATGTAAATGAGTAGGATACCTTTATGATGCAAGTTTTATTGAATAATTCAAGAAAATGTATCTCATCTTTATTATGCCTATTTAATTATACATTATTAATTATTCACTTGACCTTTACTTTTAATAATTTTTGAAATGATCTTACTTATCATCATTTTAGTTCATTACTTTACTTAATTATTTTAACATTTTACTATATTGCAAGCATTCAGTATAATTTCGATTGCATTCAAATGACTGTTTAAAAAATGTGAACAAAGTAGTGACCAGAAATCTGCATAACCTTGGGTCCCAAGCTGTGCGGATTTGAGGAAGTCTACTTATTATGTTTTATTTTAAGTTAAACTACTGTTGATAGACTCTATCACATTGTAAATAATTTGTTAAATAAGCCAAAAACTTAGCATCAGGAATTTTCTTGACCCAGGAAGGCAACATTTTTTTTTATTTTATATATATTCTGAAGAATATATTTTGAAACTTTGAATGTTTATTCTGATACATGATATATGTTAATTATTTTGACTTCAAATTATATTTATTGGATTTAAATAAATATTTCCATTCTGCAGTCAAAATTTCATCCATTTTCGACCAGAACTTAACGAGTTATATGCAAAACAATATTTCCTTACTTTCTTAAGTTTTAAATTCCCTCCATTTTTTCTGATATATAGGAATTTGCTAACACCACTGAAACAAAATGAAGTCTTAAGAACATGTCACGGGATTTAAATGCATTTTTTTTTTTTTTTTTTTTTTTTTTTCCAATGAGGAAGAGGGTAAACAATGGGTATCAGAAAAAATGGAGTGCACGGAAATTTAAAAGTTAAGAAAGTAAGGAAATATTGTTCTGCGTATAACTCGTTAAGTTCTGATCGAAAATGGATGAAATTTTGGCTGCTGAATGGAAATATTTATTTAAATCCAATAAATATATTTTGAAGCCAAAAAAATTAACCCCGATTTAACAAAATCATTGGTTCCAAAAAATTTTTCATTAAATCAGGTTTTTTTTTGTAATATTGGGATCCAAAACGAAAAATAAAAAAATTCTGCACTTATATATGCACTTTAGCCTTAATAAGCAACTATGTAAAAATATTCATAATTAGAAATTGAACACTTTTATTCAGCAGTAAAAAATACAGCGAATAATTTGTCCTAGTTAATTTGAAATACATCCTTCATCACACGTGACATAATCGTTAAAGTCTATCTCAGGAGCGTTTTCTGAAAGGGCGATATCTCTTCATTTTCATAACTTTCCACTTGTGTGCTTGGAAATCCAGCTTTCTGAACGCATTTTTCAATTGTATATTTAGAAACTTGGTCGCAAGATTGTCTCACAAAATATAGAGCATCCAAAACAAACATTAGCTTTGTATCTTTTCTCTGCATTTTCATCTAACGATGCTGTCATTTTTCTCATAAGCAACTTTCTGTAACCATTACAAAACAAATAATACCAAGCTCTAGTGGCACACTTGTGCAATTTGCATTGAAAAACAAGACTTTGACATTTTTTAAATTGCAAATTGGAGGATGAGCAGGACAATAAACAAAAGAATTTTTCTCTTTTGTATCTTCATAGACTCATCTAAAGATGTCGAAAATTCTGTAAATAGGGAAAATGTCATCCAGGATTTTTTATTTGCTGCCTATTTTTTCAATTAGGTCTTTATGTTTTAAAACTAGTGTGTCTTTACTCCCTTTTCTATCACAAATGGCTTCAACTTATCATTTCAATCAGCATTAACCGTAATCCTAATTTTGTTTTTTTTCTCCCACCAACGTATTTTTCATTTCTATAGCAAAGCCTTTTGTCAGGTTGTAAGTCATAAACTGTTTCATCTGCATTGCAAATGTTGGATGGTGAATACCCTTCAATCAGGCTGAGCAACTTTTCTTCCCAATCTTTTGCTACATTTTCATTGTCTTTTCTCCGCACACTTTCTTTTGGGCTATGTTGTATCTTTTCTTAAAACGGTCAATCCAGCCATTGGATGCAGAAAAGTGAAGGGCTTTTTCTTTGATCGGAGGCTCACTCAATGGCTATATCCAAAGTAAAATTCTGAGGAGATTTTGAAAGAGTCTTCTTCTGTTCCAGACAAGATGGATAAGTCATTTTAAAAGTAATCCAATATTTTTCTAATCCAAACTAATAATAATCATAAAAAAATTCATTAATTTGGAGTTTATTATTCTTTAAATAGGGAGTTTTGCCTTCATTTTAATCAGAGAAAAAGAAAAATTCATTAAATTGTGAAATTCAATCAATAGGGGTTCATTAAATTGGATTTCCAACTGCACTCCAAAAATTATGATATTAGCCATTATCCCATGCAGCCACTAAAACCCATCTAAGAAAATTTGGTATGATGCATCGTACATTTCCCTTCAGTAATATTTAATTATTCATTAATAAATGTTACAGTGCAATATTTTGGCTCTTAGCTAATGATCATGAAATTTTTCATAAACTTTTTTTGTGAATTTTCCATTTTGTTTGTGTATTCATAAAATAATGAATAAATAAGTATTTTAATGGATATTTCTAAAAATAGATATTATTTGTGAATTAATAACGGAAGTAATTTATGTTAAGTTTTGCTTTGGATAAGTAATTAATGAATAATTAAATATTACTGAAGGGAAATGTACGATGCATCCTACCAAATTTTCTTAGGTGGGTTTTAGTGGCTGCATGGGATAATGGCTAATATCATAATTTTTTAAGCATAAAAAAACTGGGTATCTAAAAACAGTTAATCTATAGATAGACTTTTTGCACCAAAAAGTATCTTTCTATTGAGATTTTTCTGTGACTATTTTTAGACACCTAATTTCTTTTCATGCTTAAAAAGCTGGGATTTTAGTCATTAACCAATGCTACCATTAAATCATGCTATTGATGGTAGAGTCAATCATTTTGTAGAATGTCTATATCTTTTTTCCTCATTGTTTTTTTCATTATTTTTTAAATGATATTTTTGACATGGAGAATTTTCAGAGTGAAGGTGCCAAGGTTTAAAGGGCCTATTTTAAACAGTACATTCCCAGAAGCAGAATTTTCTGCATCAGTCTGCAGCAAACTCAAATTTATCTGCGGCTTAACAATACTAGACTAAGCTTATACTATCATAAGAAGTAACAGAAACCCATAAAATAAGCAAAATTTACATTTATAAAGAAAATATAACAAGGTTACAACAAGTACCATAAATCTAAAAGACAAAGTAAATTTCAGCTAATTTTTAAGCCCAGCATTTATTTTTAAGCTGGTGGATTAATCTGCAAGCTTTAAAATAATCTGCAGCGCCCGCTTCCGTGCTGCACTGTTTCTGCTACGGGGAGTACATTTCAGGCGACCCTTTAAAGGGTCACTTCCCCTCATTGGAATTATTTAAAATAAAATAAAAAGATAGGAACAAAATTATGAAAGTAATGTTAAAAAATCAAATTTTGTCATGAAGCTAAAAAAGATAAAGTAGGTCATGCCAGAATCAACAATACGATTATTAAAAAAGTAATGGTAAATGTAAGAAAAAACTGTAGCTCAAAAAGCGATAGGGTATGTCATGTCAAAGAGGTTGAATTATTTTATGGATCTCATTTAAGGAGTCATTGAAGTTATGTACTTTACATGTTTGTATACTTTATATGCAGAGCATGTTTGTTTATAGAAAGAAGTGTTTCGCAGATTGTTTTTTGCTTGGACAATAATGGAGTGATGCAAGATAATTTTGTAATTGTATGTAATTTTGTGTGTTGCAGTTCAGCCCTATTGGATTCACTAAAGTGGCCACTCGGTGTCGCCAGTTGACTGCGCTGTATTTAGATGACTGTTTTCTCCTTTCCGACCGAGCTCTTGAATTGCTTTGTCAGGTATTTATGCTGTTTTTTTTTTAAACATTTCAAAATGATTCGATAGCAGCAGTTTACAGGTGACCCCAGATCCCTTTCCTGCATGGCAAACAGTGAATGAAGTGAAATGAAAAAAAAAATACACATTCATTGATTTTGCTCAAACAAAATGATATTACAGAGGATAGAAAAAAGCCACTGTCCCCCTCCACTCCCTTTTTTATGACACTTTTTAGGGATGGGTCATTTAGGTTCACAAATAGGGATATGAAATGGCTGTCCATTTAATTTGGCTTCATCCATCTTACTGAAAGAATTAGAATATTCAAGAGCACTTTGTTCTGAAAACAGAAGTGACTTCTGAAGTTTAAGAATTTTATTTTGTTCTTTTTCATCATGAGCATGGCATGGGTGTCTCTGTTTTTGTTCTCAGTCTTCAGGAATCTCATCCTGTTGATAAGTTACGGAGGATAACGATTCGGTATGAAAGTTGAAAATAAAATAATGGCTAATCGTTGAGGGGCTGTAGGATGTTCTATTCGAAACCTGTAAGAGGACAAAGGTTTGGGATAGAAATAGTAGGGCATTCATTGTTTCAATATCTCAGACTTGCAAAGGGGATCCTCCTAAAGTTGCAAAATAAACATAGTGCTCGGACAATGTGTCTAGCAAAACCCTATATTCCCATGCTGGTGATTTTTAAGGAATGTAATTGAAAAGAGGCTTTTAGTTACAATCGACAAGGAATATGTAGAAAGGTTATTTTGGATTTAGTATTGCGGTTAAGATGAATAGAGAAAGGAAGAGCAGGGTATGGAAAATATATAAAAGAAAGTATTTGGTACAGGAAACATTACTATGGAAAAGAAATGAATCGGTTATATAATACAAAATAACTGGAAATTTAAGAGAGGTTAGGGAAAGAAATCCAGGTGCAAAAATGAACAGCTGAATTTTAGCTGTAGGACTGGAATAACAAAATAGCTATGGTAAAAGTAACAAATCTATTTTTCTTGAAGGTACAAAACATGACACCAAGATGGTCAGTTTAGAAAAGTAGGTTTTATTACTGTACAGAATGTATTGAGGAGAGACCAAAGCGGGTAACGCTGTAAGGAAAACTCTTCTATGTATAACAGAAATTATTTACAGATAACGATCAAAGCGGTTGCCGAAAAACGGATGGTGTTGAATAAAGTTTATTGTAAAGGTGTAAGGGGATGTAAGCATGAATAAGAAAAAGGGTGAGAAATATTTGGGATGAAAGTGGTATCCATATTTTGATATTTTTATATAAAAAAAAAAAAGAAAGAGAAATAAAAGAGAAAGGGGAGAGTTTTAAGATATCCAATATCAAGGGATATGGGATTTTATGAAAATATGGTAGCCAGTAGCAAAAAGGGTAAAAAAGGGAAAAGCAAAAACGAAAGGATTTAGTTGGATAAAGTGAATAAAGGACGAAAAGGGTTGGAGGAAATAATTAAAGAGTTGGTGAAGAAAAGGTTGGCACAGAGAAGTTTTGGGAGGCAGAACGAGAAAAAAAGTTGAGTGAAAAGAGCGAGTATGCATGGATAAGTTTAGTGAGATATAGACGGAAAAGTAGTAAATCCCTGGATAGTGTAAAACGGAAGGACCCATAATGAGAGTTAAGATGCCAGCAACCGTAATGTTGATTTGGGGTAAGCTAGTTCTTTATTTTCCGAGCAATAATCTATTTTTAGTTTGAATTATTTTTTTTATAATTTGAGGCTTTCTTATGATAAGTTTTATGATTTGAATTCTCCTATATTGGTAATGTTAATCCTGATCTCCTGTAGTGGTCAGTTATTTAAATTGCTTTATATTTTCTTTAAATAAATAATTGTACTAAATTTCAGTTTGCTTAATTTAAGTGTTTGTCCTTTATTTATTAAATCTCGGGTAGAAAGCACCTGGAGCTATTATACAATTGAATATTATAGAAACGGCCAACTCATCAAATAGTAAATATTTATACATGTTCTTAATATTTATAGTTAAATACAAAATTATAACAGCAGTACCCGAGCAATAGGACCTTTTTTAAAATCTGTCCATGAAAGGGAATGCATAAACTCTTAGCAAGTTGTAAGAAATTGTGCGTGATTCATTGCAGTGAAAGCATTAAAATGTGGGTGCCTATCGATTCTAAACTCAGTAGAGGCAGAACCATGAAGAAGAGGATTATTCAGTAGCTGTTTTGCTTGTTGTTCCTTACTCACTTCTTACTGTACTTTTAGAACAGCTGTTCAAAGTAAAAAAAAAAAAAAACCCTCCCTTATAAGCATTCAGTGTTCGTCTTGAAAATCCTATCTCTGGTTCTTTTATTGAACTTTACTTGTTTTTGCATGAAAGATGGAATTTTGCAATCGATTTTTAATTCACTTCCTGATAGGATAACAATTATGTTCAAAGGTGTTTTTCCCGATGACGCTACAACATTTTAATAGTTGAGTATAAATGAGTCCATTCATTTTGAGGCATTTTCCCATTAGCCTGGCACAGCAGATCCATTGCCTAATAGTCATGCATGGGAGTTGACACAACAGTGGATGGAAGGATGTGCCTGTCAAGGCCATGCAAATAGGCTGCAGGGTTGTGAAACTGCATCTATGAAACATTTTAAAGGCTAAAAAGTAGACAGGAAATCATAAAAAATCAGAGGAACATTTTTGAAAAACATGCTTTTATCCATTCATCGTTTAATATGGATTCATTTACAAGGATGCATTGAGAAATGAATATAGAAATCTTAAACAGAGAATTTAAAGGATGCTTCCTTTTTTAATCCATTCACTTGCTTGTGTTTTTTTTACCGAGCTTAAAAAAATCTGTCCGTTTTTCATCACTCACCTGGGTGCCTACACAAAATGAATGTATTGTCAGGGCGATAAAAAATGAATGACGTGAGGCTTGATTTTCAAGACTTGTAAAAGAATGTTTTTTAAAAAAACTTTATATTTTTATACTTATTTTTTTGACTGCCATCCCCCAAAATCTCTGGCACCCAACTGGATGACAAACAATTCACTGCTTTTTTTTTTGCTTGGTAGAAAACGTAAGCTTGAGATTGTTGTAGTTGTTGCAAGTGGACATTTAAAATTATATCCTTTTTGCTCTGTTTCTTTTTTAAGGCAACAGGAAAAAAAAAAGTTATTTAAACTCTTTTTTGTGTTATCTAAATGTATTTTTCAACATATCATCGTAAATGAATTAATATCAAACTAATCATTATAGTTTTAGATGTTACTCTTCATTTTTTATCTATTTTCTACTTTTTATCCTTTATAATGTTTCCCACTTGGAGTGTAACAGCTGTGGGGCCTATTGGGGGTGAGTCTGTTCACCCCCCCCCCCCCAAATGGCGTCTCCACTGTTGTTTGCAACTCCCAACAACAAGGGTACTCATGACAGGGACTAAGGGGGCGATGGATCCGTATTCCTTTATAATGGAGTTCCTTCAAATGTTGTAGCGTCATCAGAAAGACACCTGTGGACGTCATTTTTTTAGTCCTGCCCTGTTAAGAAGTAGGGTCACCTCTAAACACCAGTTTGAATGTCAAAGTGAAACTAAGCCATCATTCAGATAGGTTCAAAACGAACTAATGCATGAGTTACCTTTAGACAAGTTCAAACTAAACTCATTTCAGCGCATTTTAAATCGGTTGCTTTAAAGGGATGGAAGGAACTGAGCATTGGAAGAAACAAGCTAGACATTTGAACCTAGACAAAAAGAACCCTCAAAACCACGAAGATTGTTTTCATTCAAGGTTCATCCTACCCACAAACCTAAATCAAAATGGATCATGCCCACATTTTTAGAAACCAAACCATTTTTCTGCTTCTACTGTAAGTATCCAGAATGAAAAAAAAAACAGAATGTTCACAAAGTATTTGCAAAACTTATTTTTGTTTAAAAATATAGAATCGTTCCTCGTGGATTTTAGGTATATTTAAAGTTATTATCACAGGTCCAGGCAATGCCAGGCAGACCCGTTTGTATTAAAATAAAAAGAAAAGTGCCTAGTTAAACGAATAGCATTGAGCTCACAGGCTATTCACACTAATTGTGTATTATATTCTTATTTCAAAGAATAATGCCCCTCAAAACATAAATGAAGGGAGATTAGGCCCTGTTTCCCCCCTTATACTTAAACAATGAACCTCCAAATCTAATCAAGGCAACTTCTTAACATAATAAACTGGTATACTAAATTTGGAGCAAATCGAATAATTCTGCATTAAAACCCATTTATCTAAATTAAGGGAGAGATTTCCCTCCTTTATACTTAACTAATAAACCTCCAAATTTAGTCAGGGAAGCTCCTTAACCTAATAAACCGGTATACTAAATTTGGAGCAAATCGAATAATTCTGCATTAAAACCCATTTATCTAAATTAAGGGAGAGATTTCCCTCCTTTATACTTAACTAATAAACCTCCAAATTTAGTCAGGGAAGCTCCTTAACCTAATAAACCGGTATACTAAATTTGGAGCAAATTGAATAATTCTGCATGAAAAACCTATTTATGTAAATTAAGGGGGGGGGGGACTAGGCCCCTTTCCCTCCTTTATACTTAACCCATGAACCCCCAAAACTAATCAGAGAAGTGCCTTATTAGAATAAACCTAGAAAAAAAATTTGAAGCAAATTGGATGTTTCTATCAAGAGTTTTCGCATTACGTACATACATACATACAGAACTGGCGGGCACATTAGCTCTTAAGTTTTGATAGCCTGTGAGCTAATAAAAACTGAAATTTTATGTTTGATATCTAGAAACTGTTTTGAAATTTGTAAAGTCTCACCCCTGTCGAGTAAAATTTTGGAAAGATAAAGGGTTAGACTGGAATCCTTTCTAAAAAAATGTATTTATGAACCCTATTAAAAGGAATTGTTTTGATAGGCTGCTACTAAAACGCTGCTTTTAAAAGAAATAATAATAACAAGGATAATTCAATATAGTAATAACCATAAATAAATCCGGATCACAAAATGTAATCGTTCAATCCGATATCATTCAATCGAGGTTATACTGGATCTGACTCATCTGCAAATTTTATTGGCTCACTCGATGGCAGGGGACCCAAATATCATTCATAATTCTTAGCCTTGGCCATTAACACTATTTCTACTGGTCTCAGATGACCTCTTTTAAAATATTGATTTATATCCATTTTACTTGAAAATTTTAAAGCTATCCAGTATAATAATAAGTCTTATACTATAAGTCGATATATTAAAAATGATTTGGGATTTTTTAAATCCTAAAATCACATATAAGAACCCTCAATCGAAACATAGTTTGAAAAGTGTCATTGGGCACCCTACAGTGGGGCGAAATCGCAAAAAAAAAAAAGGATTAAAAATCAGTAACATTTGAACGGTGCTGGAGACTTTAAATTTCAACAACAAATACATTTAGACACAAAGTTGAATGACTTTGTTTACCAGTTTGATCAGACCTTATTAATGGATCAAAAAAAAAAGAATAAATAGGTCAGTGTGAAGAAAGGGTTAGTGCCCGTTCAAATTTGCGCAGAAAAGAAACCCACTAGAAAACAGGTATTTTTCAGAATTGAGTGTCGCCCCCGATGGAAGTACAAAACATATTTCAATTTTAACACTTACAGCTCACGCTTTTATTTTATGTAAAATGACATTATTCACATCCACTTAAGAATTCTTCATTGACAATCCACTCTTAAACGTCTACAGTAAAACATGCATAAAGATGTCACTATCGCGAAATGATACAGCAAAAAGAGGCCGTCCTTCAAGAAACTCGACCCCAAAAAGGCTGTCTCATGATTCATAGGCCTTTATTTGTTTGTAACATATAGATACTTTAAATTAAATAGAGTTTATAATAGCTCCCTGTTTTAACACGAATCATTCATTCATATTTTTTTTAAATAGCATGTATTTTAATGACACTTTCTTTCGGTTGTTATGGAAAAATGGCAACACAAATATATAATTACTATTTTACAACTATTTTTCTTTTACTTTCTACAGAAATGGAGTCCTTCCATTGCCACTATTAAGCAAAATGGCTCCAAAAACTACAAAAAAAATGAATATTTCAAAAACAAATGGCGATGCCATTTTCAAACAAATTGCATACTTTTTTTTTTCCAATACGGCGGTATAAAAATCGAAAAGGTTCTATGCTTAGAAGTTTAATAAATGGCTATAGAGTGTTGAATCGTACTGCTTTGTTTTACAGCTGGCTTCTGTAAGGTAACATTATCTTTTGGAGATGACTCAAAATAAGCTGGGAGAAAGAAATAGTATACCGTACTGGGGGCTAATAACAAGTATTACATTGGATGGCGCATACATCAAAATCATTCATTACAAAGTAGAAGAAAGGATGTCCAGAGCAGTTAAAAAAAAAAATTGATTGTAATATAAGCTGAAATAGATGTGTCGGTGATAAAAAGATTCATGATAGCCAAAAATATCCATAATTACATGAAACCTCTAGTATAATAAGGGTTGCTTATTACAATGCGATTCATGAAATTCCTCTCAATGGGCCATTTTTATTTGCAAACACAAAAAATCAGTGATGAGTGTCTGGAAAATATTCCTATCCTCAGTGCAACCACCTACAGCTATTTTTGGTACTTTTTGTTAACTAGGTGCAAATAATCTCACCCATAGAAGTTTTCATTTTTTGCATCTATATATTAGAAATAGTTTTGGTTATTTCTTTTTTTCTTTTTTTTTTTTTAAGTGTATTCTAAATGAAAGTTATTAAGTGAAATAATTTGAAAGTTTTATATTCTAAATAAAAGGAATTAATAATGGTGATGGGAACAATGATTTATGACCTGCGCCCAACTCACATAAAAGTTTTACTGCCTCTTTCTGACTTAATCATGAAAATTTTGACTGAATGAAGTTTGCCGTTTAAAAAGTAAGTTTTTGTTGTGAATGGCAATGCTCCTGCAATGGTTGGTTTTTATCAAAAAGGAACAATATCCAGATTTCCCTCGCTGAGTGCTGTAAACTATTAACTGCTGAAAATTACTTTTCAACAGTGTTATGTGTTTTTCAACTCAACTAAAACATGTGCCATTTTATGTGAGTCACCCATTTTGCCGATACTATTTCCCCCCTAGCCCATAGTCACTTCTGTTTTTCATGTGTCCTTTAGAAGCCATGCAAACAAGTAAAATGTTTTGGTGTAGGGTATAATTTTTTTTGTCTTATTTTAAATGTATGTTAAATTTTTGAGATCAGACAGTCATTTGTTGAGAGCCTAAAGTAGGTCGTGAAATAGCATGCACATGAGAGTGTTAAATTTTCACAACAGGGTGTTGTAATGTTATAGAAATTATATTGGATGGACATCAACAGTTTTTCAATGCAAAAGTAGGTAAATAAATTATGTATTTTTTCACTGGATAATACCCTATTTATGAACCGGGCAATCCAAAAGTCAGGAACCTATTAAAAAATTAATAATTGAAAAACGAATCTCACTATTTTCTCGAATCGTAACTAGCACTGTCACTGCTGCCTTAAAAGAATATTTTGCAACCAAATTAAAGTTGCTAATATTCTGAAAATAACTGCATACAAAAAAATCCCTGCCGGCTCGGGCCTACAGGCAGAGGTAGATTTCGAAGTTAAGTAATTAATTCACCAACAAAACTTAAATCAAGATTAGAGATAAACCCAGTTCCTTCACTAAGAATGAGCTCTAGAGAGCTAAATATTTTGTGAAAATTCTAATATACACGAATACACACAGTATGTATATGGAATAGGTTTAAAAAATAGCTAAAGCAAATTCAGAGAACCTCAAAGTGTTAAAATAAGTTAATATTTCCATAGTCGGGTTTTTATCATGTTTTAATACTTTTCTTCAAACTCACATAATGTTACATATTCACCTGCTGAAGTCCATTTTATTTCCAATATGACGCAATATTTTTGTTTTGTTTTGTTTTTAATTCGTCAAACTATTTATTTCATTTTGAGTTTTCATGCGGAAATCTTGCTCCAAAAAACTTATGACGTAATATTCTATTTGTTTTCAATTCGTCAAACTGTTTATTTAATTTATTTTTACACTTGAAGATCTTGCAATAGAAAAGCAATTGTTGTGGTGAGAATTAATTTTATTGCTTTTTTTTTAATTGTTGGCAACTGCTATAACGAAAAATATTTATTTTTTCCTGTCATTGTTGTGTAAGAGCTGGTTTTATCAGAATCATGTTAAGACGGTATTCAAAATTTTGAACCCTCCCCAGTTCCATTCCCTTGGGCCGATTTTGCCCATTTTCAATCCCCGCCGAGATATTAGTCATCTCAAAGTTGTTGGCGAGTTTGAAGACGATCCGAGCATAATTGTGACTTTTATTGTGCGGACAAAATTTAGTACATACATACATATATATATATATATATATAAACTTTTTAGGTGGGGGTGGTTTTGGGTTCCTGGGGTCCTATAATGAAAAGTTATGAAGGAATTTTTCAAAAGTCGCACCATGGTAACGACTGCAATAGGTAGTATTTCTTATGAAATCTACCTAATATAGAAAAGGATAGTATTATAGAGAAATGTTCAATAAACACACTGAAGCGGACCATTTTTAAATCAAAGAATTATTTTTAAGAGCTATTAATTGTTACAGTCAGTCAAAATCATTCCATTAAAAAAGTTTTATAGGAATATAATAACACATGAACACTCTGTAATTTCTCTTTTAAATTTCTCCGGTTTCAATTTAACTTTTTTTTTAATTAATCCCGTCCCGGGTGCTTTTTCAAGAAGGCTCACGTTTTGAGAACCTTATCGCCAGAGTAAGGGTTGGCGCGGGGATGAATTCAACGCTACGCACCCTTTTTCGTTTGTGACGTCGTACGCGTAGTGAACAGCAACCCCATTCCTTTGCTGAGAGGAAGAGATGTGCTTTTTTTCATTTGTTTTTTCTGCAAATGTAAAAAGCTAGACGAAATGTTATTTCACCGTGGTTTGCAATTAGAACCTTGCTTAAAACAAAGATCTTTTTCGGATTAAAATAACTTTTAATTGCACAAATATATATAATTCAAACATAAGTTATTTTTTTCAGTTCTATAATATTCATTTATTTCATTAATTCGCTATATGTTCGAAGAAATTGAGAACGTATTTTAAAAACAGACGTACAAATTTTCTTTAATAAATATAATTGTATTGATCATGTTTTTATGACACAATTGAACATAGTTTTATTAGTATTATTACTTAATTAATTTAGTTTTTTGATTATTAAGCGGCATAATTGTGTGACGTGTTGGTTGCATTAATAAAACACATTTTCGCTGAAATAATTCATCAAAAATTAATTGTTTTTAATTTAATTGCGAATTTTAAGTTAATAGGAAGTTGAAACTAAAATCAATTCGATTATAATTAGATTGAACGATAGAGCATAAATTATTTAGCCGTATCCTGCAATTAAATCTATCAACTAAAATAATTGCAAGTTGATGCATGCAATTAAATCAATTACTATTACATTTTAATATTGTTAAAATTTTATAATTATTTGATTTTTTATGAAAAAGACATTGGTCTGTCCCTAGTGCACAAAATTAAAAATCTTTAAAATTCTTCAGTTTTTTATTTTAAAATTCTTGCCATATTTTTAAATATTATTTCGCCTTAGTTGTTTTATTTATTATTTAAAAATAATAATTCGTCACATTTGAATAAATCATGTAAATTCTTCTCTCGAATGAAATCCCCCCCACACACACACTTTATATTTCGTCATTCTGCACACATATTGCTCTATTTATTAAGTTGAAGTGGCAATAAAATAATGCTCAATCGTCTGAGGCAACCTCTCATTTCGAATTTTCTCTCCCCCCCCCCCCCACCTCCTCTCCTCCATCACACTATTTTTTGCCCATTTAAAATTCATTGTTGCCTTGCAGAAAAGATTAGTTAAAATTGTGTCGGAAATGATGTTAACTATTCCTTCGCTTATCCATAACAGTGCATAAAGTTTGCTGCTTTGCTCTATCTGTTGATTTTTAAATAACAAATAAATAATTTACCATAAAAAAAGATAAGGAAACAAATAGAATGAAAGATTAAAAAAAAAGTAATAAGGATTAACCTTTTGTGCACACGCTTTCATTTTTTTTTTTAATTCTTTACAGTTTTTTAAATTTTCTGTCCTATTTATTACTTTGAAGTAACTATAAGTAAAAGACCAATTATTCAAATTCTGCCCCTCCTCCCGAAAAAAAGAAAAGCTTGCTTTTGTTTCACCCCCCCCCCCCCCCCCCCCACCCCCTCCCTAAAAAAAAGTTAGATATTCCAAGTTTTTAATTTTTTGGCTTGTTTTTTCTATTTGTTAATTGATAAATTTAACTATTTAAATCTATAGCCCCTCACTATCATATACAGTTAAACAATTCCTCTAGCGATTTTATTTGTTACTTTGAAGTAACAAAAGATAGTCATTCAATCTTTCTTCTACCCCACCTCCCCTTAAGAATTTCATCTCCCATTAAAAAGGCAATTGTAAACATCCTGTTTGGGGGTGTGAAACGTTTTTTTTTTTTTTTTCGTTCTTGGTTTGGCCTATTTTCACTCGACTTTTGGAGCTGTTTCTGCAGAATATTTTGGTATTAGATTAATTATGTAAGTTCATCGCAGAAAATATAATAATTTTCTGCCACAGGTATTTTTAAAAATCTGTGTTTATATACATCAAAATGCACTGAAACTGCATTAATTCATGATCCCCATAAATCCATCTTTATATGTAATAAATATTTAAATATATGAAGGTAATGAGTTTTTGTTTAAGAGGTATCGAATTAATAATGATCGATTGAATGAAAATTTAGATTTTTGAGGGGATCAAATAATCAAAATTTTCGTCTATATCATCAAAAGTAATAAAGGCCTTCGATAAAACAGAGTATAAGAATTCGTAATACAATTTCTTTCGAAGAAGATTTCTTTTCATCTAGAACACATAACTGAAAATATTTCTTTAATGTAGGTAGGACTGTTATTCTAAAATAGGCTAGTTCGTCTTCCGCCATTTCAGTTCAAAACAAAACACAAGACGACGATTGGCGTTAGAGCTGGCTGAACGCTCTTGCTTTCGCCAACTCGCCAAGGCTGGTGCTGAAAACGTGAGTCTTCTTGAAAAAGCGTCCCGGGTTGAGTGTCAGAAAGTGTTGAAAGGACAGAGTTAAAATGAATGCATTTTAAATGAAATGAGGTTTATATTTTAAATGAAATAATGTTTGTCAATTTATCAACTGTATCCAGGTAACATAAAAGTGGGTTATCCATGGTACGGATGCCACTTCATAATATAACAGAGTATCCTTTTTGGTTGCAGGAAAAGTTTTGGGTTGTTGAAAGCTCCCACTGACTCGTACAGTAGTGAAGGATGGGGGAACATTTATCTCTTTGAAGTTTTTATGTTAGCCGTGCAGGCATTTTTTAATTGCCAATATCAGCAGTCTATTTTGCATTTCTAAATTAGAAACAGTTCTTTGATGTTGAAATAAAATGTTTTGGTTTGTAGAATTGTTTCTTCTTCTTATTCTTTCTTTTTAGTATTTTAAATGACATTTGTGAAAGGCATGTGTTTCAAATCTTGATACTATATAAAATAAAATGAGTGAAAGACCTGTATTTTAAATGGAATCAGTCAGAAGTTTGTTGTATGAATTATGTAGCATCTGTACAAATGTATTGTTGTATCCTATGCGTAAAAGAATTTCCAACAGTCATTAAGTTTTCAAATTGTATTTTCTTGATTGTTTACTTTCAGATATCTTCTTTCCCCTTATGGAACGGTCAAGTTTAATTACTTTATTATGGAAGTGTCAGAAAGTATTTTATAATCTATGCTTGATGTTGGATTTTTCTTTTTTTTGTGTGTTTTTGTCTTTACTTTTCATTTTAAATGGTCATTTATTATTCTACTCTTTCAGAGTTTACGGAATCTAAAAATCCTGTACGTAGGAGGTGTTTTTCCAGATTGTAAGTATCTTCTCCATTCTGTGCATGTTGTATTTGGTATACTCATAGTTTCTGTTTCATTTTTCTGTTCTCTCTGATTTTAAGTATCTGCGAATTATATGAATCCACCTAAAAAGTGATATATCCTTAACCTGCTTATTTTTGTTCCATGATTGCGAATGTATTTCATGTCATAGTTCATTTACGAATTATCTATAAAAATCTTATTTATTTACAGTGACACCCGGCGGATTGCATCACATTGGAAGGTTAGCCAATCTTGTAAGTGCGCTGCTTCTTATTTATTTGCATCTGTGTGTGTGAAGGAGAGAGGTTGCTAAAATAAACTTTTGCAGTAAAGATGTCTCACTTTTATTCGCCAGATAAAAAGGTAGAATAATTGGATTGTTTTTAGTGGGGGCATAGGTTCCTTCTCCACCCCTCTCAAATTGGCTTCTTGCTATCTTAAAGAAAATTGCTTTTAAAATTTTTCTGCAGAATCTTCCATGACTAGGCTACATTCTTCAAGATACTGGAATTTTCCATTGCAGCTCAATTGAGCTGTTTTATTGAGTTTAGCTTCACAAAAATTTAATTTTGTAACCTTTTTTTTAACCATTTGAAAAAATGGTTATTGTTCTCATCAGGATGGGAAATCAAAAGCATATCTGAAGGTTTTTATGGGTTTAATCCGCATTTTATTCGTTTTCTGATGGGTCTATACAGTCATCTGAATTTCCCTTTACTTTCAACAGAGATGGATACCTTCTGTTGCCACTATGACAAAAAAGTAATAAAAACTACAAAAAAAAAAAAAAAAAAATGAATAACTCAGAAACAAATGGAGATACAGCTTTCAAACAAATTGCATTTAAAAGTACATTTTTTTACTTCTCTATACGACAGTGTGGGATGTTTAGAAGTTTAAGAATGAAATTTCCTTTAAAATGGGTAGTCAGATTTCTTGGAAATCGGACGATGGAAAAGCCTTTTCCCGAACAGCCCATGAAATGCTTGGATAAACATAAGTTTCAGGTGGATAATACGTTCGAGTTGCAGGCGATTTTTGTTGCTTGGAATTTTTACATGCAATAACACTATTAATGTTTAATTCATGGTGTACATAATGTAGGATCCACTCCATGCGATTTTTTATGTCTTAAATTTTAGTCTTCGAAAAAATCATTTTCCAAAGGGTCGTTGTAATTTGATAAATTGCTTTTTTTTTTTTTTTTTATGTGTAAGCAAAGTATTGTTGCTATTATAGAAACCAATTATGGAAATATGGGTCTATTTTTACATTTTGAGGTTCCCTAAATCTGTTTTGGGGACATTCCATGTTACGTGTGTGACATTTGGAAATTATTTTTTTCTAATTAATCAAGGATTTTTCAATGTATTCCTTATTTAAAAATCCAAACAATAAGTTCTTTAAAAAATATACACTTTACTTTATTATTGTATGCAGAAACTTATCATTTTGATAAAATAGTTATTTTTTAAATAATCTTTTTTAAAACGTTACGTGTGTGACTTAGAAAAAAAGCAAATTTTGAGTAATGACATTAAATAATATATTTCTGTGAGTTTGATTGCCACACATTTAAATTAAAAAATAGGGTAATAACTTATTTACCATACCACCTAAAATCACAGTTAAAATTAAAATTTAATAAATAGTTGAATAAATAAAAATTAAAAACCTGCGTTACGTGTGTGACTATGTGAATTCAAAGTAAAAGATTGCTTTTAAAAATGCATGAGGATAAAAATGTATTAAAATATTACATTATATTTAAACATTTATACAATAAGTCAATCAATAATTATTTAGTTTAATGTTTATTTAACATTTCAAATCAAATTTAAGTTATTTAAATCATTTCTTATCTGAACAGAGTTTATTATAAAATTGAAACTTTCAAAGTCGAGAAAATTACATTTCTTCAAATTTAAACTGTCCCCTTGAACCCACTACAATAGGTGGAGAAAGTTTTTTTTTTTATAACATTTTCAATTGGATACAGGAGAACATCAGATTTTTTGGGCCATTTCCAATAACTTCCTGAAGGAATCATCACATTCACTTCTACAACTGTACCAAAAATGTTACAGATTTCCCCTGCATGAACATTTTTATCATAAGTAACTGCACACCAGTCACCAATATTAAAATTTGAAATGTTAAGTTTTTCATCTGTTGACTTGCAGTTTATAGTAGAGATACAATTTACTTCAATATCAGGAATCACATTTAAACAGTTTGTTTTCCATAGTTGAATTTTTTTTTTTTTTTTTTTTTTTTTTTTTTTTTTTTTTTTTTTTGCAAATTGCATTTTATTACAGGCTTAATACCTACTATGTCTTCAACATTAACCCATGGATTGTCTGAACTTATAGCAGAGTCAATATCTACTTGGCTCATATGGAGAACTGCAGTGTTTGTCATTAAACTGGATGCAACATTAGCAAAGTCTAATGAGTTTTGTACATTCGTAGTTTCAGATTTGCTCATAACTTTCGTTCAAACCAAGGATTTTACTCTTCCTCCCTCTACTACACCTTTGCCATGAGCTGTAGCAAAATATTTCCACTGAAAATTTTTGTGAAATTTTTCTGAAAGTATATAAAGCAATCTACACATATATTTATTTTTAAATTCAGACGATGGTCCATCGCTGTAAATAATTTCATTTACTGACAAATCATTATTTTTTATTATTATATCATATAATCTCATTAAAAATGCAGATACAGAATAATTAACCTTTATCTTTAGTATCGGAACAAATGACAAAAATAGTGCATTTGTTTTTGAAAAATACTGCTGCTGTAAATAATTGCACATTTTCTCGTGACCATAATGCTGATTGAATTTCATTTTGATAGTCACATGAATAAGCCAATTCAAAATCAATTCGAAGGATTCTATTACTGTCATTCGATTTGTCTTGTTCAAATGAGTTTTATTCTAACATGTTCTTGAGAAAGGGGCAAGTCATTTAGTATTAGTTCTGTTAATTGAGCATTACATCCATTTTGTGTAGTTTTCCAAATCTTACTTGAAGAACCATCTTTAATCCATTCTTCCCAAGAAACAATGGAACCTGCATTTATTTGAAATTCAAATAATTTTCCATTTCCACAAATCAAGCATTTTCCCTGCCAACAGTCCGAATTTAAATTACTGGTATTGCACTCGCATAAATTATTTTTCCACCACTCTCCATCATATGTTATTTTTAATGCTTTTAATTTTAGTCTAAAATTCTCATGGAGCTTGCATTTGCATTGATCTATTGGGGAATTTTTAAGTAGCAAAACATTTTTTGGTCTCAGATTGCAAAATTTTGAAAAAGATATTTTTTCGAAAGTTTCTTCAAATATTTTGTGTGCTTCTCTTAAAAACATGGTTAAATAATATTTGCGTACTCTGCTTTTTATTCCATTATTATGCCAAATTATCATTTCATCATTCATTCCAGACATTGTATAAACAATATCACTTCTATATAAAACAAATTTCAACTAAGTTGTTAATTTCGGATTTTTCTGAGAGAGCATTATCCATTTTTTGTTGAACTTTTAAACCAATTTTATTTGCAACCCCAGACACTACAGCTTTTTTTTTGTTGTTGTTGGAGAATATGGCAAACTTTTTAAACATTTACTTATAGCTTTTCCCATTGATTGTGGACTTTTATATGGTGACTTTTTAACCATGGATGTGCTGTTTTTTTTTTTTTTTTTTTTTTTTTTTTTTTTTTTTTTGTTTTTTTTTTTTTAATTTCTTCCAGTTGCAACTGCTTTTTCTTAGCCCTGTATTTCCTTTGCCTATCATTAACACTAGCTCTATAAGTTTTCAATTCTCTTTCTGACATATTTTTTACTTTCATTTTTCTTTGGCTTTCTAATCTTTGATTTTCAGCAATCTGATAGCTAGGGTCTATCATCTTTTTCTTCTGTACTTTGCAATGCGTTCAGAATTTGTCATAGCTGAAGAGTGAAGTTTTCAAACAGTGTTCATATTTAATGCCTAAGATGTATGAAAAATATTAATTAACAAAATCAGATAATTACAGGTATTTCTAAATGAAACGTCTAAACAACAACCCAACTAAAGAAGAAATCGCAAAGCATAGATCAATCTGTTGTAAAAAGTAACTACCATCATAGAATCTATTACAACCAATAGGAGATGTCTGATGCAACCTGTCAAATGATTGCATCATCAGTCGAATGATGTAATCTGTTACAACCAATAGGAGATATCTGATGCAACTCTCAAATGATTGCATCAGCTGCATGATGCAATCTGTCTTCACAGTTGCATCATGCAGATTAAATATATTTTCTTTTATTTCAAAATCTGTCACACACATAACAAAATGTTACGTGTGTGACATATTTTGAAAGTTGCATAATTGTTTAATTTTTTAATAGATTTTTATATAACTTCACAAAAGTCATTTTAATATTTAGTTAAAAGAGAAAAATAAGTTTTGTGTTAAAAATTTGACTAAATTAGAAGTTATAAAAACTTTTTAGATTAAAATGTTACGTGTGTGACAATAGTTTTATCATGCCTCTTCAAAAGTTTTCTAAACTATTAAATTTTTTACAAAATATACACTTCTAACTCTATTCACAGTCTTGAGTATTTCATAAATTGATATCTATCATTTAAAATAAATAAAGTATGCAAAATATTTTTTTTTAATTGAGAAATCATCAGTGTATTTTAAATTCATCATTCTGCAATTTTTATGTACTTACATATTAAAAAGGTATTTTTTAATGAAATTTTAGTTTAATAACAAAAATTTTTGCATCATGAGAAAGAGCACAGTTTTTCCTACAAATAAAATTCATTAACATTTTTCTATGTTAAAAAATATTTTTTTGCTCTCTGCACGGAATGGCCCTTTGACTATTTTTGCTGTCACAATGTTCATTTCCAAAGAATTGGACCCCATTGATTTTGCTACTCAATATCAAAAGATTTTGCTACTCAATCTATGGGGTCCAATTCTTCAGTTTCTCTGTAGTGATATTAGATACACATTTTTTCTTATGGCTCTATTCCATTTTGACTGTTCATGTTTCTCTTGTGTTGATACGACTCTGTTGCACTAGAATTGGACATTAATAAAATGTTTTTTACTCACACTAAAATTATATTGACTTTGTTTTGTAAGATTTTAAAAAATCAGATGAAATATTTTTTAAATTGTGCTAAAATAGACTAAAATTTTGGTTTAAAAAAAAAAAAGAGTATCGTCATCTTCATGCCCTTTGAAACTCATTTGCCAGGACTCTTGTATTGGACACCAACATCAGGGGAATTTGAATAAGGAAGATGATCTCTATCATTGAAGTGTTTTAGCAGGTTGTGTTACCTACTTTTTCAGTTACTTTTGGTTTTACCTTGTTTTTTGAATCAAGGTGTTCAGAAACTTGAGTGGAGTCACTCCCGATTGTTTTAGCTGTTGCTTTTTTAAAACAAAATTGAATGGAGCCGCAAGAAAAAAATGTGTCATGGATCCATCTGTTCTTCTTGACAGCATCCGCTGACTTGAAATGTGTCTCATTTAACTTTTTGCAAAAGAGAACAGTCACACGATCGGCAAGTAGGGTCATGGTATTTTGGGTCCCAAACCTACTTCACAGGAAGTGCTGTGTGAGGAATGGAACCCTCTTCTCACATGTGTGGCCATTTCTTTAACTCTTTTTCTCAACATTTTAAAAACTTCTTTATAATAATGTGCGTTGTGCCATCTGAACAGGGAGTCTTTTTGAATGATCTTGCATGCTTTTGTACATTTTCTTGAACCTCAAGCCCATTCATCCTCTTCAACTTCCTCTTTTGTACCACTCATCCATGAGGCAAGCATTTCAAAGCATTCTCCTGTTGTTTTGTGCCATTTTACTAAACATTTCAAATGGACACGCTGTTCAGCTTTTAAACTTGGCATTTTTTCGGCATCTGACAGGAAACACAGATTCACAATCCACTTGAAAGTCATAGAATATTGCAGTTTCTCATGCTGGTTCAGACGGGTTCAAGGTCTGAACCAGCATGTACTTCTGACTGCTTTGTTTATTAGGTGGAATCACGGTCTTGTTATTGGATAGGCACACCTTATATGTATATCTCCATTACTATTTTACAGCATGGCCTGTTGCAGTGAGCTTAGTGTTCGATGAATTGTATGTGTTGCGTCAACAGTCAGTAAATATACTAGAGATTAAAATAAAATTATATTGAATGATGCCATTAGGTACAATTTCATGCGAGTGCACAAGAAGGAGTGCTTGCAAGTTTACAGGGACCGAGGGTTTGGTTACCCGGTTGCGAAATCAAAATATAGCAGCTACAGAAGAAATGCTGCGTGCGTGATAGTTGACAGTTCAACTACTTCTTCCAATGTAGAGATGCACTGAAAACCAGGAAGTGTTATTGATATTAATAAACAAAGTTATTTCAATAAGAAAATGATAAATAATGTCTTTAAGTAAATATTTAAACATGATACATGACTTTCCTAAATATCCGCAATTATTTAGAAGAAATGTATATTACACAAATAGTTCATAGCAATAAAGATGATTTCTTAGTAGAAAAGTATCTTGATAAATATTAAATGATAAGTTATTATAAACAACCGAGAAAATGTCTAAGTAGAAAAGATGACTTATATGAATTATAGTTTCAAAATTGCTATAATTTCTAAAGAAATGTATTTCACAACAATGATGAATCTGTTGGATTGTTTATGTTAAGTAGATATTTGTGTCTGCACAGGAAATGATCTATTATTTATTATTGATAAATGCTTTTACACTAGCATCAATAAGGTAATTAAATCATAAATCATAATAATTGTGAAAAATGTATATGTTCACTGAACACTTAGCTACCTTTTTTTTTTTTTGCTTTAAAACTATGAAATGTTCTATTTACAAAGGACATGTTATTTTGCTCTTCACGATTGTTGAACGCTGTTTTTCAATGGAGGACTGAGATTGAAACTTTTTGAGGCCCACTTCAAGCCACTCTTACTCACTTTAATACTCACTTTACACACCTGTTGTATTTGTTATAAAATGAATGACATTTTTGTTAAAGACTTTTTCCAATCCAACAAAACATCTGGGTTTGGGAACGGATGCAGTCGAAAGTACACTCCAAAACAGACCTGGATCAACCAGGAGTGCTGTTTGAAAAAGTGAATGGATTGCAGTGGAACGGGCCTCTCTGCTGCACTGGAAATACCACATAGAGGGTTCAGAGACCATTCAAGCTGAAAGGCTTCTTAACAGAGACAGCACTGCCCACCCTCTTGGCCCACTCATTTTTGACTCTTCCACTGCTAAGATATTTCAGTCGAAGTACATGTCTTGTGCAATGGCAAAATCCATAACGATCTGCATTTTTAGAGTTGTTGTTTGTAACTCCTATAGAGTGATAGAAAGGATATGTGCATTTGGATTAGAAAAACTAAGAATTCACATTGTATGAGACTTATGTCTTCTTCTTTTTAACAGGAGCGGTTGGGTTTAGCACACAATCAAAATGTCGACGACGATGTGGTCTATGCGATCAGCAGAGGCTGTAAAAAATTAAAGTAAGCATCCATTTTCCTTTTTTACATGTATCCATTTCATGCGTGACATCTGGTGATTTCCTTCTGTTCTTCTCCAGACATCTCGAACTGTCGGGCTGCAATGACATCAGCGATTACTCTCTCACCTCCTTGTCATCGTGCTACAGTTTAAGGACGCTTCATATTAGTTATTTAGATAGGGTGAGTTTTATTTCATTCATTATATCCTCGTGAGTAAAAAAAAGTGATTTATTTCTTCCCATTTTAGAAATGTATATAATAAGATTATGTTAGGGAAAGTTACACCCGACCATTCCTAGACCATAAAAATGTTTGCTAGTACAATGCAAAAAGAAAATAAAGCTCACTGTCATGTCCGCAATTTATTGACTTGGTGGGAATAAGTAGCCAAAATTTTGTTTTTTAGAGCAGCATAAAAATGAAAAAAAAACAACAGGTTTCATTAAAATAATCTTATTTTGGGCACTAACAGGTCAGAAAATACAACCCTATTGGATTGTGATTTTTCCATGTACAAAGTTAATATTGAAGGTGAAATTTCTCTTTTAATTTCAAACAACCCCTCTCTCTGCAGAGCAGGGTTTGCACCCACTTTTATTATTTAAATGGGAAGGTGCTCGCTCTATTGAAGTTTCAGTAAAGTGTCGCCCTTTATCACACAAGCAAGGCTCGTAAAAGTATTCAAAACATGTTGCTGATTCGTGGAATTATTAAAAAAAATTATTACAGTTTCATACATATATCTTACTATGCTCGCTGTAACTTTTTTTTCAAATTATTTAGAATCTTGAATGCATTTTTTAAAATTGTTTTTTCTACGGTTAACTATAAATTTGCTATACAGTAAAGTCCTGATTATACGAGTTAATAGGGACCCAGCTCACCTTGGATCAGCAAAAAACGCGTATAAATCAGATAGATACACATCACCACCCACTCAGGAGATGAAATATAAATTTTCACTGAATTCATTCATTTTTAGGGTACTAGTAACATTTCTAGGATGTACGTTTCCGTTACTTTCAAGAAATACGGGGAATGAAATTGTTTATTTGAAAAAGCCCTTGATAGTTTTTTGTTTGTTGAATGTCAATTTTGCTGCAGTTTTATGTCAATTTTGCTGCAGTTTTATGTCAATTTTGCTGCATAGCTATCCATTTCTAAGATTTTTTTTCCTTACCTCTAAAACTGACCAGTCCATTTTGCCTATTTCAATGACTGAAATCTAACCATTGTCAACGATTCAATGGGGAAAAAATTTGTATTCAATTTGAGAGGTCACAAAACCATACACATTGGCAGCTATGTGATTCTATGAGTGTCAAATTGGAGGTGTAGCCTTCTTCTTTCTGCTCAAAGTATTAAATAATTTTTTCAATCGAACTTATACCTTTGGAATGGATCCTTTTCTTCTGATGGACTGATAACGTCCATTATTATGAAACAGCCATCATAAATGAAGTGTTAGGTGAAGAGGAAAGAGCAGCCTAACACTTCATTTATAATGGCTGCTTCATAATAATGGACGTTATCAGTCCATCAGAAGAAAATAACTTGTTTAAAGTGGAAACTCGGTTCAGCGGGACTCCAATAATCAGGACTTTACTGTACTTTCAAGAAAAAAAAAAAAAGAAAAAAAACTAGTTGACAATCATTCTGAAATAGCATTCTGGTATGTGGATTTTTCCATTTTGAGCCCTGCACACAAGCCAATCTTTCAGTACAGAAGACAGTAAGGACACAATTTTTGAAACCCATGATCCGGAAGGGTGATGCTGTTTTTTGGAGGAGGCAGGACCCAGAAGGGCTTGGTGACTCTTTGGACAAAGGTGCCACTCTCTAAATCAAGGCAGCCCTTCTGAAAGGGCCAGGGGTGAAATTCTGCTTGCAGAGATCTCTATTTCCTTAAAAAATAGTATTGAGACAATTATAAGTTTTTTTTTTTTTTTTTAATGCTTTATCACATTATTGCTTTTACAAACCCTCTATTCAAACCTATAACAGGCACCTACCCTTTAAGACTGTCTATCTTTAGGTATAGTTACTGTATTTCTGCCTATAAACCTTCATGTGGCCTGTAGCGGGGAAAATACAATAAAAAGCATTCATGAGCACAGTGAACTCTGTAGAAATCCACAACCCTCTGCACGACATGTTGGGATGTAAACCATGATAATCACAATTGACATTTAAGCTCACAGAGGTGTCCTTTTTAAGAAGAATGTTTTTTAAAAAACAATTTTTTTTGTTTTTTTGGTACTACCTTAGCGATTTATACAATTTGGTGAAATGAGTCAGCAGGATAACTCAGTAGTACCCTTTTTTTTTTTCATAAAATATAAATTTTCCAGTGAAATAAATTGTGATTTAAGAAAATTCATACACTTTGTACCCTGCATTCGAGAAATAATAATTTGAGCTCGGTAAAAGTGACAACCGAAACAAAATAGAAATTCTTATTTTAAATAGGCCCTTTGGGTGATGCATACTTTGCTCGAGCATCCATAAAACTAATATTAAGTGACTTTATCTCACCACCATTTTCATTTATTTTAAAATACGCATGAATAGTGCCTTCAGTAGAATTTCTGCTACTGTACCTATTGATGTCCACTGCTGCATGCGATGGATCTGAGGAATGAACCAGACATGACGATTCATGTCATGAATCTCCAAGTCTCCAAAAATGGAATGCTCAATCATCTGTGAATTTTCTTGTGAAGGAATTTTCCATGAGTTCGAAAAGTGTTTAGGACATACTAAAACTAAACAATTCAAATGCAGGAATCAATAGGATCTATATATAAATGTTTGTTTTCTTGGATGAAGAATTATTGGATGTTATGTTTATAATTTAATTTTTGTTTAAATTAATTTACTTTTTAAATATAGTAAACCAATTTTGCATTCTATTTTCCTTTTGTATTGTAATTGTTCTGTAATTGTTCCTAATTTAGAGTCAGACTAAAAAAAAAAGGTAAGAAAAATCATGTGTACAGCATAGATTATGAAACACTTTCCAACACTCCCTGAAAGTTTTAACAAAACTTCGTTACTTAGGAAAATAAGGTAAATAAGATAACTAAGTAAACATTTAAAAATCTGATTCCAGTAGTGACCGCCCATAGCCAAACATGTATTCCAATTCTTTTGAACAACCCTGTATTGGATCTGTATGTTGCTATATATACTATATAATGGGAAAATTTAGTTTAGCAAGAAGACGTATAAAAGGTTGAAATTTCTCTTTCAGCAATTTATAAAATTAATTGAAAAAATACTTGAATACTTTTGTACAGCCCTATAGTTTACCTAGTACCCTTATTACATGCCACTATTTAGCTAAAATTTAGTTCAAACTAAAACACACTTAAAACTACTGAAACCACATTTCCAGAAATTATCATCTATAGACGATATGCATCCAATTCTTTACGTATATCATTTTATCTATATTCTACAAACTTTTTTTAATAAACGAAATGCGGTTCAGCGTAAAAATGCATAACTCATTTAAAACCCACCTTTAACCAATTTGCTCTCGTACCCTATAGTATGCATAAATAGAGTGAAACATAAAAGCACATATCATAATTAAAAATGCATTTCTAGCAATCACTGCTAATGTACAGTACTTCTGATACAATATACTATCTGAAAACTTTTGTGTGTCCTTGTAATGTTGTCCATGTATATTACACTTTGTAATATACATGAAATATTTTATAGTAAACCTCAGCGACGTATATCAATTTCATTGTTTGTAAAATGATGTAACATAATTAAAATATGCCGCAAACAATTCCCCTCTATATCATTATGTAACGGAATTCTTTTGTGTGGCCCTGTAAAAGAATGATAACGATTCTTTGCACTGCATATTATACAGAATGCATTTTTAATGCACTTCATAAATGCATATCAATTTTGTTATGTTTGGATGCATGTAACATCATTAAAAATCCTTTTAAACGATTTCTTCCCATAGGCCCTAATGTAATGGAAAACTTTTGACTGTCCCTGTAAATGAACTAAACACACTACAAACTTCATTTAAAATAGGGTTCGTGCTAGGGTAGAGGTCAGGACAATCCGAGTATATTTACGGGAGTTAGAGCACGGCCAGACAAACCGAAGTCATAAACACTTTTTAACTTTGTTGGAAAGTGTTATAAAGGATGATCTGCGGAAATGTATAATCCATAAAACTCTGAGTCCCTAAGTGTGCTTATGTCACAGTACAAACATAAAGAGTGTGTGGAATGAGGACCCTACCTCCAAAAAGTGTTTAGCTTCAAATGTTCATTCCTATATAAATCTTGATCCTGACACATGTAACACACACACCTCAATTTTGATCCATTTTCCTGTTTTTGAAGTGTGCTTTACATGTTAGACATACTATACAGTGTGTATACATATATATATATATATATATACTGCCCTTGAAGGGATTAAAGCAGTAAATTGTATTATGTCAATCATTTTATAACTCTGTTAAATAATACCAGGAGGTAAAGACTCTGTTTAATTAATTCATTTTATTTTAGCTTCTTTTCAAATGTTTAACTGATCTTCTTTAATCAAACACGAAAACAACCATTGGATGAACAGCAACTTATTCAGCCTTAAATTTTTGCAATCAAAGGGAATTGAATGGAAACCTGTTTACAGGGAGATCGCTACAGGTTTTTTCATTATAATTCAATCCCCAGTAGCAGAAAGTTATGGTTGTGTCTACGACAGCAATTTAGGGGGATGAAAATTTTCTGTGGGAGTAGCGTGTTACATTTTCTTATGTACAAACATTATGAGTGTTAAAATAAACAGCGTTCTTACTGATTAATACCAGGGGTGATTCTGAGTAAAAAAAAAAAAAAAATTCTGAAATTCACAGCAAATTTTCCGAAAGTCTACAACAGAGGCGGGGCAGGACAGGCAGTGAAAATCCACTACCGGCACTAATTATGTGTTTTTCTTCGCACGCTTTTGATGAAATGTGCGTTTTTTACGATCTTTTGACGAAATATGCCGTTTTTCGCAATCTTTTGACGAAATTTGCTGTTTTTCTCGATCTTTTGACGAAATTTGCCGTTTTTGCGATCTTATGAGGAAATTTCTCGGGTTTTTTTCGCAATCTTTTGACGAAATTTGCTGTTTTTTCCCGATCCTTTGGCAAAAATGAGCTTTTTTTTTCTCGATCCTTAACGAAATTTGAGTTTTCTTCACGATTCTTTGACGAACTTCGGGTTTTTTCCGCGATTCTGTGACAGAAATTTGCGTTTTTTCGGCGCCCCTGGGACGAAATTCACGTTTTCCCCGGGATCTTTTGACGAAATTCGCGTTTTTACAGCGATCCTTTGGCAGAAATTTGCGTTTTTCGCGATCTTTTGTCGAAATTCCGCAAATTTAATTCCGATCTTTTGACATAAATTTTCTTTTTTTCGTGATCCTTTGATAGTAGTCTGCGTTTTTCGCGATCCTTTGACAGAAATTTGCGTTTTTTTCGCGATCGTTTTACAGAAATTTGCGTTTTCTCGCGATCGTTTTACAGAAATTTGCATTTTTTCCGCGATTGTCTGACTAAATTAGTGTTCTTTCCTCGATCCTTTGATGAAATTCAAGTTTCTTCCGCGATTTTGTGACAGAAATTTGCGTTTTTCTCGCACCCCTGGAACGAAATTCACGTTTTTTTTTTTTTTTTCGGGATTTTTGGATAAAATTCAAGTTTGTACAGCGATCTTTTGGCAGAAATTTACGTTTTTCGAGATCTTTTGACGAAATTCCGCATTGTTTCCGGAATCTTTTGACACAAATTTGCGTTTTTTCGCGATCCTTTGACATAAATTTGCGTTTTTCCGCGATCGTTTGACTAAATTTTGCGTTTTTCCCACAATCGTTTGACTAAATTCGCATTCTTTCCACGATCCTTTGACAAAATTCGTGTTTTTTCCGCGATCCTGCAACAGAAATTTGCATTTTTCCCACAACACTTGGACGAAATTCGTGTTTTTTCCGCGATCCTGCGACAGAAATTTGCATTTTTTCCACAACCCGTGGACGAAATTCATGTTTTTTTCCGGGCACTTCGGACAAAATTCGCGTTTTTATAGCGACCCTTTGGCTATAAATTACCGATTTCTTATGCTAACGATTGTCGAAATTGATTTTTTTCGGTGACCATTTGTCGAATTCGCGATATTTTTTGTCAGATTTTCGTTTTTTTTTTTTAAATAAAGGAAATACTTTTTTTTTTTCAAGTTGGCAAATTTATCTGCAAGGTCCAAAATAAATCTGCGACACACGTCGCGTGTCACGCACTTTCTGCTACCGGGATTCAATCTTCTCTAATCTGTTTAAAATCGGTCGCATGAGCGTGCTTTTAGATTATGCGGTGTAGGAACGGGGATTGGCGAGCTTAGCTTGCAGGGGGCCTATCCCCCTAGCTCCATTATAATAAGTTAAGGAACTATTAATTGAAATCAGTTTTATTTTTTTCCTCTTATAAATGAGTTTTCTTTTAACCTATTTCTACTGATGTTAATATTTTAATTTATAGATCATCATGGATGTCTAAAAGATTTATTTGTTTGCCAGCAGGTGATAGTCTAATGAGAAAAAAAGTGGCTCAACACAGCCCACGCATCACCCTAGATTCGGCCAGGCTAGGCGTGAGCAGACAATTTACCGGATGTAACAACAAAAACTAACTTGACACTAAAGATGGCTCTTCCTAAATTGTTACACCAACCCCCACAAAAATAAATTATTTCATTAAAAAGTGCTTAGGTCATTAAGAAACGCAATTGTTAAAAGAGAAAAGTATTTTAAAAATAAAAACAGAGTTGTTTTTTTTTTCTGTTCTCCTTTCTCAATGAAGTGAGTTGAGCCATAAAAGGTTTATTCGAATAAACAGCGAAATCTCTCTTCGGAGCTTCGTTAGATGCGTGGAAATTTTGTCAGAGTTTCTTAAGTACTTAAATTGTATCCATTTCAAATGTTAATTTTCATTTTCAATGGATGAGGGATTTCTCCATACTAAAATAGAATATGTAACTAAATATTATGATGGATAAAGGATTCAGTGATAAACAAATAAGTGGGGAGATTTCAGTGGATGAAAACCTAAGTTTTGTATGTGCAACAGGTGTCTCACACAGAAACACAAAAAAATACTTTCTTTTATGAGTTTATTTTGTAAAAGGTGAAAATGCTTTCAGTTTAGGACCTTGTAGAGATGTCCCATTGATTGTGTGTTAAACCCTTTATTTAGATGACAGATGAGGGCC
Organism: Maratus speciosus; assembly: GCA_963932465.1. Classification (NCBI taxonomy): domain Eukaryota; kingdom Metazoa; phylum Arthropoda; class Arachnida; order Araneae; family Salticidae; genus Maratus; species Maratus speciosus. The sequence goes on from OZ010789.1 coordinate 2,411,504, forward strand.
TTTCATCGCTGTCGAGACAAGGCAATTTCGAACACATGCAACTGAGGGGTTGCCCTAATATTGGAGACCAAGGTAATTCTATTTTCTCATTTATCTATACAAAAAGTAAATTGAGTAATGGATGTAAATTTTAAACAATCTAGCGGGATACTTCATGATGGAACACTTACTTATGGATCATGGTGAAGAGACTCTTTTCTTGAGTTCTTCCTGTTGCATTAACGTGTCTAGATTGGAGCCTTGTTTTTATCAGAATTGGGATTCAGTTTCGATAAACCCCTTTTTATAGGTTTTCACACAGACCAACACTTCGATGCCGATGCAAGTAACAGATCATCGTTCTTTCATCCGTATCCATTCTTTTCACCTGCTGTCACATCCATTTCTCCGCTGCAGTGTTCTTTTGAAGCCCTCCCAACCCTTTTTATTGTTTCTTTAGCAAAAAGCAAAACCACTGTTAACAGAGGCCTTTCATTACAAAAACTAAAGAGGCACAAAAAAAAAAAAAAGGAATTGGTACAGTCAGTCAAAGAAAGCCTTTCAATGATCCCATTGTCCCGGAAAAAATAGAAACTAGAAAAGATGTCTTCTTTCAATATACATTAAAAACGCTGGCTTAGGCCCATCTTTCATAAATATCATGATATATTCAAAAATATGAAAAATATCTCATATTTTGATATATATAATCCAATGGTTTATATATATCCATATATATCTGATATTTTCAAAACAATCAACTTCTCGATCCTTATAAGACTTGAAACATATTACGCTGAATATGAAACTGAATAAAACAATATTCAAAATGTCTTTTTTATGTTAACAAAACTGAAGATCCACTCATTTAAAACAGATTCAATTTGTATTTTAAACTCACAAAAACAATCTACAGGATTTAGTGTCAAGTTAAAAAAAAAAAAAAAAAAAAAAAAAAAGTTTTATACAACAAAATTTTAAATAGAAGTAATGCGTTCCTATTGAAAAATTTGAACCTAAATTCATGGTTGTTTACTTTTACATTCTCTGACCTGTTGTGCAGTTAAAACTGAACAGAACCAAAACAAGAAAAGATTCTTTCTCATGAATAACTCCTGACTATCCAGCCTAATGTGGCAGAAGGGTAGGCTGGATAACAAAAAAGCCGGATAGGCCGGAGTTCTATAACTATTGACTCACTTCCTGCCCCCGCGATGACATTAAAAATGCATATTACACATTTTAAGATAAGTTTTATATAGTAGTACATACAATTTCAAAAAAAGCAAAACATTAACGTAAAACGTAAGCCTAATCCGTAAAAAAAGAGTAAAGCTTATTTTGCTGTTTATTACCAAATTATTGCATGAAAAGTTATGCATAAAAGAGTGAAAACTTACACATAAAAAGTTAAAAACAAGCATAAAATGACTTAAAAGGTGCTAAAATTTATAAAGATGTTAATATATCCCAAGATCTTTCGGACGCACACACGTTCATTTTCAATTGAAAAAAAGTAAGTTAGCCAATAGTGTGTGCAGTTGTTAACATCGGAAGCACAATGGATGCAACATGTTATCAAGCCTTCCTGTCTGTCAGCTATTGCATTCTGCAATCCCTCCTTGCTCCTTCCTGTCGTTAGTCAGCACTTTCCCATGGACGGGAACCTGCCTGTCTCATCTGCTTGCAACATTCCTCATTTTTTTAGTAGACCGGATAGTCGGTCGTTTACTATCTTCCAATAGCTGTTCTAAGTCAATGATTATCACTCACCATTATGAGTTGTCCATTTGAAAATGGAGCCTCCCATGTAAAGCTTGGAGACTAGAAGAAGAGCTTGGACGCTAAAGGTGTGAACTATCTATTTACGTCCATTAAAGTCTCTGTCAGTATTATAGGTTTTTTTCAGTGAGTCATTGAACAGATAGTAGGGGGATTATCTTCCATCGTAGGATTCACTCAATTTTGAAAATACACATCCAATCTATAAAAATATTGAAACATCCTATTTTGAGAATAAATATCGGATCTATATTAGGATATAGATCCATTGATACCTATCATTGAACACTGCTTAAGAGGAACTGAAATGTTTCATTCAAACAGCTCATTTGGATGGGACATTTAGTTTTTGTGGAGGATTTGATTGGACCTTAGGATAGGAAACAGAAATGCGTTCAGTCCAGAAGTTTAGGAAGGATGAAAGTTTAAAGTTTGGAATGCTAAAATCGTCACAAAACCGATGCCATTGTTTTTTTTTAAGCGTACCTCGAGAACACAAAATGAGCTCTCCTTTTGGATTCTCATACTTGGAGATTCTAGAAATTAACAAAATTTATATTGTTTTTGAAAATGATATGTTTTCATAGTAAATTTTGAAAAAAATTATGAATGAGTCCTAAATTTTTTTCTACAGGAAACACTTTGCTGAGGCTTTTAACAGTCGTTCTGGATGAATGAATGCGTCAAGAACGTGTTTTGCAAACAAATGATTTTAAACAGGGGGATTTGAACCTGTCCTAAAGTAAAATGAACTGAAAAAGTCAAAATGAGCTGCAAGCTGTACCCTAAAACTGATTTCTTTATCAAAAATGTTGTTCACTGCAAATACTTGTAGTAAAAAAGTAGGCCACGACACACTGCTTTGCTACATTCAAATTTTGTGAAAAGAATTCAATTTATATCCGAAATGGAAGACACAGGGTTCAATAATAAAGTGACACCCTCGTTGCATGGCATCGGCCAGGACTCGTACTGGGTGATGCATCGATACATTGCAACATATCGATTTAAATCATCCATCATCCAACGGATTTCCTTCTCTTTGAATGAGCGATGCATCACACCAGGATCGCAAAAATGACTGGGAGAGTACAGGGAAAACGGGTTTCACCTCCAATGTGAATGAACAACGCATGCATAGCTAGACATCGATGATGTACAAGACCGATGGCAGAGTCAGGGTGAGACCCGTTTCTCCTTCCATCCTCCAAACAACACAATCCAAAACTGCTTCCTATTTTCAAGTCTGTTTCTCTAGCTGCACCACAGTGTTTGAGAAAATACGGTGATGCAAAATATACATTTTTCCCCAGGCCCACTCTGTCTCTAAATGTCTGCAATAGAGTCAGTTGATTTTGCATCTTATATTGACAGAAAAGAGGATTGGCTCATTTGTTTATATTGATAGGATAACCCCCCCCCCCCCCTCACTTTTTTTTAAAGAAAAAAATAAGTAAAATATATCCTTAAATAAATGTATAAATTAAAAGAGTTAGTAAATGTAATAATTTTGGTGGCAACTGAGAAGTGAATAAACCCTAAGACACTTGTAACAAAAGTCTAACACCGTGATGCATCGTAATAGCGTGATTTTACTCTGGTGATACTCTGGTGACATCGCGATGCAGAAATTGAAGCATCACCCAGTCCTAGCCAGGACACAATTAAATGAATTACAGTGTATCTGCGATCCAAGGACATTAAAAAATGAAGCAAGACAACGTGTAAGAAAGTTGTTTTATGCTCTAAAATGTTAGTTCCTACAACTGTTTCAAATTTCTTAGCAAACTATAAATTCAGTTACTTAAAAATCTGAAGTAACTCGCTGCAGAATACAGTGGATTCAAACAATAAATCTAATAATAATTTAAAAAAATAATAATAATTTTACAAAGGTGGGGACCTGAAAACGTGAGGGAATTTTAATAGACACCCTATGATAGACTATGGGGAATCATTACAAAAATAGCTAAAATAAATGAAAAAATAATATACCAATAATTCCATGATGCTTATACCGTATGCGTAGGGAACATAAAATTACAATTAAACTACAGCTTATTTGTGTAGGAGACATGAAAACTATGAACAAGCAGTAGAAGGAGGGTATACTATAGTCATGTACCATGGCATAAATGGACTCATCTTACAGTCATTTTTGCTTTGGAATATAAAATGACCGTTGACTTGTATCAACCAATAGATTTGTTTATTTGACACTTTTAATATATTAATGGTATTAAGTTCTGTTGAGATGCCATTATAGGGAGTTGTTTAATTTTCTAATCTATGAAATGACAGAAAAGCAACCCTCCATGCAAACATCTGTCAATAAAGCAATTCCAAATAATAATAAAATTAGCTTTAAAAATCATAAGAAAACTGACATTGAAATAAGAAGGCAAGTGTTGTCAACAAGAAAATGAATTCTAATAGGGTAGTGCTTGATTTTAGCTGCTGGTGTCAATGGGTATCACAAACGTGTTGCTAAAAGCTGAGATTGGACCCTGAGTAGAACGTATTTTAAACAAAAAAAACAACTTATGGCTCTGCGATTTGTAGAATGGCCCTTCGTAAAGTTGCAATAAAAGTCGTGTTGGTTCCAGTGCTGTAGTTGGAAAAAAATATTTGTGGGAACTCACCTTTTCATAGAGTAGACGTTGATGCTACTGGATTTTTGATAAGCCCAAATCCAATTTAAAACATTTAACTAAAAGCCACCTTTTTTCAATTAACAGTTACAATTATTATATTCTAGTTTTTATAGTATTGTATTTCTATAGCATCCATCTAAAAGCAATATTAATGAATCTCATAGTAACAATTTCCATTGTAAATCCAAATAAACTGAAATAACAGAAATAAATCCATACTGACTGGCACATCTATCCTAGAAGTTTCCAAAAGAACGATGATGAGAGGTGTTTTCTGTGCTCTCTGATTTACGACAAGCTCTTGTCTTGTCTTCTAATTTTCTTCCTGATCACTACCAAGATTTCACATAAGGTTCCGGACAAAAAAAAATTTAAGGGAGTTTCTACACGGCTTATGAATCTTCTTAAAACTAGCAGAAATTGTATTTCACTTATAAAAAAAGTGCTCGTTCCCAATATTTTTTACCGTAAGGTAACAAACCAAATATCCAGTGGCGTAGCTACATATTCAGCGCCCTGGAGCAAGTAACGTTTGTGCGCCCTCTTGACACTCGAAAAGATTCTGCGCAATTTCGGTTTGAAGTGTAAAATTTATATACTATTCTTAATTAGATTTAAAACCTTTATTTGAAAGTCAAAGGATTTGAACAACGTATTAAATACCTATAATTAAAAATTAATAATGAAATGAATTATAATTCTTATAATAAGTACGAAATGTTAGTAAGTAAGAATTATAATTATAAATTCGAAGTATACTTACCAATATTTTCTGTGAATTGGGCGGCATTTTCGTTTTAAATGCGCCAATACAATCTGCTCCCTTAACATATGTTTTTCTTTTCAATGTTTTTTACTTTTCGAATATGTATAAAACCAGTTTTTCTGTTTTTAGTGCCAGAAAATACTAAAATTCCATAACTTGTAGTAAGCATAGATAATAAATAAATAGTAAGTATCATAAGTTGGTAAATTTTGGTCGTACCGCAAAAGAAATTCTTATTATTTTACCTGTTAAAATACGGAGAATATTTTTCTAAATATAGCGTATAGAATAAAACTACCAGGGACCTCATAAAATACAGAGACCGAATAAAAATGAAAACCTTATAATTTTTTAAAAATAACTATTTTGACATAAATTACTTTTAAGAGGATGAAGAACAACTTTGTCACTTTTTTACTATTGGAACTGTATTTCTACAGCTAATGGTTTAGCCAATGGACAACAATGACACCGGGGTTCTCACTAGCTTTTGACTAACCTGAGCAAGTTGACTAATCGCTAAAGAAAAATTAGCCAAATTAAAAATAGTAGAAATAGATTCAACGTGAAACTCTAAGAATATCAAAACACAAATAACGAGTTACACAGAAAAAAATTAATTCTACAATAACATCATTGAGAGTGTCGCCGAAAGAAAAAAAACATCTCTGGCAATTTGGCGATTTCAATCTTTTAGTTTTTTCGCCACATGAAACATTTTAGCGCAATGACGATCGGCAGCGAGAACCCTTACATTTTACTAAAGATTGCAGTTTTTACTTTCCATACACATTTAATGTAAGGAAGGAAATAGGAAAGCATGGTAATCTCAATAAAAATAAATAGAAATAATGGTATATTTTTACATTTTCAAATATACTCTTAATCCGTTTTCACAAATTTTTCAATGATTAAATACGTATGTTAGAATTTCTTCTCATTTTCAGATTCCAGAGACCGATTTGGTGTGTTTTTGATGATGTCGGCAGGTATATTATAAATTCATCGCAAGAATTCTATTAATTTTTGGAGAAATCGGGCGACGGGTTTGGTATCTAAACTATTTGTCAACCATTCTGTGGCAATAACTGATAAACATTTTATCTTATATATCAATTACATTATTTTTATTTCTCACGCTCATCTTATATCTATACAACAACGTTTTACCACGGAAACAGTGGCGGTTCGACAAGGAGTTTACAATCTCTTTACTACAAGTAATTTCATAAAAAAGAGAGGATGTTAGTATGTAACATAACATTCTATGTTGCTTACTAATAGAATTAAGGGGAAAGTTCTATAATGAGGTGAATCTGATTGTGAAAGATTAGCTTTTTTGAAAAGCAGGGACCCGGAGCTGGAGCCCGGAGCCGGAGCGCTCCGGAGCTGTGTTTTCCCTGGAGCTGGAGCTCTAAATTTTCCCCAGCTCCAGGGCTCCTTTAGTTTTTAATATTCTTTTAAATCTGTTTTTTTTTCAGTCTTTTAAATTTCTAGGCTTAAAATATTTTAATTACAGTAGAAGATCTTTATAACGCGATTCTATATAACGCAATTCTCCATGTAACGCACAACTTCTCAGATGTAAACAATGAATTTTGCAGGTAAGAAGCACCTGAAATCCCACATCGTAAAAATTGCTACTCTCTAGAAAACTACATTTGATACATTAATTCAACTTTATCTCCTTAATTCAAAACTTTTTAATGAAAAAAAATTGCTATTATTACAATAAATATTATATTTTTGGAAATGAGTAATATAATGAATGATTGGGTCCAGGTATAGTTGGACCATGTTTATAAAATAAACAATATAAAATGATCATATAATGCAAAAATTTATAATTTGGATAATTCCTGGTGACAAGAAGTGCAGTATAAAGATACTCTAATGTATTTTGGTATGTTTCAGATTTATATGGTCGTGTTTATAAGGTAAATTTAATGATGTGTGAAATGTGATCCATATAATGCAAAATTCTATATAACGCACAACCTTGCATTTTTAGGTTTGCGTTATAAAGATCTTCTACTGTACATCATTATTCAGTATTTTAATTATATCATTTTTTAGGTTTTTATTATTATTATTAGAGAAGGAAACCTTCTCGAAACATGGTAACACTACTTTACTTCTACTTTCTACTTGAACTAAGTGACAACACTATTCGAAAACAAATATGGCCGCCTGTTGTTTGCATGTGTAGTTGTACAATTTTGGCTGTTTGAAAAGTGTAGAAGAAATTTAAGATTTTTGTGTTTAAAATTCCACCAAACTTTCTATTTTAAAAGCAAAAGCTAAAAGATGTCATACTTTCTGAACAAGCATTTGAAGTTTGATGAGAAGAAAAATGCATTTTGTCAGATCTTTAATGAAGGTAGAAAGTATTTGTGAGCAAAAAATTAAACGTGTAAATTAAAATCTGCAACTCAAAAGCGCGAAGTCGGAGCCGAGTTGGAGCCGGAGCCGGAGCTGGAGCCACAGTATTTTCTCTAGGAGCGGAGCTGGAGCATCAAAAATTGTTCGGCTCGGGGTCACTGTTGAAAAGTTCTAATGGACAGATGTGGATGAGACTTGCATTGTTAGCTACTTTTTCAGTAAACGTTTTAGTATATAATATATTGCTCTACGTTGCTTAGTTACATAATTATAGAGGAAAGTTCAAAAATCAGGTGAACCTAATTATAAAGGATTAACCTTTTAAAAAATTCTTCTTAACAGATTTTGGTGAGACTTGCATTGTAGATACTTTTTCAGGGATGGTTTTCAGTATATTGCATATCGGTCTATCTTCTTTATCAAATCCTACTATAAATGATCAATTAAAAGATTTTATCCTTAAGAGCCCAAATTTTGCATGATACATTAGGAAATATAATAGCACAGTGGCATTCGTATATTTTTCAGGAATGCGAAACGACAACACAGAAAAAGGTTCGTATTGTTTCAAAACACAAGGTCAAAATCATCAATCTTTGATATCACCGATATTCGATTCAAAATTCGTTTCGACAAACTGACCAGCGTAGCGGGTGAAGCATGCTAGTATTTTAATACAATTATGGAAAAGTACTCTGCAATTACATCTTTAATATTAATATTATTTTTATGTAGAGATATGAACAAATATGTATATTCATATATGTTAAAATATAGTTTTTTTCATCTGAAAATATTCAGCATTTCTTTGAAAAATCGGGCCAATAGGAACCTGAATCAATGTAGTGAAAACCGCACCCGTGCCAGAAATAAGTTAATCTTTGATTACAGGACAGGATTGGCGACTGCTTTTACATTTAATCGTCCAAAAACATTCTTTGATGTAGATTCATCAAAGAAATTAGACATTCTTGAAAATATCTTAATATAAGTGTATGGCAGAGATTAGATTTCAAAACGTTGCAGAATAAAAAACCAGAGTTTCTCCCAGGTTTAAAAAGGGCAGGGTGCTGCTTGTGGGAAAAGAGCACTTTTGGATTCCAAAGGGTATATTTTGGATTCTTAAGGGCATTTCTTGAAATTTTTAAAGGCATACTTTTGATTTTTAAAGCTACTTTTTAATATTTAATAGACAGAACACTATTTTAAAGACAGCAATGAGTCAATTTTTACTATGCAAGTAATTTTTTTAATAAACAAAGGAGTAAAGGCACTTTTTACAAATGGGGGCAACAAGGGAGATAATTTTTTAAATGAGGGGCAAGAAGGGTGGTATTTTGTAAACCTAAGGGCAGGCAGGGTGCAGCACCCTCCTGAAACTCTGAAAAAATAGTCCAGGGATGTATATATTTCCCGACTGTAATCAAATGGTCAAAGTCAAACTGACCCGAAACGAAAAAAAGGAACGTCAACTCGTCTCGATATGTGCTACGGATCGGGTCGTGTCAGTTTTGGGAAAAATCAGATTGTCCGTCCCAATTCACTCTTCTTGAGACCAAGGGTGTTGTAGATTTCTGAATTGTGAGGAATTTAGATCATATTCTGAAAAGGAAGGCGGGAAGTGATTAAGGAAATTTTTATTGACAGAAAACCATTCGTGAAAATTTCTTATCAATATAGAGCACACAAAATTTCAAATTTCATGACTTTTTGGTCATATTTTATGCTGATTATTTCGTGACAGATTGAATTTCAATTCCACGACCATTTGACGAAATTGACGATTTTTTTCTATGATCGTTTGTTTAAATTTGTTTTCTTTCCCCACAGCCGACTGACAAAATTTGCGATTGTTTTGTGCGATCGTTTGACGAAATTCTTGAATATTTTGTGCGATTCTTGACTAAATTCGTGATTTTTTTCCCGAAACTTTTTGACGAAATTCTCGTTTTTTTGCATGACTCATGGACAACTTTGATTTTTTTCTGTGTCTGAATGTTGAAATTTGCGATTTCAAATCCCCCCTCCCCCGCAATCGATTGACAATAATCGCTGTTAGTTCCCATGATCTTTGCAATATTTTCCACCAACCTTTTAGGAAATTACATTTTTTCCGCGGCTAATTTACCAAATTAACTATGTTATCCACGACCACTTGGCAAAATTCGTGATTTTTTTTCCCGGTCGATTGGCAAATTGATTTTGCGTAGTTCCGCAAAAAAAGGGGAAAAATATCGGAGTCTTCCGCAAAAATTAAAAAAAATATTCCTGGAAGAATTCCATGCTTGTGAAAGACGTTAAGAGGGCAAAATCCCGCACGCTATTTCAAACCCTTCCCCTCAAAGAAAACTCCCCCCCTCCCCGTCCAAAAACCTCTTGAAATGCTTCCCACCCCTGCAGTAACATTTTTTTTTACGTTTGTGAAAGAGTTCTATTTTTGACAGGTTTCATTTCCACAAGTTTTACTGTAAATGTAATATACCAATGCTCTTCAGATGTGAACAAAAGGAAGAATGTTTTAACAGCCTTAGAGGGTACTTTTAAAAATACAAACTATTCATAAACGGAATCCGGTCTTAAAAGAAAATATTTTCTTATCTTGAAATTACACTTGCTAAAATGAAAACCTGCTTAAAACGGAATTTTTCATTGGTTCTCGTTCGAAGGGGAGATGGTACCCCCCCCCCCTCGAACCTCACCCTTGGCTATGCCACTCCCCTCAAAGAACCCCCCCCCCCCCCCCAAGAAAGTTTTGAAATGGCATCCCTTTTGGTGCCAGACAGCCTAAAAATTCTTGGGGCAGATCATGATACCACTGGTAACAGACAGAATCAAAGACACATTAAGTTTTAAAACATTTGAATGGTCCTCTTAGACAAAGAAACTTTCAAGAAAAAAATTCAATTCTTTTGATTTGCAATGAGAAATAAAAATCATTAATAAAAAATTGCTTCAAAAAGTAATTATTTTTTATAATTAAAGGCCGTTGAATTCTACTGCTTGTAGCAAATTTTGCAATTAATAGCTTCACATGAGGGAGGGCGCAGTTTAATCTGGTTTAAGACACACCAACCGGCAAGTCGGTTGCCCGGCGGACCAGTCTGAGCCTTCCAGAATGAGACTTAATTGAGTAAAGTCTTATTATTATTATTATTATTATTATTTTACTTTAAAACCCTTGTTTAACCCTTGTTTAAAACGAGGTCTTTATTTCCAGTGGAAATATCCCACCTTTGTATAAAATTAGGATCTAAGGTTTTATTGTTATATTGTTTTGTACATACAGTACTTTTGTAAACTGTTCGGAAAGTTGAGTGGAGTAACTGCAGATTTTTTATTTCATTTTATAACTCGAAAATTCAGACTGCTAATATGTGATATCGGATGGTGGTGTTGTGAGGGGAGGAAGGGGGCAGTACCAGGAAGATTACTGTTTGGAAATAGTGGTGGCCAATAAAGTGAAGCTGATAGCTCTGTAAATAATTTTTGATTATTTTAAGATTTGAAAATCTTTAACTGTCGGCTACGGAAAAGTTACAGAAAAAAAAAATCAGGCATGTTGAAACGGAGTTGGAGAAGTTACATGAGGCTGCAATATGGTATCAATTAAAATTAAAACTTCGCAAATAGAAGTAATTTCTTTAACTGTGTATAAAAACATGTTTTAAATCGAAATAGTTGATGTTAAACACAAGTTAAAATATCATAGGAATATACTGATTGTAACAAGATTCATCTATAATATCTGATTAATAATTTTAAAAAAAAATGTGCAAATAGTTTTACAAATCTTTATTTTGCTTTTTCTAATTTTGCACCCTTGGAATTCGTGCGCCTGGAGCAGTTTGCTCCAACTGCTCCACGGTAGCTACGCCCCTGCAAATATCTCTAGGAACGGCATTCCTACCCAACTACAGCACTGGTCGGTTCTATTTACTGATTTTTTGTATTGCATTGCATTGTTCAAAATACACTACTGTAAAAAGTGTCGTCCATTCCTTCCAATCTCCTGATAGACTAAAAATTTCACCCTTTCCATGTCGAGATGAGCCTTATTTTTTAAGCATTCATCGAGAGAAAACAAAATCTGCTTTTTTACTGGGGACAATTGAGTGATGAAAATCTATAATGTCAACTGTGTGGATCTCTGTATTCGAGGATGATCTCTTTGGCCTTCAGCCGCATTGTCTGGACTGACCCCCAAAGGGTGGATTGGTAAACAAAAAAAGTCTACTATTTACTTTGCAGATAATCATTTTTATTAAATTCGAAATAGGCAAAATAGGGCCATTTCTCAACCTATGACATTGTTATTAAATAAGGCCAAAAGGCTATTAAAATTGAGTCCATTGCTATGCCTCTTTTCCACCTCTGCTATGAGGCAAAATGCCTTTTGAAGTAAAAATAAGTAGAATGGAAAACTTCCCATTCCAGATACTTTGAAAACAATCTCTATTGACTTCTCATTAATAGGTTGTTTATGGTTGAGATTGCCTATCCAAAAATTTTTCAAATTTAATAAAATTTGAATTTAATAAAAATGATTTTTTGCAAAGTAAATAGCACACTTTTTGCATGTGGATGATGAAATAGCTATCAAAGAAATTAAGTTGCAGCGCATTGATATTGCTTATCACAATAACATTGCTGTAAAAATGAGCATTTTAAGTTCCCATTGAAGCTGAGTGAAAAAGCAAACAGTTCCAAAATTTTCTTTAAAAGCAATTGGGATGCAAAAAGGTTTGTAAGGATGACAATTGAAATATTACTAAGCAGTATAGTGTTTGTACCCCCCAAAAAGTGCAGTAGAACCTCTTTTATCAGAAACTCTTTTAACCAAAACTCTCGGTTAACCAAAATAATTTTTTTAAGCTTTTTTTTTTTTTTTTTTTTTTTACTATAACATTCCTTGTGTGCAGAATCCATTTTGAAAGCTTTGTTTTTTTTTTAAACTATCCTATTCCTTGTGTGCATGTGGTCATTCCCGAACTACGAGTACCTATAAATATTTTCGATCCCCTTTCTTAGAGTTCCTTTGAATTTAACTTGAGCTCTCATAAGCTGTGGAGTGGAACGAAGAAAACGAACAAATGAGAAATTCTGAAACTTTTGAATGTTTCGAAAAAGGTTTTGCATGGCTGGAGCAGCAGAAATACTATGATACTGGTGAACTAATAATATTAAAAAACTCCGTGATAGAGCTTCAAAACAAAGACAAATCGAAACTATGACAAAAAAAAAAACATTTTTTCAAACCCTTGTGATACGTATCTAGTAATTTTTCAGAATGAATACCTGACTTTTTTATTTTCTATTGTGTATGTGTATGTAAAAATAACAATTTAAAAGTAGGTAATTCTTATACAACCTGTGGCCAGAAAGTTCAGTGAATGAATTTTTATTTCAAATACAGTATTGTACAGCATCAAATAAAATTTAGTGTCCTTCAAAATAATCTCCATGGATGGTAATGCACTGTTGGGAACGAATATATAAGTCTTGGAAACTCCTGTAAAACAGTTCTTTCGGAATGGCTTTCAGCTCGGCCGTCACATTGCGTTGAATGTTGGTGATGTCCATAAATCTCTTTTCCTTCAGGGCTGACCTCAATCTGGGGAAGAGGAAGAAGTCTGCAGGTGCCAAATCAGGTGAATAAGAGTGGGGGGGGGGGGGGGATGATCAAGTGCCACAACTCTATTCGTGACCAGGAACTGCCGTACAACCAAGGCGGTGTGTAGCCGGGCATTATCATGGAGAAGAGTCCAGGAGTCCATTCAAAAACACTCTTTGATGTAACGGCTTCATATTTATAAACTTCTTTGAGCATTTCGTGAGTTTCATTTGCCGATTTTCCAAGTTTGAAACAAAAAAACATGTTTATCTCTGATCCATTTTGTTTGCTGTGACAATCCACAATAAATCTTTCGCGCTCGACGTTAAACATAACAGGGAATAAACGCACTTGGAACCTTGCCAAACATTCAAACAGATATTGACCTTTACCACGTGCGGCACGTTCATATTCTACTAGTACAGCAGCGACCTCTACAGGCTCATTCACCAAACTTTCTGGCCACAAGTTATATGTAAAAGATACTTATTTTCAAAATGAAAATTCATGTAGTTTATTCTTGTTTCTATTTTGCTACAGTGCAGGACCTATTATCCGGAATCCTCGGGACCGAAGACTTTCCAGATTTTTGAATTTTCCGGATTTCGGGTCCTCCCAAAGATCATGTTTTTTCCGCGATCCTTTGATAAAATTAGTGTTTTTTTCACGATCCTCTGACGAAATTTGCATTTTTTCGAGACCATTTGACGAAATGTGCGTTTATTCCGTGATTGTTTAACAAAATTTGCATTTTTTTGCGATCCTTTCATGAAATTCGCGTTTTTTCCACAATTCTTTAACAAAATCTGCGTTTTTTTCGTGATCCTTTGACGAAATTCGCGTTTTTTCCACGATTGTTTGACAAAATTTGTGTATTTTTTTATGGTTATTTGATATTTGCGTATTTTTTCTGCGATTATTTGATGAAATTTGCATTATTTTTGCGATCCCTTGACGAAATTTGCAATTTTTTGTAATCCTTTGAAGGAATTTGCGTGATCCTTTGACGAAATTTGCAGTTTTTTTTATCGATTCTTTGAAAGAAATTCACATTTTTCACGATTCTTTGACGAAAATACCACTGTTTTCGCGATTCTTTGACAAAATTTGCGGGTTTTTTTTTTTTTTTTTTTTTTTTTTTTTTTTTTTATAGATTCCTTGATGGAATTCACGTTTTCTCTGCGATTCTTTGACGAAATTGGTGATTTCCACGAAGGATTGACGTAATTGATTTTTTTCGGCGACCATTTGCTGAAATTTGCGCTATCTTTTGTGTCTGAATTTTCGGACTGAAAGCCAATTTTTAAAAATATTCGGAACCAAATGCCTTAAATTTTCTGAAAATTCGGAAGAGTACCACCCCTGTTGAAATATCTGATTTTTTTTTTTTTTAAACGAATTGTAATAAATTAATTTTATACTAAAATTTGAGAGAAATGTTTTTTTCTAATTTTTTTTTTTTTTTGGGGGGGGGGGGGGGTCCGTCTTTCTTCGCCACTGAAGTAACATATTTTAGTGGTTATACATTGAAACACAATAGATTGAAAAAAAAAATTAGAAATCTGTAAAATTCTCAAAAAATTTCAAATTCCAAAATTTTAGTAAATTTACAAATTTAGAAAATTTTCAAATTTTTTTTTTGGGGGGGGGGGGGTGTTCTTCCGGATTTTGGAGTCCCGGATAATGGGTCCTACACTGTATTACTTAATTTTTATTAAGCACTTTTCACCATAATAAGAAATATTGCATCTATTTCTCCTTAATCTTAAAATGGATGTATTCTCGATTACCCGAAAAAGGGTTGGTCTCAATCTTTCACGTGTACCTATTTGCCTTGGAAAAATTTCACCTATTTTTAGAGTATTAAAATTTAAATACAAAACCTTAAACCATTATTGAGAGGAATGTGTTAAATAATTTATTGTGTCCTTGTCAGGTCTGTTGACTCTGGTGCTCCTGTGTCCGTATCTTCAGTACTTGGACATCAGTGGCTGCCAGCACATCACAAATGTCACTGTGACTGCATGCCTCGACTCTGTCCAAGCACGATCCTCTGGCAAGAAACTTCACCTGGTCGTTGGAGGTAAAGACGTCTCATATAATGTCTCTTTTGGTTAAGTGGGTTTTCTCACAACTTCCCACGTCAAGTGAAGGACAACAAAAACACCGAATAGATGACATGTAGGTGTTCAATCAGTTGTTTGCTAAACTTTTCATGAAAACAATAAAGAAAATTCAATGCATCCAACACTTCCAGTCTAGTAAGATGAAAGAAGAAAACAATTTAAAAAATGTGCAACACATTTTAAAGCTCCATTTCAACCATTATAATTATTGTGCATGATCTAGAGATTCGTATGCGTACATACCACAAGGTGTGCTAAAATTGAGTTCAGTTGGCAAGTATTAAAAAATCATCTTCAGCCGTTTCTGCCAATACATGGAAATGGACTCAAATTCATGGGTACAGCCCCCTCTAGTATTTTATACACACCATGCCTATTCATCTAAAATTTAATTTCGACACATAACACAACTCAATAGGCTCTTTCAGCCATTTCTATCCAGTTCTTTGTGTAGCTCTGGATATGGATTTATTTGTATTCTATAATGGTCTCTTTCTATACTCAATTGAGCTGGTAAAAGTGTAAGATAAATAAAACTACTGTTAAGCCTATCATGCCTGTGCACATGAATGCTAACAAGTTCTTTTTATAGAATTTATGCACACCACTAAAATGGAGTTAAACTTTAAAATGCTTCACATAACTGAAAATGCCTATCCAACCATTATCATTTCAGCAGCTATGAGTGATCGTTGTCATTTTTGTATTTATTCAAATTTCACAAAATAGTTTAGGGACCCTCTCTTTTCTAGATATTATAAATTATAAATAATAATAATAATGAAAATTGGAAGCGTCCAATGGGTGGAGTCCCCGTGAGAAGAAAATGAAATGTCTTGAAGGTCACTTTTGTTGACATTGCCTTAAAATTCCTCTCTTTTCAGTCAAACTGAATCTCCTCTCTCCCTATCTAGGAACGAGTGTGGAACTGGAAGCATTGGAGTTAGATTCGAGTCTTTTAGAAGTTTCGAGGAGGAATTACTGCATCAACAGCTTGAGGCCGCACACTTTGGATTTCTTCTGTGAGTAGAGCAAAATCTTATTCTTTTCTACTCTTAAACAGCAAACTACAAACTATATTTTCTACAAACACACAACAGTGTTTTGGTGACTGCAACAAAACACTGCTCATTTGGAACAAGAACTAAATAGACGTTTCACAATGTAATAAGTCTTTTCGGAAATTCTGATGTGTGCACATTAGCAAAAACAACTTTTTTTTTCTGCCTATTTCTTTAAAGGATTATCCAAAGGCCCATTATCCAATCTTATAATCATTAAAATTTGTAGAATGATCCTGTATACATTTTATAAGAATTTAAAAAAATCCCTTCAACCTATTGGGATGGGGGAGATGCTGGGTTCCTATCCATTGTGTCTGTCGGCCTCATCGTTTGAAGTGTGTGGTTTTTCTTCAAACCTCGGATAACCTTGGGTCCCTAGGGATTAGGTTGTTTTAGACAGACACCATGGAGAGCACTTTACCTTTGGGGCTCTATCCTCCAAACAACACCCACAACAGATAACACATGTATTTTTAGGGGGCCACAGGAGAGATAATACTGTAAAATCCTGACGGTAAGCCCTCTATCCACTTTTAAGAAATTTTTGGTTTTCTTTTCTATTCCCAAATAGACTCCCTCCTCAATGGCCCCCCCAAAATAAAAATAAATGATTTTAAAAATGCAAGGGAGAACATTTTCCATCCTGTCACTTTTTTTGGTGTATTTCCACTCCTATTTTTATATTATTTTAATGAAACCTCCCCTTTCCGCATGAAATGCCCACCAAGCCAATCATTTAAAATCTTTACTATTATTCTTTTAAATCTGCTTCATTTCTTATTTTAGAATAAAGTGACGCATCTAAAAGCTTATCTGCAACATAACCTATATATGTATAATGCGTCTAAAACCTTCTTCCCATTTGAAATTTTGGCTCCGTCCTTTCCCCCGCAAGTGATTTCCAGACAGGTGGGAAGGGATTTTCTTCTCTGTTGCAATTTGGCTATTCTTACCCTTAACGCGTTCAGCGCCACGTCAGTCACTGAACTTTCCATTTAGAACACATCATTCACCGATGACTGGCGGTTTAAAATAGGATATAAAATTAAAATACGGCAATGACTGAAAAATGTATTTAAAATTTACTTACCTTTTATTTTATGACAGGATGATACTTTCTTAAAAATCACTTAAAACATTTTTCAACTTCAGTCACCGTGGCACTCAACATGTTAATCGAATATATATTTTTAAATAAATCCAATCTCTCCCCTACCCCCTGAATTAACAAAATATCAGGGATGAGAACACAGCCAAACTACAAAAAAATTTCTCCCCGCACCCACCCACCCAATGTCTAAAAATTCCCATCTTTTTTTCGGAATGGGGAATGGAAGTTTAAGAGAAGAGTCCGATGATTATTTGTTGTTGCTACACTGTAACCATACGGCATAAAAATCTTATAGTTTTAAAGCGAGTTTGCTGCAAGGAGATTTTTTGGGGAGTAGGTAAGAAGTCATTTAGGTGATTTTTTAATTATTGTTACAAAAAAAAAAAAAAAAAATAACAATTTTTAATAACAATTTACAATTTATAACTCTATAATTTCACAAGTTATAAAAGGAGCAGATAAAAAGCAATATCTTAAAGATTTTAAACTACGAGTGCTAGAGGAGGTGGGGGCAAAGGTAAAAAAGAGGACATTTTGACCGAGCAGGGGAGGGAGAAATAATTTATATGTTTATTTAAATAGTGTTGCAACAGCATAAAAATCTTTTTAAAGAATGCTTTTAAATATTTTAAAGTTTGTTTGCTGTAGAAAGGAGAAGTGTAGGGGGTTTTTTTGAAGGGGAGGAAGAGAAAAATAATTTACAAGAAGAAAGTCTGAGGTTGGAGTCATCGAATAGGGTGAACATTTGTGTATCAATATAGTATAAATATATGACAGCTGTTGTATATATATTTTTTTTTCTTTATTTTTATTATATTTATTATTTTATCTATTTTTCTCGAGACCCCCCTGTGTCTTGGCGAAAAAGGTCGCAAAGTTTACGCCACAGCTTATAATCAGATAAATTTCCTTCTTTGGAAAGCGGCTCAGTAGCATGGTGTCGGCATACCAAATTTGAGATTTTTCTTCATCAGTTCAAATCCTGATCGGATTTATTTTTCGTAACAAAAATTTCAATCCGTTATTTTCGAACCACAATTAAAAAATGTGTATAGTCATTGAAATTTATGAAAAATATAAATTAAATGTATGTTTTGTAGCCTATAAGTGCATTTTTAACTATGAAATTTTGCATGTTTAAATATATAATGAAAAGTTAAAAAAAAAAAAAAAAGTAGGCATATTTATATGTTTATGGACAAGAATTTTTTTCTTTTGTTATTTAAAATTGTTTACAGTTATATTTTAATGAATATCTAATATTTTTAACAGAGAAATAAAATATGTGAACAAATATATTATTTTCAATTTGTTTAATGCAAATACTTTAAATATTTTATGGTTTATTAAAAATATGCTCTTGTATTTTTAACGTGATTTTTTATAGTCTGGGATTTTTGATTTTTAATTAGAATAAGTATCTGCGTAGTAATTTGTTTTAGCAATTCAATTTTTTTCCCAGTTTAATATCTTTCTTTCTATAATGCAGTTTAATTATATAAATATAATTTTAACTGCGAATTTTTGCATGTTTATGTATTTTATAAAAGTAAAAATAAAATAAATAACAGTAATAAAACTAAAAACAAAGTCAATTGGAACTTTTATAGTCCATAAAATTACGCTAATTTTTAAATTATTTACTGTTATTTTTAAAAATAAGCTGTTATTTTTCACATAATGAATTAAAATACGGTGAAATAAATTAAAATATGTTATATAAAATATAACATGCTGCATTTTTAAATCATAATTTTTTTTTATTGTTTTTTAACTTTTGAATTTTTTAAATAATCTTGAATTCTTATATTTACTGCTAAAATAACTGTCAATCTGCTTAAAATAAGTTCTAAAAATACATTGAATTGCTGAACTGTGAAAAATAGAATATTCATTGAAATAAGTGTAAATAATTTTAAATAACAAAACAATTTCTAGTCTATAGACATATAAATTGCTTTTTTTCCTTTTCATTAAATATTTAAAGATGCAAAATTTCATAGTACATTTATATGCTACAAAGTATACATTTAATTTATATTTTTTGTGCATTTCAATTATTATTTTTTCAAATGCTGTTCAAAAGTAATGAATGAAATTTTTCGCTCCAAAAAATAAGTGACAAAGAAAAATCTCAAATCCAATAATGTTGACAACCAATGCTATTAAGCCAAAGAAGAAAATTTATCTGATTATAAACTGTAACGTAAATTTTGCAACTTATTTTCTTGAGACCCCACCTGCCCCTGGCTGTTGCGCCTTATGTCATATATTTAAATACTAGCTGTACTTTATCAGTGTACATTCACCGTACTCGGTGACTCCAACCTTGGACTCCTTGTTAGATTTTTTAATTATTGGCACAAGAAAATTATAAAAAGAGCAATAAGATTTTAAGCTATGCAGGCTGGAGAGAAAGGGGAAGAGAAAACAATTAGATCGTTATTTAAACATCGTTACAACAAAATCAAAAATAGAAAAAAAAGGAAAAATTAAAGAACTTTTAAGATTTTAAACTGTGTGTGAGAGAGATCTTCATGAAATGAGGGGGGTGGAGACGGGGAGAGAATCAGAAATTTTTGGAGGGATGGATAATTCAAATTATTAATAATTAATTAATATAAATTTAAATTACAGTACGGAACCATTTATCCAGAAACCAGAAAACCAGTTATCCGGAATGATATTTCTGATAGACTGATTTCAGAATCTTTGCAGAAAAAGGTGCCATACACTGCCAGTTTGACATAGGCTTTGCTTAAGGGTAACTGTCAGTTATATTTTGCTCTATGCTGCCCATGTTACATTTTTCAAATCACACCTGCGCATTTGCTATTGAACCAATTTCTTTAAAAATTTTTGAGGGGATTGATATAACTTATTTCTTCAACGTAGTTTAATTTTATAAATGAAATATAGAGCCTATTTTTTTTAATCTATTTTTTAAAATTTTTTTCTTTGGTTCCAGTAGACATCACCAGATGGCATTAGATGTCCTGTACTATGAAGGAATCGAGTACGAAGCAATATATTTTATCATTTTTGTATATTTTCTTGTAAATTATTATCATTATTTTTCTTGTAAATTTAATAAGTGATATATTTTAGACAATATTATATAAAATATCCTCCAAGAAGTCTTTTAGTTTTTTCGTAATGCTATTTTATTCTTGGCATAACATGCCATTATGAGAATATTTCCCAAAAATACAGTAAACCTAGAGGATTCCGTTTAGACCAGCTAGCAGAAGCGCTTTTTTCGACTAGAAAGACGACGATTGATCTGTTGACCTTCCTTTGAAAGGGATAGGAAAGGGACAGGGCATTTGTTGACATCTCTTCCTTCTATGAAATTAAATTTGTCCCTCCTTGAAAAGCGATCATTTTACTGGAGATTCAGATATTACGCAACTTTCACTGGTAAACCTCGTTTTGACAAGTTAAAACAACATTTACTCGGCTCTGATTTGTCTAAAAAATATATCCAGTATCTGTTCTTATAAAACACTAAATGTTTCATTCAATATATAACACAACAAATATTGTTCATTCATTGTATGCAAATAAACTAATGAACAGGCAACTTCAAATCTGAAAGTTTCGCGAGTATTGATTATCATGAGAAGTTTTGTAACATAATTGTTAGATACCGTTCCTGCTAAAAAAAAAAAAAAAAAAAAAATGCAGGAATTCTGCTTTTTCAGAATTTAGTGCCGCCCCCGATGAGAAAAAATAATCTTTCTTATATTTTTTTCAAAATAGCACTCATTTTAATTCCTTTTTTTTTCAGTTGTTATGAGAAAATGGCAACAAAAAGATATAATAATCTGCTATTTTCTTTTTTTTACAAAAATGGAGTACTTCAGTTGCCACCATTACAGAAATGTCATCAAAAACTACAAAAATATTAATATCTCAAAAATAAATTATGATGCAGTTTTCAAATAAATTACAGTTACTTTTCTTCCCTATACGAAGTTGTAAAAATTGAAAATGTGCGATGTTTAGAATAATAATAAAAAAAAAAGTAGTAGAGATTATCAGTATTGAACGGTACAATGATACATCTGCTTCGTTTTACGGCTGACTTATATATAACGTATCTTTGTTTTTTAGGGATGACATTTTAATTGTTGCCTGCAAGGAATAGAATATTGGAGGTTTAAAAAAAAAAAAAAAAGAGTTGCAAGAACATTTCCGATATCCTCGCTTGCGCACGGAATTATTATTATTATTTTGAACTAGTTCATTTTCTAACTTATAAAAATACACATAGAAATACGAGATTTTATAAGAAATGTGTCAGCAAAACGTGCGCTCAAGGCATTTTTCGAATATTTTTATTAGTTTTTTAGGGTTTCGTTCATCTGACGAAACCCTATTCGTCTCGCTCCTCTGTCTGTCTGTCCGTCACAGAGCCCGTTCTCAGAAACTACACATGTTGGAGATTTGAAATTTTGCATACTTATAGATGACCACCACACATCATACGATAAATCATAAAATTTTGAAAAAGCCGTACATTTAACCCTTTGGGCTCCCACATGTGTATTTTAAACAATTCTTTCTAAGTGAGTCCCTAATTAGGTTGCAGGCATGAAATTTTGCGTACTTATAGATGGACACCTCAGATCAAACGACAAATCATAAAATTTTGAAAAAGTCATTCATTTAACCCTTTGGGCTCCCCCATGTGTATTTCAAACAATTCTTTCTATGTGAACCTCTAATTAGATTGGAGGTGTGAAATTTTGCATACTTATAGCTGAATACCTCACATCCAACGACAAATCATAAAATTTTGAAAAATTCGTACATTTAACCCTTTGGTCTCCCACATGTATATTCTAAACAATTCTTTTTAAGTGAGCCCCTAATTAGGTTGCAGGCATGAAATTTTGCGTACTTATAGATGGACACCTCAAATCAAACGACAAATCATAAAATTTTGAAAAAGTCGTACATTTAATCCTTTGGGCTCCCACGTGTGTATTTTAAACAATTCTTTCTAAGTGAACCCTAATTAGGTTGGAGGAGTGAAATTTGCATACTTATAGCTGAATACCTCACATCAAACGACAAATCATAAAATTTTGAAAAAGTCGTACATTTAACCCTTTGGGCTCCCACATGTGTATTTTAAACAATTCTTTCTAAGTGAGCCCCTAATTAGGTTGGAGGCATGATATTCTGCATACTTATAGCTGAGCATCGCACATCAAACGGCAAATCATAAAATTTTGAAAAAGTCGTACATTTAAGCTTTTGGGTTCCTACATGTATATTTTAAACAATTCTTTCTAAGTGATACTCTATTTAGGTTGGAGGCGTGAAATTTTGCATACTAGCTGAACACCATCATGCGACAAATCATAAAAATTTGAAAAAGTCGTACATTTAACCCTTTGGGCTCCCACATGCGTGTTTTAAGCAATTCTTCCTAACTGAGCCCCTTATTAAATTGGAGATTTGAAATTTTGCATGCTTATTATAGCAGAACACCTGAGACCAGGCGACAAATTATAAAATCTTGAAAAAGTCTTACGTTTAACCCTTTGAGCTACCGCATATGTATTTTAAGCAATTCTTTCTAAGAGAGCCCCTAATTAAGTTGGAGACATGAAATATTGCATGCGTATAGCTGAATACCTCAGACCACACGACAAATCATAAAATTTTCAAAAAGTCTTATATTATTTACTCCTCCGTGCTCTAACGTATATTTTAAGCAATTTTTCTAACCTCCACCCTTTTCACCGGGGAGCACTTTTCCAACTTTTGCCGACACCCCTTTGACCATTCTTTCATATTATGCACCATAGCCTTACATATTTGAGTTCCACTTTTTACCGCCAGGGGCGCCTACTTATCTCGGGTGCTATGGGCCCATCCCTTCCACTAATATATATACGGATAGTATGTAAAACGGAGTTTCGTTCGGATAGAGATTTGTTTAGAATAGAGTGCGCCCCTGGTTGCGAAATGTGGAACTAACAGATTTTTCAAAAGGATAAAGTGCTTTGAAATGAATATTAAACGAAACCCTCTGTGCGATCTGTGATCACACTTACCCACTTGTTATAAATTTAAAGTTAAAAAAAAAAAAAAAAAAAAAATTCCTTTGCTGGTCAACGCTAAAATTCTTGCCACATTTTCTGACTCATTTATAAACATTAAAGCTAGATACTTGTAGGGATGATTATTGAAATGATTTGTAATCGGACAGACTTTTCATTTTCCGATGAATGAATAACTGCATCTTTAGGTATAAGCGATTGTTGTCTCAGAGTGACAGTTTTTTTCTTTTCTTGCGCTTCTCTGTCACGACAAGAAATTCGGTTGACAGACTTGTCGGATTTTTTTTTTTTTTTTTTGCCTTTACCAAAAAAGAAACTAGTACTTCAATTACGATTTGGAGGTTCGTTGGTTAAGTATAAAAGGGGGGGAAAGGGGGCAAGTCCCCTCCCCTTAATTTAGCTAAATGGATTTTCATGCAGAATTATCAATTTACTTTATTTTTTTTCTATGTTCATTCTGATAAAGAGCTTTCCTGATTAGATTTGGAGATTCATTAGTTAAGTATAAAGGGGGGGGGGGGTTAGACCCCCCCTCTTAATTTAGCGATAAGGTTTTTTCATGCAGAATTATCTGATTTGCTTCAAATTTGGTATACCGGTTTATTATGTTAAGGAGGTTCCCTAATTAGATTTGTAGGTTCATTGGTTAAGTATAACGGGGGGAAACGGGGATACTCCTCCTTCATTTATTTTTTGAGGGCATTATTCTTTGAAATAATAGTATAATATACAATTAGTGTGAATAACCTGTGAGCTCAATGCCATCAGTTTAACTGGGCACTTTTCTTTTTCTTTTTTATATTTTAATCTTTTTTTTTTTTTTTTTTTTTTTTTTTAATGATCTTAATTTGGTACTGACAAAAAAAGTAGTTCATATTTAAACTTCATTTGGCATTTCATAAAACTAAATTCAGCGCAGTAATAATCTTTTCTTTTTAAAGTGCAGGTAAAACAAAATCCTTGTTCAAAGTTTAAATTTGGCATTGTGCTAAGCGCGCTTCGAAAGGAGGTCGCGAAACTGCAATGCCGACTTGGTCCGTGCCGCCTTTTTCCAGATTGGTTTTTAATTAACTTTGTAAGATACGGGATGCTTATTGAAAGATCCCCTCAATAGAAACTAGTCGCGAATGCCATAGTAATTTATGCGATTAATTCAGTCTGTTTTTAACAATTTGGCTTTTATTGATTTTGTACTGCTACTGGGTATGTATTAAACAAATATATAATCCAAAGTTGTTATCTAGACTTTTAAAACCGATGGTACACAGAATACGCTACCCCTCGTTCTCGGCTAATTACTGATGATTTTTTTCGAAATTCGTCATCAATTCTTTTATACTTCTCCTACGATAGGTACTTCCAGCGCTTCTCAATACCTTTTGCTGAATGCCCGCAAATCAAAATTTGTGTGTAACGGAAAAATCAGCTTTTCTCAAAAACTATGTGACCTAGGATAATCGCGTATATTTTTCCTGCAAGGTTTAAATTAACGTCTACTACCTGTAATTTTTTCATAATTTTAGTTTCAGTAGATTTGGAAATAGATGGAAGGGGGCATATTTTTGCACCACTTTTTCGACGATATCTCTGAAAATATAATACCTAAAATCAAAAGAAATGTATTTTTGAGTCCAAAAATACATTTAAAATATAGTAAAAAAAAATATTTTTTAAGCAACTTAATTAGCCCTCTACATTTTTCCTAAATATATTTGTGAATGTATAATAATCTGTAAATATGTGGGTCAATAGTCTTTATTACTTCCCCCAATTTGAACTTTCCACGTTCCGTAGTTTACGAGTAAAATGGCTGTGCCAGACAAACAGACAGACACAGGAGTAATCTTATAATGGTTCCGTTTTTACTTTTTAAGTATGGAACTCTAAAAACGAATTAAAAAATGTGTCAGAAATTAGCCAGTTTGAATTTGAGAACAGCATTAAGTAAATAAAATATACATGCTAAAATTTAAATTGGTAAGTCGAAACAGATATATTATGTAAATAAAATGTACACGCGGAAATATAGCATAAATTTTAAATTCTAAATACTTTTTTTTTCTTTTTAATTAGATTTTATTTACCATGCTTCCTTTTTTTTTTTTTTTTTTTCTTTTTCAAAATTTGGTTTGGATTGCTAGGGTTCAACTAAAATGCATGAACGGAAATATTTCCCCCCAGAATTATCCCATAATTTGGCCTTTGGCTAGTTAAATGCATTAGCAATGTAACTGTAAATTTGTGGAAATAATAATTAACAGTTTCAAGGGCGGTGGCTGGAGGGTCTAGCCACCTAATTTTAATTCCAAAACAGACAAATTGCACCAAAAATGTTTTAATAAAACTTTGCTTTTGTAATGAAAGTGAAAAATAGCAAGTTTTTACTTTCTAAGAAATTCGTTTGAATATTCTGGTGTCAGTCAATTATTTCATCATTTTACAAACAGAACTCTTCTGCCCCTAAAAGGTTTAAAAGATGTCAATATTGTTGAAATTCCGGATTTAAGTTCTTTAATTTAAAGCGTTAAATAGCAAAACTATATTAAAGAAAATATTAGATTAAAAATAGTTTATTATTAGACATAAATAACACGGGAGTAATATTGTCTGATCCATATTTATAAATTGGGCTGAAATTTTGAACCCGGTCTCTAATGATAATCATCTTACTCCAGGCCCAACGCAAACTACTTACATTTCCTTAGTTTAGTTCACGCCGTGGGCCGGGAAAAACTGAATATGAAGTTTGATGAAAATTCGTGCATTAATTCTTGCGATAGAGCTATTGCGGAAATCGTGAAAAATGCAGCATAGCAGCACCACCTGTTGGGCGATTCACACCAAAATGTAAACAGTATCAACTCATGTTAAGGATTAACCGAATCTGAGGTTTGATGGAAATCCGTGCTTTAGTTCTTGAGATAGAACTATTGCGGAAATTGCGAAAAATGCAGCATAGCAGCGCCACCTGTTGAACAATTTACACCAAAAACTAATCAGCATCAATTTATATCATCGACTAACTGAATATAATTTTTTATTAAATTCCGTGCATTAGTTTGAGATAAAGCGCCCCATACATTGTGTCCATACAGACAGACATTTTGTAAAAACATGTTTTTTGCAATATTTGACCCCTAAAACGTGTGAATTCACCGAAAACCGGAATTCGAAAATTTTCACGAATCCAATACTTTCTTCTTGTAAAGATAGAAAAACATTGTTGAATTCAGGGGGGAAGGGGGGGGGGAGCAATGGAATGTCCGGAAGATTTGAGATTTTGTATTTTCAATGTTCAAAAAGTGCAATCCCCCCCCCCGGAATTCTATAATGTCCCCTCCCAGAGCAATAGAAATCCCTCCCGGAGAAAAGTGTCTGAATTTAACACTGTAGAAGAAAGTTAAAAAAAAAAAAAATTCGTGAATCCAATATTCTTCCTATAAAGACAGATGAAAGTAAAAATTGACCAGAATCCAAAATTGACCAGCCCGATCCATGTATAAGATAAAGTATGTAGATAAAGATCAGCCGTGTCTCCTTTTCTTTCTGTGCTTTCGTCTATGTTTTTAATGTGGTGGATTTGACTTCGAACTGGGAGTGATACCTCGGAGGAAAGATAGGGGACTATCTCGGGGAACATATATGAAACGTCGGTGGTTCACATGGCTTGCCAGAAAATGAAAGTATTCGCGCCCGACCTGTGAAAGTCCGCGCCATCTATTGGGAAAAGGCGTTTTTCGACTTTTGTGATGCATTCTTTTAAACAATTGTATAATTTGGTGACAACATCTAGTATTTGAAATGAAAACATATTGAGTTGTATTTTAAATGTTTTAATTTTCATGCTGAGGAAACAGAAGAATTTTTGTTCCTAAGGGATTCCCATAAATGACCTTCTTTTAAACTCTGGTTAACTTTTGATCTTTCTTGCATTGATTTTAAATCCAAGTAATCTAATAATTTGAAATCAGAAATTATGCCACAACCACACATATTCCACAAAACTTATCAAATGGATGCTGCTTTCATACACAACCGGTTAACTGGAAAAACCAGTTATCCGGAATACATCTGACCCCAAGCATTCCGGATAAAGGGTTCTGTACTGTATTAATAATAGATTATTTATTTACTATTACAATACAGTATTAAATAGGTCTGAAACGAAATGTTAAATTAAGCAGTTATAAGAGGTAAACTATATGTGTATTTGGTACTGGACGGAACTGGGGGGACAAAGATGGAAAGCTGTCATTTTTGGGAGGGGAGTTAAGGAAATTGATTATTTATTTTTAGAATAAAATAAAAAATTATTTTAATTTATTTAAATTTTGTGCCTTTTTTAAAAAGAGGGGGGTGGGGGAGAAGAGATTTTTTAAATACCGAAACATGGAATCATCTCACTCTTTGTTTTTTGCTTGTAATTAATGATAAAAATGGGGTATTTTAAAAGATCTTGATTCGAAGCCCCTTTCAAATTGAACTGTTTTTTCTTTTGAAAAAGGGGGAGGCTTTAGGGTAAATCATAACCACATGTAAAACAAATGTCTTAAATGTAAAATATAATGGAATGTGTAATATATTAAGGATTGACAGGGGGGCCTTGATGTCAAAGTGAAGGGCTTATTCCACTGTTTGTGAAGAATAATATTGGCATGTTATTTGAAAGAAGTTCTTCTTTTCCCCCCAGGTCCTGAAAGCGATGAAGAGGAAGAGGAGCCAACCATTGGAAAAGAGCAAGGTATTCTATTATTTATTATACATCATGGTATATCCTCCAGCACAAAAGGGTTGTCTGTTTCATTTTTCTCTTCAAAAATGTCTGTTTCCTTTTCTAAAAATAAGGCTCTCTCGATGGGGTCAAAATGACATTAAACAAAGATAGGCAATCCCATTAAACACCTCTCTTGAGAAGAAAGATGTGTTTTCATTCAGTGAGGAGGATGTGTTGGGAAAATAATTGTAAAATCTTGAAGAGATAGTTTAAATAGGCATTTTTTTAAAATCTTGTTGCCACTTCTTAAAAAAGAAATGCAGCCAAAAATATAATTTTTTAATAAATGAGTCTACCCAGCATCCCTGAAAGCGGTGAATTTTCCATAATGGAGACTCACTCCGGTAACGTAACAGAAATGTTTTGGCATCATTTTTAAGATAAATCCTATTTAAAAGAATGTTTTTTAAAAAACAATTTTTTTATTTTAGTACTACTTAGTGATCCCATTGACACAAAATCTGTTACCAAACTATAAGATTCAATGCCAATAAGGGTGGAGGGTCAACGTCCCATTCACTTGACTTTCAGCAAGTTATATGTGTTTACATCATCCAGTGATTTTTATTTCGACATTTTATTTGTATTTTTATGAATGTTATACTCATTTATGGGTTCTTTCGGTATTTAAAATAAAAATGATGTCAATTTGTATAATGTGGCGAAATGGGCCAACGGGATAACTCAATAGTACCTTTATTTTTATATGTATTGCTATATCCAGTGTGATATCTATTTGAAATGACATTCTTACTGCTTTTTTTAAAGTCTATGACATGAACCCTTTCTCTTTTTTTCTAGAAGAGAGCCCCCCTGCCAACACAGAAGCTGCCTCTGGAAGTGAAACGATTGCAGGTCTGGTGCCCAGCGATCTGAACGGGGACTGGTCTGAGATGTACGAGTCTCCCTTATGAAGCCTTCCTCTTCACATCTCTCTTTTTTACAATGCATCTCCACTCATTTGGACTTTTGTTATGTTTAGAAGATGGATTTCTTGGAGGATTCATCTCTGCTTAGTACAAAGTGTTGGTTTCTGTTAGGACACAATAGTGGGTTTTTTTACCCCATCCATTGAGTTCCTTTATTTTAATAGGTGTGTGTAGACTCTATTCCTACCAGATGTTTCAACTGCTTTCAGAAGGACATCCCTTGGAATAGCTTGTAAAAGCTCTCTTTGGATCCCTCTACTTCAACTCACTCCTAATTCCCTTTGGAGGGTCCCACTCGAAAGCAAACTAGATTTACTTTTGGCTGCCGTTCGGTACTTTGTTCAAGATTCATTCTCCGGGCCAACCTGAAAATGGACACCCGAGGAAGTAGCACATGTGTATCATGATTATTTACAAAATTAGATACTTGAATATTTATTTTCCTAAGAAAGTCTGTTCAAAAAATAGGAATGGAAAGGACCTCCGCCCATTTTTCTCTTCTTTCTTTATTCATTTTAAACCCACTCTTTCGTATGTCTTAAAGCAGCCCACCTGTCGCATAGGCTTTTATTTTTTTTCAATCTGTGTTCATTTTAAGTAGCCTTTCCTCTCCCATTCATAGTTCTCATTCCAGTAGGAAACAATGGATCAGGACTTCCCAATAACTTTAAAAAAAGGATGAATTTTTGAAAAAAAAAAAAAAATTTCACTATTTTGATAAACATTGCAATCTAATAAAGTATGGAATAGATAATAAATGAAATATAGTGAGTATGAAAAAGGTCTTCCTTATGAAAGTTTTTTTCCTTCTCTGTTGAAGACGCATTCACACCTGACAGGTTCATTTTTCCAACGGAGTGAAAAAGTATCCAGGACGAGATTTGAACACCAATGGTCCATGCTTTCCCCGCTGGATTCATCCCTTTAGGAAAAGACATTTGGATGCATCCTGACACTTTATAAGTAAAGTGTCATGATCCGTCCAAAGTGAGAAGCTGAGTGGGATTCCAATCATTGGGAAAATGTAGGATCTTTCGACCCGGTTTGCCTTAAAATAGAAAAGTGGCTTCACATGCCTACTTCCACTATTTCATTTTTCATTATTATCTGCTTTATTCGAAATAAAATAAAGATTCACTCACTGTTTATGTTCGTATTAATGGATAGGCTGTTGATAGGGGATGTAGAAGAATAATTTATTTTTAATGTCTCTTCCCTGTGAGGGCTGTTTTTAGCATACTCTGTTTCTTTGTATCTTAAATTTGCCTCTTAAGGATTTTTGTTTTAAAAGGTCCCCCAACAAGCATTGTATTGAATTCCTGACTCTTTCACCAGAGTGGGTCCCGACTTGTTTTGGCCACAGGGATGGGAACCATCGGGAGATTTTTAGAGAATCTATCTGACTTTAAGTGGAACATTTTGTTGTTGTGTAACTGTGCATTTAAAACATCTGGTAAAATAGAATCACTTTTGTAACCTACTGGCTGGAATTCATCCCAAAGACAAGAAAAAGGACGCGCATGCTGAAAAGTGATACACATTTTCAAATTTTAACAGGTCAAAAACAAGAACAACCCTCTTCTTGGCAGACACTATTGTTGTCTTTGCCATCTCAGAAACTTTAGAGGCATCAGGAAAGGAAACACTGGGAGTTTTTCTTTCTTTTTTTTTTTTTTAAATGGCAGTGGGCTCCCTCATACAGTAACGCATGAAAGCATAAAACTCTACTAAGGTAAACAGGTCATTGCAGGATCCATAGCCGTTTAAGATAGATAATGCTGAATTTAAGAGATGGAGTTAAAACAATTTATAAGACAAAAAGAAAACTACAAATGGGAAGACAAAAATGGACAGAAAGATATAAAAAGAGCCCTTCTGGCCCTCCAGGGGGAAAAGGTAGCGTCCTTATTCCTATTTTTAAAAAATTCAGCCCATTTGACTGAAATACGCAAAGCTAAAATGCATGAAACTCAGTTCTAGAAGATTCACCGTTTTAGCAATGGGAATTTCAAAAAATGAGAACAGCTTCCTGGAGGGTGCTTATGTTTGTTCCCAAATCTTGCACTCATTCTCTCGTTTGGCTGCCCAATAGGATTATTGTTGTTTTAAATGTATGAGAGTCGGAACCCTAGTGACAAAAAACAACGATAATAATATAAGTTGTGATCCCTAAAACTCCTCCATGAAACCTGTTTAGGGGAAAGATGCCATAAAATATAAAATGTTTGTGTAAAAAAATAAAGGAATAATGTAGATTAAAAAATTTGAGCTTAAAATAAATAATATGGGAAAATGGAGTCAAAAACAGATGTCCATTGAAAGCAAGCCATCCTGATAAAAATATTTTAAAAGATAAGAAGGGTCTGTTGGGAGGGCCAAAAGTTATTGGAATGAAATTTTGAAGTTGTTCTGTGAAGGGCTCCCAGTGTCACTGTGCCTAGGAGAACACAGCTAAAAGTCAATTGTTTTACTATCATTTTTCTGGATGGGTGGGGGGAAGTCATCTCATAGTACCACGGATGGGTTCCGTTTTAAGTCGGTCTCTTTTCAAAATGATGATTTCCATGGATGGGTGTGTCTTTTTGGATGACTCCTAGATTAAAATGAAAGCACACTCTCTGTTTGTGAAACCCTTCAGTGAGAACTATTTTTGCTTCCAGATGAAAAACACTACAAAATTTTTGTATTTTATTCATGTTAACACTTGTTTATTAAACCCCTACCCTGCACACCCCCTTTTTTTATTATTATTATTCTGCAAAATTATACAGATAATGATAAAAAATAATTTTAAATAATCAAACATATAAGAATTTTAATAGGAAATGTCATTTTAGTATGACATTCCCTATGTGGCAGGGATGAGCTGTATATGAAAGAATAGATCCTATCCAGTATTTTAAACTTTATTTTCTGGAATTGTTTGAAAATAAAACAGTGATGCCTCAAGAAGTATCCAAGGGGCCCTGAGTATCGGTATTTCCAAATAGCTCATTCATCAGCGCATTGAATCACCGACTTTGGAGCCAATCCATTGGGCAGAGAGAAAATAGATTGGCACACAGCCAAGGGTGATGGGAAAACAAAAAAAATTACAGTTCATTTTCAGGAACATGTGAAATTTTGCAATTCAGTCAGAAGTTAGACATTTGCAAGGAAGATATCATGAATAGGAAGGTTTTCTCTTAGCAGCATTGGTATTTCAGATTCCAAGAAAGGAATCTCTGCGTGGCCCTTTTATTTCATTTTAATTTCAGTTATCAGATGCAGAACACGTTTTTTTAATTAAGGGGTGCAAAGGCTCTCTCCCACCCTTCTATACAGCAACCCAGAATGGAGGAAAGTCATGTCGAAAAGCTATTTTAACAGGCTTCCTACTACAGGTCCAGGAGAAAGTCAGGGAATTCAAAAATGGAGGCAAAAAGTTAAGGAAATTTTTAAATATTGGAAGGGGTCAGGAAATTTTTGATGGACTACTTTCTATCAGAGTCTCAATGACCTTCATAAAAGAATAAATTTTGAATGAATGATTCATTCAGTCTAAAATTGTTCTATAAAATAACTATAGCAAACTCTATAACACGAGCATGCTATGAAAGATAACTAAAAATCGGAAATTCATACAGCACATACTTTTTTTAAGCTTATATCTATTAAAGTGGTCCATTGTGGAGGTTCTTACATCCCTCTAGAAGCCAAATTTTTAGTGAGAAAGATCAGGGAATTTTTTTACCAGAATTGTGTCGTTTCCTATTTTCACGTGTGTTGTATGAAAAGTATTTAATTTTGTGTTTTAGGTAAAAAAAAAAGAGTTCTTCTAAAATTATGTTTCCTTTTATAACCAGTCAGTATAGGGGAGGAGGGAAAAATAATGTTATCTGTCATTCCTTTTTCATCCCAGAACAATAGGGTTTGGTTTTTGAGTGATGTAGGTCAACCACTCTCATAACCAATTTCCAATTTATTTTGATGTCTCTCATCCAACCCTAAAAGCCATTTCCAAAATTTTAGATTATTTTCCAATAGTTCTGAAAATTGAAATAGTTTTACCTGAGTAGCCACTTTTTTTTTTTTTTTGCCCTCTTCAAACTAAATGAAGTGTGTGAAAAAAAGTCCTTTTGTAGATGTCAACCGTTAGTGCAGTTGAAAAATGGGTTTGAAGTCAAACATCCTCCAGTAGGATGCATGCAAACACATTTCTGATGATCCTTGCAAAAGTAAATAAATAAAAGAAAGGGGTCAGCTGTTTAGTGTATGGCAGCTGAATCAGTTCTCTTACAATCTGCTATTCCCCTCCCTACCTTTCAGAAAGAAGGTGCTGCAAGAATGTGTGCTGTTCAAGAAACTTTGTTCATCAAAAAGGAATGCTATTTTTTTATTGTTACTGTTGTCTGCCACAGGAACCACTTCACTCCCAGGTTTCATGTAAAATGTTTGTGTCATACATCATTTCATAACTTCCGTGATATGTAATAGTAATGAATCTAAGGTCATTAAAGGCTCTGCAACATTATCATAATATGTATAAAGTAATGTATAAAACTTGCACATTCATTACATACATGAGCACCCTTGGAGCGTTCTCATGGTTCAGAAAATAGATAGCTTTTAAAAACAGAGGTCATTTTTCATGATATTTTTAACAGTGAGGGTCGAAAGCTTATTTTCTTTCTCATAATGACGTAAGATGTGTACATAATGGTCACTGATGACTGAAATGAGAAGATGGCCTGGGAGTGAAGAGGTTAAGGATTTGTTGTGTTTTTTTTTTTTTGTATGTAAACTCTATTTTGCTATTTGTTAAAGGCCATTTCTTTCACTTCTTTTTCAATGTATTTCTCTCACCTGCTCTGGGTGGTATCGGCTCTTTATGAAAATTATATTTTTCCCACTCTCTTTAATGTGTTTCAATGACATATATTTTATTCATGCAACAGAAGATTTTTTATATTAAAAAATAATAATAATAATAATGCCTCATCAGCCGTTTGTTTCCATTTTGTACACAAAAGGAGAGACCTTATCTGAACCAAAGCTTGTACATAGGAGGGTCTCCGGTTCGGTTACAAAAAACATGTGTCAAGAGATGTACATACATACATTTATTTCTTGTTGTTGTTGTTCACAAACTCTGTTGACTGTCTCTGTACATGCAGAATTTATTTAATAAAAGTGTTTCTTTTTTATGTCTTTGTTATGGATTGAGTCCTCACACACAAAATAATGATTTATCTTTTCCATTCTAGGTGGGATAGCATTAGGAGGGAAGGGCCAAGCCCCCTATTTATGTGTTAATCCTAAAACACTGTGGCAATGACTCATTATTTTCGCAATACTTTGTCCCAACCCATGTCCTTTTTTTGTACCTTACCCAACATTCATTGTGCTGATGAGGGATGCACCGAATAGTGATTTTGGCCGAATACCGAATATTGGGCTCACAGGTGAATTGTAACTGTAAGGCCGAATACCGAATATTTTCTTTTATATTTCAAAGTTTAAAGGTAGTAAAATGTTACTTTTTAAAACAATTTTACATACTATTTAATAAAAGAAACTTACATTTTGATAAACGAGCTTTTTTATAGGTAAACTTTATATTGAAAAAAAATCTGCTTTGAGTTATTTAAGAAGGATAATTATAGGGCTTTTTTAATGAATAAAATTTTAAATTTCATGTTTTCTTCTACAGATTAAAACAAACATTTTAAAATGAATAAGAAGTAGTGAAAAAATGGGAAGAAAAACTTGACAGTGTCCTCTACCGTTTATGTGTCAGGAAGAGACTAAAATGAAAATAAATAAATAATACAATCTACTCAAATAATGGCAGTTCAGCAAGAATAATTTTTCTGCTTGTTTTTGATTGAGCAAGGAAGTTTTTAAATGCATCCTGGATCAGTATCTGGAGTGGGTGATTGTCTCGAATCTAGATTGTAAACATTCAGGTTATTCCTAAAATCTTTCAACGGTGGTCAATACGAACATTGTTTTAAACAAGAAACTATACCCCCCCCCAATCCATTTATTCCATCAAAATCACATCG
The DNA here is from genome assembly GCA_963932465.1 of Maratus speciosus. Classification (NCBI taxonomy): domain Eukaryota; kingdom Metazoa; phylum Arthropoda; class Arachnida; order Araneae; family Salticidae; genus Maratus; species Maratus speciosus. Next base: position 2,446,806 of record OZ010789.1, read on the forward strand.
AATCCAATATACTGTGTGTGAAACAAGCCAAAACTGAATTTTCATTCATAACTTTATCAGCAATGAAAATATTTCAATGAGATTTGTTTCATATTCATTTTCTTTGTAATAAATGGGATGATGTCATTGAAAATGACTGTCAGTGGCACACTATAAAATGCTGGGTTCCGAATAAAGGAATGCTCTTCAGCTATGAAAGGCGACATTTTCCATCCTATTCTAGTTCACAGAAATTGGTTGAAAATAGATACCTTCACTATTGTTAAAATTACTCACTACTGTCAAAGTTTGACCTCGAATGAGATGAGAAGTGTATTGCGATTAGGGTTTCATGAACAAAAATTGTCCGTCTTGATACCTATTATCAACACCAAAAGTTTTTCTCATTTGTGAAAAGGCAAGAAACAGATTATTGGCTCAACAAAATTTAGAACCTTGCATTTGTACATCATTCCTTCCTATGAAAATCCTAATGAATCATCCCCATAAATCATCCAATAAATAATCTAAAAACATTCTATTTTATTTAAACTAGGGGATCGTTCCCGGGTTAAAGAATATAGGTGAAATCATTTTTTTAAATTGAAAACTAATAATTTTTTTATATTCCATAATATTTTTAGATTGACAACTTACATTAAAAAAGCATTTTTCATATGGAAAATACGAATTATACAATCAAATAATTTTTTTTAATTTATCAAAAGCGATATTTTCTTATTGGCCACATGCTAAGAGTTATTTGCCAAGATTTTGCTACTTATGGCATCCTTTTATATTCTGATAATTTCAGAGCTTATACAGGTCTGGTAAATTTGTGTTTTATTTATATTATTTTATTTATTTATTCATAGGGAATTTTTTTAATGGATATTAGCCGTAAGAAAATGATGAAGTCTGTATTTTGTTTTAAGGGCAAACGGATTAATCTTTCGTAATCGAGCTCCACGCGATATAGATAAATTAAAAAATATTTCATGCTTAAAAATTGTTTTTAAAACTATAGACAATCAGTAAACCGAGATGGACTTTGCAAAGTTATTCCATTAAAAAAAATCCTATTGGGTGATCTAAAAATTTAAATTGTACGATTATAAATATGTTAGATTTGTTGTTTTTTCAATATTATTATTTTATTTGTTTATAAAAGAAGTATTAATTTCGTTAATTTGTCTTTCACAAATAGGTTAGATCGGTGGTTTTTTTAATATTATTCTTTTATTTGTTTATAAAGGAAGTAGTAATTTCGTTATGCAAAAATAGTCAGAAACAAATGCTGAAAAATGTTTGTTGCTTTATGTGAAAAATGTTTACTATTATTATGTATTGAAACCGGCACGTGATAAGATAAACTTTAAAAAAATCATGCTTAAAAATTATTTTAGAAAATATAATACATCAGTCAATTAAGATAAAGTTTTTAAACAAATTGCATTTGAAAGTAAATTTTTTCTCTATGCGACGAAAATTGAAAATGTAACGATGGTCAGAAGATTGAAAAATATACTTTATAAAGATACTCTAAATTTTTGTAAAACATTGCGTTTTAACAGTGTGTGATTTCGATTACATTATTTTTAAATGTGAAGCATTTTCACCTGTGAAGAATTTCAAAGCAGCTGGGCTGTAAAAATGACGCACTTCTACAAAACATAATTCAGGTTTAAGAAATAAAATACACGTTTTTTTATAAAATGACGTCATTTGCATCCGCTAAAGCAATCCAGTTTTAAACTTCGTCTATAGAAAAGTGTGCCTATGACGTCATTATCACAGAATAACAGACAATATTCTTGACATAGCCCATATTTTAATTTCAACCTTTTTTTTAGGTTTTATGAGAAAATGGCAACAGAAAGATATCTCCTATTTTCGACTATTTTCCGTTTACTTTCAATGACTTTCAATGAAATGAGGTACTTTTGTTGCCACGATAAGAAAAATGTTATTAAAAACTACGAAAAAATTAATATCTGAAAAATAAATTGAGATACAGTTTTCAAACAAATTGCATTTAAAAGAGTATTTTTTTCCTTATACGACGGTGTAAAAATTTAAAATGTGCGATGTTTAGAAGTTTAAAAATTTGCAGTAGAAAAAAATTGCAAATCCGAAATTTTATTTCAAATTTCAAAGTGTTGCCATTCGCAAAATGACGTATGCGTTACGCACAGATATGTTTGTCCTTTATAATATAGATAGGATTTTTTAAATAAATTTTAACAATGATTTTAAGATATTTTTATGAGCATAAATTTTAGAAAACTGTTTTTTTAAGAGAAAATTTTATTAAAATTTTGTTATGAAATTAGTGTATTCAATAATTATAAATTTTTACACGTTTTTTAGGTTTTCTTGTTTTGTATGTGTGTGCGAGTTCTATATTTAAATTATATTGCTGTAAAGAAAATGTCCTATTCCTAATGACAAAAGTAAATTCTTTTCTCTTTTTTGTAAAAAAAAAAAACAAAAGAGTTATTATTTCTACCCCCCACAACCATTAACTTTTTTTTTCTTCCATTGTAAATGACATCAACAACAACAACAAAAAAAACCAGCATTGTCGCATATTCCATGACATTTTTTTCATAATTTTATTTGTTCTTTGCATCGAACAGCCAGACAAATCTTCATCATGATTTTTAAAAAACGAATAATAATATTATATTCAGCTATATTTTGTTTGGGGCCATATGGCACAGGAGAAGAAAAAAAAGATTTAAAAACTGATGGAATATATAATATTAATATTGACTACACTCATATGAGCAAAGCTTTAGAAGCAAAAATCTTTGAATTTTATAATGAATGCATATGAATAACTGAACTTTCTATACCAGTATTTTACAATCTTCTTTGGATAAAGTGTTTTAGAAATCAGTTTGAAAGGAATACTACTGTTATTGATGGGATTCAGAAAGAAATATTTCATCTGTATTCAGTATTTTTAATAAATGATCGTTTAAGTACACGTTTTTATGAGCATAAATTTTAAAGAACTGGGTTCTTTTAAGAGAAAATTTATGATTAAACATTTGTTATGAAATTAGTATATTCAATAATTATAAATTCTTACACGTAAGTGATTTCTTTCTTTCTTTTTTTTTTTGTGTGTGTGTGTATATATATATATATATATATTTAATTGCTGTAATGAAAATATCTTATTTCTCATGACAAAAGTAAATTCTTTCCTCCTTTTTGTTAAAAAGAAAAGTTTTTATTTCTGCTCTGTAGGGGAGAGGGGGGTACCTTTTGAACACTGTAAATATTTTCCTTTAAATAAATTATTATTTTTTAAATATATGCGGCAGCACAGTACTATTGATTCAATGTAACAAGAGTACAAAGCTTTACTATTTTGCATGCACACAATGTCTAAGCAAGATATGTATGTTTTGCTTTCTTGAATCTAAACTTAACAAAATAAAATTGTAAGCTTTTTGTTGATAGTCTTAAATCCCTAAAATTATAATTTACTATTTAATTCCTAAATAAAGATGCTAGCTTAAACTTATAAGATTTGCTTTATTCAAATTCTCAAACCTAATTGAATAAATAGTTGTAATGCTAAACTGCATGTGATGGGACACCATTGAACAATTAAAACTATGAAGTAAAGAGTTATAGATGTATCTAAATATTATTGTTGGAAATTTTTTTAAATATGAAAATTAATAGAAGTGTTATTGTACTTGATGCTAAAGTTGTACTGATGCAGGGCTTCAACTACAGGCAAATTCAGGACACACAACAATAATTCATGATTTAGCAGATATGTCTAACAAACCCTGTACTGTTTCATTTACAATGGTAAACATTATTTCAGGATTTCATAAAAGAGGATTTTATCCATTTTCTATAACAATTGGAATGAAAATGATTTCATTTTAGTCCAATTTCTCATGCAAAAAGAACTTTTCATTACATTGGTCAGATTAAATTGCAGGTTTCTTCATAAAAAATGTCTTCCAGAGGCATCAGGTATCAATTTGGAGGGATTTTAAGGATATTATATAAAAAAGTTGCCACAATTAAACATAATTGGAGGGATCCTCCGTTCTGTCTCAACAATGTGCTTTGATGAATACAAATTTGGTTAAATAATGAAAAATTTGTAATTTCAGTTAAATGTAATTACGTAATTTTATTCTTATTTTATATTTTGGAAAGATACGCAGTTTTTAATAAAAACTGTCAATATTTTCATATTTTGTTTATTTGTTCAAAGGTACGCCTACACGGGGCAGGTTTGAACAGATAACTTTCAGCTTTTTAAAGCCTCACACAGCATATTTAATTTATCTGAAAAACTGTAATTTTTTATTTCATATGATGCAGAATTACATTCTTTCTCTCACGAAATATTTAAAATTCAATAAATATAATTCAAGTAAAAAATATGTGGATTAAAAAAAAAAAAAAAATGTTCAAAGGTGCCCCCCTCTCCCCTATACAATAACAAGTTGGAAATTGTGCGTCAAACGTGGCAAATGAGGTACGTTCGTACTATAGAATCGAGAACAACAGAAAGTAATAAAAAATCAAAAGCATCTAAAGTACATTCATTGCATTGGTGATTAAGCAGCCAAACTAGCAAACTGCTATTCCGGTCAATTGAAGAGCGGGAGCTACGACCTTCTTCAAAGGTGTCAATCTTTTGCAGGATCGTCCAAACACAGCCTTAGACTAAATTAAGTCTCCAAAAACTAAGAAAGGTTAAGTTTTGAAAGAGTGTTAAGAAAGAGAAAATTTTAGGAAATATTGAATCCGACTCAGATTTTTTCCCTACTTTTAAATTATCTTATTACTATAATGTAAAATATTTACGTATTTATATTTACATTCGTTACTGCAATAATACGAAGTGGATTAATCCTTTGACTACGAATTTATTTTTTAACAGAAATTGCTGCAACTGGCGAGTTTTATTTAATTTTATTCGTAGCACTTTTTCAAAACAAACATTTGCCATACACTTCTATGAAATTTCAAGAGAAATCTATCATTTTTTTAATATTTGTAAGTAATAGCTCAAAACCAATATAGAAATATTCAATAGTGGCAGTGCCGCTATCGGTCAGTGGGATGTATATATCATGACGTAATCAAATACATAAACATTTTAGCAGGTATTTTTTATTTAAGTTTCTGTTGAAATTATTGGAAAGGAATTTTCCGCACCAAATTGTTTTAAAAGTTGCTTGAATTTTCACAATTTTCATTGGCTCTCACTTTCGGCTGATCGTTAATCGCCTACTCACGGATATCACGTAAATTTTAATAAAGGTCTACATGGGCCTACATTTTAAGACCCAGATCCAGCCTGGAGCAGAGAAAGCTATCCAGACTCGGTGTAAAAAAATAAAAGTTCGATCCAACCCTGAGCTGAGCAAAAATCATCAAAATCTGCCTTGACCGAACTCAATTACAACAAAAATTCCGATTTTTATTAACCGTTGTTATCCTACTGTTAATTAAAAAAAAAAAAAAAAATGTTGCTTACATGTTTAAGTAAACACTTTTAAAGCATAGACTTTTTCAGCATATGGCTCGCAAGCTTACGAAATAACGATATTAATAATCACATCAGACAATTACATTCAAATGAAGACCCATTAAGATTAACTTGTTTAGAAGGTAAGAAAAAGTTATAATTCCGAATCTCTGTAAAATAAACAAGAGTAGATTTCTAAGAATATTTCTCTTTAATTTATTAAACCAAAATAAGTTTCTAAAGATTTCATTTACAAATGCACAGTCGTTATTTAAAAAAAAAAAGACGGAGAGAGTAATAGAGAGAGAGAACATCTCATTCTTTTTAATGGCCAAATTGTCGCGGAGAGATGCGAGAATTACTTTTCTACTCAGAATTTTGTCTACTTTCCGAATATGAATATAGATTTTGAAATAAAGGTTCTCTATAAATTAAAAATTGTGTCAGCTTTAAATTTTTAAATGTAAGAACCCACTTTTGACAGCATATTTCATTTTTTTTTAATGAAGGCAGACAAAGAAAAAATATTGTTTACACTCTTTTCTTAAATATTCATAGAATTAAAAAAAAAAAAAAGTGTTAGGAAGTTACCCAGAAATTAAAAAAAAAAAAAAATGAATTTACCTTTCAAGGAGATGTATCGTTGTCGCTCAATTAGTTACCAGAAAAATTATACAGAAATTTTTTAGTGGGAAACAAATTCGTTCTCTCAAACTAATTCTTTTCTGTAGATGATTTGATAACAATAGGCAGTCTCTTTAGAACATCGAAGAATAAAATTTATCTATATCTCGAAAACTAATGATTGGAATGTGTTATACACTTACATAACCATGCATTTATTAAAATTATGGTTCGTTTTCTGTGAAACTTGGCAGTTATAACTGAAAATTTTTATTATGATTTTATTAATAATTTTCATAATTCAATTCTTTTTTTTTTAATTGAAAAAGAATACCTGACATATCTTTACGTCTATGTATTAATTTAAAAAAATCCATCAAGTGATTTTTGAGAAGATGATAAATACAGGTTTGCCACGTGAATTAACCTTAACAGACTTTAACCTCATCTAACTCTTTACACAATTCCAAGTCGAACAGTAACTTACACATTTCTCTGAGGCAATTTGGCGATTAAATTAACTTTTTCTCTTTTTAATACTGTACAATATCACTAATTTACCAAAGGAAAAAAAATACCGCTTCGAGACGACATTTCAAAAATGAATCCACCGGTGAACACCCCAAATCTGCAGAAAAAAGAATAACCCCAGACCAGTCCGAGTATTGTCAAAAGAAATTGGCCCAAGTTTGTATAAACCTCTACTAAAACACATATCCCCCCCCCCCCCCAAAAAAAAGCGTAATCCTTGGGATGTCCATGTTTATGCCATGTAACTTTTTCAAAGGGTTGTGGGAAGTAGTGTTACCAATTTGGCGGATTTTTTTAAATTCAAAGTATCTACCAAAATTTCTTAATAGCTCCACTTTATTTAATAACAAATCCAAAAATATTATTGTAAATTTCTGGTTGTAATTAGAAACCGCAGCTAAATTTGCAAAATTGGTGGGAATGGGGATTAACTAGTTTGAAAGTGAAGGGCCTCACAAAATTTCTTGCACCCGGTCTCGCTTTCGCTAAGGACGGCTCTGCAGTCACTACGGTGAAATAAAATGTGGGATCTTTCATCCGTCACGTTATTAGCGTCAAATAATCGTCTACGACGACTCCACTGAGAAGTTACTGTGACTGTAGCTTTTTGATGAGTCACCAGATAAAATTACAATGAGGTCACCTTGTGATTCTCATGTGACTATCATTTGAAGACTCAGTTTTGAAGTCATCGTGAACATTGCATTATAATGAGTTACCATATAATGTCATGGTGAAGTCACCTGGTGGCTTTCAGGTGAGCGAGACTACTGTGAAGTCACCATTGCGCTTCTTTGGGAAAAGTCTCCAGATAATTTCCTTTTCTTTCACTTGAGAACTCGTCATAAAACAACTATCATGATGACTTTACAGCGGAGTCTCAAAATGACGGTCACATGAGAGTCACTTCATTGTAAAGTCACTTGTTGACTCGTCATAAAACAGCAGTCATAGTGACTTCTGAGTGGAGTGACCAATTGAGAGTAAGAATGAGACGAATAAAATATATCACATTTCAGTTCGTTGTAGTGACTGTGACGTCAAGGTGAGTTCACGTGAACTGGTTGTGCTATTAGGGTAGTACCCACTTGATGTTTGTAGAATTTCCTGTATTTTGTTACTGTTGCTTAAGTTTTGCACACTAGTGTAGTAATTATCTATATCAGAGTCCTGTCTTAAACGGAAGCCTTACATGGTCTTAATCATACTTGCCAACATTCAACTAAACTTCCGTAAAATGTGAGTTAAGTTGACCCAGGTTATATGCGTTACTAACCAGAATATTTATTTGATGTATCATTATATATTTAAAATCATGTTTCTATTTGAATTAATTTCTTTAGTAAATTTCTGGTTCGAAATGTGTTTAACCTGGATCCATTTAACTCACATTTTACGGAAGTTTAAGGGAAGGTTGGCAAGCACTGATGGGTGAATTTCTTCCCACTTAATTTTAATCTCCAAATGTCACATTGGCACCGGAATATTCAACTAAATTTATTTGAAAATAGACTAATGCATTTTTTCGTGTCTATTATAAGCGGAATCTTTTGTTTACAAAATACTGGTGCCAATGTAACATTTGGGCATTTTGAAGAAATTCACCCCCAGAGCTCAAAGGGTTAATGTGAATTGCCATACAATTAAATTTGCTAAAAACTATCTGAAAGAGGATTTTCACCACTCTTTAGTGAAAGCCCGTGGAAGTGGAATCTTTCTGTAACGGAATCCTGTCTCAAACGGAAGAGTTTCAGGATCCTGACGAAACAAACAATACGCCTTATTGAGGTAGTGGATAATTAATTACACTTCTTAAAACAGAAGCCTGTCTAAAAGAGATTTTTTTTTTTCCCAGTCCCTTGCAATCATGTCTTGACAGGATTGACCGTGTATTTATAATAGAAGATAATAATACATTGAAGTTGCATTAATTTTTACCAGTGAAAAAGATTTTACAAACACTATGATGTAAAACACTGAGCGCATACTGGCCAGTTAAATGTATTTAAATCAAGTTTCATATTACATAACATTTGCTTACAATAAAGTTAAGATCAAGTATATAAGTTTGAAACAGCCATTTCCGTGTTTCATTTCTTGCCATTGAATTAAGAACTTGTGATTTTACAATAAGTGTCAATCGCGTGAGTCGTTAATTCCTCGTGTAAGGTTTTAATCTTTATGAAAAAGATCTTGCAATTTCAGCTGCAGCAAACTAGTAAATGTAAGAAGCACACGCATCCAATACAGTTACATGCTGAAAGAATAGTTTTGTTACAATTGTCTAAAACAGCCATAATTCTTTTGAGTTTCATGTCTCACCAATTTTAATGCCATATTCGATCTAATGCTTGCTTCCGATGTCGCGTCGTCTTTAAGGAAGTTAAATTTTTGTAACAAATTTATTTTGGATGGATTAGCACTTTTTTGAAAGTAATTAGGATTTGTTAAAAAAAAAATCCCTGCCGGCCCGGCCTACAGGCGGAGGTAGTTTTCGAAGTTAAGTATAGTAATTGCACCAACAAAAACTAAATCATGAGTAGATATAAATCCCCTTTAACAGTTTTATCTGACCGCTTTTGACGAGTTTTTATTTCGTTTTTATATAATAGCTGGTTTTATCAGAATCATGTTAAGGCGGTATTAAAAAAATACTTTTCTATGCTCAACAACTCGAAATTTTCTGGCACATTTTCAGATTAATTTTTAATAGAAAAAATACAAAACTTGCTGACATGATTTTTGAAAAGATTTATAAGCGACATGTGTTTTTATTTTTCTTTCAATTAATTGAAACTTCATTAATAAACAATTATTTTCTCAGTAGGGCAATATTTTTCGTTTCTAACACAATCGCTTCAGGAAATTCTGTTGAAAATGCCCACTTTGACATCATTTTTTGAAATATATTCTGCCTCTATCAAAAAATCGATCATTACGGTACATTATATAGTTTCTGAAGAAGATAATCTATCAACTGGATGCGTTTGAGAGCAAAAGTGAATTTAAAAATGAGTCAGAAAATAAGCAGTTTGGATTTGAATACATTCTTAATAAGATGATTTTTTTCATCAACCACTATGTATTTTTAATTTGTTTTTGCTGTAAGAATGGGTCCTATCAAAAACTTGTCTGTATAAATGTTGAAGACAATATTAAGAAGATATATGATAAATTCATGGGGATTTTATATCTTGTGAATTGACGGAGTTATGGAAATTTTTCCTCTTCGCCCCCCTTTTTTTGTTTTCGTTTTTAATTTTTTTTGCGGTACGAATGGGTCTTATCAAAAACTTGTGAATATAAAAGTTGTAGATAATATTAAGGAGATGTATAATAAAATTAATTGGATTTGATATCTTGAGAATTGACGAAGTTATGAATTTTTTTCTCCCCAAAACCCTATTTTTTGAGCTCCTTGAGCCCATTTTTAATTTTATCAAAAATCTGTGATACATACATTTTTGGCCCTATTTTTAGAAGTAATGAAAACTTTAAACTGATTTGATATGTACAAAAATTAAGAAGTTATGGGGGTTTTTCGGTTTTCACAAAATCCCTCCCTATTTCTATCCCCTTGATCCTATTTTGCCCATTAACGAACTTGACCGAGATTTTATGCCCCCTGATTTTATGCATCAGTTTGGAAGAGATTTGTGCAGAATTGTGGAAGTTATCGTGTCCAGAAGAAAGTGATATATATATAGATAGATAGATAGATAAATAGATATATAAAGTTTTTTACTGAGGGTGGTTTTGTGTTCTAAGGGTCATGATCGATGTAGATCTGCAAAATTTTTTCAGAAATTCCAACATAAGAACGACGCCAATAGGTAGTATTTCATACGAAATCTACCTAATATTTCATACGAAATCTACCTAAAAAATAATGGTGGTTTCTGTTATTGTACTTCCCAACCAATTTATTTTAGATGGTTCGAAACAGTTTTAGAGCATTCTCCAAGTTCAGCAGTAAGCTCCGGACTTTGGTACGTGGATTTATGCTTTCGATTTCTCATTGTTAAAGGCAAAATGTCCCCACTGACACAACGTATGGGCTTCTTACCATACGCAAAACTCATATTGCCACCATGAAATTTCTCGAAACAATGTTAAACTGGGCGTTGACAAATAGTAATTGCGGTGAAAGGTAAAGTTGAATCCAGCATTTTGTTTTCTTCAGGTGGGATTTCTGCAGCTCTGGCACTGTGGAGACATCTAGACCATATCATAATAATATACAGGGTGTCCACTCTCAACGGTGTCCAATGGCTAATTCCTAAACCGTTAGTCATAGACATATAGTTCCATTTACAAAAATGTTTTAAATGAGGTAAAGAAATATTTTAAACGCGATTTGGGTCAATAAAAACATTTCTTAAAAAAAAAAAAAAAAAAAAAAAAAAAATACGAAATTTAAATTTTATACGGTCCTCCGGTCCTATCTATAAGTTATATTTAGTAAATTTTTCCTATTACACTGAAAAGTAAGACAAAAAAAAAGTCCCGTTCATATAACGACTTAAAATAGACCGAGTTATGAAAATTTAAAAATGCATGACTTATACCACTTTTCTGCATCTGAGCTCAAATGAGTTCGGTCATGCTTTGAGGGGTCCTATACCAAGTGCTTAAAGTATTCGAAGAACTTATTTCATGCGTATCTGCGCTTTGAAAAAAACCGTACAAGTATTACGATTGAGTTAACTTTTATTAAGTTTCAGATTGGCTAAAATAATTGTATTTTAACATGCGTTTTATTTTGTAAATATTTGAGACTGTTTCTTTTCATGAATTCTTTTTTTAAAATTATGTTATTTTTATAAGTTTTTATTTAACTTCAACGATCGTATGTCTGTTTTTAGGTAGATTTCGTATGAAATACTACCTATTACATTCTCCCCTATGTTGGAATTTCCGAAAAATTTTTGCAGATCTACACCGATCATGACTCCTAGAACCCAAAACCACCCTCAGTAAAAAACTTTTTATATCTATCTATCTATCTGTCTATACATATGTATCACTTTTTTTATGGACACGATAACTTCCGTAATTCTGCACAAATCTCTTCCAAACTGATACATAAAATCAAGGGGCATAAAATCTCGGTCAAGTTCGCTAATGGGCAAAATCGAGTCAAGGAGATGGAAATAGGGAGGGGTTTTGTGAAAACCTAAAAAAAAAGCCCCATAACCTCTTAATTTTTGTACATATCAAATCAGTTTAAAGTTTTTATGACTTCTAAAAATAGGGCCGAAAATTTATGTATCACAGATTTTTGATCAAATTAAAAATGGGCTCAAGGGGCACAAAAAATAGGATTTTTGGGAGAAAAAAAATTCATAACTTTGTCAATTCTCAAGATATCAAATCTCCTTAATATTATCTACAACTTTTATACTGGCAAGTTTTTGATAGGACCCATTCGTACCGCAAAAAATTTAAAAACAAAAAGGGGGTGGGGGGTTGAAGAACAAAAAAATCTATAACTTCGTCAATTCACAAGATATAAAATCCCCATAAATTTATCATATATCTTCTTAGTATTATCTACAACATTTATATTGACAAGTTTTTGGTAGGACCAATTATTCTTACAGCAAAAACAAATTAAAAATATATAGCGGTTGAAGAAAAAAAATCATCGTATTAACGGCGCATTCAAATCCAAATTGCTTATTTTCTGACTCATTTTTTAATTCATTTTTGCTCTCAAACGCATCTAATTGGTAGATTCTCTTATTCAGAAACTGTATAATGTACCGTAATGGTCGAATTTTTGATAGAGGCAGAATATATTTCAAAAAATGATGTCAAACTGGGCATTTTGAACCGAATTTCCCGAAGCGATTGTGTTGGAAATGAAAAATATTGTCCTACTGAGAAAATAATTGTTTATAAATCAAGTTTTAATTAATTGAACAAAAAATAAAAACACAGGCCACTTATAAATCTCTTCAAAAATCACGCCAGCAAGTTTCGTATTTTTTCTTTTGAAAATGAATCTGAAAATGTGCCAAAAAATTTCGAGTTGGAAAAGTATTTTTTGAATACCGCCTTAACGTGATTTTGATAAAACCATCTCTTATATAAAAAGGAAATAAAAACTCGTCAAAAGCGGCCAAAATAAAATTGTTAAAGTGGGTTTATCTCTAATTATGATTTAGTTTTTGTTGTTGAAATTAGCACTTAACTTTGAAATCTACCTGCGCCTGTTGGCCGAGCCGGCAGGGATTTTTTCCAGTTCAAAATTTGTACTCGAAATTCAACTCATTTTCAAATATCCGATCGAGATTAAATTTGACATACTGACTTAAATCCGATGACAATCTAATATTATTTAGATTTTCTATGGTTACCATTTATACTTATTTTACAGGATAACGCAAAAAATTTCGAATAGATTATAAGACAAGAAGTTCAAGAAAAAGTTTTAGATAACACAAGACTGCAATGGTTGTGTTTTTTAACTTTTATGTATTTTTTAGCCTGAATCCGAAAATTACCTTAATTTTTGAACCATCATGTCAGGATTTTTCGAAAATCCTAAATTGTCAAAGTTAAAAAATAACAAAAATCGGATACTATAAAATAGAGGAGATGGCTGTGTTTTATAACTTTCGATAATCGATTTTTATGTATTTTTTAGCACTGAATCTGAAAATGACCTTCATTTTTAACCATCACGTTAGAATGTTTTTGCAAATCGTAAATGTCAAAGTTAAAATGTAGTAAAAATCTGATACTATAAAACAGATATATAAAATAGAACTTTTTTTATTTAATTTTATTTTATTTAATGCAATAATTTATTCAATTTTTTGGCTTATACTGCGATTCTTACAGCTAAACAGCTGACAGGTCCGATGAGGTAGGGGAGGAGGTTCAATTTTAACTTTAAAATTTACAGTTTGCGAAAACTCCTGATGTGATGGTTAAAAATGAAAATCATTTTTGGATTCCACGATAAAAAAATACGTAAGAATCAATTATCAAAAGTTAAAAACACAACAATCACATCTATTTTATAGTATCAAATTTTCGCTATTTTTTCTGTCTTTCTTTATATTTATCTTGTCTTCATAATTCTGTATATCGTAATATAATCCATAATCATTTATATAGAATAAAGTGTTTATGTTCTTCTCATATAATTAACAATAATATAACAAACTAATTTATGATGCATTAAATCATGGTTTTCCAAAAAAAAAAATCATATACTCTTTAATATATATTTAGTAATTAAATGATCTTAAAAAACAAATTAACACATGCGTAAAAAAAATTACAAAAGAAATATATATATAATAAGAAAATAATTATAAAAAATTAAAAATTGTAAAATAATAATAAAAAAATATTATAGGACGATTGGGTGGGTAGATGTTAGAGTACGAAGGAGGGTGGCGTTGTCTGGATAACACGCAATGGTTAATTTTTTTAAAGGTGGCATTTGGTTTATAACTACGTTGCTAATATACATTTTATAATGGATGTTGATTCGATACTTTTCGATACTATAATAGTGTAGTTATATTTACATATATATATATATATATCAATTCATATTAAATTTATTCAGATTCATTAATATTTAATAAAGTTAACGATTAACTTGTATTTAAATTTTAGCCTACTCAGGACAATATCATATTAATTTCTAATAATATACTATCTTAAATGAGAATAAAATCTATAAGGAGTCTATTTGTTATACCTAATGTTATGACGTTATGGAATTTTTTTTTTTTTTTTTTTTGTAATTTTTTCCCCCTCTATCCTTTTTAATCTTGTTTCATTTTGAACTTAATTCGTGTTCAATGGTTTATTTCTTGGTTTTATGTGTGTGGTACTCCCAAATTCATATTCTTTCGATAATTTAAGGCTAATATGAAGAAGAAACCACACATTTTATTTGTGGAACTTAAGGCATTTGGGACCTAATGATTCTGTCTAAGTTCTACAAATTTCCATCATTCCATTTCTGTTATTCAATTTCTGCGTTTTTTTACTATGTTTTTGGAATCTATGTACAGTGTGTTTGGGGAACTGTATTTGTTGATGTCATTTTATTCATAATTTCACAGTTTTTGTTGGTGGTCGGTTATGTTTATTTAATGGTTATATATCTATATATATATATATATGCAGGGTGTTTAATAAAAGATGGGCAAAACTTTAAGAGCTGATAGCACACATCCAAACAAACAACTTTCATCAAAGAACCGCATGGTTGTAAATAAAACGCAAAGGTGCTAGAGGGCGCCGAAGGTGGTGTTGTTATACGAGTCAAAAACATACAAAGAACGAATAAGTGACAACCGCTCTTCGTGCAACCTCTGAGCCATTTCCATTTGCAGTTTCGTAGGCGAAATGCATATCAACTTCTTCTCTATTAGCGAGGGGATTATGTTCCTATCCACACTCGGATCAGCTACTTTTATGCATCAATCGAGGCGAAATACTTCCAGGCTATGCCAGACTTCCTTGCTACGCCACCTGGAGAACCTGGAAAAGTCAGGGAATTCGGAAATTGGCCTCATAAATCAGGGGAAAGTCAGGAAATTTCAATATTTTATCCAAAATCTGGAAAAGTCAGGGAATTTAACAAAATTTCATCATGGTCGCCCCATAAGTACATGCTTCGTCGGATGACGGATGAGAAAACATCTTTTATGTTTTTGCAAATTCCAGTGATTAGAAGTTTCATTTAAGTCACCTTTCTCTTAAAATTTCCTCAGCTACAATTAATATAACTTATAAATGATTTCAAATCTTCTCAACCCCCACCCTGAAATGGTTGCTTCTCCAACTCCTTTGCCTAAAGTTAGACTTAAGTAAGTGAAATTGTGATAGTTGCTCAAAATGAATTCGGATTCAATGCAAAATATTATATTGATTTTTTTTTTTCAGTTTGAGGATAACTTTATTTGAAACACTCATCCATTGTTAAGGAATCTTGTTGGGGATGCCTGTATGAAAATTTCAATCAATATTGTCTATAGTTAAAAAAATTAATATTTTATTGTATATAGGATATGCAATATTTATTTTACTCTCGGCGTGTCTAGTTCACACTACATCGCTAGACGGAAATGTTTCTAAAATACACCTGGAAAAGTCGGGGAATTTCATTCTCCTATATAAGTAAGCAATCCTGGTCTTCTTCCCCACACTGTTAAAAATTTTGCAGCACTCTGGCAGGTCATCCGACCGTTTTTTGAAAAAACGGTTTCATAACCATAATTTTAACTATATTCTGACCATAAAATGGCCGATAATAGGGTCAGAATAGTGTTAAAATGACGGTTGTGTAACCGTTTTCGAAAAAAACGGTCAAATGACCTGCCAGAATGCTGCAAATTTTTAACAGTGCACATATTAGTGTCATTCTTCTTCCGATAACTCGCAGCAGTGTTTACATGGATCCAGTTTCCAAATGCACCAGCACCTATGCGTTTTATTTCCGAACATGCATTCTTGGATGAACGTTGTTTGTTTGGACGTGTTACTATCTCCTCTTAAAACTTTGCCCATCTTTTAGGAAACATCCTGTATGTATATATATGTATAGTATCCTGTCCTATGTATAAATCCTGTATATATGTGTATGTATGTATCCTGTATAATATGTATACAGGATATATATATATACAGGATATATATATGTTAAAGGATGGGTGCCAAAAGGATCTCAAATGACTCCGATTAGTTTGAGATTTTGATATACCTGTATAATATAATATGTATACAGGATAATATATATATATGTATTTTTTCACATCTTTTGTCATTGGGAAAGGCACAATGAATGAGATTTTAAGAATTATTTTATTAAAATTTCTTTTTTCAGTAAATAAATAGAAATTCTTTTTTCAACACATTATGAAACAGAGTGGCTAGGCAACTGTTGAAGTAAATGAGAAATATTTACTTATGAAAAAACAAAACGAATGTAAAATTGAAATGTTTTACACTTTTTGCACAACAGATGCACAACATTCCGCGCAAGGTAATTTAGAATGTTTGACAAAATCTCAAACTAATCGGAGTCATTTGAGATCCTTTTGGCACCCATCCTTTAGCATATAAATTAATTATCCAAACTTTTCAAATAAAGGATAACATTTAAACTCCTCTGAATTCTCACAGACGAATTATGGCATAAAAGAAAATGTCGTGCATTTTTTGTACGATTGTAAATTTCGAATTTTAAACTCACCCGATTCAGTGTACCTCAATCTTATGCAGAGACACCAAAAAACTTTTCGGAATCCGTCCGCAGTTATGTGCAATATGAAAAAGAAAAATGCAAGAAGTATTCAAAAATCATCTTTATTTTCCTTAACTATTTTAATAGACCAGCATGATCACATGAATTTCAACACTTCAATGACAAGCTGAACATTTATTAAAAGAGAGTCGTACCAAAAATATTGAAAACTGTTAAAATAATATTCATGAAATAGAGAGAACATTTAGAATTTAAATCTCCCTTCATTATCCGCCGAACGGAAATAGAATCATTTTTTTGGTACAGTTTCATAGATGTATAAATGGGATGTTTTTGTTTTAGGTTCCATTTTTTAAACTATAATTAATTTTTTTCAACACTTAATTTTTGTTCTTCCCTCGATATCGCTCTTTAAATTTACCAGTTAATAGTATAGCTAACAATCAAAATTCTAGCTCGAAATGCTTATAAAGTAAATTTCATTAGAGATGAAAAGAGATTACCAATGCATGAAAATTTCCTTGGAAAGTGTTTGTCAGACAATACGGATGGAGTTATAAATCGTTAATAATAGATAAAAATGAATTTATCTCTTCAGAGTTGATGTAGCAAACGTGTGTTATTAAAAAAAAAAAAAAAAAAAATTACATTTGATATCTAAAATTTATTTCGCCGAAGGATGAATCGACAAAATCGTTCGTTTTCCAAAATTTCATCTCTATAACAGTTCATTTCTGTTGTTATGACGCCGTGACGAACTGAGCTTCCTGGATTTTTTGCTGCATCCTCTGGAAAAATGGCACAAATCTAAAAATTAATTTAAAAAACTGCTTGAAATGTGAAAAAGGTGAGTGTTCATTTAAAATGACTCCAATTTCGATAGTAATTTTGAAATCAAAGTATTATGTTTTCTGTATCTATCAGTGTAAAGCGTACTTTACACTGATGATATAAAGTAACACTATCTTATCTTTTACTACAGACACATAAAATAGTCTTCGATGTGGATAATAATCGGGTTTGTAATGATAAACCCTGGATTTTGACTTCGGTGTCGTTGATTCAAACCACAATTTCATTCATGTATATACACGCATTTATGTGACACACAGATTATGTAAAATAGGCATAAAACAACATACATTTTGAAGAGAGCATAGAAAGAGTGACTAGTAAAATGTCTCTGATATCAATTCGTATATGTATTTACAGAAAAGAATGTTTAAAATGTGCAAGAGTATACAGAGAATGGAATTCAGAAATGTCTGAGATGAAACAAAATCTATTCCCGATTGTTCACTCCTTACAAACAAATAGGTTTGGATGGCAGTGATGTCAGTTATGCACTTGAGCTAATGTCAGTGCACCTACGAATTCAATTCTGGCCTCATTTCTTTTGGAAATCTTTTTCCCTTACACTATCAAGAAGAAAGAAGATTGTTCGTTGCATTCTATGACAATGGATGGATGAATTTTTATAACAATTAAGTGCTATTACAAACATTGCAAGAGTTTGGAAACCCACGAATTTTAAACCCCTGGAAGGGCGGTGGGATGTATTTTACACCACTTCATTCCAATCGAGATTTGTACCAGAAATTTTGAACAAAATTTAACTTTTATAACTTAGATGAAAAAAAGTTGTACAATTGCATTTCCTTATTTTAAAATAATTTTTTTTCGAAAATTCCAGTGTGAATTCAAAATGATAGTAACGCAAGTGATTGCCCCTGAAAGATTTTATATCCATCCATAGTCGGGCACCTTTTATGTGCAAAATTGAAGTTAAGTAGGTTTCTTCACGGAGGATACGTGTTTTTGGGTGACCGATGTCCCTTTGGGAGGGGAGACCTACGAATAACATCTTCCTAAACTTTTAGCCGAATAGTTTGCGTAGGATCGAATCATTTGATTCCGTCCTCTTAAAACTGCTAAGTTCAGTGCAAACACATGCGACTTCACGTAATGGATACAAGTAAACGTGAACCTATTTTTTTTTAAATATTCAGACACCTTTTTAAATAGAAAATGTATGAGTAGGGAAACAGGTCCAAGAATACTTTGGAGAGATGCTCTTTATTCGATTAAAGGCTCTGAAAATGGCCTTCCTGTAGCAAGTCAAATCATGTAACAAGTTGCTAATGATCGTCATGTATTCTTTTTTAATGGCCTTTTTTATTATCCTTCTAAAATTTCTTGGTTCCGCAGTTTTATTTTTGAAATAGCACGAACCTAAACCAAATGTCTTCTAAAACGTGTCTAAACGATCCTAATGTATAAAATTTATTTTCATTTTATCGTCATCGGCTTATACCCATCACATGAACAACACCAACTTTTATGGCTTGTTTTTGCAAATGGGGGTCATTAGTCAATCAATAAAATGACTACTTCATTTCGGTGTCAAGAGGGTCCTGTACAAAAACTCAGACGGAGCACTGGACTACCAAGACAGAGTTGTTAAAAAAAAAAAAAAAACTTTTGGCTCATTCCACCCAGCTGTAAAAAGTTTATACTTCACAATATTCCTAAAATCTGTTGGTTTTAAGCTACGTCAAAGATCTAAATTGTTGAGAAAAGGTTTTCGAAAATACATTTTGGACTTTCTGCAGAGCCCCTTCCAAATGAGATTTATTTCCCTTTCCGAAATGAAGAGTAGTTTTTTTTTTTCTCAGAAGTAGAAATAGACAGAAATGTACCTACGCATATTATAAGTCTCCGATGGCGATTTAGGGAGCGACGGAGTATCCGTATTGGATACGACTTTATCCAATTTGGTTTCTTAACAGGGTTCATACTCTTCAGGGAATTTGCCTTAACATCTCGGAAAAAAGTCGCAGTCATTTACACGGGTAAACTGTCCAGCTACTCTATCCAATCTTTGTTTAAAATCACATTATCCAGCCATTGAGCACGCTTTGTCGTTGTGGGTGGGTATAGAAATGTTATTAATTCTTAAAAAGGTCGCGGGAATTTTCTTTATTTTTTGATGAAAATCAGTATGAATCCTACTTCAGTTTTAATTAGGTGATTTGGAGTAGCTCTGTTTTTAGTGTCCCAGCTGAACCGTCTCTTTTCTAGGATGATTATTTTGTCCGGGTGTCCTTGCGATCGTGTACCGTCCCATTGTTTTTTTTTTTTTTTTTTTACAGGCTCTGTTTCGGGGTTTATCTTTTGTCCAACTGAACCGTCTCAAAACTATGTCCTTATTTTCTGGGGGTGTCCTTGCTGTCGGCCGTCGAGTACCGTCCCATGTCTATGACGCACCGTCCGCTCTGTTGTGACCGGAAGCTCTGCCTCAGGTCTTCGTAGGCGCAGAACTCCCGGTGCTCCTGATACCTATGGGCCATCTCCACCACCCGCAGCACCTTCCATATCGCGTAGGCGAACAGGGTGCCTATGATGAGGACGCCGGCCAGCGCCACAAAGGACAGGCCCAGGATATGCGTGGCCACTTGCATGTGCTCCATGAGGGAATGGAACCCCTCCCTGGATTCGAGGGTGTAGTGCAGGACGACCATGGTGATGCCGGAGGCGATGAGGAAGCCGCAGAAGGCCGAACCCATCACGCACAGCTCCGCCTTGGGGAAGCGGCTCCATCGGGGCTCCTCCTCCAGGCAGCAGGGGATCACGTCCTCGGGCGGGAAGGTGCTTCGGTCGCTGGTTCCGTCCATTTGTCTCTAGAGCGTCTGAAAATAAAATCGAACACGCTTTAAATCCAATACATTAAAGTATATATTGCACAATTAGCATTGTCAGATATAAAAACCAAACGCGAAAAAAAAAAGTAATAAAAAAAATATTTTTGCTCCAGGACCCTGCCTGTTGCTCTTGCCATCGACCGTGAACGGATAGGCAACCTTTTTGAGAGAACCCGGTTCGAAGACGTGAAACGAAAATAGATTGCGAAAAGATAACAAAGAAGTTCAAATAAAATGGTGTAAAACTTCATCTATTTCGGTAGGAAGTCAAAGTGGTTATTGCAAAATCTGCACAAGGGAGTCTGCTCTAAGGATCTGCTCCAACGGGGTGTACGCAAATTTTGATGAATTTAAAGTATGTCATTTTTCTTATTTCGAAATCAATTTGTTCATAAATTCCGGTGCCAGTCATTTATTTCAACATTTTAGCACTGAAAGTACTTTTCCCCTTAAAGGTTTAAATCATGTTAAAGATACGTGCTCATGCGGTTGCAAAAGAACATAGCATCGATCGAAAAACTTTAGGAAGCTATGTAGAAAAATTTCACCAGGGTGAATACAGTGAGATGGCGCCAAACTATGTGACAACTATAGAGTTGTCAGATCGAGTATCACAAAAAATAAGAACAAGGAGACAAAAAAAAAAAGCGGGACAGTGGCTCCTAAATCCGGACATAATAATATGAAACAACCTGTCTCTAACAGAATACTGCCTTAAATGTTTAAATTTCATTTTCCCTGCTGTACAATTGCTGACCTGCCCAGGCAAAATCCAGTTTAAAACAAAAATTTTCTCTTCTGACTTGCAAAAAATATTTTTTATGATAATTAAAGCACGTAAAATAAAGTTATTTATTATTTTTTTAACTGATTTTATTTCTGTTCACAAATACTGCAGTATAAAACAAAGTGGGTCAAGCCTTCCATATAGTGAGTCAACCCTCCCATATGTGGGGAGCCTTGATCCATTATTTTTTCATGATTAAAATCAATCATTTTTCAAATTTCTTATATTTTACACTTATGTAGCAATTTTATTTTGATAACTGATTGTATAACGAATAAAATGTTACATAAAACTTTATCCTACGTTCAATATTTAAAAAATAAAAAATCATTTTGTGAAAAGTGGGTCAACCCTCCCTAGTCTCCCCTATATTACTCGAAGGGGTGCTGATAAGAATTTAAGAAATTTGCTGAAATGACTATTCGGAGATAGTGGTAACTATCACCCATAAATCAAGGGATTCCATAAGAACATCCGAGAGGTGTCCCTGCTGCCTGCGCGCGCACTCTGCAAAATCTTTTGGTTGCAATTTCCACCACCAAGGGGCGCATTTTGTTCTAAACAAACCTATATCCGAACGAAACTCCCTCATTCAACCTATCAGTAGATATATTACTCGAGTGTGTGTGTGTGTGGGGGGGGGGGGGGGGGGGTTAGGGGATTCAAGGGATGACCGCTCCGGGAACTCAGCTTTCGCTTTAGAGTGTAAGTGCAATCCCGGGGGATTCGAATAAGAAATTAACAAATTTTCCTCTCTATGCGTTCATTAGGAGCGGAGGTAATTAACGTTGAGTGATTATAAAAGTTACAGCCGGCGGAGATACCACCGAGGACTTAAAATAATGATAGTGAAGAAACGCTAAATTTTAGCATCGTTTTATACCTTTCTCTATTCAACAATTCCCTGATAATGGGTCTGCTATGAAAAAAACAATTTAATTTCTGCGATCCATTTAACCCTTTATGCCCCGACATAAGGGTTATTAAAGTACTATTAAAATAACGTGTTATAAAATTAATTTAATACATAGATTATTAATAATACAGTTTAGAATAAGTTATAGTTACTTTATCTACTTTACTAAAAGCATTATTGATTGCACAAAGCAAAAATATTTTCAATTTTTCAAATAAGCACTTTTAACTAAAATATAGAACAAGATGCATTTCAATGCTTCTTACGATACTCGAATTCCAAATTTTAAGCGCAAGAAGAAAATCAGATTTGTTTCAGGGTTTTCTAAAAAAAAAAAAAAAAATGACTAAAAATACATAATTTTATTAATTCTTAATTTTTTTTTTTCATGTAACAGATCTTAGAGAAAAAGCCGATTTATGGGCCATTTTTTTATATTTCTGATGGCTGTTTAAATCTTTTAGTGCATGACCTGCGTACAGTGCTGGAATAAAGCTTAGGACCTCCCCACAAAAACAGTAAAGCTTACTTTAATGAAAAACTAATATCATTACAAAATTAGACACATAAAGTTATGACACTGATTTGAAAAATTAATTTCCTGTGTGTGCTATCTCGTCCCTGTCTATAGGGACGCGCTTGACGCCAAGCACACAGCTCAGATGTATTTTAATAAAATGCGCCAAACTTTTATTGTTGGTTGCCTGTGTACCAATCTGATGAATAGAATAGCGTTATCTTGAAGCAAAACCAAATTCTAATTCATACATTCATCTTTAAGTGGGACGAAATTAGTATGAAGAATATCCTGATAGTCTCTTTGTGAAAATAAAACTTGTTTTTCTTTTTACATTAAAGCCTGCAAAAGCGGCTCACTTTTTAAATCCTGTCACTCATTTTTTAAAACCATCAAAATTGAAGGGTTTTTCAACAGATTTCATTTTAAGACATTAGATGAGGTAAATTTTTAGTCTTGTATCCATTGTGATACTTTTTGGCTTGACTTTGAATTTTTTTAACACATTTCTAATAGTTCTAGATGTTACTAAGCGTTCTAGAGCAGATGTTATAGTAGAAGAATAGGGACGAACCGACATTCTAATAAGGAGTTTTGATGGGCATCTACTTCTTCAAGAAAAATGTTTTGGACATGAAACTACATTAGATATCAAAAGATATAGTCAAGATTCCATTTTGTTTATTTTTTAAGAGCTTTTAATAATAATGTTTAAATTATAAATAATTTAAATTTCCTACAGACCTTGAACTATAATTATTTAATTTAATTTAATTTAATTTATGGTTGACGTAGCATTATTTATAGAGTATCGAACAAGGTTTATTTTTGTCAAGAAATAGGCATGCAAATGTAATGGAAAATAAAGAAAAAAAAAATCAAAAACATAAGGTTTAAATAAATAATAATAATAATAATAAACTGGTTTAAATCGACCCCCCCCCATCCCCCCCCCCCTGACAACTTTGCTTGATATGTGTTTTATCTACTATTAAATCTATGAAAATAGGCAACAAGCCAAGATAAAACTTGTATGATCTTGGATGACACAGTGCAGTACATTTTCTTTCCTTTATTTGTAGGATGCCATTGTAATAGGCTTATTTGAAAATGGTATTGTTTCAAAAATGAAAATTAGGGAATTCTAAATGAAAAAAGTTGTAATCAAAAAGATCCTGCGATATTGAACAATTATGTGCTATTTTCAGCCAATGAAAGTGTACTAATAGGCACGTATTTCAACAATAATTAGAGAATGGCTGAACTGAAAAATAGCAATAAAAATCTTGTGTTAAGGGGGCTGGTCACTCAGCTTCCGATTTTCCCCTCACTCATGTCAAGTCTAGGGGCATTGGATGCATTCGTCTCTTTAAAATATCTCCTCAGGAAATGAATGTTTTTAACTTCTATCTTTTGTGTACATTTCCTAAAAGATGTCTCTTTTGGTCTTAGTTCTCAAACTATTTCTAAAGTCTATTTCTAAAAACTATTTCTAAAGACTTCATTTTATAGGAAGTTATTACTCACCGTTCGCCCGCTTTCAGCACATAAAATATTAGATTCAGCCTAGATTTGAGAAATATTTTGAAAACTAAGAAAAAAAGAGACACATCCTTTAAGAAGAGGACACAGAAAAAAGATGTTAAAAATAGGAAGTTCGCGGGAAGATACTTTAAATAGACATCCAAAGTCCATAGGCTTAACATGACGGAGGAGGATTCCGAAGCTGAGTGACCAGCCCCCATAAGCACCGATTACAGGAACATTTCACACACTCTACAGACAACGTAGAGCGCACTCGTATAAAATGTTTCAATTCCAGCCTATTGAGGTGCATGGGATTGATTGGATCGAAAATTAAGACATAAAAATACAATTAGACCGCGAAAATTGTTACGTTCATGAGTCCGCGAAAATTGTTACGTTCATGAGTCCGCGAAAATTGTTACGTTCATGAGTCCGCGAAAATTGTTACGTTCATGCATCCGCAAAAATGAACATCCAAATAACAGTTCAGTGTCTTTGAGAGGTGGATCGCAATTTCTTCCGAACCGCTTCATTGGAGGGACGACTGATTCCAGGGGGAAATAAACGGTCAAGTATTAATCGAGCACTCTGGAGAATAAATACATCAATTAGTAATTGTATTATTAAAGAAAAAAAAACCGTTGCAAAAAGAATTCTAAGACTTTGTAAAAAAGTATACAACGTAGGGTTGGCTAGAAAAGTGTCAATGGATAGACCATGAAAGTGCAAAGAGATAGGGAACCTAAATAATATCAAATGTAGCTTTTCTGTGTAACTCATTTTTTTAATATTATCCTAATCTGTTTAGTATGAACTTAAATCGGTACAGACAATAAAAACAGTGCCTATTTAAACTTCATAAAACTAAATTCAGCGTAGTAATAACCTTTCTTTCTACAGTGTAGTTAAAATAAAACATTTGTTCAAAGATTAAATTTGGCATTGTGCTAAGAGCGCTTCGAAAGGAGGTCGCAAAGCCACCTTGCTTCGTGCCGGGCTTTTCCAGATTGGTTTTTAATTAACTTTTAAAATCATCCGAGGCGTACTGAGAGATCTACTCAATGCAAACGAGTCGCGAATCCCACAGTATTTATGTGATTCATTCTAATTAAATGAGTCTGTTTTTAACAATTTAACGTTAATTGCTTTTACTGGTCATTGCATTACACACTATATCATTAAAAGTTGTTAACTAGGCTTTAAAAGCCGAGGGTACATAGAGTACGCAGACCCTGTCATTACCGTTCGTATCTTTAAGGGTTCATACCTCGGCTAATTACTGACGATTTTTTTCGAAAATCATTATCAACAATGCTTTTATACTTCTGCTACGATAGGTACCTCCAGCGCTGCTCAACACTTTTCTTGAATGCCCATAAATCGAAATTTGTGTGTAACGGAAAAATGCGATTTTCTCAAAAACTATATGACATAGGGTATAATAGTATAATTTTCCTGCGAGGTTTAAATTAACGTCTACTACCTCTAATTTTTTCATAATTTTAGTTTCAGTAGATTCAGAATTAGATGGGGGGGGGGGGGGGAGAGAGATTTTTTGCGCTACAGTTTCGACTATATCTTTGAAAATATAATACTTAAAATTAAAAGAAGTGCATTTTTGAGTTCAGCGTTACAAAAGCTCTCAGACGATACACAAAGGAAAAAGTTTTTTTCTCAAGTTACTTATTAGCACCTCTACACTTTTACTAAATATATTTATGAATGTTTAATAATCTGCAAATATTTGGGTCAATACTCTTTATTATCTCCAATTTGAACTTTCCACGTGCTATAGTTTACGAGCAAAATGGATGTGACAGACAGATACAAGAGTGATCTTTCCAGATAGCATTTTTAATTTGCAGCAGTCTTGCTTTGAAAACCTGCAAAGTTGCAGAAAGCTCAATATGACAAGACTGAAAGTTCATAACAAGACTGCAGCAAGATAACGCAAACACCAAAGTCACCACACTTTGAACTTGCAGCTAACTTGTCGTGCAAGTTAAATTCATGGTGTATCAAATTTTTTGCAAATTAACGGTAAACAAGTAATCAAAAATACTGCAAACTTACTGGAAAGTAGTAATCCTTCCACGCCCCACTACCGGTTTACAACTGTTACACTATGCGTTTAAACCCTTCGGAGGGGTACATAGACTCCATCCATACCCGTAAGGCATGGTGACGTCACGCCGACGTCGTTGTGAAGTCACACTGTGATTTTGTGACCGTCGATGTGACTAGATTGCGAGGTCGTTATGACCGTTTTAGAGGTCGTTTGTGACGTCACATTGTGACCACTCTATGAAGTCACGGTGTGACAAATTTGTGAAAAGTGTGTCATTTGTGACTATTTTGGCATTAACTTTGTGACGAACCTGTGACGACAGCGACAATGATTTGACGTCACACTGTGACTAATTTGTGAAATATGTGTCATTTGTGACGAACTTGTCATAAACAATGTGATGATTTTAAATGAAAATCAAATTTCAAATTAATTGCTTAAAAGGGCAAACGCCAACATAGAGAAAAAGATTCCAAGCCGGGACTCGAATCCGGGCCATCAGTGTAGCGCACTGACATTCTACCGACTAAACCACATGGAACGAGACCCAGCCTGGAAAATTTCTAACTAGTACATGTTGGCAAGGCTACAAACGCAGCACAAGATGGAATATTTATCGTGAGCCGCCAACATCGGGTAAACACGAAACTTAATTAAATCCAGCATCGATTCAAACTATATAAATACTTGGAAATTTTTCCATAGAGAACCATTCACCTTGCATACAATATTTCAAATGAAAATCAAATTTCAAATTAATTGCTTAAAATGCAATTTTAATTTGAAATTTGATTTTCATTTGAAATATTGTATGCAAGGCGAATGTTTCTCTCTGGAAAAATTTCCAAGTATTCATATAGTTTGAATCGGTGCTGGATTTAATTAAGTTTAGTGTTTGCTCCATGTCGGTGGCTCATGATAAATATTCCATCTTGTGCTGCGTTTGTAGCCTTGCCAACATGTAATAGTAAGACATTTTCCAGGCTGGGTCTCGTTCCATGTGGTTTAGTCGGTAGAATGTCAGTGCGCTATACTGATGGCCCGGATTCAAGTACCGTTATGGAATTTTTTTCACTATGTTGGCTTTTGCGCCTTTTAAGCAATCAATTGGAAATTTGATTTCCATTTGAAATATTGTTTGCAAGGTGAATGTTTCTCTCTGGAAAAATTTCCAAGCATTAATACTGTGATGATTCTTGTTATAAACACTGTGATGAATTTTAAAATAAAGTTTTGTTTGAAATATACAATATTATCTTTTTACCGTACTTTTTAGCAATGTATCGCTATTTTGGAGTCCTATTCTTCTAACATACTTTTAATTTTTACACTGAAAAAAAAATGCTTATCAACTGGCATCCTTTTTTATTAAGTTCTAAGCTTGATCTTGAGTTCAAGCTTTATATTAAGAATGTGTAAGTTTTTATGTGTTGTGATTTGTTATTATTTTATTAAATACGAACATGGAGTCTAACGGATATTAATACATTTCCTATTTAAAGAAGAATAAGATAAGCCATATTTATTTAAATTTTTTATTCCCGTTTGTATTGTATTTTGTTAATATGAGCTAAATAAATTTGGTATGATTTATAGGAAATGACTGATCTGGGAAATAGAAAAAACAAGTAAGAAAAATCATGCGTTAAGCATAGATTATAAAGCACTTTCCAACGCTTCCTGAATGCTTTAACTAGACATAGTAATTTAAGGAAATAACGTAAATAAGATAACTAAGTAAATATTTTAGAAAACGCATAAAACATTTGAAAAACTGATTTCAGCAGTTACCGTCCATAGCCAAATATGTTTTCCAATTCTTTTGAATAGCCCTGTATTTAATCTGTAGGTTGATATATACTAGTATATAATGTGAAAATTTAGTTTAGCAAGAAAACGCATAACAGGTTGAAATTCTCATTCAGCAATTTATACTAATATATGAAAACATACTTGAATACTTTTGTACAACCCTGTAGTTTACCTAGAATCTTTATTACACGCCACTATTTAGTTAAAATTTAATTCAAATTAAAACACTCTTAAAACTGCTGAAATCACATTTCCAGAAATTATAATTTATAGACGGCCATATATCCATTTCCTTGCGTGACCCTGTGTATCATTTTATCCATATTCTACAAACATTTATTAGTAAATTAAATGCAGTTCAACATAAAAATCCACAACTCATCTAAAAACACCTTTAAGCAATTTGCGCCCATACCCCTTAACTCTTACGTATACTTTTGTGTAACCTTGTATATGAATTATAGCTTTTATATACACCAAATACTATGCATAAATATAGTGAATCGTAAAAGCGCATATTATAATTAAAAATGCATTTCCAGCAATTATCGCTAATGAACAGTACAATATCAACTTTTATAAATATCATAAATTATAAATATTTTTTTATAAATATTATAAATATCAAATTTTAAAAAGTATAGTAAAGCAGTTTAATCTATAAACTTGTTATCAGGCATGAAAAACACTTTATTTCAATGCTTAATTGTCATATTTTATTTTTTAATGCGAAGTATCGAACGTGTATCAAAAACGTAGAAAATGAGTTTACAATCGAAGAAAATTTAATAACTGATTCTGAATGTCTACAATTAAATGTTTGATTAAAATCACGAACAGCAAAAACGTGCTTACATACAATTAAAAAAATTAATATACCAATTTGAAAAACACTATATAATTGGTATTTATAATTGTACTATTAAACAACAACAAAGTACAATAGATGAATTAAATGTATTGTTAGATTTAACAATTTCTCAAAAATCTCTCCATATGTTACAAGGAATTCCTATTATTTTATAATTTTGGCAAATGTTAAATCAGAAAACATTGATATGAAGATTTAGGATTTTAAATAATAATTTAAAATATTATTAGCAATGAAAAAAAGTCTTTGAAAAGTTTCACTACTATAGTATGTAAAACGGCATTTCCCATTCAGTAAAATGTTAATTTCTAATCTGAAAAACAATCCCAGATCAGTCTCTTTCTATAGGTATAATATAAAAATATTTAACTCATCTCACCAAATATACAAAACAGGAATAAACAATTTATATTAAATAAGACTTACTTTTTGAGCTCCATAAATTAATTATTAATATCCGTGTGTATCCGAAAATGGCGACGTCTTTTTCTTCCATTAAAAAAAGCACACGCAAAAGCTTACATTTTAGACTAGTAACTTACCGCATCTGTTAAAACAAAAAGTTCTCTGTTTACCCTGCGGTATCGTGGCAGACGATTTGGGGCAGGTGTTAATTTATTTCCTTTTATATAAACAGATATGGAACTTATATGTACAATCATTTTATGAGACTGTCTGTATTTAAATTTTTGTATTTGAAGAATTTTCCTATGTATTTTACCTTTTCTTTTTATGAGTTTTAACCCCCCCCCCCCTCCCTTTTTCTAAGTAAAGATTGTTTCACACATAATAAATACAAAATATCTTCCTAAAAAATAAAAAGATATAAATAAATATCGAGGATAAAAAAAATTTCATTGTCAATCGTCATTCTTTTCATGTTAATTTCCTGTAGAATAAAACAATTCGTAAAATAACTTTTTTTTAGAGTCATATCTCTAAAACACAAATTTGAAATACGAATAATAAATTATATCATGGGTTTTGCATAAATTTTGTATTATTTTTTTTATTCGGAAAATGCTAATTTTATTTTAAAAGTCTGAAAGAAGTAGAATTTCTTAAAAAAATAGTTACTTAAAATAGGTACTCTAACAGGAAAAAATATGACTTGAATGCAAATATAAAGCAAGAAATGTATGTATGACTAAACTCTGAAGACTCTTTCTACGTGCTCATTAAAAGCTGCAGACTTAACTATAATAGAAATTTTTTAGTTTGAAGCCACAAAAGTGTTTCGAATACCAGTGGTCGGTAAAAATAAATTAAAAATTTTCCTTCCTGCAAACTAAATATATAAAGTGTATATATTTAATATTCCTAATTCTAAATATGTTATCCAAATTGCTCCAGCACGTACCATTTTTCAGAGAAACACTTTTATAATAATAAGAATAAGAGAAGGATTATTATATTAAATTGCAATACTAGATAAAATTGAAATCAGGAAAAAAGTATACTTTCACACTCTTAGATATCAATTTGATAAAATATAGCATGAAAATCTAGTTTGTTGATACTTGTACCGTGCATTTTCCTTTATATGCCCCCCCCCCCCCACCATCTTTTCGTGTCTGAATTTACTACTTGCTGCCCACTAATATATTTTCATTCCTTATGCCGCTGTAACTCGGGCCTTTTTAAAACATTTCTCTTCATTTTCAAAGATTTTTGAAGTTCATATTTTTCTCACACTGTGACTTACAATATGGGGGGATTTTTTTTTTCGAGTGTGTCGTGACCTATGTTACATGCAGTGACATAACAATTCTTTTTTATTGCCAGAAAAATAAAATTTTACAGTAACAACATGTTTTGAAGATTTTTTGTAATTTTTTAAAGTTTTCTAAGAAGTTCACATCTCATTCACAATGTGACATCATTGAGTGGTGTCATTTCGGTCACAGATGTGACGTGACCACAGTGACTCACAGTGACGTCACAACGACGTCACTGTGACCATGCATGCTATGAGGGTACATCAGGGCTATTGATGCGAACACACCGTCAGAAGGTGCATGCATCGTTTTCATCACCATAAACAAGTTAAGGTAATATTTGTACTTTTCAGGTATTTGATAAGTATAGCGTTTAGAAAAAGCGGTGCCAACCGAATAAAATATCTGCAATTTCTGCGTGTGTGCTGATTGTCTATTCTCTCAAAAGAGGGATTTTTTGCTTTCGCCCATTAACGACAGTCTTACCATCAGTTTCACAACAAACTACTCATGCAACTGGGGGATGGTATACCTTGCGGGAAATTTGGTGCGAATTTCTCAACTCGAATTTGTCACGACAAGATAATGTCAGAAAGAATCAAACTTGCTGCTAGTGTTCATGATATCTGGATTATAATGGTTCCGTTTTTACTTTTTAAGTACGGAACCCTAAAAAGAAACATAGATGACGAGTTTGCAACTCGTCTTTCTTGCAGAGTGAAGAAGTTTTCTTTCTTTCTTCTTTTTTTTTTCCAAATAGTTTTACGATATAGCAAATTATTTGTAATTTATTATTTTTGGAGATGTGGATGTCTGGCTGATATGAAATGAACAATCTCTCTAACGGTGTTTAATAACAGAAGAAATTAAAAAACTCTTATTACTGAAACTTTACAAAAATCCTAAACTGTCTTCAGTTAAGATTCAAGGTGTCATAAAATCATTCAAAAAACTCCTCTAAACATCAGTCTTTTTTTCCAGTTTATAAGAGGTACTTTAATCCAGTTATAAAGCTGCTCTCAAAAGTACAAACTTGCTGCTGTCTAACACAATCCAAGAAGTTACGTTTATTCGTAAATTTACGAAATTTCCAGAAATTCTTATTTGGATATCAAGAAATGTAATACAGGTTTTTCTCCTTATAAAGGCAAATGATTCTTCATAAGTCGATCGATTCTAATTCAAGATTGAATCAATGGATCAGTCACTGAAAATCGCTGTTTCATTCAGAACAGGGCCTGGTAAAGTGGCGCAGACCTTGAATTTTTAGAGGGCGCAAAAACTTTTAACGAACTCAAATCAATTTTACTTGCTTTTCTCTTTACAAGGTTTAACACATTCGCATATCAAAATGGCTCTCTATTATGACTCTTCGCTATATACTCCACCGTGCATGTTTAAAATTCCATTAAATGTACACAATTTTCTAAAACAAATCATGTGATATCGGATTACCTTGAATGAGATCACTGATATCTAATTTCATTCATTTATTATTATCAGACCTTATAAAAGCGATCACCCCCCTAACACTTCTCCTGTAAATAACTCTATAAAAAAGACACAAATGGATTGCGAATAATATCTGCTATTAAATGCTATTCATAAATTTTGTTTCCGGTACTGTCTATTCTACAGATTAAAAAATGCAGGAAAGTTCCTTTTTCAAATGTTAGCATCCACTTTTGATACACTATTTCAATTCTTTTCCAGCCAGGAAAAGAGATAGAGTTTTCTTAAATCTTATTACAGTTATAAAATAAAATGTGTTAGGTGTTTATTTTTTCATAAATTTCGGAGGATGTTACAAAAAAAGAAAAAGAAGAGAAAAGTACCCCGAACAATGAGTCACCCGTAAAATTATACAGCAATTTAAAATTCAGAATAAATTTACTCTAGATAAAATAAAATCCTACACTATATGAGTGGTAAGTTCCTATGATTTTTTTCTGTGGCTCCTTTGATAATCGAAGAGGGTCATCCGAAAGGCAAAATTTCTCTACATCTCAGAAATTAATTATTCAAATGGAGCTGTAAACAGACACATCGATTTTTTTAATGATTGTTGTTTGTTGTATGCAAGAAATAATGTAGGTTATAATTCATAATTTTTAATAAGTATTTATTAATTGTTTTCACAATAAAAAAAATGTTTTTGAATGGTAATAAAAATAGTCTGGAATAATTGGGCCTATTGAGTGCATCTCATTAATAAATGAATGAAAAATCAATCAGGTCTATATAAATTAATGCTTCTCAAATGGATTTAACAAATTCCATTCCAAGCATCCTCAAATTTAAACTCTTCTAACTCTATCAAGATTTAATATATATAAACTATGCCTTTTTTCGGGCTGTCTCGAAGCAAGAAAATCAAATAAGCGATCTGTGAAAAATTAGTGTCATTGTTTAAAATTTCAAAGCTGGAAGAATTTTCAATACGTAGACGACTTAGGAAACATAATTTAAGCATAACAATAATGAGTAGACTTTCTTTTCAGTCGAATGGTACCTATAGATATTTTTTACGATTATTTTTAGCGGAATTAATAAGAGGGTAACCACTTTTTTACCAGTTATCACCCGTGATGAACTGAAGATGTATAGTAAATCTAACAAGGTTCTTTATACGCTGCGTCCAATTAAGTTGCTGCTAAGGGCTTCACCCTTTTTTTTTTAATATATATCTTTATAACGTAATATGAATTAGTTATCAACTGAGTTAAAAATGCGATAAATTCGAATTTTGTTATTTGAAATGAACAAGTAAATCTTATTTACTACTTAAAAAGAAAAATACAAAGTAGCATTTTTAAATGTGGTATCTGTAGGTGTTCTTATTCAAAAGTATTGTAGGGTATTTGAATGCGGAAGTATGGATATTTGAATGTGAAAATAACATTTGCTTATGAAAATATTACTTATGACACTTGCAGCATTTGATAAAGGGAGGGTGGAAGAGCTATTTTGTATCCTTCAAAAATGACTTTATGCATCCATAAAATGCTGAATGGATATTCCATCCTAAAAAGGTTTTTACACAAAACTTACACCAAAAGAAGTCAGTCTAAAAATAATAAAATAATTGAGTCAATTGACTCTTCAAATGATTTACAAAATTCTTATAATTAGGAGTCAAAGGAAATATTTAACTGTTCATTATTGAGAGGAGGGAGCTAGAGATTGTATTCTTGCAAGTTGCAGAACCCTCCGGCCAGTTTTTTTTTTTTTTTTTAATTAAAAAACCTGTCATAATTTCTGAATAGTAATCATCGCTTCATTGAATGATAGAATTTTCCGTGATTAAATGAAACAATTTTTAATTCAAAATATAAACTACAGTTTCCTAATACTAGTTATTGAACCACGGGAAGTCAATAAAGCGAATGAGGGTAGATGCGAATGAAAAACGCTTTCAGGATTATGTTCTATAAATGTTTATATGCCTCATGTTTTCCAATCAACAACAAAATAAACACATTTTTCTTTTGCCTCCTGATATTGAGTTCTTTTTATTTTCTCAAGTTGTTTTTCAAAAAGCAAGGTTTCAAATTTTAGGTGCATCCGGGACAGGCTTCAAAGGAAGAGGGGGGTAGGAAAGTAGTAAAAGCTGAAGGACTTAAAATATGCAAAATATTGGGTTAAAATCTGTAAGATATCATTCAAAGAAAAGATGAAAAAAATCTCGACCACGGTGCAGTGGCTACTTAACTCTCCCTGCGTGCAGTGGCGCCAACTTATATACTTCCAGCCCACCCAATTTTCATTATTTTATTTTCGTGATTATTTATTTTTCAATCGCTGAAAAGAAAATTCTTCATCTGATGTTTGCAAAATTAATTTATCTGAAAGAAACACAACCTTCTTCCTAAAAGACATACAATCAATTTTCTATCAAACGAGAAATTCCGTGCATATTCGCGATTTATTTTTTCTTCTTAACTGCACTAAATTTGCATTTGTGGTTGTGGTGGATTCATTGTTTTTTACCATTTTTTGGGTTACAGGATCTTTCAGAAAATGCTGCCAAGTCGTTTTAAGGCAATTTTCAACATGCGTCAGCTTAGGAATAGTCGTCATATTAATTACAACTGATAGTGTAATAAATTTAAAAGAATGAAAAACACTATTCGATTCCAAGTCGCTTCAGAGGTCGTGCCTACAATTCTCATGCTTTTTACTTATATAGATGGCTTGTGAATGTGTCAGAAAATTCACGTTGTTTAGCGAGAACTATTCCTTTTTAGGATAGCTTTAAGTGGACAGTTTGACTTATAAAGATAAGGTTAATGCAAGCATTTGTATTAAGAACTCACTTTTTCAGTGAAACTTGAACAGGAATCTCAGCGTGCACCGGGATAAAAATATTTTTTCTCTGATTCTAATCTTTACTAATATTATAAAGAAATAATGTTTGTTTGTTTGTAAGGGGACGCAAGTGGTGCATGCTGGGATTCCTGTTCAAGTTTCAGTTAAAAAATGAATTCTTAATACAAATGCTGGCTTTAACCTTATCTTTATAAGTCAAACTGTCCACTTAAAGCTATCCTAAAAAAGGAAACTACCCAACCGATTTTTAAAATAATGATGGCAAAATGTTGGTGGACATCTCTGCTCCAACATAGGTTATATTTTATGTCGGTACAACAAGCGGGTGCGTTCTAAAAAATACGTTCTAAAATACGTTCTAAAAATGTTATTTCTGTGAAACTGTTGGGGCTACAAATTTGAAATTGGGTCTGGTGATTACTTTTCAGATGTAAATACTTACTATGAACGGTTTCTAAAAAGTTCTAAATTTGAAAAGGTGAAATGAGCTGAAAAAGCGGTCTAAATAAATTACGATTGTTTGGAACTGTTAGGACTAGAAACTTAAAATTTGGCATGGCTGCTTCTTTAGAGACGTAAATGTTCGCTCAGAACAGTTTTTTAAAAATTTGAAATTTAAAAGGATGCACGAGCAAAAATTAATTGCGATTTATGTGGTACAGTTTGCATAGAAGCTTTAAAATTGGTATGGTGCTTACTTTTAAAACGTAATGCTCGCTAAAAACAATTTTAGAAAATTGAAAATCCAAAGGTTGACATGAGCGAAAAACACTAAAAATTAAAATATCATAACTCAGTATCTTTTGTCGATAAATTATTTTTTTTAATGTCCATCTTAGGACTTTCCTTTAATGTCTTTCTTTTTCTAAATATAAGTTACTAGCAAAACAACATACTTTTCGCCTGTTAATCATGAGGGCCTTATAGGTAAATTAATACAAATGCAGTAATACGGCGATCATAATAATGGAGCTCTGTACATTCCCGCTCGTGAATCTCTAAAAGATATGACTATACGAAAAAAAAAAGAAAAAATCAATCAAATGGCTTAGCATTGAGAGAAACTATTTCTTAAATCTCAATCTATATATTACGAAAAAAAAAAGTTTTCCTAATGAAACTAAGCAAAACATCAAATCAAATATCTGCAATTATTCAGTCATTCAAATTATTCGTTTAATCCTCCATTATCTGGGGGCACGGCAGTGCCCCTGCCAAGTCGATAAAGCACAGCCGTAAGCATCCTTTTTTGGAAGCAACTCAGGGTACTTTTGACAGCCCTATATCCCTTCGCTGGAATTTCCCAGGAACTTGAAACTTTGTTTTTCTAAAAGTACTCTTCAAGCGGAAGCAAATGGTAAAATTTCCGCGTTTCCATCTTTTTTAGTTCAGAAAATATATGAACTCAAAGTTTCGCTTTTTCGACACTGACTGACTCACCGATCATCAAAAATCTGAGGTACATCCTGTAGCCCTAGAAACTTGAAATTTGGTAAGAAGGTAGTATTTGGGATACAAAGAAAGAAAAAATTAAAAAATTTGGAAAATTCGAAAAAAAAAATCGAAAATCTTTTATTTTCCGTAATCGGAACTGTTGCCAATACTGTTGCTCACTGATTATCAACATGATAAAACGCAGTTTGTCAACTAAACCATCGGTTTTTCAACTATACTAAATCGAGCACGAAATAGCTGGGTCCTGAATACAGTAAAATTTGTTTTAATTGACTAGAACAAATAAAGGTACTACTTGATTATTCCGTCGACCGAAAAACTATCGCCAAACTATAAGATTAAACGCTAATAATGGATGATCGTAAATGTCGCATTCACTTGACATTAAACACCATATAAGTGTTTGTTACGTCATCAAATGATTTTTAATTCGACTTTTTACTTGTAGTTTCATTAAGGTTTTATTAATTTATTTGTTTTTTCGTTATTTAAAATAAAAATACGGCAATTTGTATAATTTGGCGAATTGTTTAGCGAAATTGATCGACGGGATAATCAAATAGGGCACAGATGTCATATTCGCCCCATATTGGCGCGAATTTTTTCTAACGCCAATGTCATATACGCAATGTATACTTAACCGGTGCCAAAGTGTCGTTATTTTGCTTGATATGGTAACCCGGATGTTGTTGTTTATGCTGTTGATGTTTTCGCCAAATCAGCGTCGGAAAAAAAAGGGGGCAATATGGGGCGAATATGACATCTGTGCCTCAAAGGGTACCCAAATAAAATTAATTTATTTTACCAAATGTTAATTTAGTGAATTTAAATATTTTATAAACATTCTGCAAATATGCTAACATTTCTTGATAGATAGCAGCTCTTATACTTTTGCTATATTTAGCATCACTACCATATTATTTTAAACATCGCTATAGTTTGATGCAATATCAATAGACCATGGCGCAAAATTAGCAGCAGTTTTAAAAGCAAGAGAATTTTGCTGTCAAACTTACCTCATATTTACAAAATAGCTCACATTTGTTGCCAAACTATTGACGTAGACGTAGACAACAATTGTTGAAGAATAACAAATTCAATGTTTATAAAACATGGAGAGTGGCACTCAGGATATGACTAACATAATCGCATACGTAAAAAAAAAAGTTTATTTTTTTTAATGGCAATACAAACTCCCCTGCGATGTATAATTTTTTTAAATATGTTTTTTAGGTACTCAAATTATCGATTTGGAATTCAAAATCAAAATTCTACATTCCCCTCTCTCCAGAAAAAATGACATATTGAAAAGAAGTCAATTATTTTTATATTTAAAACTTAAACATTATCACTTTTGCATCACTATGACGTCATTTTCTCTGACTTTTCACTTTCAACCGTGCTAAGACTACGAGTGGTAGATATGAATATTCAGTTAACAACCGTTAGTGGACTTCCAAGGGAGGCCATTTTTCATCTGTAACCGAAATCCGCAATAAACGATGCCTTTCACATTAATTAAATATGATGGGGAAATGAAACTCTCCGCATAACCGGAGATACGTCTTAAGAGGAGACGCATTAACA
This sequence comes from Maratus speciosus, assembly GCA_963932465.1. NCBI lineage: Eukaryota > Metazoa > Arthropoda > Arachnida > Araneae > Salticidae > Maratus > Maratus speciosus. The sequence continues at coordinate 2,484,986 of OZ010789.1, forward strand.
AAAATTCCGCTATATTCTCCGCAACTTATTGATGTTTTGCGGATAGTATGTATCACATTTCTACATTTACTAAAACAAAATAAATATTAAAAAAAAAAACTACCGAGCTATGCTCGGTCTACTGTGTACTAAAATCATTTAAATAATAAATTATTACGATTTACTTTAAATTCGAAAGTATGAAGGATTGAAACTTTTGTGTAAAATTCTTTCATCTACTGGTTTCTAAAAATAACTTGATTGTAAGTGTTACATATCGAAAAGAGGAATAAGTGAATTTCAAATTTTGGCGGCACAGTTTTTTATTGTGTAAAATTTGAATTCTAGATGTCAGTGTGCATCTGCAAAATTGCTGAAAAGACGCGGTAACGAAGGGAAACGCGAAATTGTATGATATTCCAACGAAAGACATTGTTGATCGAAGAAAGTTTGAAAGGAAAAAACTGAAATGTTATATTTTGATCACAGCGAAGAAAGTCCTCATCGAGTACATCTGGAGATCGTTCGTATCTGTTTCATCTATATTTTCTTTTCTGTGCTAGGTAACATAGCCTAGTCGTATGATATCAGATGTGCTATAGTTGAGTATGTGGTCGCGCACTGGGATTAGCTGGGATTAGTTTCTTAGGAGGTCACTTTGACGTTCTACTTCCTCTTCTTAACAGCTAGCAATAATCTATTATTTTTCCAAATGAATACCTATCACAGAGAGAAATCAACTAGAGAAAAACATTCGAAGACCTATTGAGGTCAAAATGGGAAGGGCTAATCGTTCCGAGAAATCGCGTTCTCAACAGCTCCAAGAAGCTAGAGCTCTCTATCGTCAAAACCATTTTCGAAAACAAAAACACATATTAAAACGTTACAACGATTCACACTCTGAAATGGGAAGACGTAGCTCGCTAAGAAGTCGCGCGCTGTTCTGTTGCCCACCCTGGTATGAATATTGGAGCTTACTGACGAAAAAGGTCTAGAGGTAAGCTGCAGTTTAAAATAAACACTTTAGAAAACATTACGAGAGCTATAACTAAAAAAAATGGGAAATAGACTGGAAGCAGACAAAGTTATAAAATGGACTCTGCAGTAGAATTAACTTTGGAGGACTTTGATTGAACAGCTGATAAATTGAAACAAAAACTAATATAGTTACTAGATAATTTGAATGAATGGATTTCAAACAGTAGCACACATGCCAATTCGCTTTTCTAGGAAAAGCGAAACATCGAAGCAATCAGGAGCCATAAAGTCTATGAAGTTAAAGATAGTGTAATTGAAATCAACGCTACTGGAAAAGCTTTCTTTGGCTTTCTCGTTACAAAAAGAAGTGAAATCTCATCAAAAACATCTCATGTAAAAAAAAGCCAAGTCTCCTGACTCTTTGACCGTAAAAAGTTCTGAGATCAAGCTTAGCTCTCTTATTACTCTGATATTTTAATTCACAAATTACTTCTAGTCTCTACACCTTTAGTAAATGATTATTTTGTGACTTGGCAATGACGCAGCACGAAAATGTAAAGGCTGTTGTTTACATTTTAATATTAACGTTTATTTATAAAGTTTTGCATAAAATAGTTTCTATAAGAGCACTGAACATATATGTATTCGTAGCATGGAAATAATTTTACATTACATTGTAAGCCCGGATGCGAAAACTCTCTACTGGTCAAACTTGATGTCCGGAGTTTGGGGTGATTTTCTTCCTATGTAACGTGAATACGAGCCAAACCCCTCTTTTACAAAGACCTCCAATCGGTGCATCCCTCCTTCAGGCTTCTTCTATCCCTCGTGTTCATATTCAGCCTTAATCAAATAATCTAATCCCAATTCAAAACATAAGTAAAGTGTTTACGTAATAACTTTCCTGTGCTGCGTAATTGCCAAGTCACAAAAGAATAATTTACTAAAGGTGTAGAGACTAGAAGTAATTTGTGAATTAAAATATCAGAGTTAATAAAAGAGCTAAGCTTGGCTCTACACATGATCTCAGAACTTTTTACGGTCAAAGAGTCAGGAGACTTGGCTTTTTTTTACATGAGATGTTTTTGATGGGATTGGGTTTACAGCTGATGTTGGCGACAAAACATATTTCTAAAAACACTGACATAACTATTTATTTAGCAGACTGGTTTAGCTATATTTTATGCTCCTAACTAAAGCTACAACTAAGATACGGCGAAATGATTTAAAATTTTTATTCTCCATTTATCTCCCTGCATTTCTAAAATCGCAGAAATACATTTTAAACTATTTTTTCCGTAAATTCATTCTTCTGCAATTTACATCCCTTCCTTAACCAGCGACTGAGATAGGGTGGGATGCCCTAAAACTTTCCATCGTCCAATTAAGCCCCTTACTGGTTGAATCTCTAAAACCGCTAAAATACATCTTTAACTATTTTTTAATAGATTTTTTATGCTGAATCTTACGCTCCTACCTAAAACTGTTGCTGTGGTACGGCGAAATTGCCTAAAACTTTCGATCTCCTATTTAAGGGATACATTTTTAAAAATCCTTTATTTTTGCTTGCAAAATCAAACTTTTGTCCAAATTTTGTTATTCTGTTAATCGTTTCAGCTCTGCGTTATGGAGTCGGTGAATCAGTCAGGTGTTCTCTTTTTATTATATTAATATAGATATGAATATGAGAAAATTAAGTTTCGTATTTTAATTCCCCTTTTAAAACAAATGCTATATCTGAAAGATGTACATGATTTGTATACTTTTTTCAATTTGAAGTACCTTTCTATTAGGGTATTTGCATAAATTGCCCATTTTAAAATAGTTTAACTTTGGTGTTTTAATTTGTAAGTCAAATCCAAACCATAATAATAAATATTATAGTTCATACTATAAAAACCTAATCTTCAACTATAAAGTGCATAACAATGTATTCAACTCTAAAAAAATCTATTTTGACTTATCATAACTTGAAATATCCTTTTTTAAACTTTCAAAGAAAACAAAATGGCGAAGTCATTTTATCCTAAAATGGTTTTGAGCCCACCCAATATTTTTCAAAAGTTGGCGCCACTGTCTCTGCGTGCACCTTTTCTCTCTCAATCAACGTCCGCTTTTGAAAAGGATAATTCTATCGGCCCTGTCAAAAAAGGGAATGTTTTGAAATTTCGAAAGCGATCAACAGCGACATTTCCCGTCTTCCGTAACGACATTTTCAGCACAGTTCAAGAAGAATAGAATGTATTTGAGGTTGTCCACTCACGACGTCCGAAAGCATTATTTTTATTTGAAAAAAATATCCATTTTGCATTCCAATCAAAGTTTTGAAATTTATTAAAAGGGGTGCTTTCGCATGAGTTAAGAGCCGAAGAAAGCTTTTCCTTTTTATGGAGGATCCTTTCAGTGCGTCGTTCGATGGCATGTCTGTTTTGTTTTATACTATTTCATTATTTATTTTAGGGATGAAGTTAGGGGATATCAGCCAGAAACAAATGCTGAATTATTTATTTTAACTCAAGTGCCAATGAATTTATCTTTCCTCATCGTCTGCATTCGAAAGAGAGAGATTAAAAAAAATAATAATAATAATAAAAAAATCATGTTCGAAGATCATTTGAAAAACAATTTAAAATGAGTCCATTGAGTTTTCAAACAATTTGCAATGTAGTACAGGTTTGAAACAAACTGCATTTCTAAGTACATTTTTTTGCTCTATTCGGCGGTGTCGAAATTGAAAAGGTGCAATGTTTAGAAGTTTAAAATTACGGCAGTCTAAACAAAATGGAATCGTCTGGTGTTGTCAGCATCGAAATGACGTCTGTGTCACGCACGGACACATTTGGCCTTTAGAATATAGATAGATATTAAAAATGACGAGAATAAGCTTCGATTTTAATAAATGTAGCCTCTAACTATAGAAAATCAGATCCTAGAGTTCAGTTAATAAGAAATACTTCATGCAGACTCATTTTTAAAGTAAGTAAAATCAGATTTATTTAAGAAATAATTCAGGAAAAATCTATACAGAAGATGCGAAAAAAAAAAAAAAAAAAGAATAAGTACAAAATGAGATTTAAAAATTTTATAACCCTCCCGAAACAAACCCTCTCTCAATCTGGGTCCCCAATGCACATGAGAAATTCAATGCCCAACTTTTAATTTTTGCTCTTTTTTTCTGCGGACCCCAAACACACCTGTTCCCAAAATTCGAGTTCATAGGGCCGACTACGCAGCTGAGTTGTCATTGTATCTTATTCTAAACTTCAATTTGAAGGTATCATTCCTCTTGCTGGGATATTTAAAGGCAATGGGTCGGTCGCCCCAGGAAGGTAGGGCGTAGACGAGAAATGCAAATCGACTATTACTGCTCTAGGGTATGCACTAGGGTACCAAGTCTTGAATAACCCTTTAAGCCCTGACCCGCACAATTGTGATACTAAAGTAAAAGAGAATGACTATTTGCTGTTTTTGTGAGATTTAAAACCAAATCTGCACATCTATAGGAGTTCATTGGCTTCAAATGTTTGATAAGACACAACTAAGGGGCACCCACTACAATACAGGGTTAGATTTTTTGCTTTTAAAAAGTCTATATCATCTGACAGCAATAGACAAAAAGTATGGACTGTCGTCATTTCTTTTAAATATGATTTTTAGTGTTTGCTTGGATTTAATTTATCTTTTCATGTACTTTATTCATGATTTTAATTGATTTTGTCTTTGATAAATTTAATGAGGCTTTACAAATGTTGAAAAACAAATGACCCGCACATCCAAAATGGGCACAATTCCTAATACAGTAAACTCCCGACTATCCGGTCTAATGGGGCGGAGGGGTAAGCCGGATAACAAAAAAGCCGGATAGGCCGGAGTTCGATTAACTCAATTCCTGCCCCCCACCCTCATTACATTGAAAACGCATGTGACACATTTTAAGATAAATTTTATATATATAGTAAATACTGTTTAAAAATAAGCAAAACATTAACTTAAAACGTAAGCCTAATTCTTAAAAAATTAGTAAATCGTATTTTACTGTTTATTAATAAATGATTGCTCAAATATGAAAAGTTATGCATAAGATAAAAGAATCAAAACTTAGTTTTTAGTTTTTCAACAAGTCCTTTATAGATGATTTCTTTTCCCTGTTAGCCCTTTTCCGCCACGCTGTCCCTCCATTTACGCAAGCACAATAGTATCAGCTGGTTTCGCTTCCCCCTGCTAACTCATACTTTTTCCTACATACTCACTACAACCTTTTTTCGTTTACCACCCATTTCGTACACCAAAAGGCTATAGGAAAGTAAACAGGTAAAGCTGAAAATAACTTATTAACATCCGTTGCACAACTGACGAAACAGGTTATCAAGCCTTAACGCCCTCCTTTCCTGTCTGTCTCTGCTATTGCATTCTGTAATCCCTTCTTGTTCCTTCCTGTCGCGAGTTAACACTTTCCTTCGGACGGGAAACTGCCTGTCTCGGCCGCTTGCAACATTCCTCATTTTTTTTTTTCACTAGGCCGGATAATACGGAGATAAAATTTTTATTTCTAAGTGATTTTTTTAAACTTATGTTTTTAGTGATTTATTTTTTATTAATTACATTTTTAAATCGGATTAATTTAAATTAATAGATTTGTGATGATTTCATGATTTCTATTTAAAATTGATAGTATTAGATAGATAATATGCACATGTAACGAACTGTATGTTTCTGTTCTGAGTTATAGATGTCCTATATGATTTATAAGTTTTATATGAGTTATATGCATATCACGAGATAGATTTTTAAGTTTGATAAATTCATTCCATTTTGTCGACACAGCAAGTAAACCACCAGGAATAAATAATAAATTATGGAAAGTTCAGCAAATGCTCGACAGATTCCGTAGTGTCTGCTTGAATTTACCAGGACATCAGGTAAATTTTTTCATAGATGAGCAGACGATTCCTTTTTTTAGGACGTGCTTCAGTCCTAAAAAATTCAGTAAAGCAGTATATAAAAAACAAACCACACTCTGTTGTAACAGTATCACCTGGGATAGTCCACAAGGAGTACAGCAGACTTAAGACCTGCTGTACTTCGTTCAGACCCAGGTTTATGTACTTCGATCGGTATTTCAACAAAATATAGCTGCTGGAAAAACTAAAAACATGTAAGAAATAATCATGCGGCAAGCATAGATTATGATACACTTTCCAACACATTCAGAATAATGTAACAAAACGGCACCGTTTAAAAAATTAAAATATTACGTCTCATTCAACTCTATGGAAACGAATAATACATTTCAAAACCCAATTTCAGCTGTTCCCATCCACAATTGGAAATGATGCGAATTTTTTCAGCTGCCCTGTATAGGATATATAGATTTGAATCTATTCACTACATGTATGCCAAAATTGAGTTCACTCCCTCATAGCATGCATGGTCACAGTGACGTCGTTGTGACGTCACTGTGAGTCACTGTGGTCACGTCACATCTGTGACCGAAATGCCACCACTCAGTGATGTCACATTGTGAATGAGATGTGAACTTCTTAGAAAACTTTAAAAAATTACAAAAAGTCTTCAAAACATATTGTTACTGTAAAATTTTATTTTTCTGGCAATAAAAAAGAATTGTTATGTCACTGCATGTAACATAGGTCACGACACACTCACAAAAAAAATTGTAATAAATTGTAAAAAATTGTAACCCATATTGTAAGTCACAGTGTGAGAAAAATATGAACTTCAAAAATCTTTGAAAATGAAGAGAAATGTTTTAAAAAGGCCCGCGTTACAGCGGCATAAGGAATGAAAATATATTAGTGGGTAGCAAGTAGTAAATTCAGACACGAAAACATGGTGGTGGGGGGGGGGGGGGGGACATATAAAGGAAAATGCACAGTACAAGTATCAACAAACTAGATTTCCATGCTATATTTTATCAATTTGATATCTAAGAGTGTGAAAGTATACTTTTTTCCTGATTTCAATTTTATCTAGTATTGCAATTTAATATAATAATCCTTCTCTTATTCTTATTATTATAAAAGTGTTTCTCGGAAAAATGGCACGTGCTGGAGCAATTTGGATAACATATTTAGAATTAGGAATATTAAATATATACACTTTACATATTTAGTTTGCAGGAAGGAAAATTTTTAATTTATTTTTACCGACCACTGGTATTCGAAACACTTTTGTGGCTTCAAACTAAAAAATTTCTATTATAGTTAAGTCTGCAGCTTTTAATGAGCACGTAGAAAGAGTCTTCAGAGTTTAGTCATACATACATTTCTTGCTTTATAATTTGCATTCAAGTCATATTTTTTCCTGTTAGTGTACCTATTTTAAGTAACTATTTTTTAAAAAAATTCTACTTCTTTCAGACTTTTAAAATAAAATTAGCATTTTCCGAATAAATAAAAATAATACAAAATTTATGCAAAACCCATGATATAATTTATTATTCGTATTTCAAATTTGTGTTTTAGAGATATGACTCAAAAAAAAAAGTTATTTTACGAATTATTTTATTTTACAGGAAATTAACATGAAAAGAATGACGATTGACAAAGAATTTTTTTTTATCCTCGATATTTATTTATATCTTTTTATTTTTTAGGAAGATATTTTGTATTTGTGTGAAACAATCTTTACTTAGAAAAAGGGAGGGGGGGGGGGGTTAAAACGGATAAAAAGGAAAGGTAAAATACATTGGAAAATTCTTCAAATACAAAAATTTAAATACAGACAGTCTCATAAAATGATTGCACATACCGGGTGTCCCAAAAAGGACTGACTGATTTTAAAATTCAATAACTTGCAAACGGTGACAGATATTAAAAAAATTCTTGCAGGAGGGTTATGCACAAGGTCAAAAGTTTTATTACAGTGATTTTCAATTTTAGTTCGATTTACAAACGATAGATGGCGCTGTAAGCAATAGTCGCTAAATTCAGGCTCGATTTTTGGTACTTCGTGGCCCGGATAATACATTTCCATCTCCTTTTTCCGCATGGAACAAGATAAAGGACCAGAAATCGAGCCTGAATTTAGCGACTATTGCTTACAGCGCCATCTATCGTTTGTAAATCGAACTAAAATTGAAAATCACTGTAATAAAACTTTTGACCTTATGCATAACCCTCCTGCAAGAATTTTTTTAATATCTGTCACCGTTTGCAAGTTATTGAATTTTAAAATCAGTCAGTCCTTTTTGGGACACCCGGTATAAGTTCCATATCTGTTTATATAAAAGGAAATAAACTCACACCTGCCCCAAATCGTCTGCCACGATACCGCAGAAACAGAGAACTTTTTGTTCTAACAGATGCGGTAAGTTACTAGCCTAAAATGTAAGCTTTTGCGTGTGCTTTTTTTAATGGAAGAAAAAGACGTCGCCATTTTCGGATACACACGGATATTAATAATTAATTTATGGAGCTCAAAAAGTAAGTCTTATTTAATTTAAATTGATTGTTCCTGTTTTGTATATTTGGTGAGATGAGTTAAATAGTTTTATATTATACCTATAGAAAGAGACTGTTCTGGGATTGTTTTTCAGATTAGAATTTAACATTATACTGAATGGGAAATGCCGTTTTACATACTATAGTAGTGAAACTTTTGAAAGACTTTTTTTCATTGCTAATAATATTTTAAATTATTATTTAAAATCCTAAATCTTCATATCAATGTTTTCAGATTTAACATTTGCCAAAGTTAAAAAATAATAGGAATTCCTTGTAACATATGGAGAGATTTTTGAGAAATTGTTAAATCTAATAATACATTTAATTCATCTATTGTACTTTGTTGTTGTTTAATAGTACAATTATAAATACTAATTATATAGTGTTTTTCAAATTGGTATATTTATTTTTTAAAATTGTATGTAAGCACGTTTTTGCTGTTCGTGATTTTAATCAAACATTTAATTGTAGACATTCAGAATCAGTTATTAAATTTTCTTCGATTGTAAACTCATTTTCTACGTTTTCGATACACGTTCGATACTTCGCATTAAAAAATAAAATATGACAATTAAGCATTGAAATAAAGTGTTTTTCATGCCTGATAACAAGTTTATAGATTAAACTGCTTTACTATACTTTTTAAAATTTGATATTTATAATATTTATAAAAAAATATTTATAATTTATGATATTTATAAAAGTTGATATTGTACTGTTCATTAGCGATAATTGCTGGAAATGCACTTTTAATTATAATATGCGCTTTTATGATCCACTATATTTATGCATAGTATATGGTGTATATAAAAGCTATAATTCATATACAAGGCTACACAAAAGTATACGTAAGAGTTAAGGGGTATGGGCGCAAATTGCTTAAAGGTGTTTTTTAGATGAGTTATGGATTTTTATGTTGAACTGCATTTAATTTACTAAGAAATGTTTGAAGAATATGGATAAAATGATACACAGGGTCACGCAAGGAAATGGATATATGGCCGTCTATAAATTATAATTTCTGGAAATGTGATTTCAGCAGTTTTAAGAGTGTTTTAATTTGAATTAAATTTTAACTAAATAGTGGCGTGTAATAAAGATTCTAGGTAAACTACAGGTTTGTACAAAAGTATTCAAGTATGTTTTTATATATCAGTATAAATTTTTGAATGAGAATTTCAACCTGTTATGCATTTTCTTGCTAAACTAAATTTTCACATTATATACTAGTATATATCAACCTACAGATTAACTACAGGGCTATTCAAAAGAATTGGAAAACATATTTGGCTATGAACGGTAACTGCTGAAATCAGTTTTTCAAATGTTTTATGCGTTTTCTAAAATATTTGCTTAGTTATCTTATTTACGTTATTTCCTTAAATTACGATGTCTAATTAAAGCATTCTGGAAGCGTTGGAAAGTGCTTTATAATCTATGCTTAACGCATGATTTTTCTTACTTGTTTTTTCTATTTCCCAGATCAGTCATTTCCTATAAATCATACCAAATCTATTTAGCTCATATTAACAAAATACAATATACACGGGAATAAAAAATTTAAATAAATATGGCTTATCTTATTCTTCTTTAAATAGGAAATGTATTAATATTCGTTAGACTCCATGTTCGTATTTAATAAAATAATAACAAATCACAACACACAAAACATTCTTAATATAAAGCTTGAACTCAAGATCAAGCTTAGAACTTAATAAAAAAGGATGCCAGTTGATAAGCATTGTTTTTTCAGTGTAAAAATTAAAAGTATTTTAGAAGAATAGGACTCCAAAATAGCGATACATTGCTAAAAAGTACGGTAAAAAGATAATATTGTATATTTCAAACAAAACTTTATTTTAAAATTCATCACAGTGTTTATAACAAGAATCATCACAGTATTAATGCTTGGAAATTTTTCCAGAGAGAAACATTCGCCTTGCAAACAATATTTCAAATGGAAATCAAATTTCAAATTGATTGCTTAAAAGGCGCAAAAGCCAACATAGTGAAAAAAATTCCATAACGGTACTTGAATCCGGGCCAATAGTATAGCGCACTGACATTCTACTGACTAAACCATATGGAACGAGACCCAGCCTGGAAAATTTCTTACTAGTACATGTTGGCAAGGCTACAAACGCAGCACAAGATGGAATATTTATCATGAGCCACCGACATGGAGCAAACACGAAACTTAATTAAATCCAGCAGCGATTCAAACTATATGAATACTTGGAAATTTTTCCAGAGAGAAACATTCGCCTTGCATACAATATTTTAAATGAAAATCAAATTTCAAATTAAAATTGCATTTTAAGCAATTAATTTGAAATTTGATTTTTATTTGAAATATTGTATGCAAGGCGAATGGTTCTCTATGGAAAAATTTCCAAGTATTTATATAGTTTGAATCGACGCTGGATTTAATTAAGTTTCGTGTTTACCCGATGTTGGCGGCTCACGATAAATATTCCATCTTGCGCTGCGTTTGTAGCCTTGCCAACATGTACTAGTAAGAAATTTTCCAGGCTGGGTCTCGTTCCATAAGGTTTAGTCGGTAGAATGTCAGTGCGCTACACTGATGGCCCGGATTCGAGTCCCGGCTTGGAATCTTTTTCTCTATGTTGGCCTTTGCCCTTTTAAGCAATTAATTTGAAATTTGATTTTCATTTGAAATCATCACATTGTTTATCACAAGTTCGTCACAAATGACACATATTTCACAAATTAGTCACAGTGTGACGTCAAAGCATTGTCGCTGTCGTCACAGGTTAGTCACAAAGTTAATGCCAAAATAGTCACAAATGACACACTTTTCACAAATTTGTCACACCGTGACTTCACAGAGTGGTCACAATGTGACGTCACAAACGACCTCTAAAACGGCCATAACGACCTCGCATTCTAGTCACTATGACGTCACATCGACGTCACGTGACGTCACATCGACGGTCACAAAATCACAGTGTGACTTCACAACGACGTCGCCGTGACGTCACCATGCCTTACAGGCTTACTTCAGTTGCAAATTTACCTTCAGCAATTTCCTCTCATAAGGAGAACGGTACGTGAATACTTTTGTGCAGCCCTGTATTTGAGGTATAGAATTTATATAGAACGAGTAAGATGCAAAAAGTTAATTAAACTTAAAAGTGCATACCCAATTTTAAACCGTACACTCCAGCCATGATGACTCAAAGACAGTACAGTACTGTAACCGATTTCTTTTGTGTGTCCCTGTCAATGAATAAAAAATGCTATGAATGCCCTGTTCTAACGGGATCGTAGTGAAATTTAGTGATTTATATTAGTTTCAATACATTTGAAACTGACAAATATTAATCATACGTTATGCAACATACATATAATCATACATATTGTACATACATATATGTACATACATGATTATATGTATATACATACATATAATCAAACATTTTCATTGTGGCTGATGAAAATGATCTCAATAAACAACAACTTTTTTTGCTTAAACTTTTATCTTTAGATATTTGCACGCATAATCCCAAACTACACAAGCATAATGTCATTAAAATACTCTGCATTCAAGCATAATGTCACAAAATTAATTTTAAAGCATAATGTCATTAAAATACTCTGCAAATGATTTCCCCCCCTATACCATAATGTAATGGAATGCTTTTGAGTGCCCCTGTCAATGAACGATTCATCCTACATACTTCCTATACAATATCAAACATGCTTGGGTGATCTTAAGTAACCTTTATCAACTTCTTGAAAATCCGAGTCTATTTACGGGAGTTAGAGCGTGGACAGACGGACAGACAAACCGAATGCATAAACACTTTTCAACTTTGTTGGAAAGTGTTAAAACGAAGTTTGAAGTATCAGGCACAATCCAAATGGAGTGAAGGGCATACCATTTGTCAACGGCTCTTAAGAGGAGTGCGAGCATTGAGCACGTCTCAGAAAATGAAATTGTAGTGGTCTGTCCAAAAACAAAAATTGTTTCAAACATTTTCATTGTGGCTGATGAAAATGATCTCACTAAACAACAACTTTTTTTGCTTAAACTTTTATCTTTAGATATTTGCACACATAATCCCAAACTACACAATTGTGTAGATGTAGCCCAAAAACGGCTGCATTAAGACCGAACCCGCACCATTGTGCGGGTCCTCCCTTGGCATAACCTGACATCGGGTATTTTTTTAAATATTTTTTTTAACTCAAATACGGTCCTACCGATAAGGGGAAACCACCCAAACTTTCAATTTCTACCAAAAAATTCAATTTCTCGGTCTTAAAGGGTTAAAAAAAAAAATCAAACGAATGGGATTTTTTTATAGTTATATTAAAATCAATTTTTTTTATTACTATTTAAATCTGATTTTTTTTTTCTAATGTTAAAATAGGGAAGGGCGACCCCACTGAACGTGTCTTTATACTTCCCCTATTCTGGTCAACATTATATGTGTGGAAAAATGTTATTATTTTAAATAAAGCTGTCCTCATTCTGGAATGGATTGGATGGGTGGAAGTAGTGTGGTGACAGTTCAACTCTGTTTGCCTAAAAATGAGTTCAGAAAATAATAAGCTCTTTTCAGATGATTATTATTTTATTTTGCATCTTTTCTTTTAATACAAGAATTTCAATACTATCAGTAAAATGTACTTTCTCTGCCAGCTCGCATCGAGTGTAAAGCATTTTGTAGATTCTGGGAATTTCGCAACCCCCTAGAGGAGGACAATGTATTTTAGGACGCGAGTTTCAAAACTCGCCTTATCGAGAAAAAAATCAAATTTTGGGAAATCGCGAAAAACCTCGGACTGTGTCCGCGGGTTTTCGTTATAAGTCAAAGCCAGAAATACACGATTAAACTAAGGTTATTTTTTCCCATCAGATTGTAGGTTCACCCACAGATAGAGAAAACTCGATTTATAAAATTTTGGATAAGGTTCATTTGGATGCCTTGTTGTAAATTTATGTGGATAGACCTTCGTTTAGCTTCGTTTGCTTCTTCAATAGAAGCTTTGCTGGTGTGATCATGGGTGTTCTACTATCAGGATGCCAGTATGAAAAAATAGATGAAATAAAAAAGAGAGAAAATTAAGTGAGGAATCATCACGAACAAATTTTTGTACAAGAAAGAAATATTTAAAACTCATTTAAAAATCTGTGCTATATATATGCTTTCCTCATTAAAATGAACACAGTATATTACAATAAACCTCTTATTAATGATCTCGAGTTTAAACGCTTTTGCTCTATTAATTTTTACAGGGTTATCCAAAAGATATCCGTTCTTCTTCAATTTTTTGACGGTCCCCTATGGGGTTTCGGAAAAAAATCTTCGCGGAAATATATGACCTATACAATACCGTTTACACTCCTGCAATTTCAGGTTAATTCCTCATGTATTTTTCTAGATATTTAACAAAACGTCAAAAATCGCAAGTGACCGGTCACCTTTGGCCATATAGTGTATATGTAAACCGATTTTGTAGGAATTTATACTTTTAAACGGAAATCTTTCCAAAGGAATTTCGCATCAGCGCCCCCGAAATATTTATGTATTTCAAGCCAAATGCGTCATTTTACAGTAAACTGGAAGAGTTTTTAACTGCGTGTTACATGCTTTTCTGTATTTTATAAGGGGGAAAAAAACGTATTTAGAATTTTAAATTGTGCAGATATTTTTCCCCCATCGGGTCATTTAATATTAAGGAAAAAGTTCTTTTTGTCCAAACTCGGAAATTTTTTAGGAGTCCTATATTTACGGTTTAAAGCCTGTATAAAAATTCGTGAAAAAAAATCCATATTTATTGGTGAAGGCGGATAGTAAAGAAAGTAGTAAGATAAGATAGAAAACTTTCTTTTTTCACATTGTGTCAAATGACCCAATGTGAAAAAATGTTTAAAAAATTAGTCCTTACTGCCCAAATTCTTTGAAATTGTTATTAGATATAAATATAACGATTTTTGAAGCTTGTGTAAAAAATTCGTGGAAAAATATGTATATTTGCTTGTATAGTTTCAATTTCTTTCTTTCGCGTTTAAGAATTTAAAAAATTTGTATAGTTCTTATCGTCTGAACCGTTTGGATTTTTTATGTTAGTGTTTTGAAAGCTTGCTTATAATTTTCATCCAAAAATTTGGGTATTTAGTTGTAAGAACATGAACAACCCCTTTACTGATAGTTGAAGGTTGATTGGTTGAAAAAATTGAAGGTTTTATTTTTCAAAAAATACTATTAATTGCCCGAATATTTCGAGATTTTTATACGTGATGTACAAAGAACCAGTGTGTGTTAAAATAGTGACGTTTTATTACTTTTAGAATAGGAAAAAAAAAAGATCTTCGGAAGCTGTGAAGCCACTTCGAGTCTCGATTTTTTTTTGAAAAGGTTCCTATTCGTATTTTTGAAAACGAAATGGAGTGTCGTAGAGAAGAAAGTTTTCAAATTAAGAGGATATTTTTTGTTTTTCCGTATCGTCTGATGTGAGCGTAGAAAAAAAAAAGGGAAACCAAGGAAAAAAAACCACGTGAAATCAAAAAGTTTTTTGAAAGGGTTAACATTTATATTTTTTTATACGGATTGCAGCGTTCGAAAGCAAAAAGTACGAAATTTAAGAATATGTTTATAGTTTGTCAATGTTTTAAACGTTTCGGCCAATGTGCCTTTAGATTAATGGGGTGAAAAAAACCGCTTTCACATTTTTCTTCACACAACCTGCTTAAGATTCTCCCGCCGCCGCGTTGAAAGTTTTCACACAATTTTGCGATATTCATTAGGGTTATTACTTCATGCCTCGGTTCATAAACAACAACAACAAAAAAGAGTCTTAAGTACATCAGGACCTCATCGAAATTTTTAGTCTTGTAGGCGCAGTAGATTTTCCTAGCCATTGCAGACAGATAGACACCTTTCTTTTATTAGATCCAACGCGGGTTGCGGAACTTGGAAGAAAACCGCGTTTTTTCTAACTCTACTGCATTTTTCATATTTAATGTATCTATTTCAGGTGAGCCATTCTTAACACCAAAAAGTGTTTTTATGTTCGTCATTAACAGCGATCCATACTTTTCGTTCTGAACGTTTCAGCCTTTTAACCCCTTGAAGGGCGGTTAATTTTAATTCCACATTGGCACCCGAATATTTGAATGGAAATTTCCCTTTTATTAAGTACGCGAAAATATACTTTCACCTGTCTACAAATAAATTTCCTTGTAAATGCTGGTGTTATTCAATTATTTCAATACCTTGCCCCTGAAAGGGTTAAGCGCATCGTTCGATGACAGGTCTGTTCAATTCGTGTATTATTTTTTTAATATATTTATTCACGAAGTGTTCATTTCATATCTTTTGTAACCGGATTGCACGCGATAGACAAAGATTTATAATTGTTTCACGTTTAAAAAATTATTTTAAAAGGCAAAATCATTAAACTGAGACACAATTTTTTTAAACAAATTACATTTGAAAGTATATATCGTTAATTTAATATATCGCTCACCCGCAAGAAAAGTCTCGACAAAAGTAAATTTCACAGGAGAGGCAAAAGAATGATTTTACTATAAGATGAAATTGCAGCATTTAGCTCTGCATGCAGGAATAAAAACGTGCATAAAATCCTTAAGAATGAAGACGTTTGCAGGTTTGGGTCATTTTACCTCCCCACACAATCCACTCCTCTTCTGAGGTCACAAATGGACATATAGCGTAATAAAGGAATTTTCCGCATAGGTACACTTCCTGGTATTTCCTGAAATTGTGTAGGAACCACCATTTAGAACTTTTTTTAGAACGTTTTTCGCGCATTTTCACCCCGTTTTAAATTTCGAATTGTTTAAGAACTGTTCTTAGAAATCCTTTATATCTAATAAGTAGCTAAAATTTCAAATTTCTTTATTCTAGGCCCTTTCATAACGCAAAAATCGCATTTTTAGAACGTTTTTTGCTCCTGCACCCCATTTGGGTTTGGATTAGTGGCACCGACATAAAATATAGCCTATGTTCTAAGTTTGACTAACACCACCATTTTGGTACCATTACTTTTTAAATCGGTTCGGTAGCTTCAGAGATTACCTCTAACATACAAACAATTTTTACTTCTTTATAATATTAGTATAGATAAAAGGATTTTCCGTGTAACTACACTTATGAAACTGTTTGTATAGCAAGGCACATCTATGACAGACCTGTTAGTGGAATAAAACGCAAAATGAATTTTTGCGAGATGTGTCACTTTTGTTGCGGTATATTTTTTCTATTCGTTGATGTAAAAAGGGACAGGGTTCGATGGCGATAAATTTGTATTTTATTTTTTCGGTATTTTAGGTCCCATCTCGCCAACTGTTGGTTCCTTTTGAGTATTTTAAATGAAATGTCACTTTAAATCAATGTCTTTTAATTGAAATGAGAGAAAAGTTTATATTTTTAAAAAATGGTGATGGATCACCTGCGTCCAGCTAACATGACTAGGTGATTTAAATTAGAATAAATTAATTAGAATTAATTTAAATTAGAGACAGTCTATTTAAAAGACAATGCTATAATCTTAGACATCTCATCTGAGCTTTTTTCTGAACCGATTTCAATAATTCTAGATGTGCCCGCACTCGCTGTTTTTAAAATAATCTCATTTTTCTATTTTTATTTTAATTTAAAAGTTTCTTTATGAAATTTGTTCACAATGGGTGGCCATTTCATGAGGGACGCCATTTTCGCATTACAATTGAACAGAAAATGACGTCATGATTTTTACTCCTAAAGCCGTTCCATTTCAATCTGTTTTTTCATTCCGGCGATACTGAGACGCTCAGTGAGTGAAAACTAATAAACTCAGTCCTACTAAAAACGAGCATTTACTTTGATTAAACTAAATGGCATCTGAAAGAGTCAATTTGTGGATTTCGCTGGCACTCACATCAAGTCAAGAGTGGGAATGTGGTAGCTCCATGCAAATGAAAATCAGTCTAGAAGTAGATCACATCTAGTATTTAAGAGTCAATGTAAAATAAGAGATTTCAGGATTGTTTGTTACATTAAAAGTGGATGCAAAATCGAGGTTTTGCCTACAGGAATAAAATTTCAATTTTGATTATTAGCCTTAGGAATGGAAAGACTCTATAAAAATTATTTATAATTAGGAATGAATAATTTGTAACAGATTGGTGTAAGTTAGTCATTGTATTTTAATTCCGTAATGAGGAAAAAATTATTTTTCAAATTTTTTGAGGGGGAAAATGCAATATTTCTACGGTTCGTCTGAAGGACAGCGGTGATAAGTTTATTTTTATTTTTATTTTATTTTATTTTATTTTTTTTTTTTACGTTATAGCTAAAAGTATATATTTTAAATATAGAAAATTTCATTCTTGTCTTTTTATTCCTTAATGAGAAAAAAAATAAATAGTAAAAAATGTTGAGGGTAAAACGCAATATTTCTATCACTTCTTTGAAAGTGAAGGGAAGCTTTTTAAATCTTTTTAATTATTTGATATTATAGATAAAAGTGTATGTTTTAAATATAGAAACTTTTATTCTTCAGTTTATTTTTAAAAAATGATTCAGTTTGGACAAAAAATTTCATATTTTTTCCTAAATCCTAAATCTAGATACAGAAAATAGATGGAAGCACGCGTTTTTTTCACCTTTAAATCGTGCAATATTTTAAGAAACGAGCGCGAATTCAAAGAGGAATTGCTCATGGAATGTAACAGATATTACCTTTTAGGTAGCTTTCATTACAAAAAGCTACCTATTGCAGCCGTTCGGAGGAAATTGATTAAAAAAAATTTTGGTATATTTTCATCGATCATGACCCCCAGACCCCGAAACCACCCTCCGTTATATATATATATATATATCTGAAATTTGTCACACTGTAACTCTCGTATTTATGAACCGATTTGGATGTAATTCGGTGTGTACATAGTACATACCAATGTCTCAACCGAGTTCGTTGGCCAGCTTCATACGCCATTTTGTTTCAAAATGGCGGCCATTTAAATTTTTTTTAAATTTAAAATTTGAAATGTGGTACCAAAAAATTGAAAATGGAAAAATATTTCTTTCTTATGTATTTGACCTTTATACAAAGACTCCGGAGCAGTTTTTGTTTCGTCTATATCTTAAAAAATGGCTGAGTTATAGCATTTTGAATTTCTAGCGTGGCTGACATTTTGAAACGTCCTGAATTTTGTCATGCGATAAAAGGCGTATTTATGAACCGATTTGGATGTAACTTCGTTTATACATAGTAGAGGTCTGCACGGGCCGACATTTCCAGGCCCGGGTCCGGCCCGACTCATAGAGAAAAAAAATCGGCCCGGCCCGGCCCGATACAAAAATTAAAAGTTCGGCCCGGGCCCGGCCCGATAAAAAAATTAAAAGTTCGGCCCCGAGCCTGGCCCGGCCCGGAAAAAAGTTAAAATCTCGGCCCGGGCCCGACCCGGCCCGAGTGAACGTCTACAAAACTTTGATTTTTACGTCGAATTGGTTAAAAATTTGTCTCGTACGAGGAGTTCTGACCAAAAAATATTTATCTTAACTTTTTTTTCATGTTTATAATCTTTATTTTTATAGAAGTGCAGCAGGCCGCGATATTTATTTTTTTAATGAATCTCTATTTCTTGTACGTAAATGTTTGAGTTATCATTAATATTGTTAATCCATATTTCATGTATAGAAGTGTTAAAAATCGGAAAAATGCTATACAGTAAAATCTTCTAAGATGGAATTGCATAGAAAAGAAAAAAAAAATGCGTAATAGACAAGTTTCCTTCTTAGCAAATGTAAATGTATTATATATTCTTTTCTTACTTATTAGTATATTAATTTTGCATGGATGAACACGCTTTTCAGTTTAAAACAGGGATCCGTCATGAGCAGGTTCCTTTTTACACATTTTACTGTATTTTAATTTAGTTATATTTTAATATGCGTAGAAATCTACCATTTTTTAAAAATAATAAATTTTAATGTTTAAGTGTAGAATAATGGCGATTCAAGAATGTATGCATTTTTTGCAAAAACTTTTGGGCCAGGCTTAATTTAATTGACCTTTAAATGGACCAGGCCACGCTGAGACAATGATTTTCATACGGGCTGGCTCAAAACTAGGACTGAAAAGTTTGGGCCGTGAAGACTAGGAATGAAACCAGGCCCGGCTCTGTACAGAAAAATTAAGTTAGGCCCGGCCCGAGCCTTCAGAAAAAAGTAAGGAAAGGGCCCGGGCCGGCCCGAGTGCCGTGAATGAAAATCGGTCCGAGCCCGGCCGGCGGCCCGGGCCGGGCTCGGGCTTCGGGCCACGGGCCGGCCCGTGCAGATCTCTAATACATAGTACATAGCAATGTCTCGATTGAGTTCGTTGGCGAGCTTCATCCGCCATCTTGTATAAAAATGGCGGCCATTTAAATTTTTAAGAAAAATTTAAATTTGAAATGTGTTACAAAAAAATTGAAAATTGAAAAAATATTTTTTTCTTATGTGTTTGACCTTGATAAAAAGATTCGGGAGCAGTTTTTGTTTCGTCTATATCTTAAAAAATGGCTGAGTTATAGCATTTTCAATTTCCAGCATGGCTGACATTTTGAAACGTCCTGATTTTTGTCACGTGATAACAGGCGTATTTATGAATCGATTTGGATGTACCTTGGTGTGTACATAGAACATACAAATATTTCGACCAAGTTCGTTGGCCAGCTTCATCCGCCATCTTGTTTCAAAATGGCGGCCATTTAAAAAAATTAAAAAAAATTTTAATTTAAAATGAGATACCAAAAAATTGGAAAATGAAAAAGATTTTTTTCGTATGTGTTTGACCTTAATACAAAGATTCCGGAACAGGTTTTGTTTTGTCTATAACTAAAAAATGGCTGAGTTATAGCATTTTGAATTTCTATTGTGTTCATTTTAAAACGACCTGATTTTTGTCACGCGATAACAGGCGTATTTATGAACCGTTTTGGATGTAACTTGGTCTGTACATAGTACATGCCAATGTCTCGACCGAGTTCGTTGGCCAGCTTCATTCGCCATCTTGTTTCAAAAGGGTTACCATTTAAAAAAAAAATTAATTTAAAATTTAAAATGAGGTATTAAAAAATTGGAAAATGAAAAAGATTTTTTTTATGTGTTTGGCCTTGATACAAAGATTCTGGAGCAGTTTTTGTTTCTGAAAATTTGTTCTTTTGCTTATATCTTAAAAAATGGTTGAATTATAGCACTTTGAATTTCAAGCATGGCTAACACTTTGAAACGATCTTGTATTTGTCACGGGATAACACACGTATTCACCTATTTCGATGTAAGAAGGCATGTGGATAGTATACATCAATATCTCGACCAAGTTGCTGGCCAGCTTCATCAGCCATCTTGTTTCAAAATGGCGGCCATTAAATTAAAAAAATTATATTTAAAGTGAGATGCAAAAAAAATTAGAAATTGAAAAAGGTTTCTTTTTTAAGTATTTGACCTTGATATAAGGATTCAGGAGCATTTTTTGTTTGCCTTTATCTTAAAAAATGGCTCAGATATAGCAGTTTCAATTTCTAATGTGGGTGACATTTTGAAATATCTGATTTTTTGCCTGCGACAGCACTCGTATATATCAACCGATTCCGATGTGAGTGAGCATGTGCACAGCAATTACTAAGGTCTCGACCCAGTTCACTGGTTAACTTCATCCACCATGTTGTCTTAAAATGGCAGGCACTTTAAGAAATCGCCGAATTTGGCAGCCAAATATAAGTTACTTTAAATAAAAGCAGCTTGGATAAAGCTGACTAATTTCGCGAAATTCTCATTCATAATGATTTAGTATTGATAAAAATTAGTAGTGAATCTCCTATATTCGGTTTCCACTAAATTGAGCTTCGTGTGTTTGAATAATATAAGTTGGCTTTTTTAAAATAAGGAATATGAAAGCTACCTCTTAAGTTTCTAATTTTTTTTGAAGATGAAGGAAATGAATGGCAACTTGGGGAATTTAAAATCTTTATATGTCTATATATATAATCTCTACATCAGACATAAATTTCACAGATGTTTTTGGATTACTTTGATTTTTATTACGCTTCTAATTTTCTCAAAATTCACAAATTTTCAATTTTTACAACCCATTAAAGATTAATCATGGTGTTACCAGATTATTATTACTCCATAAATAGGAAGATCATTTTTCAGAGGTTACACTATTGCAAAAAAATTCATTTCTGTTAAATAGTTTTCAAGATACAGAACTTCAAACTTGCAACTTTGGGCACATGTCATTTTTTATCACAAGTTTTTTAAATGTCGAAAG
This sequence comes from Maratus speciosus, assembly GCA_963932465.1. Taxonomy (NCBI): domain Eukaryota; kingdom Metazoa; phylum Arthropoda; class Arachnida; order Araneae; family Salticidae; genus Maratus; species Maratus speciosus. Next base: position 2,506,699 of record OZ010789.1, read on the forward strand.
CTGCTAAAATAATTTATTTTTTTGTAAAGATATTTTGCGTAGCTCTATTTTAATATGAATTGAACCTTTATTAAAATCGGTTACTATGTGGCCACGACTTTTTTTTTAATTTTTTGCTCATTTTACGTGGAATGAGTCAGCTGACATCCAGTTTGGGGACTCTATTTATTGATAATCTGTGGCACGTTAAAATATTTTTTAAATAGTGAATATGAATATGAAAAGGATGCATGTCAATTTTGCGAAGGTGAAAACGACGTTATTTTTAGATTTTGTTGAAAAAAAATTATGATTGTGTCCTAGTGGCGCCATTTTCGTTGAATTTTTATTACATAATCATTTTTACAAAGATCAAAGCCTCCCTGAATAACTTTCGAATTTCCTATCTAACTGGCCTGTTACAGGGAATAAAATTTAATTCTTCAATCATTTGAAAAGTTGAAATTTAACTTTAGTTGTTTGAAGAGTTAGGCCAGCCAATATAAAATGGATTATTCATTGTATTTTTTTTTTATATAGATATAAATTCAATCAATCAGTTCTTTTAAGCATTTTCATTCGTCGAATTCGTCGGGTTTTTAAATATTCGACTCATATTGAAAACACAAAGCTGTTTTTTTTTTAGTCATTTGCCCTGAGCTTTCTACTAAACCCATTTTTCTATATATATATATATATTATGAAAGCTGTTCATATGTATATGTACTTGCACTAGCTGTTTTTTAAAATATTCCAATTTTTATGTTTTATTTTTTTTAAACTTTTTTATGAAATTTCTTTAAAATGTTGGTAATCTGATTACTTTTATTGTGACAGAGAAAACAGAAAAAAATGGGTTTATTTAACTTTATCGATGCCATTTTTTATTACAAATAAAAAGAACTTAAAAAGTTGAACAGAAAATGACGTCATGCTTTGAATATCAATCTAAAAGTATAAACTCCTAGAAAATAGAGTTAAAGATATACCCAATCACACAAATCTGACGTTGATGGAAAGACATCAGGAGACGGCGGACGGGTTAGCTACTGAAATACAAGAACTATACACAGAACTATTTATAGTAATTTAAATTAAGTTGAAATGGATTTATCTTTCGTAATCGTCTGCACGCTATTAGAGAGGATAGACTTAAAAATAATTTTGAAAGCCACCCTCCATGAATCCATTGCGTTTTCAAACCAATTGCATTGGACAATCCATTACAATGGGCGATTGGACCCTGTTCGACGGAGTCAAAAGATGGAGTTTAAAACGTTTCACTTATTGGATCTCAATAAAATTTAGATTGTTTATATTTTTATATACATTGTATATTCTGAGTAAAAGCAAAACTAACTATTCGAAAAAGAATAAAATTTCAATATGGATTTAAATCAATGATTTTCTTACTTTCTTTTTTTTCAGTGATTTTAAGGGGGTGGGGGGGGGGGGGTTGTTCATTCTCATTTTGATTTTTCATTCCTACTGGATGGGCGTTTCAATTTCAGTGTATTTTTAACTGGAAAGGCGGTTGGTCGTTCTGCGGCGAAACTCGAGAGTACAGCGCCCTCTAGCCTTTTTTTCGGAAATGCGGTATCGGCACATCCCCCCCTCTCCCCTCTCTCGTAATGTATTCATGAGATACCAAAACTTTTGAACAGAAACAGAGGGAAGCCTTACGAGAACCTCGTTCAGACTTTTAAGACAGACCGTCGTTCAGGATATTAACATAGAATTAATTTTTTGAAATTTTCGAATAGTTGAATCGAAGAAATGGAAAATAGATTTTTTTTAAAAAGGAATTTTATTTTGGAAACTATAGATTTTATTTTTAATATTCATCGTCAGCCAAAAAATCTCTTCTATTTCGGTTTTTGAAAAAAAAAATCTCTAAATTAGGTTGAAAGAAAAATTAATTTAAAGAAAACTTAAATAATATTCCATTATTCTATTACAAAATAATAATAGATGAAAATATTGAACACTTAAATATTATAAAAAAAATTAAGCCTACTGTGTCTGTTACTTTTAGATACGCAATTGCTTGTCTAAGAATGTACAGTTGTGAGGAAGAAAAAATAAACACCCACTACTCAATCTGCAACAAATTATTGTGATAGAAAGTGACTCGTACCAAACGATTGGAAATACAGCCTACTTTTAAAGGATGTCTATAAAATTTGCTTAGGGGGCCATCTACCTATTAAAACGAACCGAAACTTTGTTTTTTTTTCAATAAAATCACTTTCTGACAACCTTCACTTACATTTTGAACGAGTCCGATGCATCAATCCCAAAACTTTCTTCCATTTCTTACAGGTTAAGGGTGTATTCGAAGAAATATTTTTCCACTCTCAACAGCTCAAAATTGTCTGAGACATTTTCAGACTCATTTTTAAAAGCAAAAACATGAAACTTGCTGAGGTGATTTTGGAAAAGATGTATAAGAGGCCGTGTGATTTCATTTTTCGCCCCATTCATTAGAATTTGATCTTTAAACAATTATTTTCTTAGTATTAGGACCCTATTTTTCATTCCCAGATCTCCCGCTCCGGAAAATTCGGTTCAAAACTCTCACTTTGACAGCATTTCTTGCAATATTTTCTGCTTTTATCAAAAATCGAGAAGCACGGCACGTTATGTAGTTTCTAAATAAGAGAATTTCCCCGTTGGATGTGTTTGAGAGCAAAAATGAATTTAAAAATGACAGAAGAAGAATCAGAAAATAAGCAGTTTGGATTGGAAAACACCCTTAAAGGATGTAAGTAAAATATGCTTAGGGGACCCACTACCTGTCGAAACGAACTCAAATTTTATTCTTTTCAATAGCAATACCCAATTTGGACACCCTCAATAAATTCTACACCCTTTTATTAGCCTAAAAACAAATTTTCAGTAAATTCGTAAGATTCGTTTCAGAGAAATTATTTTAAAACGAGCCTATTATAGGGGCTGTATCCAAATGGATGTTCGGTACTGGAGGGTTGAGAGGCTACAGAATGACTAGGTCACTTCTATTCATGTATTACTTCTTGCTTTATCTCGCTTAATACGTTTCGACTATTCTCAGTCCAAATGTTACAATAAAATGAGTAAAATAGATAACTTTTTCAAATGATGCTTTTCTGCACATCCCCTTTAAAGCATCATTTGGACGTTTTAAAATCATAATTCGAAACGAAAGGAATTCCAACGAAAGATTTTTCTTGGAAGAAAAATTTGAAATGGAGAATTCATATCAAGCAGGACATAATCAATATAAATCTATCCACAAAATGGTAGGTTGCATTTCCCAATTTTTTCGAATATTAATTTCATAAATCCTAATATAAAATTTTTAAAATGACCCATTCAATGTATTTATGTTTGGGTGTTTTAGTATTATAACCACACGCGCAAAAAAATAAAAAAAAGGATCCCACTAGGATTCTAATTTCAGGAGATATTCATAAAAATATGAAAATGTCATTGAACATCCTCTAAATTTTGAATGTTTATATCATTCAAATGGTTCATCCATAGGACATGAAATTTCGTTTCTAGGCATACTTTGAGCCGTCAGGTTGTCAAAAGGGGGGTGTTGACATTAAAAACAAAGTTTGGCCTGGTTTTGATGTGTAGAAGCCCCCACTAAGCCAATTTTACGCACATCCTTTAAAGGTAGACTTTATTTCCAGTCAATTTCTTCTATTATAATGGGTTACAGAGTGAGTGTTTACTTTTTTTCTCCACCTTTCGACGTGAGCCACAACAAAATTCCGATTTTCGTGCGATCGTTCAAGATATCGTAAAATATTTCGATCTGGGAATGAATAGTTTCAAAACACTTTTGACAGGTACCGATTTACCAATTTTGGAGGCCCAGGGCACAGATGCGTACGGGAGCCTCCTTGCATCGATTCAAAAAAGTATTGAAAATCGTACTTAATAACCACTCTATTGATTTTAATAATTACTTTAAAAAATTAAATCTGATAATCATCCATTTACTTTTAAATAATTATTACACATTTATGAAATTGAAATGAGTAGACGTTTTATAATAAATTGTGTGGTGCTGATTATCTTTTCCTATGCAAGTCTATATATCTGGAAGGATAAAGCATGCAACAACTCATAATAAATTTTCTGCAATATCGAGCTGCAATTTTTTAAAATATTAGGGGGCTCTGCCGCCTACCCTCTCCCAGGGTAGGCTCCTCTGGGTAGGCTCTCCCAGAGGCCTACGCTCACCAAACCCCAAATAATCTGATGAGAACAGGAACAGGATTGAATAAGAATTAAAAATGCTACATATTTTTAAAGGGATAAAGATAACAGAAAATAAGTAATTAAATAGGGCTGTTTCAGACAAAATATACGATGTTATAAAAATACAACACGAACACAATAGAATGTAGAATGAAATCTAAAATTCCATTAGATGACGTCAAATACGTCACGAGAACTACGTCAGATTTTGGACAATAATTTAAAACCCTCCAGCAGCATTAGGGGGCCCCTGAAAATCGGGGGCTCTGGGCCCGTGCCCCGAATGCCCTGCCATAAATAAGGCTTTAGAGCCGGATTAGGCCTGACGAGGCTTTTTTGCTTTAGACGTCCACCCACACAGATTCTGCTCTAAATTCTTTCTCACCTTTACCTGTTTCCTTCTCCTTTCAATGTATTCAAATATCCATTCCTATCTATCCCCCACTCTTTTCATTATTATTATTTTTAATAACCTCCCAGTTCTTTGAATAAAAAACTATTTCAATGATATTTTAAATTTAAAATATTAATATTGTTTTAACTAAAAATAAATATTTTTATGAAAAAGGTCCGTATGACATGCATTTAAAACTTCTTAAGGTTGTCCTAAAAAAGAAAGAACGAAAAACAAAAAAAGCATGGAACTTTCAAAGATGAAGTTCGGAGGGGGATTTTGGGTCAACATTTCATTTTTATTTCTTTATCGGACAGTCGTTTTTAAGAAATCATTTTGAATAGAGGTGAACGAAGTTAAAAGTTCTTATTGAGTTTTATTCTGAAGATTCATTCAATGATGCCGTTATTTCAAAAGAAAATTTAATATTAGAACCTTCTTCATTGAAAATAAATGGGCATCCATTGCGTCGATATTGTTTCCCAGACAGGTGGGGTATCGACCCCAGGAAAGTTTTAAGGAGTTTTGCTCGAATGTTTCAAATGTTTTATTATTAAACGTGTTTTACCAGGAGTATCCGCTGAAACAGTCCATTTAGCCAAAATTCGAAAGCCTCGTGAGAATTCAGAAACTAGTCTCTAATTGAATTCATTTTTCAGTTCATTGAAACAAGTTGCATCAGGCTGATGCATCAGGCCTTTTGTTGGACAACGTCCATCTATCATTCCGGAGAAAATTCATTTTAAAGAATCCTACAAATTGTAATCATTTTAGTAAAAGACAAACATTAAAAGAGGATAGCTCAGAATTTTTATTTTTAACTGTAGTTTTATTTTTTATTTTCAATTTTAAAATTTTGACTCCTACTTAATAGATTGAGAGCTATCCCTTTCAGAGTGGGATCCAACCCGAGTCATCCACCCCCATTGGCTACGGCCTCGAGGGGGCACTCGCCAAGATTGTCAAGTGATTAGGATACGAACAGCTTTTTTTTTTTTTTTTTCCCTAAAAATGTCCATACTATGAGTTACGATCGAAGCTTCTTCAAGACATGTATAACGGTTTTCGTTGATTCCCTATTTCACCTCACTTAAAGTCGATTCATGCCATGAAAAAAAATAATAAGACGAAACCATTTATTCTTTTTTACAAACTGGGCGACTCAAAGAGTGTTCATCTATCTCTCAGCCCTATTTCTAGATTAGAAAAAAAGAAGATAAAAACGGATCGTGAGCAAGCTATTATTGGATATAACATGACTGGGGATAACATTCGTGTAAAAAATATTGTTTTATTATAGTAGGCACCCTTATTTAAGAAAAAAAAAGTCATGCGAGATAAAACAATGAAACAAGAATCCATTTAAAATTGAAATGGAACTCACTTTAACCCTCTTCGAGTCTATGTTCAGTAGCGAAACAGAAAGAAGGGGCTGGGCCAGGGACGGTCACAACGGGACAAAAAATATAAAATAGACTGTCAAGTGTAAAGAATATAAGATTTTGCGAAATTAAAACGCATTCACCCCTGTGAAAGTAGCAGTATTTTTTATACATCTATACTTTTTTTTTCCTTAGTTGTCAAACTATTTATAAAATCCATTTAATATTTTATGTGTTAAAAGCGGAATAGTAAAATATACGCATATATAAACGTACATTATTCTATACTATGTATCTGTAAATTTTATGAGTGGAGCAGTGTAATAGAGCCGGTCCTGTAGGACTTCTTCTACATTCATTTATAGAGAAGACAGGGATAGGAAGAATTTTCGCATCCAACGTAGGATACTAAAAAATCCACTGATGACTCCCTAGGCACAAGCGTCCCCTGGTGGGTCTATCCAAGTCAAAATGGAATCGGTCTTGCAGAATGGGGTGACATTCCGTGCTTTAGTTCTTGAGCTATTTTGGAAATAGGGGAGAAGACAGCGCCCCCTGTTGGCACTCAAACCGAATCAGGATCCATTTAAGTCGGGATTTAAATGAATAGAAAGTTCCATTTCATGCCCACTGACATTCTCTAAAACACAGTTCAACACCTTCTCAAACGTATCCATCCGTCTGAAATCGGAAATCGAAAATTTTCACGAATGTCTTCTTGTTTATCCGAACCCGACACTGGTTCGGAGTTGCGCTGTACCTTTTCGCTACGATTAGGATTCGGTATAACACTTTTTTTTAACCATTTGGAAAAATGGTTATTGTCCTCTGTCAGGGTAGGAAATCAAAAACCTATCTGAAGCGTATTATGGGTTGAATCCGCATTTTATTCGTTTTCTGATGGGTCTATACAGTCATCTGTATTTTCCCTTTACTTTCAACAGAGAGGGATACTTCTGTTGCCACTAAGACAAAAAAGTAATAAAAACTTAAAAAAAAATTAATCACTCAGAAAAAAATTGAGATACAGCCTTCAAACAAATTGCATTTTAAAGTACATTTTTTTTCTCTATCCGACGGTGTAAAAAGTAATAGTGTGGGATGATGTTTAGAAGTTTAAGAATTAAATTTCATTTAAAATGGGCCGTCTTGGAAATCTGAGGATGGAAAAGCCTTTTCCCGAACAGCCAATGAAATGGATAATACGTAAGTTTCAGGTGGATAATACGTAAGTTTCAGGAAATCTGACGAGTCGCAGGCGATTTTTGTCGCTTGCAATTTTTACGTGTAATAACACTATTAATGTTTAATTCATGGCGTGCGTAATGTAGGATCAACTCCATGCGATTTTTTATGTCTTAAACTTTAGTCTTTGAAAAAGTCATTTTCCACATAGTCGTTGTAATTTGTTAAATTGCTCTTTATTTTCTTTAGCGAAGAAGTCTTTTTTTTTTTTTTTTTTTCACGTTAGAAAGTTTGTTTCAAATTTAAAAAGGAAAAGAGCCCATTTGATTACTCATTTTTTTGACACCCATCTTGAAATGGGTATTATAGGCATCGTTACAAAAATCAACTCTAATCACTCCCTTTTTAAGATTTTTATTTCAGGTTTCTGATTCTGAGTCGCGCGCTCCTTGATTACTTTTAGAGATCTGCATGGGCCGGGCTCGGGTCGATTTTCCTTCACGGTACTCGGGCCGGGCCTGGTCTCCACTCTTTTCGGGCCAGGCCATACTTTTTTTTTTGAAGGCTCAGGCCGGGCCGGACCCAACTTATTTTTTCTGTACAGAGCCGGGACTGGTTTCATTCCTAGGCTTCACGGCCGAAAATTTTCGGTCCTATTTTTGACCCTGCCCGTATGAAAATCATTGTCTTAGCGTGGCCTGGTCCATTCAAAGGTCAGTTAAATTAGGCCTAGCCCAAAAATTTTTGCAAAAAATGCATGCATTTTTAAATTGGGATTATTCTGCACTTAAACATTAAAATTTATTCTTTTTAAAGAATACACTGTAAAAAAAAAAAAAAAAAAAAAAAAAAAAAACCTGTGAAGCTACTAAAATTTGTCTCGGAAACTGGGATTCCTAGAACTATTTATGTAACGGCAACAACAAAAATTCATGCAACAGATACATGAATTTTTGTTGTTGCCGTTACATAAATAGTTCTAGGAATCCCAATTTCCGAGAAAAAAATTAGTAGCTTCACGGATTTTTTTTTTTTTTTTTTTTTTTTTTTTTTTTTTTTTTTTTTTAACAGTGTAGTAGAATTCTACGCTTATTAAAATATAGCTAAATTAAAATATAGTAAAACGTGTGAAAGGGAACCTGCCTAGGACGGAACCCTGTTTTAAACTGAAAAACGTATTGATCCATGCAAAATGAATATGCTAATACGTAGGAAAAGAATACAGAATACATTTACACTTGCTAAGAAGGGAATTTGGCTATAACGCATTTTTTTTCTTTTCTATGCAATTCCGTCTTAGAAGGTTTTACTGTATAGAATTTTTCAGATTTTTAACCCGTCAATACATTGACAGTATTAACGATTGATAGCTGAAACATTTACATACAAGAAATAGAGATTTATTAAAAAAATAAATATCGCAGCCTGCGGCACTTCTATAAAAAAAAAAGATTATAAACATGAAAAAACAGTTAAGATAAATATTTTTGGTCAGAACTCCTCGTACGAGACAAATTTTTAAAGAAATCGACGTAAAAATCAATGTTTTGTAGAAATTCACTCGGGCCGGGTCGGGCCGGGCTCAGGCCGAGATTTTAACTTTTTTTCCAGGTCGGGCTCGAGCCGAACCTTTAAGTTTTACCGGGCCGGGCCAATACTTTTTTACGGGTCGGGCCGAATTTATCTTTCTATGAGTCAGGCCGGCCCGGACTGAAAATTTCGGCCTGTGCAGACCTCTATACTTTACACAATGAAAGGTATCGGAAGTGAAAAGAAAACTTACCCCGTTCATACTAGACACGACAGAGAACTCCACAATCCAAACGTCTCTTTTTCTTTCGGCCTAAACTCGCTTACTGAAACTCATGGTTTATGGTGTCCCAAAACTCGAAAATAAAAGGGAGTGCGACAGGGCCGGTGTAGCGGCGCAGGGTCCCTCTAAGGTTTCTTTCGATAATCCCTTTACGGCTGTAATTGGATTAAGCGAAAGAGACAGGAGAACGAACTGTGTTGGGGTATTGAATGCTGATGAGGTGCATCTTCCATTGCATCGATGGCTTGCTACTCCCTTTCTATTCCTCCCTTACATTCAATCCTAAAAGCGAGAAAACTTTTTTTTTTTTTTTTTTTAAGAAAAATACTCTTTTAGAACATCAGCAAATAAATAAATAGAATGCTAAATTCATCTTTAAAAGTTAAACTTAAAATTACACTATGTGTACAAATTACTTAAAAGATTAAATTCATCTTTAAAAAGTTAAACTTAAAATTACACTATGTGTGCAAATTACTTAAAAGATGAAATTTTTTTTTAAAAAGGTGTTAAATTACTTTAATATCCTTAGCACTTTCAACTCTATACATAGCCTTCGTCAGAGAATACAAAATACGATAGAATTTGGCTCAGTTTGCTTAAAGAATCGTATCCATATTTTTATTTTCCTAATATTTTCCGGATCTAAAAATTGACTTTCACTTTCACTCCTTTCGACGCCAACTACATGAAATTTGAAAATAAGACGCTTGTATTTTTGTATCTCTGACGAGGGCTGCGCATATAGTTGAAAGTACTAAGGATATTAAAGTAATTTAACGCCTTTTAAAATATTTTTTCATTTTTTAAGTAATTTGCACATAGTGTAATTTTAAGTTTAACTCTTTTTGAAGTCTTCAAAAAGTTTTTTTTTTCACCGTGACTCGATCATAAAAAATTCACTGTTTTTTTTTTTTTTCTTTTCTGGCTTTTGACTCAAGCCAATGCATTTCAAATAATTTTTAACTGCGCATGCATGAGAGATTCCAAAAATTTTATTTCATAATTTGGTAGTCAGCTATTTAGGGCAACTTATATAAAAAAAGAAAAGTGCCCAGCTAAACTGATGGCATTGAGCTCACAGGCTATTCACACTAATTGTATATTATACTCTTATTTTAAAGAATAATGCCCGTCAAAAAAATAAGTGAAGGGGAATCAGCCCCCGTTTCCCCCCTTTATACTTAACCAGTGAACCTCCAAATCTAATCAGGGAAGCTCCTTATCATAATAAACCGGTATACCAAATTTGGAGCAAATCGAATAATCCTGCAAAAAAACCATTTATCTAAATTAAGGGGTGGACTAGCCCCCCTTTATCCTTAACCAATGAATCCCCAAAACGAATCAGTTAAGCGCCTTAACATAATAAACCGGTATACCAAATTTGGAGCAAAGCGGATAATTCTGCATGAAAAACCCGTTTATAAAAATTAAGGGGGGTGGATTAGCCCCCCTTCCCCCCTTTATCCTTAACCAATGAACCTCCAAAACTAATCAGGGAAGTTCCTTAACATAATAAACCGGAGTACCAAATTCGGAGCAAATCGAATCATTCTGCATGAAAAACCCATTTATCTGAATTAAAAGGGGTGGACTAACCCCCCTTTTTCCCCTTTATCCTTAACCAATGAACCCCCAAAACTAATCAGGGAAGTTCCTTAACATAATAAACCGGTATACCAAATTCGGAGCAAATCAAATCATTCTGCATGAAAAACCCATTTATCTGAATTAAAAGGGGTGGACTAACCGCCCTTTTCCCCCTTTATCCTTAACCAATGAACCCCCAAAACTAATCAGAGAAGTTCCTTAACATAATAAACCGGTATACCAAATTCGGAGCAAATCGAATGATTCTGCATGAAAAACCCATTTATCTGAATTAAGGGGGTGGACTGACCCCCCTTTTCCCCCTTTATCTTTAACCAATGAACCCCCAAAACTAATCAGGGTAGTTCCTTAACATAATAAACCGGTATACCAAATTCGGAGCAAATCGAATGATTCTGCATGAAAAACCCATTTATCTAAATTAAGGGGTTGGACTAACCCCGTTTTTCCCCCTTTATCCTTAACCAATGAACTCCCAAAACTAATCAGGGAAGCGCCTTATCACAATGAACCTAAAAAATTTTTTTGAAGCAAATCGGATGTTTCTATCAAGAGTTATCGCGTTACGTACATACATACATACATACATACATACTTAAGTACGTACATACATACAGAACGGGCGGGCACATCAGCTCTCAGGCTTTGATAGCCTGTGAGCTAAAAAGTCCAGTCAAATATCCCGAAGATTCACAAAGACAGGGACGATATAGTGAGTTGCTTTCTAACAAGTATTATAAAAATTTTGCTTTTAAAGTCAATTCCTACTTAGATCATCAAAGAAAAATTTAATAGAATCCCTTAAGCTGATATTAGTTTTTGTTGCATTAAAATATCTCAATTTGTTGATTTTCTATAAGCAAGTAGGTTTACAATGGAAGTCTATGGGAATTGGGCGAAATATTAGAGATATCGCCCAGTTGGCGTCACTTTTGGCAACTCATTTTGGTCGCCAAATTTTGGCGATATATCGCCACGTTGGCGACAGAACAGGGTCCCCCCCTATGGTAACCCTCCGTTATAGATATGAAGATGCATTAAATGCTTCAATAACCAATGGCCGTCATTTTGTCTCCCCTGTAAAACTAAAATTAATTAATTAAAATTTAATGAATGAATTAATATTTGAAAAAACTGTATTAACATCCATTGTCATCCAGTACAAGTTTAAAAAAAAATTATTTCAACTGGATAGGATGAATAATAAGTATTTTATGAACGATTGAAAATTTGAACAAGATATATATATAAATAAATAAATATAGGGAGAATGTGAACTAATAGTAGGAATTGAAAAATAGCTTTATTATAAGGGTTTTTCCACAACTTTTCAATCAACTCACTGTATCTTTCTGAGTTTTCACGATATTTGACTGGGCTTTTTACAGAAGTTACCCAAAATAGCTGGCTACCAAATTATGAAATAAAAATTTTGAAATCTTATATGCATGCGCAGTTAAAAATTATTTCATAAAAGTGCCCATATCTCATCCAATATTCAATCTATTCATGTTTTAAATGCAGTATAATGTTGCTGCTGTTCTTTGTCAGGTTTTCGGAAAGTTGTGTTAAATTGGGTTGAAAACTCTGTATGCTATAAACAAGAAACCTTTTGAATTTTTCACAGACACAATGATATCTTCACGAATAGGAGTGCTATGCTTACACAAATGCACCCAAATAGTCATTTAACATCGTGATAACCATTTCCAGCATTTTTTGGTGATCGCAAATATTATTTTATTATTATATTTATTATTAGCCCCCCCCCCCCCCCCCCAATTCTCACCCCGACTAAATCTTCCCCGAGATATATGAAATCAAACATGTTCTTTAAATCCCAGAAGTTCAAGAACAATTCGCCAATAATTTTAGTAGATTTGCAACAAGACGTGCACAATCGAAAGCATCCAGTCCCTGTACCTTAACTTTTGGAGGCCAAGTGTACCTCCAAATCTAATACGGGAAGCGCCTTTTCAGAATGAACATAGATCTAAAATTTGAAGCAAATAGGATAATTCTGCATGAAAAACCCATTTATCTAAATTAAGTGGGGATTAGCCCATCGTTATATTTAACCCATGAACCCCCAAAACTAATCAGGGAGGCGCGTTCTCAGAATGAACCCATATCCAAAATTTGAAGCAAATCGCGGATAATTCGGCATGAAAAACTCATTTATCTAAATTAAGAGGGGTGATTAGCACCCCCGTTCCCCTTTATACTTAACCAATGAACCCCCCAAAGTAATCAGGGAAGCGCCTTCTCAGAATGAACCTAGATCTAAAATTTGAAACAAATAGGATAATTTATCTAAATCAAGGAGTCCTCTTTATACTTAACCAATGAACCTCCAAAACTAATCATGGAAGCCCCTTATCAGAATGAAACTATTTACAAAATTTGAATCAAATCGGATATTTCTATCAAGAGTTATCGCGTTACGTACATACAGAACCTGCGGGCATGTTAGCACTCAGGCTTTGATAGCCTGTGAGCTAAAAATCGATTTGCTACCGAAAAAACGGAGAAGATATCTAAAAGTTTGGTTCAGCGAAAAAAGGGAAAGTTTTGGTAAAGATTTTGTGATTATTGATGATTCTCTTATAACGGAAAACTTAAAATAAGGAAAGCAGAAAGTCAAAATTTAGTGCGATAAGTACTATCATTATTAATATATTAGTATAAATTAGAGGATATTTTGGTAGAAATGGATTTTGGAATAGAATGAATAATAAATTGTTTTTTAACAAAGAAATTTCTGCTTTTCCCTCTATTTTTGTATTTCATCTTATTTTGTCAAAATCTAATGATTTCATAAAGTAACAACAAAAAACCACGCATTAGGAATAGATTACGAAATATTTTCCAATTCTTAAGAAATTTCATTGATTTATGCAATCAAACAGGATATCTGAATAAGTAATTAAAATAAAACGAACCTCGAGCGGTTGTTCTCCCAGTACTAATTCAACGCAAATTGTTTCTGTGTGGCCTTGTAAACGAACTACAAATGCATACCATAGTGACCCTAAAAATTGCATGTCCAATTGGAGTCTATGGATGCGAAGCAAAGGCCCGAGTAGAGTCCTGCATCGGGTCGGGTTTCCCGCTTTTACCCGAATCCAACCGACCCGTGCGGGTCGTTTTCTCGTTGAGGGTCGGGTTGGTTTTTTGACTCTTGCCGGTCGGGTTCGGGTTGACCCGTCTTTTTAAAAGTATGTCCAAAATATTGTTTCACGTTAAAAGCAGCCTATAAAAGCCGCGTATGTAAACCGCAGATCAAAGTTTCCCAAAAGCAAAATGCGTGCCTGTCTGTTTTGTCTAGTCATAGAATTCGTTTCTAGAAGTTAATATAGGGTCGATCCATTCCAAATCACCAAGGTGGCGTCGCTCGAAATTTTTTATTTTCCTAATCTTTTAACCCAATGTTCTTCCTAGTTTTCTGAGTTTAAGAACATGATTAAATTCTTTTTTTTATTTTATTTTTTTATTTATATAGTTTTTTGTAGGTGGCCAATTTTAACAAGCTACACAGTCATTTTTGGGTGAAAAACGTGTTTTACGGAAAATTCTGTAACTGATTTATTTTTCTACCTATCAAGAGGAATCAAAAACCAAAATGTTCAGCATAAAATTGTCGACATTTTATGTAATCATAAACTTTTCATCAGACTTAAGGATTTAGGCCAAAACATACTTTAGAACCGGAGAAAAAGAAGGTCAAACATTTCATTTCGCTACCATTACTTTTTATGAAGGAGATCAGACTCAACTTAAATATTTTTTTCTTACACAGGCCGGTTATAGGACTACTTATTTTTACAAATTTCAATTCTGAAAACCTTTTCTTTCTTTTTTTTTTGTACAGATCATCAAAAACTGTGTTAAGTCTGTTTTTGGCAATTTTCACTACTTAATATCTCAAAAGGGACTAACTAAAAAATTCTGAAAACGTAGGATAAAAACATCTTTGCAATATTAAGTTAAATTGTAAATTTTATGTTTGAGACTTGACTGGTTTTTGAATAACAGTTCACTAAAAATGCACCCCTCCTCCCTCAAATTCCTTTTTGTTTTGTTTCAGATACATAGCATTACAGGTACTTTTTTCTTAGGTACGTTCGAATTGACAATAAAAACACATTTTGCGCATTATTACTTAGTTAAATAGGGCAGTGACACCTTTTCAAAACTTTCTTGAAGGGGGTGGTGGGCTTTTGATTTTATTGTGCCCATCTGAGGAGCACCTGATACATATAATGAAAATATAATTATGAATCTTTCATAATTGAGTTCACATGATTATATAACTTTTCCCTAAAATTCTATGACTAAGCAACGGAAAACAATATGTTACGCACTAAAATCTTCCCTGAAAAACTAATAGTGCAAGTCGCATGGAAATCCGTTCTGGAAAATTCAAGTTATATGCTCCCGGAACGGAAAATGAAAATGAAAATGCTTCCCATTTGCATTTGATATACTTATTAGATTATTTTTAGTAGTTTGATTTGATAGCTGTTAAATTCGTGTTTTACTTTATTTTATTTTCGGCGTTTTAATTTCGTTTGCCAATTTAGTTATTGAATATTACACGAAAACAAACAAATTCTGAATTATTTACAATGTTTTTGAACAATTGAGTTAAAATTTTGTAATTGGGTTTCAAGCATATTTAAAAAATATTCATGCTTGAAAATTACTTTAAAATCCATAAAAAATCTGTAAATTGAGATAAACATTACAAACAAATATTACTGAAAGTACTTTTGTTTTCTATAAGACGTTGGAACAATCGAATGTGCGATGTTCAGAGGTTAAATTGCAGTACAAGGGTGTTATTGTTGTGTTAAGTTGTTACCACCGAAAATATGATACCAACGTTACTCATAGACATGTCTTTTCTTTATATTATTAAGGATTCATTAAGGGTTCATCTTTCGTAATCGGGTTGCACGCACCTTTAAAAATATCCATCCTTGAAAATTACTTTGAAAACTGTATCTCAATTTTCTGATTTTAATGGATTTTAAACAAATTTCATTTGAAAGAACTTTTATCTATTCGACATTGTAAAAAATGAAATTGTGTGATGTTTAGAAGTTAGAAAAATTGCAGTAAAGGCACAATTTATGGTAAATGACATGGAGTTTTTACTTTATAATGTAGATATATACCATACAAACGAGAATTTCCCCAAATGCTGCCCGATTTAGCGGATTTTTTTTTTCGTATTGTCAGGAAAATCACATATTTTTTCTTACACCCGCCAAAGAAAACGCGCATTCTGTTATTAAAGCTCAGGGATTTTACTATGGTTGCGAGATAATAACGTCATGTTTTCTGATTGTCTTTTCAACGATTTGTGGATGGGAATGCACAAATTTTAGTTATTGTGATTGCCGTATTATTTCGTTTTAATTTATTTTACCTGGAAGGCTCCTTATAATTGACACGGGCGAACTGCTAGTATACTGTATAGGGGATAGAAGGGCCGCGAACCCTCTCCAGTTTCACTTTCTAGGGAAAAATTGATATGTAGGGGAAAAGTCGGGGAAAAGCTCTTTCTGTAAATTTTCCCATTTAAGATGCGTATATTTTAGCGGTTCTGATAGAAAGTGACCAAAAGTGGCGGACAAAAATGGCCCAGCATTTGGTATATAGAGAAAAATTTCCAGATTTATTTTTTCTCCGACTTTTTTACTGTCTATCAATTTTCCTTAGAAATTAGAACTTGAGAGGGTTCGCGGCCCCTCTATCCCCTATATAAAACATATTTTAGCGAGACTGGTCGAAGTGACCAAAAATGTCGTACTAATGGCCCAGCATTAGGTATATAGAGAAAAATTTCCAGAAATATATTTTAAACGACATTTCCCTATCTATCAATTTTTCCCTTGAACCTGGAAATGGAGAGGGTTCGCGGGCCCTCTATCCCCTATATAGAAGATATTTTAGCGATTCTGCTCGAAAGTGACTAAAAAGGGCGTACTAATGGCCAAGCATTTGGAATATATAGAAAAATTTCGAGAAAGTGTTTTTCCCGACTTTTCCCCTATCTATAGATTTTTCCCTAGTAACTGGAAATGGAGATGTTCGAAGCCTCTCTATCCTCTATATAAAATATGTTTTAGCGAGTCAGGTTGAAGTGACCAAAAATGGCGTACTAATTCCCCAGTATTTTGTAAACAGAGAAAAATTTCCAGAAGTATTTTTTCCACACCTTTACTATCTCAGAAACAGGAATTGGAGAGCTTTCACAGCGCCTCTATCCCACACATAAAATATATTTTAGACTAATGACTCAGCATTTGGAATATAGAAAAAAAGATACCAGAAAGAGATTTCCCCTACCTTTTCCCCTACATATCAATTTTAACCTAGAAAGTGAAAGTGGAGAGGTTTCGCAACCCCTCTATCCCCCCTATATAGAATATATTTTAGCTAATCTGGTGGAGTCGACCAAAAATGGCGGAGTTATGGTCCAGCATCTGGTATATTGAGAAAAATTAACAGAAAGAGTTTTTCCCCGACTGTTTTTTTATATATATTTTTTCCCCTAGATTCCTCCGCCATTTTTGGTCACTACGAACAGACTTGCTAAAATATATGCCATATAGGTGACAGAGGAGCCGCGAATCCTCTCCAGTTTCACTTTCTGGGGAAAAATTGATATATAGGTAAAAAGTCGGGGAAAAGCTCTTTCTGTAAATATTTCTCTGGTTACCAAATGCTGGGTAATAAGTCCGCCATGTTTCGTCACTTCCGACCAGAATCGCTAAAATATATTTGATATATTTTTCTCTATCTATCAATTTTTCCCTAGAAACTGGAACTGGTGAGGCACCCATTTAAGATATGTATATTTTAGTGGTTCTGGTAGAAAGTGACCAAAAATGGCGGACTTATGGCGCTGCATTTGGTATATAGAGACAAATATCCAGATATGTTTTCCCCCGACTTTTTACTATCTCTTAATTTTCCTTAGAAACTGGAACTGGAGAGGGTTCGCGGCCCCCATACATAAAATATATTTTTGCGATTCTGGTCAAAAGTGGCCAAGAATAGCGGTCTTATGGCTCAGCATTTGGTATAGTGATAAAAATTTCGAGAAAGAGTTTTTCCCCGACTGTTTCCCTTATATATCAATTTTTCCTTAGAAAGGGATACTGGAGTGGGTTCGCGGCCCCTCTATCGCCTATATAAAATATATTTTAGCGAGTCTGGTCGAAGTGACAAAAAATGCAGTACTAAT
Organism: Maratus speciosus; assembly: GCA_963932465.1. Classification (NCBI taxonomy): domain Eukaryota; kingdom Metazoa; phylum Arthropoda; class Arachnida; order Araneae; family Salticidae; genus Maratus; species Maratus speciosus. Next base: position 2,524,578 of record OZ010789.1, read on the forward strand.
GGCCCAGCATTAGGTATATAGAGAAAAATTTTCAGAAATTACCTGAAATTTACCCCCTATCTATCAATTTTTCCCTTGAACCTGGAAATGAAATCTCGGGCCCTCTAACCCATACTATATAATGGTAACTATATAGAAGATATTTTAGCGGTTCTAAAAGAAAGAGACCAAAAATGGCGGACTTATGGCCCAGCATTTGGTATATAGAGAAAAATTTCCAGAAATATTTTTTCTCCGACTTTTTTACTATCTATCAATTTTCCTTAGAAATTAGAACTTGAGAGGGTTCGCGGCCCCTCTATCCCCTATATAAAATATATTTTAGAGAGACTGGTCGAAAAGGCCAAAAATGCCGTACAAATGGCCCAGCAATGGTCTTTAAAAATTTCCAGAATTTTTTTTTCCCCGACGTTTTCCTATCTATCAATTTTTTCCTTGAACCTGGAAATGAAGAGGGCCCTCTATCCCCTATATAGACGATATTTTAGCGATTCTGGTAAAAAATGTCCAAAAATCGCGGGCTTATATCAATTTGGTATATAGAGAAAAATATCCGGAACTGTTTTTTCACCGAACTTTTTACTATCTATTAATCCTTAGAAACTGGAACTGGAGAGGGTCCGCAGCCCCTCTATCCCATATACAAAATTTATTTTAGCGATTCTGCTCGTAAGTGATAAAAAAGGGCGGACTTATAGTTCAGCATTTGGTATATTGATAAAAATTTCCAGGAAGAGTTTTTCCCGAACTTCTCCTTATGTCTCAGTTTATCCCTTGAAACTTGTAATGGAGAGGACTCGCGACCCCTTAAACCTCTATATAAAAAATATTTTAGCGAATCTGATCGAGTTTACCGAAAATGGCGGAATTATAGTCCATCATTTGTTATATAGATAAAAATAAACAGAAAGAGTTTTTCCCCGACAATTTCCCTATATGTCAATTTTTCCCTAGATTCCTCCGCCATTTTTGTCCACTTCGAACAGACTTGCTAAAAAATATACTATTTAGGGGTAGAGGGCTCGCGAACCCTCTCCAGTTTTACTTTCTAGGGAAAAATTGATATATAGGTAAATAGTCGGGGAAAAGCTCTTTCTGCAATTTTTTTTTCTGGTTACCAAATGCTCGGCAATAATGTTTGTTCATTTTCGACCAGAATCGCTACGATATATTTGATATATTTTCCCCTAGAAACTGGAAATGGTGAGGCATCCATTTAAGGTATGTAAATTTTAGCGGTTCTGGTAGAAATTGAGCAAAAATGGCGGGCTTATGACCCAGCATTTGGTATATAGAGAAAAATTTCCAGAAAGAGTTTTTCATCGACTTTTTCTCTCTATATACATTTTAAGTGAAACTGAAGTAGCTTCGCAACCCCTTTATCCCCTATATAGAATATATTTTAGCGAGTTGACGAAAAATGAAGGAATTATGGTCCCATTTGGTATATAGAGAAAAATTTCCAGAAATATATTTTCCCCGACATTTCCCTATCTATCAATTTTTCCCTTAAACCTGGAAATGGAGAGGGTTCGAGGCCCTGGTCGATTTTAGCGATTCTGGTCGAAAGTGGCCAAAAATGGCCGATTTTTGATCAAACAATTACTATATAGGGAAAAATATCCAGAAAGGATTTTTCCCCTACTTTTTTACTATCTATTAATTTTCCTTCGAAACTGGAACTGGAGAGGCCATTTTTGGTCACTTTCGCACACCTCAATCCCCTACATAAAATATATTTTAGCGAGTCTGGTCGAAGTGAACAAAACGGGCGGACTTATGTCCCAGCAATTTAGTATATAGGGAAAAATCTCCAGAAATGTTTTCCCCCAACATTTTACTATCTAACAATTTTCTTTAGAAATTGGAAATGGAGAGAGTTAGCAGAAGAGTGTGTAGAAGATATTTTAGCGATTCTTTTTGAAAGTAATCAAAATTGGCGGATTTATGAAACAGCATTTGGTAAATAGAGAAAAATATCATGAAATGTTTTTCCCCGACATTTTCTCTATCTATTAATTTTCCTTAGAAATTAGAACTGGAGAGGGTACGCAACCCTCAAACCCCTATATAGAATATATTTTAGCGATTCTGGTCGAAAGTCACCAAATATGGCGGACTTATGGCCCAGCATTTGGTATATAGAGAAAAATTTCCAGAAATATGTTTTCCCCGATATTTCCCTAGCTATCAATTTTTCCCCTGAACCTGGATATGGAGAGGGTTCGCGGCCCCTGTATCCCTACATAGAAGGCATTTTAGCGATTCTAGTCGAAAGTGACCAAAAATGGCGGATTTATGAACAAGAATTTGGTATATAGAGAAAAATATCCACAAAGGCTTTCTCTCCGACTTTTTAACTATGCATTAATTTTCCTTAGAAACTGGAACTGGAGCACCCCAGACATTTTGTCTATCTATTAATTTTCCTTAGAAATTGGAACTGGAGAGGGTTCGCACCCCTCAAACCCCTACATAAAATATATTTTAGCGAGTCTGGTCGAAGTAAACAAAAAGGGCGGAATTATGTCATAGCATTTTAGTATCTAGGGAAAAATTTTCAGAAAATTTTTTCCCCGACATTTTTGCTCTATACCAATTTTCTCTAGAAACTGGACATGGAGAGGGTTCGCGGCCGCTGTATCCCCTGTATAGAAGATATTTTAGCGATTCTGGTCGAAACTGACCAAAAATGGTGGGTTTATGACCCAGCATTTGGTATATAGAGAAAAATTTCCAGAAAGCGTTTTTCCTCTACTTTTCCCCTGTATATCGATTTTAACCTAGAAAATGAAACTGGAGAGTCTTCGCAACCCCTCTGTCCCCTGCATAGAATATATTTTACCGAATCTGGCCAAGTTGATCAAAATTGGCGGAATTATGGCCCAGCATTTGGTATATAGAGGAAAAATACCAGAAATAATTTTTCGCCGACTTTCTCCCTCTATATCATTTTTTCCTTAGAAAGGGATACTGGAGTGTTTCAATGAAATTGGAAATGGAGAGGTCTGCGGCCCCTCTATCGATGGTTAATTTATGGACCAGCATTTGGCATATAGAGAAAAAATTCCTGAAATATTTTTCCCCGACTAATCTATCGACTAAATCTATCAATTTTCCTTAGAAATTGGAAAGGTAGAGGGTACGCGGCCCCTCTATCCCCTATATAAAATATATTTTAGCGATTCTGATCGAAAGGGACCGAAAATGGCGGACTTATGGCCCAGCATTCGGTATATAGAGGAAAAAATAACAGTAATAATTTTCCTCCGAATTTTCCCCTAACTATCAATTTTTCCCGTGAAACTGGAAATGGAGAGTGTTGCGGCCCCTCTATCCCCCTATATAGAATTTATTTTAGAGAGTCTGGTCGAAGTGAACAAATATGGCAGACTTATGTCCCAGCATTTTAGTATATAGAGAAAAATTTCCAGAAATGTTTTCCCCTGACTTTTTTTTACTATCTATCAAGTTTCTTTAGAAACTGGAAATGGAGAGGGTTCGCGGCCCTTCTAATGCCGACTAAATGCCGACTTTTTCCTTATCTATCAACTTACCCCTTGAAACTTGTAATGGAGAGGACTCGCTACCCCTCCAACCCCTATATAAAATATATTTTAGCGAATCTAGTCGAGCTGACCGAAAATGGCGGAATTATGGTCGAGCATTTGGTATATAGAGAAAAATTAAGAGAAAGATTTTTTCCCTGACTTTTTCCTTATATTCCTCCGCCATTTTTGGTTACTTCGAAGAGACTCGCTAAAATATATTCTATATACGGAATAGAGGGGATGCGAACCCTCTCCAGTTTCACTTTCTAAGGAAAAATTGATACATAGGGAAAAAGTCGGGAAAAAGCTCTTTCTGGAAATTTTTCTCTATGTACCAAATGTTGGAAAAAACTCCGCCATTTTTGTTCACTTCCGAACAGAATCTCTAAAATATATTTGATATACTTTTTCCCTATCTATCAATTTTTCCTTAGAAACTGGAACTGGAGAGGCATTTATTTACGATATGTGTATTTTAGCGATTCTGGTATAAAGTGACAAAAAATGGCGTACTTATGTCCCAGCATTTGGTATATAAAGAAAAATATCCAGAAATGTTTTTTTCCCGACTTTTTTACTATCTATTTATTTTCCTTAGAAATTGGAACTGGAGAGTGAACCCCTCTATCCCATATATAGAATATATTTTAGCGAATCAGGTAGACTTGACCAAAAATAGCGGAATTACAGTCCAGCGTTTGGTTGACAGAGAAAAATTAACAGAAAGAGTTTTTCCCCGACTTTTTCCCTATATATAAATTTTTCCCTAGATTCCTCCGCCATTTTTGGTCACTTCGAACAAACTCGCTAAAATATATACTATATAGGGGATAGAGGGTCCGGGAACCCTCTCCGGTTTCACTTTCTTGGTAAAAATGGATGTATAGAGAAAAAGTTGGGGAAAAGCTCTGTCTGGAAATTTTTCTGTATGCACCCAATGCTAGGCGATACGCCCGCCATTTTTGGTCACCTTCGATCTAATTGCTAAAATATATTTGATTTATTCTTTCCCTATCTATTAATTTTCCCCTAGATACTGGAACTGGAGCGGCACATATTTCAGATGTATATTATAGCGATTCTGGTAGAAAGTGACGAAAAATGGTGGACTTATGGCCCAGCATTTGGTATATAGAAAAAAATTTCCAGAAATGTTTTTCTCAGACTTTTTTACTATCTATTAATTTTCCTTAGAAACTGGTACTGCAGAATGTTCGTAACCCTCATACCCCTATATATAATATATTTTAGCGTTTCTGGTCGAAAGTGATTAAATATGGCGGACTTATGGCCCAGCATTTGCTATGTAGAGAAAAATTTCCAGAAATATTTTTCCCCGATTTTTTTTACAATCATCAATTTTCATTAGAAATTGGAACTGGAGAGGGTTCGCGGCCCCTCTATCTCCTATATAGGAGACATTTTAGCGATTCTGGTAGAAAGTGACATAAAATAGCGTACTAATGGCCCAGCATTTGGAATATAGTGAAAAATTTCCAGAAATACTTTTCCGCGACTTTTTTACTATAGATCAATTTCCCTTAGAACCTGGAACTGGACAGGGTTCGAAGCCCCCCTATATATATATAATATATTTTAGAGAATCTGGTCGAAAGTGACCATAAAGGGCGTTGTACTAATGGCCAAGTATTTGGTATATAGAGAAAAATTTCGTGAAAGAGTTTTTCCCGAATTTTTCCTTAACAATTACTTTTTCCTTAGAAACTGGAACTGGAGAGGGTTCTCGGCCCCTCCATTCCGTATATAGAATTTATTTTAGCAATTCTGGACGAAAGTGATAAAAACGGGGGATTTATGACCCAGCATTTTGTATATAGAAAAAAATATCCAGAAATATTTTTCTCTTCCCCCGTCTTTTCCCCTATCTATCAATTTTTCTCGTGAAACTGGAAAAGGAGAGTGTTGCGGCCCCTCTATCCCCTATATAGAATTTATTTTAGCGAGTCTGTTCGAAGTGAGCAAAAATGGCGTACTAATGGCCCAGCGTTAGGTATATAGAGAAAAATTTCCAGAAAGAGTTTTTCCTCGACTTCTATACTATATATAAATTTTCTTTAGAAACTGGAAATGGAGAGGGTTCGCGGCCTCTCTAATGCCGACCAAATGCCGACTTTTTCCTTATCTATCAATTTACCCCTTGAAACTTGTAACGGTGAGGACTCGCGACCCCTCCAACCTCCATATAAAATATATTTGAGCGAATCTGGTCGAGTTGACCGAAAATGGCGGAATTATGATCCAGCATTTGGTATATAGAGAAAAAATAACAGAAAGATTTATTCCCCGACATTTTCTGTATATGTCAAAATTTCCCTAAGATTCCTCCGTCATTTTTTGTCACATCGAACAGACTCTCTAAAATATAATCTATATAGGGGATAGAGGGGCAGCGCACCCTCTCCAGTTTCACCTTCTAAGGAAAAATTCGGAGAAAAGCTCTTTCTGGAAATTTTTCTATATGTACCAAATGCTGGGCGACATGTCCGCCATTTTTGGTCACTTTCGACCCGAATTGCTAAAATATATTTGATTTATTTTTCCCAATCTATCAATTTTCCCCTAGAACTGGTACTGGAGAGGCACCCATTTCAGGTATGTATATTTTAGTGATTCTGGTAGAAAGTGACCAAAAATTGTGGACTTATGGCCCAGCATTTGGTATATAGAGAAAAATATCCAGAAATGTTTTTTCTGTGACATTTTGTCTATCTATTAATTTTCCTTAGAAATTGGAACTGGAGAGGGTTCGCAACCCGCAAACCCCTAAATAGAATATATTTTAGCGATTCTGATCGAAAGGGACCAAAAATGGCCCAGCATTTGGTATATAGAGGAAAAAATAACAGTAAATTTTTTCTCCGAATTTTCCCCTATCTGTCAATTTTTGCCGTGAAACTGGAAATGGAGAGTGTTGCGGCCCCTCTAATGCCGACCAAATGCCGACCTTTTCCTTATCTATCAATTTGTCTCTTGAAACTTGCAATGGAGAGGACTCGCGACCGCTTCAACCCCTATATAAAATATATTTTAGCGAATCTGGTCGAGCTGACCGAAGATGGCGGAATTATGGTCCAGCATTTGGTATATAGAGAAAAATTAAGAGAAACAATTTTTCCCTGACTTTTTCCCTATATGTAAATTTTCCCCTATATTCCTCCGCCATTTTTGGTCACTTCGAAGAGACTCGTTAAAATATATTCTATATAGGGGATAGAGGAGCTGCGAACCCTCTCCAGTTTCACTTTCTAAGGAAAAATTGATACATAGGGAAAAAGTCGGGGAAAAGCTTTTTTTGGAAATTCTTCTCTACTTATCAAATGGTCGAAAAAACTTTTTGCCACTTCCGAACACAATCTCTAAAATATATTTGATATGTTTTTTCCCGATCTATCAATTTTTCCCTAGAAACTGGAACTGGAGAGGCACCCATTTACGATATGTGTATTTTAACGATTCTGGTAGAAAGTGACTAAAAATGGCGGACTTATATCCCAGCATTTGGTATATAGAGAAAAATATCCAGAAATGTTTTTTCCCCGACTTTTTTACTATCTATTTATTTTCCTTAGAAACTGGAACTGGAGAGGGTTTGCGGCCGCTCTATCCAATATATAGAATATATTTTAGCGAATCAGGTAGAGTTGACCAAAAATGGCGGAATTATGGTCCAGCGTTTGGTATACAGAGAAAAATTAACAAAAAGAGTTTTTCCCTGACTTTTTCCTATATATAAATTTTTTCCTATATTCCACAGCCATTTTTGGTCACTTCGAACAAACTCGCTAAAATATACTATATAGGGGATAGAGGGTTCGCGAACCCTCTCCAGTTTCACTTTCTTGGTAAAAATGGATGTATAGGGAAAAAGTCGGGGAAAAGCTCTTTTTGAAATTTTTCTGTATGTACCAAATGCTAGGCGATATGTCCGCCATTTTTGGTCACTTTCGTCCCGAATTGCTAAAATATACTTGATTTATTTTTTCCCTATCTATCAATTTTCCCCTAGACATTGGAACTGGAGAGGCACCCATTCCAGATATGTATATATTAGCGATTCTGATAGAAGGTGACCAAAAATGGCGGACTTATGGACCAGCATTTTGTACATAGAGAAAAATTTCCAGAAATGTTTTCTACCCGACTTTTTTACTATCTATTAATTTTCCTTAGAAACTGGAACTGGAGAGGTTTCGTACCCCTCATACTCCTATATATAATATATTTTAGCGATATGTCCCAGCTTTTGGTATATTAAAGCGAGGAGAGTCTGCGCACCTTTCAAAAGAATAATAATAAAAAATCTAAATATTACTATTTTGCTAAACTATGCATGAATAATTTTGACTTCATTTGTTTTTTATGCATTTCCATTATTATTTTGTTGTTATACTGTAAATTAATAGAACAGCAGTAATAAAACCAAGAAAACTATTTTGCGCAATCTCTCCTTACAGGGTAGGAGAGAACGCGCACATGGGTAGGAGAGATTGCGCACATAGGTAGAAGAGATTGTTATTAATAATAACTACAATTAAATTGTTAACAATAGTAATTACACTTAATTGACATTTTGTGAGTAAATATTTTTGTATTAGGAGTGAATATTTCAACCAAATGTTTAAAAAATAAATAAAATAAATAATTTTAACAACAGTTAAAATTTTTAATTCAAAAAGATTAAGCTATCAGAAAAAGCAAGGCTTACTAAGATTGCAAAAAAACATTCACCTAGTAGATAACATGTTTAGCTTGAAAATTACTTCATTTCGATTTCCACAGTTTCATTGTATTTTGTTTGCCAACCGAAGTTGTCGTCGTCCACAATCGATGCACTTATTATTGTAAAACTTGCATCTTTCGTGCAATCACCTGCAACAAGCAATACATTGAATCCAATCAGTTGTCGAAATTTTCTCCTGATACAGTTCCTGATACTCAGTGCACTCATCCTCAGTGACCTTCGTTTTTTCCCTTGAGTTTTTTTATCCCACTTTTTGTAAAAGCACCTTATCTTCGGCCTTTTTTTTTTTTTTTTTTTTTTTTTTTGTAGTGGCATTCTTTTTAAATCTTTTTTCATATATATTTTATGGATCAGTAATATTAGTTGCACTCTGTTTCCTTTTGATTTCGATGGCATTACACTACTTGGAATGGGTGAAAGCTTTTCCAAAACATTGTATTAGAAAATTTATTTTAGTTAACAAAATTAATTTATTAGCAAATTAATTGCTCATAAATTAAATATATATATATATATATATATATATATATATATATATTTAATTAAATTATTAACAAATATATTATTAATTTATTAACAAAAATAATTACATAAAATTTATTTAATAACAACTGTATTATTAAATTATTAATAAAATTTTTATCTGCAAAAGTTTTTTTTTTTTTTTTGCAAATTAATTTATTGCCAAATTTAGTTTTGATAATTATGTGGTTTTCCGAAATTATTTCAAAATTGATTCATTCATATGTTTTACGCGTAATTTGCAATTCATACAAATTTATCAATAAGCTGTGTTATCTCTCCTAGCACTTAAACTTATGGGGAAATGCGCAATCTCTCCTAAGTAGCAGATGCGCAAACTCTCCTTTTCTGGTAGGAAAGATATCGCGGCCTTTTATTTAAATATGGCCACTTCTAAAATGAAATTGTTGGTGTTCGCATACTTAGTCCATGTTAGTAGTTTATAAAAAATAGTTTAAGTTCAAAATATTTTGTATTACTGATCTTCTATAAAAATTCTGACGAACAGTTATGAAAATTCAAGCACTTACTTTGGAAAAACAAAACAAAATAGCACTATTTATCCAAGACGCTTGGAACAATCAATATGCAAATTCATGTAGACACTGCACTAATGCTGCTGTACAACTACCTGGCGTCGCTGCTCGCGCACTCAACTCCTTCCCGTCGAATCTCTTTGTGCGCAATCTCTCCTACCGCGCGAACTCTCCTCGCTTTACTATATATATTTGGTATTTGGTATTTGGTCGCCATTTTTGATCGAAAGTGACCAAAAATGACGGACTTATGGCCCAGCATTTGGTATGTAGAGAAAAATTTCCAGATATATTTTTTCCCCGATTTTTTTCACTGTCTATCAATTTTCCTTAGAAATTGGAACTGGAGAGGGTCCGCGGCTCCTTATCCCCTATATAGGATATATTTTAGCGAGTCTGGTCGAAGTGACGTAAAATAGCGTACTAACGGCCCAGAATAAGGAATATAGAGAAAAATTTCCAGAAATACTTTCCCGCGACTTTTTTACTACAGATCAAGTTTCCTTAGAACCTGGAACTGGACAGGGTTAGAAGCCCCCCTATATAGTATATATAAAATATATTTTAGAGATTCTGAAAGATTCCGAAAATGACCAAACAGGACGTAGTACTAATGGCCAAGTATTTGGTATATAGAGAAAAATTTCGTGAAAGAGTTTTTCCCGAATTTTTCCCTAACAATTACTTTTTTCTTAGAAACTGGAACTGGAGAGGGTTCTCGGCCCCTCCCATGGGCGTACTCAAGGGGGGGGGGGCTGTTGGGGCTACAGCCCCCCGAAATTTTCGAAAATGATATGAAAAATTTCTGCTTTTTCGTCTTTCTTTTTTGGAAAAAAATTTAATTTTTTTCAATCATACAGCGGACTAGCCATTTTCATTAATCCCATATTAGTCCACATTGACAACAAAGAAGAGAAAGGGGGCAGACGGGGTTACAGCCGCCCCCCACTCCTCCCGAAATAGCCGAAATAGGAAATGAAAAAGTAAGCATATAGCAAAATAGATATTTTCGTTAACACCATATCAGTCCACATTGACATCACAGCATACCCAAAGATGGGGAGGGGTCTGATGGAATTTCATCCCCCTCCTCTCGAAATGGTCGAAAATGAAATGATAAAATAGTGCTGAATTTTTTCTGCCTGTTTACGATAAATTTGCATTTTTTCCTCTATCGTTCAACAGACTATGCGCTTCCTTCGCGTAGTTCCATAGTAGTCCATATTGACACCAAAGAAGATAAAGGGAGCTGACGGGGTTACAGCCCCCCCCCCCCAAAAAAAAAACCCCAGAAATAGTCGAAAAATTAAATGAAAAAAGTGTTTTTTCCTTACTTTTTTAAGATAAATCTGTAATTTTTCTTCTGTCATACAGCAAAATAGCCATTCTCGTTAACTCCATATTAGTCCACATTGGCAACACAGCACACCCAAAGATGGGGAGGGGGCTGTTGGAATTACAGCCCTCCTCCTCTCGAAATAGTAGAAAATGAAATGAAAAAAATAGTGCTGATTTTTTTTTTCTGTCTGTTTGAGATAAATTTGCATTTTCTCCCCTATCATTCAACAGACTAGCCGCACCCTCGCTGTAGTTCCATATTAGTGTACAGTGACACCACGTTATACCCAAAAAGGTAGAAGGGGGCTAATGGGTTTACAGCCCTCTCCCCAAAAAGTCGAACATGAAATGAAAAAGTGCTGATATTTTTCTTTTTGTTTGAGATAAATTTGTATTTTCCCTCTATCATTCAACAGACTGGCCGCTCTCTTCTCTTTAGTTCCATACTTGTGCACAGCGGGCCCACATTTTACCCAAAGAGGTGAAAGGGGCTAATGGGGTGCCCCCTTCCTTAATAGTCGAAAATGAAATGAAAAAAAAGGCTGATTTTTTTCTTCTTGTTTCAGATAAATTTGTAACTTTTCTTCTGCCATACAGCGAAATAGCCATTCTCGTTAAATCCATATTAGTCCACATTGACATCACAGCATACTGAAAGAAGGGGAGGCGGCTGATGAGCTTACAGCCCCTCCTCCCGAAATAGTCGAAAAAAATATTGCTTTTTTTCTTTCTGTTTCAGATAAATTTACATTTCTTTCTCCTATTATTCAACAGACTAGCCACACTCTTCTGTTTAGTTCCATATTAGGGCACAGTGACACCACATTATACCCAAAGAAGTAGAAAGGGGGTGATGGGCTTACAGACCTCTCTCCCAAAATAGTTGAAAATGAAATGAAAAAGGTGGTGATTTTTTTTCTTTTTGTTTAAGATAAATTTGCAATGCAATTGTTTTCTGCAATACAACGAACTAGATTTTCTGGCTAGTGTCATATCAGCGCACAGTTACACCACTGTATACCCGATGAGAGGAAGGAGGCTGATGGGTTTATAGGGGCCCCTTTCGAAGTAATCAAAAATGAAAAAAAAAAACTCTTTTTTTTTTTCTTTCTTTTGAGATAAATTTAAATATTTTTTTGTGCGACGCAGCTATTCTGGTTAGTCCCATATACTAGTGTACAGTGATGCCCCAGCATACACCCAAAGAAGTCGATAGCGACGGGGGTTATAAGGTTACACCTCCATTCCACCTCCGAAGAGATCGCAGTGAAATGAAAAAAGGGCTGATATTCCTTCTTTTTCAGATAAATTTGTTTTATTTCTGGCATGCCACGAAATTGTTTTTCGTGTTAATCCAAAATCCTCCTCAGTCCTGCGACCAAATTTAATTGAAACCACAAAATCAATTTTCAAATGACTGAAAAATAGCTCCATGCCTGTTTTACGGGATAAATGAAAACGTATATGGTCAGTTCAAGAGACCTACAAGTAAATTCGACAAATCTAAAAGTAGTTTAATTTAAGGAGATTTTTAATTTCTCTCATAGTCGGCGGGCACCAGGATTGTCAATGCCGAAGTATGTTAATGCACATTAACACTACAGCTAATCACAAGTCGATTTCGGGTAAATCGGAAAACCGGAGGTGCGGAAGAGTGACTGTAAGAGTAGCTTAGTAACTTTCATTTTTCTGTCACATCTCCATGCCAAAAATTTGTTTTTTCCACGGTTTTATGACAAAATTTACGTTTCCTCAGCAGTCCTTTGAAAAAATTCACTTTTTCTGCGGCTTTTTGCCGAAATTCGCGGTTTTTTTGCATACTCCTTCGTCGAAATTTGCGTTTTTTCCACGGGTTTGTAACGAAATTAGCATTTTTTTTCGTGATCATGTCGAAATTTGTGTTTTTTTTCGCGTTTTTCGTCGGGTTTTTGATAAATTCGCGTTTTTTACGAAATCCTTCGTCGAAATTTGCTTTTTTTCCGTGGCTTCTTTGACGAAATTCGCGTTTTTTTCTCGTCATTTTGATGAAATTCGCTTTTTTTCCACCGTCTTTTAACGAAATCCACGTTTTTCTGCGGCCCTTCTTTGTGACACTGCTTTTTCTTTTTTGCGATTCTTTGACGAAATTCGCATTTTTTCCGTTTCCCTTTGACGGAATGCGTGTTTTTTTTAGCGATGCTTTGTCGAAACTTGCGCCTTTTCTGGGGCCATTTGAAGAAATTCGTGTTTTTTCCGAGGTCATTTGCCGAAATACGAGTTTTTTTTACGAAATCTTTCGTCGAAATTTGCGTTTTTTTCTCGTCTTTTTCATGAAATTCACGTTTTTTTGCGATCTTTTACTAAATTAGCATTTTTTTCACAGCCCTTTGACGGAATGTGTGTTTTAAGCGATCTTTTTTTCGAAATTCTCGTTTTTTCCGCGACCTTTTGATGAAATTCGCGATTTTTCGGCGGCCCTTTGACAACATTTTCGGTTTTTTTTCCGAGATCCTTTGTCGAAATTGAGTTTTTTCCGCGCCTTTTTGACGAAATTCACGTTTTTCTGTGGCCTTTCTTTGTTAGCCTGCTTTTTCTCCTTTTTGCGATCCTTTAACGAAATTCGCATTTTTTCATCTTCCCTTTAACGGAATGCGTGTTTTTTTAGCGATCTTTTGTCGAAATTTGCGTTCTTTCTGCGGCCCTTTGACAAAATTCGCGTTTTTTTTCTGTGGTCATTTGACGAAATTCGCGCTTTTTCGGTGGCCATTTGACGAAATTCGCGTTTTTTCTCGCGGCTTTTTACAAAATTAGCGTTTTTTTTCTGCGTCCTTTTGACGAAATTTACATTTTTCCTTGTCCCTTTGACGAAATAAGCTTTTTAGCGATCCTTTACGAAATTAGCTTTTTTTTTCGCAGCCCTTTTTTGGAATGCGTGTTTTTAGCGATCTTTTTTCGAAATTCGCATTTTTCCCGGAAACTTTTGATGAAATTCCCTTTTTTTCTGCGGCCTTATGACGAAATTCGGGTTTTTTCTGTGCTCATTTGATGAAATTAGCGTTTCCTCCGCGAGCGTTTGATGTAATTCCCGTTTTCTCCCTGATCATTTAACGAAATTTGACTTTTTTTTCGCAATCCTTTGACAAACTTCGCCTTTTATCCGTGGCCCAATGACAAAATTTCGGTTTTTTTCCTTTTGGATCCTTTAAAAAAATTGGAGATTTTTTTTCTGCGAACGATTGATGAAATCGTTTTTTTTTCGGCGACCATGTCAAAAATCGCGATATTTTTTAAATCCGAATTTTGGGAAAATTGGGAACAAAAGTCACCTCTGTCCTTCCTCCTCCCCCCACCCCCTCGCTACGGCCTTATTGGCAAAAATGATTTCTGTTTACAACACAATTTAACGTGTTTCGTAAGACTTAGAACATTATGGAAATTTAAGTCACCCCCCCCCCCCGAAATAAAATCATGGGTACGCCACTGGCCCCTCCATTCAGTATATAGAATTTATTTTAGCAATTCTGGACGAAAGTAACAAAAATGGCGGATTTATGACCCAGCATTTGGTATGTAGAGAAAAATATCCAGAAATATCTTTCTCTTCCCCGTCTTTTCCCTTATCTATCAATTTTTCACGTGAAACTGGAAAAGGTGGCCCCTCTATCCCCCTATATAGAATTTATTTTAGCGAGTCTGGTCGAAGTGAACAAAAATGGCGTACTAATGGCCCAGCGTTAGGTATAAGAGAAAAATTTCCAGAAAGAGTTTTTCCTCGACTTCTATACTATATATAAATTTTCTTTAGAAACTGGAAATGGGTTCGCGGCCCCTCTAATGCCGACCAAATGCCGACTTTTTCCTTATCTATCAATTTACCCCTTGAAACTTGTAATGGAGAGGACTCGCGACCCCTCCAACCCCTATATAAAATATATTTTAGCGAATCTGGTCGAGTTGACCGAAAATTGCGGAAATATGGTCCAGCATTTGGTATATAGAGAAAAAATAAGAAATATTTATGCCCCGACTTTTTCTGTCTATGTCAAAATTTTCCCAGATTCCTCCGTCATTTTTTGTCACATCGAACAGACTCTCTAAAATATAATCTATATAGGGGATAGAGGGGCCGCGAACCCTCTCCAGTTTCACCGTCTAAGGAAAAATTCGGGGAAAGCTCTTTCTGGAAATATTTCTGTATGTACCAAATGCTGGGCGACATGTCCAACAATTTTGGTCACTTTCGAACGGAATTGCTAAAGTATATTTGATTTATTTTTTTCCCTATCTATCAATTTTTCCCAAGATCTGGAACTGGAGAGGCACCCATTTCAGGTATGTATATTTTAGTGATTCTGGTAGAAGGTGACCAAAAATTGCGGACTTTTGGCCCAGCATTTGGTATATAGAGAAAATATCCAGAAATGTTTTTTCCCCGACATTTTGTCTATCTATTAATTTACCTTAGAAACTGGAAGTGGAGAGTGTTGCGGCCTCTCTATCCCCTATATGAAATATATTTTATAGATTCTAATCGAAAGTGACCAAAAATGGCGGACTTATTGCCCAGTACAAAAAATAACAGTAATAATTTTTCTCCGACTTTTCCCCTATTTATCAATTTTTCCCATGAAACTGGAAATGGAGAGGTTTCGCGGCCCCTCTAATGCCGACCAAATGCCGACCTTTTCCTTATCTATCAATTTGTCCCTTGAAACTTGTAATGGAGAGGACTCGCTACCCCTCCAACCCCTATATAAAATATATTTTAGCGAATCTGGTCGAGCTGACCGAATATGGCGGAATTATGGTCGAGCATTTGGTATATAGAGAAAAATTAAGAGAAAGATTTTTTCCCTGACTTTTTCCTTATATTCCTCCGCCATTTTTGGTTACTTCGAAGAGACTCGCTAAAATATATTCTATATAGGGAATAGAGGGGATGCGAACAATCTCCAGTTTCACTTTCTAAGGAAAAATTGATACGTAGGGAAAAAGTCGGTGAAAAGCTCTTTCTGGAAATTTTTCTTTATGTACCAAATGTTGGAAAAAACTCCGCCATTTTTGTTCACTTCCGAACAGAATCTCTAAAATATATTTGATATACTTTTACCCTATCTATCAATTTTTCCCTAGAAACTGGAACTGGGGAGGCACTTATTTACGATATGTGTATTTTAGCGATTCTGGTAGAAAGTGACCAAAAATGGCGGACTTATTTCCCAGCATTTGGTATATAGAGAAAAGTATCCAGAAATGTTTTTTCCCCGACTTTTTTACTATCTATTTATTTTCGTTAGAAAGTGGAACTGGAGAGGGTTTGCGGCCCCTCTATCCCATATATCTATACTAATATTATAAAGAAGTAAAGTTTGTTTGTTTGTTAGAGGTAATCTCTGGAGCTACCGAACCGATTTCAAAAGTAACGGTATCAAAATGATGGTATTAGTCCAACTTAGAACATAGGCTATATTTTATGTCAGTGCCACTACCCCAAAGGGGATGCAGAGAACAAACGTTCTAAAAATGCGATTTTTGCGTTACTGAAGGGCCTAGAAATATGAAATTTGGAATATTAGTTATAAATGATGTCTAAGAACAGTTCTTAAGCAATTCGAAATTTGAAAGGGGTGAAAATGCACAAAAAGCGTTCTAAAAAATGTTCTAAATGGTAGTTTTTACACAATCTCGGGAAATACCAAACAGATTTTAAAAATAATGGTGTCAAAATGATGGTGACAACCCTTGCTCCAAGATTGGCTATGTTTTATGTCGGTGCCACTACCCCAAAGGGGGTGCAGGAGCAAAAAACATTCTAAAAAAGCGATTTATGTGTTACTGAAGGACCTAGAAATATGAAATTTGAAATATTAGCTACTTATTAGATATAAAGGATTTCTAAGAACAGTTCTTAAACAATTCGAAATTTGAAAGGGGTGAAAATGCGCGAAAAGCGTTCTAAATGGTGGTTTCTACACAATCTAAGGGTATACCAAACCGATCTAAAAAATAATCGCGTCAAAATGATGGTGACAACCCTTGCTCCAACATAGGCTATGTTTTATGTCGGTGCCACTACCCCAAAGGGGGTGCAGGAGAAAAAAGTTCTAAATTGCAGTTTTTGCGTTACGGAAGGGTCTAGAATCGTGAAATTTGGAATGGTAGTTAGTTTTAAGATATCAGTGATCTCTAAGGACATTTCCTGAAAAAATCAAAATTTAAAAGTGGGTCAAAAAGCGCAAAAAGCGTTGTAAAAAACGTTCTAAATTGCGATTTCTATGCAATCTCAGGAAGTACTGAACCGATTTCAAATATAATGGTGTACAAATGAA
This sequence comes from Maratus speciosus, assembly GCA_963932465.1. Classification (NCBI taxonomy): domain Eukaryota; kingdom Metazoa; phylum Arthropoda; class Arachnida; order Araneae; family Salticidae; genus Maratus; species Maratus speciosus. The sequence goes on from OZ010789.1 coordinate 2,541,595, forward strand.
GGTGACAGATCTTGCTCCATGATAGGCTATATTTTATATCTGTTTCCACTACCCCAGAGGAGATGCAGGAGCAAAAGGCGCGAAAAGCGTTCTAAAAACGTTCTAAATGCCTATTTGTCAGCAATATCTCATGAAGAATCAAACCGATTTCAAACGTAATGGTAGGAAATTGATGCGGACAGACTCTGCTCTAACATAGACGCTATTTTATGTCGGTATCACTATCACCTAGACGTTGCAGAAGGAAAAAAGCGTTCTAAATTTCGATTTTTGTGATCGGTAGGCGCTAGCAACTTAAAATTAGGCAAGGTACATATTTATTAGATATAAATGATCTTTAAGAACAGTTTCGAAAAAATTGGAAATTTAAAAAGGGGTGAAAAGCGCGAAAGCGTTCTGAAAACGTTGTAAATTGCAATTTCTACTCAATCTCAGGAAATACCAAAGCTATTTCAAAAGTAATGGTTGCAAATAAATGGTGACAGTCCCTGCTATAACTTAGGTTATATTTTATGTTGCTGTCACTACCATCTGAGGGTTGCAAAAGCAAAACGTGCTCTAATTTGCGTTTTTTGCACAACTGAGGGGTCTAACACATTGAAATATGGCATGGTATTTACTTACAAGATGCAACTGCTTTCTAAGAACAGTCGAAAGAAAATTCCAAATTTAAAAAGATGAAGTGAGCGAAAAGCGTTATAAATTACAATTTTTAAGCAAACTTATAAAATACCAAACCGATTAAAAAAATAATGATGATAAATTGTTGGTGATAGAACCTGCTCAAAAATAAGCTATATTTTATGTCTGTGCCACTACCACCAGAGGGTTGCAGGTGCTAAAAAATTTCTAAATTGCGATTACTGTGATACTGAAAAGGCTAGAAACTTTAAATATTTCATGGTAGTTACTTATAAAATATAAATGCCCTCGAAGGACTGTCGAAAATAAATTTGAATCAAAAAGAGGTGAAGGGAAGGGGAGGTGCGAAAAGCGTTCCAAAAAAGTCCTAATTACGATTTCCATGCAATTTCAGAGAATATAAAACGATTATAAAAGTAATAATAGTTTCGCATCAATGGTAACAGTCTCTGATCCTGCACAGGCTATATTTTATGCCGATGATTGTACCACTTGGGGTTCACAGGAACAACAAACGTTCTATAAAGAAAAGGCCTTTAAAAGCTTTCCAAATTACGTTTCTGTGGATTATTAGGAAATAACAAACCGATTTCAAAATTAATGTTGAAAAATTAATGGTGACAGTTCCTATTTCAACATAGTCCTTTATGTTGAGAGGGGGTGGTAGGACTTGGAATTTGACATGATAGTTTATTTTAAGATGTAAAAAGACCGTTTCTAAAAAATTCAAAACTTCAAATGAATACATATTAGCATATTAGCATATTATCATATTAATTGCATGGAAATTGCATGGCATTAATTGCATGGCATATTAGCATATTAATTGAGCATAAAAGTTTCAATATATTTTCTAAATTATCATTTTTTTAGTTTTATTTCGTTTTATTAATTTAAGTCTCATTTCTGCCTAATGCAGTGTAACAATGATGTTTAATCAAACTGTGTTTTAAATAGTAATCTTTGAATGATTTCTAAAAGTAATAAGTACCTTTTAATAAAATAAAATTTTGCCTTTTAATAAAATAAAAATTTAGTTCGTGCTTTTAAATAAAAATTAGACATATAAATATCACTTGGCATATTTCAAATATTACGCGAGCAAAGCAGCGGGGTTTGCTAGTAGAATATATTTTAGCGAATCAGGTAGAGTTGACCAAAAATGGCGGAATTATGGTCTAGCGTTCGGTATACAGAGAAACATTAACAGAAAGAGTTTTCCCCCGACTTTTTCCCTATATATAAATTTTTCCCTAGATTCCTCCGCCATTTTTGTTTACTTCGAACAAACTCGTTAAAATATATACTATATAGGGGATAGAGGGTCTGCGAACCCTGTCCAGTTTCACATTCTTGGTAAAAATGGATGTATAGGGAAAAAGTCGGGGAAAAGCTCTTTCTGGAAATTTTTCTGTATGTACCAAATGCTAGGCGATATGTCCGCCATTTGTGGTCACTTTCGACCCGAATTTCTAAAACATATTTGATTTATTTTTTCCCTATCTATCAATTTTTCCCTAGAAACTGGAACTGGAGAGGCACCCATTCCAGATATGTATATATTAGCGATTCAGGTAGAAGGTGACCAAAAATTGCGGACTTATGGCCCATCATTTGGTATATAGAGAAAAATATCCAGAAATTTTTTTTCTCCGACATTTTGTCTATCTATTAATTTTCCTTAGAAATTGGAACTGGAGAGGGTTCGCAACCCTCAAAACCCTATATAGAATATATTGGTATATAGAAAAAAATTTCCAGAAAGTGTTTTTCCTCGACTTTTCCCCTGTATATCAATTTTAACCTAGAAAGTGAAACTGGAGAGGCTTCGCAACTATATAGGGGATAGAGATCCCCTATATAGAATATATTTTAGCAAATCTGGTCGAGTTGACCAAAATTGGAGGAATTATAGCCCGGCATTTGGTATATAGAGAAAAAATAACAGAAATAATTTTTCGCCGACTTTTTCCTTATCGACCAATTTTTCAATTGAAACTGGAACTGGAGAGGTCTGCGGCCCCTCTATCCCCTATATAGAATATATGTTACCGAGTCTCTTTGAAGTGACCAAAAATGGCGGACTTATGTCCCAGCATTTGGTATATAGAGAAAATTATCCAGAAATGTTTTTTCCCCGACTTTGATACTATCTATTTATTTTCCTTAGAAACTTGAACTGGAGGGGCCTTGCGGCCTTCTATCCCATATATAGAATATATTTTACCGAATCAGGTAGAATTGACCAAAAATGGCGGAATTATGGTCCAGCGTTTGGTATACAGAGAAAAATTAACAGAAAGAGTTTTTTCCCGACTTTTCCCCTATATATAAATTTTTCCTTAGATTCCTCCCCCATTTTTGGTCACTTTGAACAAACTCGCTAAAATATATACTACATAGGGGATATATGCTACATTTTCATTAGAACCTGGAACTGGACAGGGTTCAAAGCCCCCTATACAATATATAAAATATATTTTAGAGAATCTGGGCGAAAGTGACCAAAAAGGGCGTAGTACTAATGGTCAAGTATTTGGTATATAGAGAAAAATTTCGTGAAAGAGTTTTTCCCAAATTTTTCCCTCTTAATTACTTTTTCCTTAGAAACTGGAACTGGAGAGGGCCCCTCTATTCCGTATATAGAATTTATTTTAGCAATTCTGGATGAAAGTGATAAAAATCGCGGATTTATGACCCAGCATTTGGTATATAGAGAAAAATATCCAGAAATGATTTCAAAACTTCTTTATTATCTATAATTTTCATTAGAAATTGGAACTGGAGAGGGTTCGCACCCCTCAAACCCCTATATAAAATATATTTTAGCGATTCTTGTCGAAGTGACGAAAAATGGCGTACTAATGGCCCAGCGTTAGGTACATATAGAAAAATTTCCAGAAAGAGTTTTTCCTCGACTTCTATGCTATATATAAATGTTCTTTAGAAAATGGAAATGGAGAGAGATCGTGGCCCTTCTAATGCCGATCAAATGCCGACTTTTTCCTTATCTATCAATTTATCCCTTGAAACTTGTAATGAAGAGGACTCGCGACCCCTCCAACACCTGTATAAAATATATATTTAAACAAATCTGGTCGAGCTGACCGAAAATGGCGGAATTATGGTCCAGCATTTTGTATATAGAGAAAAAATAACAGAAAGATTTATCCCCGACTTTTTCTGTATATGTCAAATTTTTCCCTAGATTACTCGGTCAAATTTTTGTCACATCGAACCGACTCTCTAAAATATAATCTATATAGGAGATAGAGGGGTCGCGAACCCTCTCCAGTTTCACCTTCTAAGGAAAAAATCGGGGAAAAGCTCTTTCTGGAAATTTTTCAGTATGTACCAAATGCTGGGCGACATGTCCGCCGATTTTGGTCACTTTCGACCCGAATTGCTAAAATATATTCGATTTATTTTTTCCCTATCTATCAATTTTTCCCTAGATCTGGATCTGGAGAGGCACCTATTTCAGGTATGTATATTTTAGTGATTCTGGTAGAAGGTGACCAAAAATTGCGGTTTCATGGCCCAGCATTTGGTATATACAGAAAAATATCCAGAAATGTTTTTCCCCGACATTTTGTCTATCTATTAATTTTCCTTAGAAATTTGAACTGGAGAGGGTTCGCAACCCTGAAACTCCTATATAGAATATATTTTAGCGATTCTGGTCGAAAGTGATTAAATATGGCGGACTGCCCAGCATTTGGTATATAGAGAAAAATTTCCAGAAATATATTTTCTCCGATATTTGCCTATCTATCAGTTTTTCCCCTGAACCTGGATATGGAGAGGGTTCGCGGCCCCTGTATCCCCTATATAGAAGGTATTTTATCGATTCTAGTCGAAAGTGACCAAAAATAGCGGATTTATGACCAAGCATTTGGTATATAGAGAAAAATATAAACAAAGGCTTTCTCTCCGACTTTTTCACTATCGATTAATTTTCCTTAGAAACTGGAACTAGAGAGGGTTCGCACCCCTCAAACCCCTACATTAAATATATTTTAGCGAGTCTGGTCGAAGTGAACAAAAAGGGCGGACTTATGTCCCAGCATTTTAGTATATAGAGAAAAATTTCAAGAAAATTTTTCCCCCGACATTTTTACTATCTATCAATTTTCTCTAGAAACTGGACATGGAGAGGGTTCGCGGCCCCTGTATCCCCTGTATAGAAGATATTTTAGCGATTCTGGTCGAAAGTGACAAAAAATGGCGGGTTTATGATCCATCATTTGGTATATAGAGAAAAATTTCCAGAAAGTGTTTTACCTCGACTTTTCCCCTGTATATCAATTTTAACCTAGAAAGTGAAACTGGAGAGGCTTCGCAGCCCCTCTATCCCCTATATAGAATATATTTTACCGAATCTGGTCGAGTTGACCAAAATTGGCGAAATTATGGCCCAGCATTTTTGTATATGTAAAAAAAGTTCTAGAAATATATTCCCCGACTTTTTTACTATCTATCAAATTTCTTTAAAGACTGGAAATCGAGAGTGTCCCTCTATCCCCTATATAAAGTATATTTTTGCGAATCTGGTCGGAATGACCAAAAATAGCGTACTAATGGCCTTTACTAATAGCGTATTAATGGGAATAGCATTAGGAATACAGAAATAAAATTCCAAAAATAAAATTCCGCGACTTTTTTTATTATATGTTAATTTTCCTTAGAATCTTGAACTGTTGACGGTTCGAAGCTATTATATACCCTACATAGAATACATTTTTGCGATTCTGGACAAAAGTGACCGAAAATGGTGGATTTATGGCCCAGCATTTGGTATATAGAGGAAAAATTCCTGAAATATTTTCCCCCGACTTTTTTACTATCTATCAATTTTCCTTAGAAATTGGAACGGGAGAGGGTTCGCGGCCCCTCTATCCCCTATATAAAATAAATTTTAGCGATTCTGATCGAAAGTGACCGAAAAAGGCGGACTTATGGGCCAGCATTTGGTATATAGAAAAAAAAATAACAGTAATAATTTTTTTCCGACTTTTCCCCTATTTATCAATTTTTCCTGTGAAACTGGAAATGGAGAGTGTTGCGGCCCCCCTATCCCCTATATAGAATTTATTTTAGCGAGTCTGGTCGAAGTGAACAAAAATGGCAGACTTATGTCCCAGCATAAAAATTTGCAGAAATTTTTTCCCCCGACTTTTTTTACTTTTTATCAATTTTCTTTAGAAACTGGAAATGGAGAGGGTTCGCGATCCCTCTAATGCCGACCAAATGCCGACCTTTTCGTTATCTATTAATTTGTCCCTTGAAACTTGTAATGAAGAGGACTCGCGAACCCTCCAACCCCTATATAAAATATATTTTAGCGAATCTGGTCGAGCTGACCGAAAATGGCGGAATTATGGTCCAGCATCTGGTATATAGGGAAAAATTAAGAGAAAGATTTTTTCCCTGACTTTTTCCCTATATGTCAATTTTTCCCTATATTCCTCCGCCATTTTTGGTCACTTCGAAGAGACTCGCTAAAATTTATTCTATATAGGGGATAGAGGGGCTGCGCACCCTCTCCAGTTTCACTTTCTAAGGAAAAATTGATACATAGGGAAAAAGTCGGGGAAAAGCTCTTTCTGGAAATTCTTCTCTATGTACCAAATGTTGGGAAAAACTCCGCCATTTTTGGCCGCTTCCGAACAGAATCTCTAAAATATATTTGATATACTTTTTCCCTATCTATCAATTTTTCCCTAGAAACTGGAACTGGAGAGGCACCCGTTTACGATATGTATATTTTAGCGATTTTGGTAAAAAGTAACCAAAAATGGCGGACTTATGTCCCAGCATTTGGTATATAAAGAAAAATTTCCAGAAAGTGTTTTCCCTCGACTTTTCCTCTGTATATCAATTTTAACCTAGAAAGTGAAACTGGAGAGGTTTCATAACCCCTCTACCCCCTATATAGAATATATCTTAGCGAATCTGATCGAGTTGACCAAAACTGGCGGAATCATGGTCCAGCATTTGATATATAGAGAAAAAAATAACAAAAATAATTTTTCGCCGACTTTCACCCTATCTATCAATTTTCCAATTGAAACTGGAAATGGAGAGGTCTGCGACCCCTCTATCCCCCATATAGAATACATGTTAGCGAGTCTGGTCGAAGTGAACAAATATCGCAGATTTATGTCCCAGCATTTTTGTATATAGAAAAAAATTTCTAGAAATGTTTTCCCCCGACATTTTTACTATTATTTTCTTTAGAAACTGGAAATCGAGAATGTCCCCTCTATCCCCTATATAAAGTATATTTTAGCGAGTCTGGTCGAAATGACAAAAAATCGCGTACTAATGACCTTTACTAATGGCGTAGTAATGGGAATAGCATTAGGAATTATTTCCAGAAATAATTTTCCGCGACTTTTTTATTATATATTAATCTTCGTTAGAACCTTGAAATGTAAACGGTTCGAAGCCACTCTATACCCTATATAGAATATATTTTTGCGATTCTGGACAAAAGTGACCAAAAATGGTGGATTTATGGCCCAGCATTTGGTATATAGAGAAAAAATTCCTGAAATATTTTCCCTCGACTTTTCTACTATCTATCAATTTTCCTTAGAAATTGGAACGGGAGAGGGTTCGCGGACCCTCTATTCCCTATATAAAATATACTTTAGCGATTCTGATCGAAAGTTACCGAAAATTGCTGACTTATGGCCCAGCATTTGGTATATAGAGAAAAAATAACAGTAATAATTTTTCTCCGAGTTTTCCCCTATCTAATCTATCAACTTTTCAGTGAAACTGGAAATGGAGAGTGTTGCGGACCCTCTGTCGCCCTATATACAATTTATTTTATCGAGTCTGGTCGAAGTGAACAAAAATGGCGTACTTATGGCCCAGCGTTAGGTATATAGAGAAAAATTTCCAGAAAGAGTTTTTCCTCGGCTTCTATATTATATAAATTTTCTTTAGAAACTGGAAATGGAGAAGGTTCCCGGCCCCTCTAATGCCTACGAAATGCCGACCTTTTCCTTATCTACCAATTTGTCCCTTGAAACTTGTAATGGAGAGGGCTTGCGACCCCTCCAACCCCTATATAAAATATATTTTAGTGAATCTGGTTTAGCTGACTGGAAATGGCGGAATTATGGCGCAGCATTTGGTATATACAGAAAAATTAACAGAAAGATGTTTTTCCTGACTTTTTCCCTGTATGTCAATTTTTCCCTATATTCCTCCGCCATTTTTGGCTACTTCGAAGAAACTCGCTAAAATATATTCTATATAGGGGATAGAGGGGCCGCGAATCCTCTCCAGTTTCACTTTCTAAGGAAAAATTGATGCATAGGGAAAAAGTCGGGGAAAACCTCTTTCTGGAAATTTTTCTCTATGTACCAAATGTTGGAAAAAACTTTGCCATTTTTGGCCACTTCCGAACAGAATCTCTAAAATATATTTGATATACATTTTCCCTATCTATCAATTTTTCCCTAGAAACTGGAACTGGAAAGGCACCCATTTACGATATGCATATTTTAGCGATTCTGGTAGAAAGTGACATAAAACAGCGTACTAATGGCCCGGCATTAGCAATATAGAGAAAAATTTCCAGAAATACTTTACTGCGACTTTTTTACTATAGATCAATTTTCCTTAGAACCTGGAACTAGACAGGGTTCGGAGCCCCCCTATACAAAATACTAAATATCTTTTAGAGAATCTGGTCGAAAGTGACCAAAAAGGGCGTAGTACTAATGGCCAAGTATTTGGTATATAGAGAAAAATATCTTGAAAGATTTTTTCTCGAATTTTTAGCTATCAATTAATTTTTCCTTAGAAACTGGAACTGGAGAAGGTTCACGGCCCTTTCATTCCGTATATAGAATATATTTTAGCAATTCTGGACGAAGGTGATAAAAATGGCGGATTTATGACCCAGCATTTGGTATATAATATTTTTCCCCGTCTTTTTTACTATCTATCAATTTCCTTAGAAACTGGACCTGGAGAGGGTTCGCACCCCTCAAGCCCCTATATAAAATATATTTTAGCGAGTCTTGTCGAAGTGACCAAAAATGGCGTACTAATGGCCCAGCGTTAGGTATATAGAGAAGAATTTCCAGAAAGAGTTTTTCCCCGACTTCTTTACTATATACTAGTATCCGTCAGGCCGAAATGTCGGAGCATGAGGCGCGTAAACTTAAAAGATATTATTTTAAAAGATATTTTATTTCCTAGATTGCTGTTTAATAGTATAAAAGTAAGTTTGAAATAACAATCGTCGCTACCTCATTTTAAAGTGTTTAACTCAGTTGCCTCGGGTAATGCACAAATTCTAATCTGTCAGCAAGTGCTTCCATACTTCTAGTTTGGGTCCTTAGCGAAAATTGCTTCCATTAGAACTTTCTCTAAATGACAAACTACAGTAAAAAGGACATAAGTGGTTTTATGTGACAACACCTTTAGATGGATATCCACAGCAGTTTTTGGCAATGTTAAACTCGAGGATCCATGTATGGTGGCATGGTATTCAACAGTTAAAGGTAACTAACTTCGTGTGAATGAAGCTTTTTCTTCTTTCCAATATTTACAAATAGGTTTGATAAAAAAAAAAAAAAAAAATTACAGTTAGAAATGGCTCATGATACTCAACAAAATGAACTATTATGGCCTGTGGCAAACCTCGAGGTTGAAAACGTGGGCCATAGGCAATATCTTTTATCGTACTTACGTTTACGAATTCTCACTCCGTTCAGATATTGGTATGTAGCATAATGCATAACCCTGCATCCAACTGCTGAGGAAAGTCTAGACTGTAAGTCCAGACGCGTGATCATCTTCACTCCATCTTGCTATTTAATCATTGTGATCTGCTAAAATTCTTGTTTATTGGTCCCCGCTTTGATTTAAGAAGTACTTCTTGATTATATTCTTTAGCTTGCTTGGTTTTGAGAAAAAGACATATGGCACCTTCAAATTATTCAAGTTAGCCGAAAGTAGTATATCTTTGCGTCGTTTCATAAGGGGTGAGAGTTAGTCAAAAACTTGACTCACGCAAAGTGAGTTCAGAGTCTTTCGGAACTGTGTCTGCTGATCGTCGTTTTGTCTCAATGAGTTTGTTAATGGGAAACATTTTTTAAAAGCTCTAAGCATTTTTTTATCCGCAAAGAATCAAAATGACTTTTAAAGAATATCTCTTATATAGAGGGATGCCTTTTACGCGATGTAACTACCTAATACGTCCAAGGATTTAAACAAGTAAGCCTCTAAAAGGCTAAATGTTATCTATTTTACCTTTGAGATATCTTTGTTCAAGGTCAGCCGTAAGACGACATCCTATCATTGAAAATTCGTCAATAATGAGAAATAACACCGTATCCATTTTGAGCTGCAGATGTATTGTTGACTTTTTAAATTAGCGAACAATTTAAAACACGTTGGTTCTTTAAGCACTGCGTGAGTTACCTTGTCTTTGACATTAAATGCAAGTAGATAAGGATTGACAGTTCTATGTCAGCTGCACGCGCTGCACGACCTCTGTGCACCTGTGAAGGTCATGCTGCACGGGTGTGATGTCCTCTAAGAGGAGGGTTCAAGGTTATGCGGCACGGCGGTGGAGGTTGTCCTCTAAGAGAAGGTTATGCGGCGGGGTCTTATAAGACGATGTTAACTTTTGAAAAATTAATGTGTAATTAAGAAATTTTAATTGGGGGACTTTAACTTTTCGGGGTATTTTTTGAAGAGTGAATTTTTTTGGGAGAATGATTTTTTTTTTCCTCACCGTACTGCAGTACGAGGGGTTATTTTGAGTTTGATTTTTTCACTAATGATAATTAATTAAGAAGTTTTAATTGGGGGACTTTAACTTTTTTTGGGGATAATTTTTGAGATAGGATTTTTAGGGTCCATTGATTTTTCTTTTCGTCGTACTACAGTACGAGGGGTTTTTTTGAGTTTGATTTTTTACTAATGATAATTAATTTTAATTGGGGGAGTTTAAATTTTTCGGAGTAATTTTTAAAGAGTGAATTTTTTTGGGAGATAGATTTTTCTTTTAGTTGCACTACAGTACGAAGAGGTATTTTTGCATTATAAAAATTCATTAATGATAATTAATTAAGAAATTTTAATTGCGAAATTTAAAATTTTTTGAGGATAATTTTAGGAGATAGAATTTTTTCGCGGACATTAATTTTTTAGCGCACTACAGTTTTTGGTGATATTTTAATTTGTAAAAAAATAAATTAATGATAATTAAGATATTTTAATTGGGAGACTTTTAATTTTAGGGAAAAATTTTTGAGATAGATTTTTTTTTTTCGGAATACTACAGTACGAGGGGTCATTTGTACTTTTAAAAATTAATTTAGAAATTTTAATGAGGAGACTTAAAATTTTTAGGGGCATAGTTTTTGTGTTAGAATTTTTAATAGTGGTGATTTTTAATATTAATTTGAGAACTTGAAAATATTTTTTTTCTTTTTCACGATTTTTCATTGGCAATCGAATTTTAAACATTCATTGAACATTTTAATTGGGAGACTTTATCTTTTAACGCAAATTTTTAGATAAAAATGGAATTTTAAACATAAATTGGATGAGAGGACTTTTCGCGATTCAATTTAGTGACGGATACGCTCGAATATTGAGTATTAATTAAAATTATGAATGATTGTGAATTTTTGTTATTTAGTGTTAGAATTTATGTCTGCAAATTTTTGAATAGTACTACCCCACCCGTGGCTGAGAGGTTCTGCTCACGAAGCTAATAGACCTGAAGTGCTGGGTTCGATCCCAATCGCGCCCGTCGGCCTAATCGTTCGGAATTTTGTTTAAGCCATGGATTTGCATGCGTAAATATGGGTTAGGTTCCCTTAAAAAGACCCTCACGAAGGGCACTCCCCACCTTTATCCATAGTGTAGATAATCAATCGCGTCCGTCGGCCTAATCGTTCGGAGTTTTCTTCGAGCCATAGATTCGCATGCGTAAATTAGGGTTAGGTTCCCTTAGAAAGACCCTCACGAAGGGCACTCCCCCCCTCGGGCCTAGTGTAGATAATCGGCCGTTAAAATAAACCCACCTTTTTAATAGTACTAGCAAACTTTAGAATTTTTTTTCTGAATCCGTGTTAGATTAGTGGATATTTTTTCGCGGTTTTAGATATAAATAGAAATTTGTAAGATATTTATTAGGATATCGGTTTTTGGTTTGTTTTGCAATGTTTAGGTATGTATTGCTTAATCCATATGAAAATATATTTTGAAAAAAACATGAAATGCCATTCATAAAGATATTAGGAAATTTCCCCCCCTACCCCCTTTTTCCCCCTAAATGAATATCTATATATTTGTAAAATATGGGGCTACCTATTCAATGGTCCGTTTGAATTAGCAATGTCCCTTAAAATTTTATTGACGCATGTTTTTGAAAAGTTTCATATTTTTAAAAACTAGAAAATCGATTTTCTAAACGAAGCGCTTTTTAAACATATGTAATTTTTGAACGTTTTTATTAAAATACTTTGAATTTTTAATAAGATATTGGGAAAAAAACGCACTTTTTGCAAATTTTCGCTCATACTAATAATTGCGCTTTTTAGAATAAGACTACTTAATGCCTTAGTGTTAAACACCAATTTATGTTACATAACATTACCAAAAAGAAAACACGCTTACTTTAATATTTTCCGACATAGGTAACATCATGAAGCCTTCGAGAAACGCGTGTGATAATGTCCACTGTACTAAGTTCGTTATCTTGCGAACATGAAGTAATTCACTTTATATAGATAAGGGTTTTTCCCAAATACAGTAGGTTAAACGATATTAGATTTCAATTTCGATTGACTAATGGGGGTTACAAATTAAGATTAGCTAATGAGAGTTAAAAATTAATGTGTAGCGTAATTGGATATTTTTTTTTGTTAAAGCGATTAAAATTAAAAACATTATTAAAGATTGACTCATGTGATTTCAACATATTACCTCACTACTAACGATTTTTATTTTTGAACGCATAATTAACATTTAATATTACATCACACAAAACGAATTTAATTAATAAATGCATAATTAAGATTTTCAAATAATTAATTTAATATTACGTCACACAAAACGAATTAACTGAATAAATGCATAATTTAGTTTGCGTCACAATTTTTGAATGATTTTATTAATATAGAATTTATATCAAATTGGGGGTCATTTTTTCTCATCGATTTATTTTAAATAAAATTGGAATATTTTTGAATACTATATTAACAATTTAATGCATGTGTTACATTTATTTTTGATTTAACTATTATAAAATTAGACCTTTTAAAACGGATACTTTTTTAATTGATTCATTAACCGCGAGAATACTTCAAACACGTCATTGATGAGTCATCACACATAAGTAAATTTTCACTCGTAAACATGAAAGATTAATAAATATATTGAGGTATATGAAAAGTGACACTCATTTCATGCAGTGGACTTTGAACTTTTAGTCTAGTTCTAATTTCGATCTAGTTCAAATTTGACTAAGTTAACACGTTACGTAATAGAGGGGAGCTTAATACTATGTATTAATATAACTATGATTTTTTACTAGGATAAAATTTTTATCATCGGAAAAACACATCTTTAAGAGATTTAAAATAAATATTTATAAATTGTTAGCTTAACATGCTATATAAAGTTTATTTTATTTTTTGGGAATTAAAACAGATTTTTGAAAAATAAACTGAATAAAATATAATTCAATTAAACAATTAAAAAAGAAATGAATTAATACAAGCTTACCTGAAACATGTGTACATCCTTAGCTACTTGACTAGAAAGGAAAAATTTTACAAGTTCTTATCGAAAGGGTTTACCCAATCTAGTCTCCCACGTCATCAGTGTTATCATACATTACGTGATGGGGTTTCCCCAACATGTGATAATCCCGTTCGCCACCTTTAGAATTAAAAATATATGGAAATATATAATTTAATATCATTAAATATTTAGTATCTTCACACATAATTAACACATGTTAATTAAATACGATTAAATTTAAAAGAAATCTTAATTTTCATTAAATTAAAAAGAAATTGTACATTTAACTTTTAATCTAGCAAATATTAAAACATGAAAGAAATGATTGCGCTTTTAGAGCATGTAACTTTAATCATAAAAATTTCAATACTTATCACTTTCAAATGAAAATGATAAACCTTTATTTAATATTTTTCAATTAATAATTAGAGGCATACAATTAACTAGAAACTTAAGTATAAAAACATAAATGAATATCTAGCAATAAGGTCATCATTTTTAATAAAAAAATAATATTTTAGGTTAATTATAGACGTACTAGTATTTTTAGACTAGCAGAATATCCTCTTTTTTAGAAAATATATTTCTGGTTTAATTTTAAATTATTTTTTAAATATTCTATACTGAGAAAACAAGGGATATGCTTTTTGACTATTTTATTTGAATATTAGAATTGTTTCACATTTAGAAATATATCTTATCAAAATGAATTCGAAATATTTAGATTTGTTTTTTATTAATAATTTGAAAAATAAAACATTTAGAAGTAAATTGACTTACTTTTGTTTTTGTTACATAAAAATCCAAAAGGCTTTAAAAAGAGTAGCAACACTTCACATGAGTTTTGTGATACTATATGGAATGAATTAGAATTTTGAACACCAATATCTTATCTATTTGGGTATTTCCATGAATACGTGATTCATGAGATAAGCAGAATGTTATGTTCAAATATAAATCTAAGAACAGTGTTAATGAATTTACTTTATTCATATCGTATATACTTTAGATATAATTAATATAATGTGTAATTAATAAGGGATTTAATTAATATGATGCGTTTTTAAGTAAAATCTAAATATAATTGAATCTTTTTCAGTCTTATTTAATAGAAGAGGAATGCTTTTCAAATTTGGTGATATTTTTTATAAACATTTTTAATACGCAACTAAGATATTAGAATGATTTTTTAAACTAATTAATGTGTAATTAACAATTTCCTATTGATTTTTCAAAATTAAAATCTAAATATAATTGTATCTTTTCCAGTCTTATTTAATAGAAGAGGAACGCTTTTCAAATTTATTAAGAAACATGTAAGTTATTATTAGCTTGGAAATTGCAACTGAATTAAAAATTGACTTTTCACATAGAATTAGTCTTTTGCTAAATTTTCAATGAAAATATTTCTCACTTAAAAGTTTACTTCTAACATTGAAAAAGTCATATACTTGGAATTTTTACCTGGAAAATTTTCTCACATGGAAAAAGGCTTTAGTGATTGTATTAGAATAAAAACTTATCATATTAAAATTTTTAATAAGTAAATTATTATTATTAAATCTATGTCTACCACCACTCACTTTATTTACAAATAAATATTTATCACTTTTTAATGGAAAGAAGAATGGTAGGTAAACCTTTCGTTTAATATTTTTTAATTAATATGAGCCTTTTTTTTTTTCAGTGCGACTCTTTCAAATTTAAAACCCTTTGAGAGCTTTTATAGGGATAACATAAAAAAATCGAAGTCTCCCAATTCACCAATAAAGGATTTATACTAAATACACTACAGACATTGTTGTTTTAACATGATTTGAAAATTTTTAATTCAAGTTATTTTGAAAACTCTACTCATTTTGTAGGGAGAAAAAAAAAACATGCATTTATAAATTTTTAGTTTCACATATTACACACTAAATAAAATATATATTAAGATAAAACATTTGCAAACTCATTTTTAAAAAGGAAAGACATAACATTATTTCACTTTTTCGTTAAGCATATTTACATGTCACAAGCAGGCTATACACAAATTAGATAGTTAGCACACAAGTTACTTCAGCGAAAAATCCCTCTTCCTTATCTAAATGATTCATAGGGAGGTGACGCATACCTCCCTCATGAATATGTTATACAAACGATATATTAATTTTATGAGTTTAATGAATTTAAATTTTAACTAAATCCCATAATAAATTTAACTTTATTAGATAACATTCAATCATTTTTATATTTCAAAACGGAGAAAATTATTGAATATCACCTATCAAGTACATACTTTTTCACTCACATGTTATAAAAACACTTCTCAATATTCAAATTTAATGATATTTCGACATCTCTCGTCAAGCTTTTTAAGAATGAAAGACTCTTTCATTAGAATATTTAGCTTTTTGTATATAATTTTAGCAATAAATATATAATGCACTCCGCTTTGTCAAACTTTGTCATTTAACATTAAATTAATTCAGTGCAAAGCAATTCAAATTTAGGATTTTTTATTTTTAGGGTAGATAAGTATATATGTTTATGTATACATGTGCATATATGTGTGTGTGTGTGTATTTGTAAATGGGAAAAAAAAATTAAAAGGTATACAAATTAAAAGTTTTAAAAATTATTTTAAAAAATTACAAGACAATATTAAAGATTTGAACTACTGATAAAAATGCTTTGAAAATTATTAAAAAATATTACAAGACAATATTAAAGATTTGAACAACTGATAAAAATGCTTTGAAAAACATTAAAATTTTCTTTAAATGTTTCATTCATATTTTAAAGTCAACAAATTTTAATACATAGCATTTTGTATACGTACACATACGTAGCACATACATACATTTGAGGTATGTTAACATAACAAATGTTTTAAATATTTCGTTGCTATTTCCAAGTTAGTCAATTTATACTTTTTTGAAGATGCATATACATATATTTGTAAATTTTAATGTTTTCTGTTTTTACTGACTAGTTATTTATCCTAGCTATCATTTATTTACACAAAAAACCAACTGCTTTTCAAACGACTATATGATTATCAAAACAATCCAAAACCTTTTATCTACACAGGCGCAAACATTTAAAAAAACTAAAGTACGCATTTTTAATCCAATAAATAATGACTAATTTAATAGGTTATGTCCTAACTTGAATGATACCTTTTATGTGACATTGCTAAACAAGCTACCATTATGTCATTACTTGTAAAAATAACATGATAACTTGTTTCACTATACTAACTTAATAATTTTCGTAGGTTTTATATAATAATCGACATGTTTGGTTATCTCTCAACACAGTTTTCTGAAATAAATCCAAAAAAGTTTGCTACTATTAAAAAACCTGCTTATAATTTAGATAGTTTTCACTCTTTATATTTCAAAACATGCATATTATTACAAAACACAAAATATTTGAATTAAATAATCACTATTTTTCACAAGTTTGCAATATTTTTATGCTAACTAGGGTTAGTAGTATTCAGATTTAAATATATCTTTATAGATTAAACATGAAAATTAATGTGTATAACAATACTTTTACTATTTTTAGTTAAACTTAGTGTTATGAAATACATCCAGTTAACTTTAAATTGTACTATTACAAATCAATGTTTTAAAATTCATTAAAATTATTAAATACTATTTCATTAAAATTTTAAAATTCATTTTTATATACAAACACACAAAATAATAATACTTATCTAATACGGCAGCTAGCAGTCTTAAGCACAACCTTCTCTTACAAAATCTAAAAGTGAAATGAATAATTCAAATCCTTATCAGCTAATCTTATCAACTGATTAGATCTAGTCACGTGATATATGACATCACTTATCACTGATGACGTAGGGGTTATCACGTGATAGGGAATCCCCATCACGTGGTATATGATATCACTGATGACGTAGGGGTTATCACGTGACTAGATCTAATCAGTTGATAAGATTAGTTGATAAGGACTTAGATTATTCATTTCGCTTTTAGATTTTGTAAGAGAAGGTTGTGCTTAAGACTGCTAGCTGTCGTATTAGATAAGTATTATTATTTTGTGTGTTTGTATATAAAAATGAATTTTAAAATTTTAATGAAATAGTATTTAATAATTTTAATGAATTTTAAAACATTAATTTGTAATAGTACAATTTAAAGTTAACTGGATATATTTCATAACACTAAGTTTAACTAAAAATAGTAAAAGGATTGTTATACACATTAATTTTCATGTTTAATCTATAAAAATAATTTTAAGTCTGAATAATACTAACCTAGTTAGCATAAAAATATTGCAAACTTGTGAAAAATAGTGATTATTTAATTCAAATATTTTGTGTTTTGTAATAATATGCATGTTTTGAAATATAAAGAGTGAAAACTATCTAAATTATAAGCAGGTTTTTTAATAGTAGCAAACTTTTTTGGATTTATTTCAGAAAACTATGTTGAGAGATAACCAAACATGTCGATTATTATATAAAACCTACGAAAATTATTAAGTTAGTATAGTGAAACAAGTTATCATGTTATTTTTACAAGTAATGACATAATGGTAGCTTGTTTAGCAATGTCACATAAAAGGTATCATTCAAGTTAGGACATAACCAGTGGTGGGATTCAGCTGGTTCGCACCGGTTCGATAGAACCGGTTGTTAATTTGTGTTCAATTCGGCGAACCGGTTGTTAAAATGATACTTCAAATGCGAAAATCGCATTTACGTTAATTTACTTTTTTTAAATGTTTATCTGCACAACAGCGTTTTCTAACCATAACACTGTGACATGTTCTGATTTGTTTCATTTACTAAATTATTTTTTATTTGCAAAAAATATTTTTTTTTTCATCAGTCCTGTAAGGAGCTTAAAAAATTATATATGATATTTTGAAGATTTGAAGAATTTTGGGATACAAATCGGCAGCATATAGGCTAATCCTAGTAATATGGCATGCTTATTGAACATTAAAATAACTACTTATATTCTAGTAAAGGGCTACTTTGCTTTGACTGCTTCTTTTGAAAATATACGGAATGTTTCCTGCGTTATCCCTGATCAATAGCTAATGACTAAATCGTTAGATTTAGTTATATACTTCCAACTGCGTATATATATTTTTAAATATTTTTCTTCATATCTTAGAAGTCATTTAAATCAAAGTAGTTATTTTCATAAATGTAACAAATTAAAATTTTTATAAGATCCCTGAGTTCTATCAGTTCTATTTAAAAAAAGATTTTCCATGCTCTAACAAATGAAAAACATTGTATGGTCTAAACTTGCCGAGTTCTGATGTCTTATGAATTTCCAGCGTTGCCTGTCCCACCTTTTTATTTTACTAAGAAATGGTAAAAAATTCTGAAATTCTAAATATCATAACTCGAGAAGTTTCGGTCGTGCAAAAATATGTCTAGCTTGTTATAGCATGGATAATGTTTTTCCTAAATGTGTTATTGAACACAAAAGACCGCATAAAAATTTAAATTTTTTCTAAAGTAAAAACGTTTTCTAAGATGATGAACAACATTTGAAATATTTTTGAAATGAGAAGTATTCTAAATTTAACGATTTAGGAAATAGCTCTCTGTCAGCGATAAGGAAGGACGCTCTAACACATAACTGATGGTATTGTCTATTTTAATATTGTCTATTTCTAATTATGATTGCCTATTTTAAATGAAATTGCTCGTGTTTCAAAAGCACTGCGAGCAAGAAGTATAAGCATCGTAAAGAATGAAAAGTAATGAGAAAATGTTTGAAATGCTTCGGAAGGAAAAAGCATATACGACGAGGAGGGTTTGATTATTTCAGAAACTTGAAAAAATATTAAATTTGTATTCCATGGAAAACAGCTGAAGAACTATTATTTATATTTAATGCCACTTATAATTAATATTAATGATTATCGAGGTTTTCAAAAATCTATTTTAAATATTTTTCTAAAGCTATGGAGCTTTTTAAAAGTATTCAAAAGGCTAAAAATATTGTCAGAACAAGTGCTATACAAGTTCAGCCGAAATGAAAAAGGGGTTTCCAAAGATAAACATAATATGGTCAGAGAAGAGAAGTCGACTAATTATTTCTAATGTATCAAACATAATGACAATTAGCCTAATTGCCCTAAAAACCTCTAAAAGAATGGGTTCCTACTTTTATAGTAAATGTATGTAAGAAAGAAGCACAGATCCGATAATGTTCGAGTAAAGAAAAAGAAAATTGAAAGTGAGGACGCTTATCAAGAAGCTAATGTAAATATTTCAAATAACCCAAGTTATTTAATATTTTAAAACTATTTTCTATACTATAATCTATTTTTTGTTCCTCGTTTTATTTAAGTATTAACTATATGAAATATATACTACCTTTTTGAATACGCTTTTTAAGCTTTTCAATATCATAAAGTTATTTTCAGTACATGGTACTCAAAATAATTTGAATTTATTTTTGCTAGTTTCAATACGAACATGTATAGTGTGCTGATCCATTTCATCGACAGCTGTTATTCATGGGCAGTTATTGTATGAAAGGTCTTTAAAAAGATGTTGCATGCTTTGAACTGAACAAAATTTTATTATTGATACAAAATTCTTTTTCGCGTGCACAATTTTGTTACTACAGAAATAATTTTAGAGTCATTTGGAACTAATTATAAAAGCCGGCATTGACGAGTATCTCGGTTAAATTTGCGACTTTGGTGACAAAACCCAACATAAAACATGCATTCCAAAAATTCAGAAACCAAGCATCTACCACTCACAAGAGCCGATTTATCGAGATTAACGTTGAAAAAATTACAAGCATTTATCACCAAAGCAAGAATGTCAATAGGAAAGCTTGACATTCAATAAATTGGTAAACTCACGAGAATAAACTTCGGCAATATCTCGAGCTCTTCCTACAGTTAGCGTTTTTAATATCTAACTGATTGCAACTTCAGATCACAGACATGGGTTAATTTTTAAGCTTAAATTTCTGCTATTTTTGAGTTATCCTTATTGTATTATACTGCACATTATTTATGCAGTTTCTGATAAAAAATTCTAATCAGGGCTTCATGATTGCCGAATATTTATTAAATAAATTATGTCCTTTAATAAGGAACCATGTTTCTAGATTTTTATTTTTTTTCTATACGAATAGATCAAAGTTTGTTTTAACAATGCTCTTATAATACTGGAAAGTGTTTCATAATGTATGTGTGATGCGTCATTTTGCTTTCTTGTTTATGCATCAAAAATCATTCCAGCAGCGAACCGGTTGTTAAATTATTTGAAACCCACCACTGGACATAACCTATTAAATTAGTCATTATTTATTGGATTAAAAATGCGGACTTTAGTTTTTTAAAATGTTTGCGCCTGTGTAGATAAAAGGTTTTGGATTGTTTTGATAATCATATAGTCGTTTGAAAAGCAGTTGTTTTTTTGTGTAAATAAATGATAGCTAGGATAAATTACTAGTCAGTAAAAACAGAAAACATTAAAATTTACAAATATATGTATATGCATCTTCAAAAAAGTATAAATTGACTAACTTGGAAATAGCAACGAAATATTTAAAACATTTGTTATGTTAACATACCTCAAATGTATGTATGTGCTACGTATGTGTACGTATGCAAAATGCTATGCATTAAAATTTGTTGACTTTAAAATATGAATGAAACATTTTTTAAAAAATTTTAATGTTTTTCAAAGCATTTTTATCAGTTGTTCAAATCTTTAATATTGTCTGGTAATATTTTTTAATAATTTTCAAAGCATTTTTATCAGTAGTTCAAATCTTTAATGTTGTCTTGTAATTTTTTAAAATAATTTTTAAAACTTTTAATTTGTATACCTTTTATATTTTTTTCCCATTTACTAATACACACACACACACACACATATATGCACATGTATACATAAACATATATACTTATCTACCCTAAAAATAAAAAATCCTAAGTTTGAATTGCTTTGCACTGAATTAATTTAATGTTAAATGACAAAGTTTGACAAAGCGGAGTGCATTATATATTTATTGCTAAAATTATATACAAAAAGCTAAATATTCTAATGAAAGAGTCTTTCATTCTTAAAAAGCTTGACGAGAGATGTCGAAATATCATTAAATTTGAATATTGAGAAGTGTTTTTATAACATGTGAGTGAAAAAGTATGTACTTGATAGGTGATATTCAATAATTTTCTCCGTTTTGAAATATAAAAATGATTGAATGTTATCTAATAAAGTTAAATTTATTATGGGATTTAGTTAAAATTTAAATTCATTAAACTCATAAAATTAATATATCGTTTGTATAACATATTCATGAGGGAGGTATGCGTCACCTCCCTATGAATCATTTAGATAAGGAAGAGGGATTTTTCGCTGAAGTAACTTGTGTGCTAACTATCTAATTTGTGTATAGCCTGCTTGTGACATGTAAATATGCTTAACGAAAAAGTGAAATAATGTTATGTCTTTCCTTTTTAAAAATGAGTTTGCAAATGTTTTATCTTAATATATATTTTATTTAGTGTATAATATGTGAAACTAAAAATTTATAAATGCATGTTTTTTTTTCTCCCTACAAAATGAGTAGAGTTTTCAAAAGAACTTGAATTAAAAATTTTCAAATCATGTTAAAACAACAATGTCTGTAGTGTATTTAGTATAAATCCTTTATTGGTGAAATGGGAGACTTCAATTTTTTTATGTTATCCCTATAAAAGCTCTCAAAGGGTTTTAAATTTGAAAGAGTCGCACTGAAAAAAAAAAGGCTCATATTAATTAAAAAATATTAAACGAAAGGTTTACCTACCATTCTTCTTTCCATTAAAAAGTGATAAATATTTATTTGTAAATAAAGTGAGTGGTGGTAGACATAGATTTAATAATAATAATTTACTTATTAAAAATTTTAATATGATAAGTTTTTATTCTAATACAATCACTAAAGCCTTTTTCCATGTGAGAAAATTTTCCAGGTAAAAATTCCAAGTATATGACTTTTTCAATGTTAGAAGTAAACTTTTAAGTGAGAAATATTTTCATTGAAAATTTAGCAAAAGACTAATTCTATGTGAAAAGTCAATTTTTAATTCAGTTGCAATTTCCAAGCTAATAATAACTTACATGTTTCTTAATAAATTTGAAAAGCGTTCCTCTTCTATTAAATAAGACTGGAAAAGATACAATTATATTTAGATTTTAATTTTGAAAAATCAATAGGGAATTGTTAATTACACATTAATTAGTTTAAAAAATCATGCTAATATCTTAGTTGCGTATTAAAAATGTTTATAAAAAATATCACCAAATTTGAAAAGCATTCCTCTTCTATTAAATAAGACTGAAAAAGATTCAATTATATTTAGATTTTACTTAAAAACGCATCATATTAATTAAATCCCTTATTAATTACACATTATATTAATTATATCTAAAGTATATACGATATGAATAAAGTAAATTCATTAACACTGTTCTTAGATTTATATTTGAACATAACATTCTACTTATCTCATGAATCACGTATTCATGGAAATACCCAAATAGATAAGATATTGGTGTTCAAAATTCTAATTCATTCCATATAGTATCACAAAACTCATGTGAAGTGTTGCTACTCTTTTTAAAGCCTTTTGGATTTTTATGTAACAAAAACAAAAGTAAGTCAATTTACTTCTAAATGTTTTATTTTTCAAATTATTAATAAAAAACAAATCTAAATATTTCGAATTCATTTTGATAAGATATATTTCTAAATGTGAAACAATTCTAATATTCAAATAAAATAGTCAAAAAGCATATCCCTTGTTTTCTCAGTATAGAATATTTAAAAAATAATTTAAAATTAAACCAGAAATATATTTTCTAAAAAAGAGGATATTCTGCTAGTCTAAAAATACTAGTACGTCTATAATTAACCTAAAATATTAATTTTTTTATTAAAAATGATGACCTTATTGCTAGATATTCATTTATGTTTTTATACTTAAGTTTCTAGTTAATTGTATGCCTCTAACTATTAATTGAAACATATTAAATAAAGGTTTATCATTTTCATTTGAAAGTGATAAGTATTGAAATTTTTATGATTAAAGTTACATGCTCTAAAAGCGCAATCATTTCTTTCATGTTTTAATATTTGCTAGATTAAAAGTTAAATGTACAATTTCTTTTTAATTTAATGAAAATTATGATTTCTTTTAAATTTAATCGTATTTAATTAACATGTGTTAATTATGTGTGAAGATACTAAATATTTAATGATATTAAATTATATATTTCCATATATTTTTAATTCTAAAGGTGGCGAACGGGATTATCACATGTTGGGGAAACCCCATCACGTAATGTATGATAACACTGATGACGTGGGAGACTAGATTGGGTAAACCCTTTCGATAAGAACTTGTAAAATTTTTCCTTTCTAGTCAAGTAGCTAAGGATGTACACATGTTTCAGGTAAGCTTGTATTAATTCATTTCTTTTTTAATTGTTTAATTGAATTATATTTTATTCAGTTTATTTTTCAAAAATCTGTTTTAATTCCCAAAAAATAAAATAAACTTTATATAGCATGTTAAGCTAACAATTTATAAATATTTATTTTAAATCTCTTAAAGATGTGTTTTTCCGATGATAAAAATTTTATCCTAGTAAAAAATCATAGTTATATTAATACATAGTATTAAGCTCCCCTCTATTACGTAACGTGTTAACTTAGTCAAATTTGAACTAGATCGAAATTAGAACTAGACTAAAAGTTCAAAGTCCACTGCATGAAATGAGTGTCACTTTTCATATACCTCAATATATTTATTAATCTTTCATGTTTACGAGTGAAAATTTACTTATGTGTGATGACTCATCAATGACGTGTTTGAAGTATTCTCGCGGTTAATGAATCAATTAAAAAAGTATCCGTTTTAAAAGGTCTAATTTTATAATAGTTAAATCAAAAATAAATGTAACACATGCATTAAATTGTTAATATAGTATTCAAAAATATTCCAATTTTATTTAAAATAAATCGATGAGAAAAAATGACCCCCAATTTGATATAAATTCTATATTAATAAAATCATTCAAAAATTGTGACGCAAACTAAATTATGCATTTATTCAGTTAATTCGTTTTGTGTGACGTAATATTAAATTAATTATTTGAAAATCTTAATTATGCATTTATTAATTAAATTCGTTTTGTGTGATGTAATATTAAATGTTAATTATGCGTTCAAAAATAAAAATCGTTAGTAGTGAGGTAATATGTTGAAATCACATGAGTCAATCTTTAATAATGTTTTTAATTTTAATCGCTTTAACAAAAAAAAAATATCCAATTACGCTACACATTAATTTTTAACTCTCATTGGCTAATCTTAATTTGTAACCCCCATTAGTCAATCGAAATTGAAATCTAATATCGTTTAACCTACTGTATTTGGGAAAACCCCTTATCTATATAAAGTGAATTACTTCATGTTCGCAAGATAACGAACTTAGTACAGTGGACATTATCACACGCGTTTCTCGAAGGCTTCATGATGTTACCTATGTCGGAAAATATTAAAGTAAGCGTGTTTTCTTTTTGGTAATTTTATGTAACATAAAATAGTGTTTAAAACTAAGGCATTAAGTAGTCTTATTCTAAAAAGCGCAATTATTAGTATGAGCGAAAATTTGCAAAAAGTGCGTTTTTTTCCCAATATCTTATTAAAAATTCAAAGTATTTTAATAAAAACGTTCAAAAATTACATATGTTTAAAAAGCGCTTCGTTTAGAAAATCGATTTTCTAGTTTTTAAAAATATGAAACTTTTCAAAAACATGCGTCAATAAAATTTTAAGGGACATTGCTAATTCAAACGGACCATTGAATAGGTAGCCCCATATTTTACAAATATATAGATATTCATTTAAGGGGAAAAAGGGGGTAGGGGGGGAAATTTCCTAATATCTTTATGAATGGCATTTCATGTTTTTTTCAAAATATATTTTCATATGGATTAAGCAATACATACCTAAACATTGCAAAACAAACCAAAAACCGATATCCTAATAAATATCTTACAAATTTCTATTTATATCTAAAACCGCGAAAAAATATCCACTAATCTAACACGGATTCAGAAAAAAAATTCTAAAGTTTGCTAGTACTATTAAAAAGGTGGGTTTATTTTAACGGCCGATTATCTACACTAGGCCCGAGGGGGGAGTGCCCTTCGTGAGGGTCTTTCTAAGGGAACCTAACCCTAATTTACGCATGCGAATCTATGGCTCGAAGAAAACTCCGAACGATTAGGCCGACGGACGCGATTGATTATCTACACTAGAGATAAAGGTGGGGAGTGCCCTTCGTGAGGGTCTTTTTAAGGGAACCTAACCCATATTTACGCATGCAAATCCATGGCTTAAACAAAATTCCGAACGATTAGGCCGACGGGCGCGATTGGGATCGAACCCAGCACTTCAGGTCTATTAGCTTCGTGAGCAGAACCTCTCAGCCACGGGTGGGGCAGTACTATTCAAAAATTTGCAGACGTAAATTCTAACACTAAATAACAAAACTTCACAATCATTCATAATTTTAATTAATACTCAATATTCGAGCGTATCCGTCACTAAATTGAATCGCGAAAAGTCCTCTCATCTAATTTATGTTTAAAATTCCATTTTTATCTAAAAATTTGCGTTAAAAGATAAAGTCTCCCAATTAAAATGTTTAATGAATGTTTAAAATTCGATTGCCAATGAAAAATCGTGAAAAAGGAAAAAAATATTTTCAAGTTCTCAAATTAATATTAAAAATCACCACTATTAAAAACTCTAACACAAAAATTATGCCCCTAAAAATTTTAAGTCTCCTCATTAAAATTTCTAAATTAATTTTTAAAAGTACAAATGACCCCTCGTACTGTAGTACTCCGAAAAAAAAAATCTATCTCAAAAATTTTTCCCTAAAATTAAAAGTCTCCCAATTAAAATATCTTAATTATCATTAATTTATTTTTCTACAAGTTAAAATATCACCAAAAACTGTAGTGCGCTAAAAAATTAATGTCCGCGAAAAAATTCTATCTCCTAAAATTATCCTCAAAAAATTTTAAGTTTTACAATTAAAATTTCTTAATTAATTATCATTAAGGAATTTTTCAAATGCAAAAATACCTCTTCGTACTGTAGTGCGACTAAAAGAAAAATCTATCTCCCAAAAAAATTCACTCTTTAAAAATTACTCCGAAAAATTTAAAGTCCCCCAATTAAAATTAATTATCATTAGTAAAAATCAAACTCAAAAAAACCCCTCGTACTGTAGTACGACGAAAAGAAAAATCAATGGACCCTAAAAATTCAAAAATTAGCCCCAAATAGTTAAAGTCCCCCAATTAAAATTTCTTAATTAATTATCATTAATGTATTTTTCAAATGTAAAAATAACCCCTCATACTGTAGTTCGACGAAATGAAAAATCAATGACCCCTAAAAATCCTATCTCAAAAATTATCCCCAAAAAAAGTTAAAGTCCCCCAATTAAAACTTCTTAATTAATTAGTGAAAAAATCAAACTCAAAATAACCCCTCGTAGTGCAGTACGGTGAGAAAAATCAATGTCCATGAAAAATTCAATCTTCAAAAAATACCCCGAAAAAGTTAAAGTCCCCCAATTAAAATTTCTTAATTACACATTAATTTTTCAAAAGTTAACATCGTCTTATAAGACGCCGCCGCATAACCTTCTCTTAGAGGACAACCTCCACCGCCGTGCCGCATAACCTTGACCCCTGCTCTTAGAGGACATCACACCCGTGCAGCATGACCTTCACAGGTGCACAGAGGTCGTGCAGCGCGTGAAGCGGACATAGAACTGTCAATCCTTATCTACTAATGCAGCAGTACCTGTTGGTGCAAAAAGAATGATAGCTTCTGATCCTAACTGCTCTATGATTGTTTTACTAATTTCTTTGATTTTTGTACATTTTACAGCTCTTCCTTTTCCAATAATAAAAGTTGATTTAGCGAAATTTGTAACCTTTCTTTGCGAAGACAAAAGCTGTTCTGTGCATAACTGAAGGCAGCATAATTTGTTGTTCTTTCTAATAATTCAGAAATGTTAAAAGTAAAGAGAAACCATTGGATAAGAGAATCTATGGTAAAGATAAAGAATTACCCCGGATATATTTGAGATATTTCGATTTTTTTAATTTAGCTACGATCTTTGAGAACTTGATCCATCGAGTAAGCGGCTTCTTCAAAGCTCCTTTTTAGACTTGCTCGCCTGGCACAGCCCACACTTATTTAATATGGCAACAGGTAATGTTTTGTAACACGTATGTAACACACACTTATAGATAGTCTGCTATACTCCTCTATCAAACTTGATACCTTTATTCATCTGAGTTGTTGTTATATCGTTATTATGAAAACTAGGGGATCGTACCCGGGCTTCCCGGGTTAAAGAATATAGGTGAAAACATTTTTTTAATTGAAAACTAATATTTTTTTTATATGCAATAAATTTTTTAGATCGCCCACTTAGATTAAAAAAGCATTTTTCATATGGAAAATACGAATTATACAATCAAATAAATTTTTTTAATTTATCAAAAACGATATTTTCTTATTAGACGTATGCTAAGAGCTATTTGACCAAGATTTTGCTACTTATGGCATACTTTTATATTCTGATAATTTCAGAGCTTATACAGGTCTGTTAAATTTGTGTTTTATTTATATTATTTTATTTATTCATTCATAGGGAAGTTTTTTTTAATGGATATTACCCGTAAGAAAATGATGAACTCTTTATTTTGTTTTAAGGGCAAACGGATTAATTAATCTTTCGTAATCGAGCTCCACGCGATATAGATAAATTAAAATATATTTCATGCTTTAAAATTGTTTTTAAAACCATAGAAGATGAGTAAACTGAGATGAACTTTGGAAACAAATTCCATTTGGAAAAAAAAAAATCCTATTTAGTGATCTAAAAATTTAAATTGTACGGTTATAAATATGTTAGATTTGTGTTTTTTCGATATTATTCTTTTATTTGTTTATAAAAGAAGTATTAATTTCGTTAATTTGTCTTTCACAAATATCTTAGATTGGTGTTTTTTTTAATATTATTCTTTTATTTGTTTGTAAAGGAAGTATTAATTTCGTTATACAAAAATAGTCAGAAAGAAATGCTGAAAAATGTTTGTTGTTCTATGTGAAAAATGTTTATTATTATTATGTATTTAACCGGCACGTGATAAGATAAACTTAAAATAAAATCATGCTTAAAAATTATTTTAGAAAATATAATATATCAGTCAATTAAGATGCAGTTTTTAAACAAATTGTATTTGAAAGTAAATTTTTTTCCTATGTGACGAAAATTGAAAATGTACGACGGTCAGAAGATTAAAAAATATAAGTAGCGAAAATTTCAAGACCGAAATTTGATCGTGAAATGTTGCCATTCGCAAAATGACATCAGCGTTAAGCAAAGATACGTTTGTTCTTTATAATATAGATAATCAGTAAAATATACCGTATTTACCCGCGTATAAGTCGAGAAATTTTGGACAAAAAAAGAGATTAAATTTGGGAGGGTCGACTTATACGAGGGTCCTTAATTTTTTTTTTTTTTTTTCACAGAAGTCAAAAATGTCCTCGTTTACTGTCGATTTCCATACCAGGAGAGAAAAAAAGGAGACTGAGTGATTGGTTTGGTGCTGGCGATGAATGTACGCCTACTACCCCCCCCCCCCTCCCTCTGAGAGATCAGTAGATAAAATTCCGAGAATGTATCACCCCTATGTGCAATTGAATCGTTCGCGAGTGGCTAGAAACACGTGACTCTCTAAAAACACGTGAAAAGCGTTATATCTTGATTGTTCTTGATAGTACACTTATTCATTATTTCATCGTTTATCTAACTGCACTTTTCTCCTTGTTTCTACTGATATGGCTGATTTAGTTATTAGAAAGCAGAAACGCAAGTCATACGCAGCTGGATTTAAATTTTAAACTTAAAGTTATTTTTTTCTGCGTAAGAGTCTAACATCTGTGCTGCTTCTCGTCAGTTTGGTGTTCACGAAAAATTGATTTGTGATTGGCGCAAGAATAAGGCAAAGCTAGAAAACATCCCGAAATCAAAAAAGGATTTGCGCATGGGAAATCGCCCTTTCCAGGACTCGAAAATGTATTGCATGATTGGGTTGTAGAGTGCCGGCGGAATGGTTTTCTTGTCACTAGAACTGCAATACGTTTATGAGCAATGAAGTTTGCAAAAGAAGAAAAGTATGGTATTCCAAACACGTTTCGTGCATCAGAACATTGATGCACTAGATTTATGAATCGTCGTGATTTGACTTTACGCCAGCTCACTAAACTGGCACAAAAATTACCAGCTGACTTGGAAGCACAGATTATGAAATTTTAAAAATACGTCATCGATCAAAGAAAAATGAAATCTTTTGAACTTTGCCATATAGGAAATATGAACGAAACACCCCTGTGTTTCGACCTACCAGAAAATAAAACCGTGAACTGCAAGGGGGAAAAGGCATTTTGGTAAAAACGACTGGGCACGAAAACACCGGATTCACGGTCGTTCTTTCCTGTTTGGCCGACGGTAATAAGCTTCATCCGTTGACTATTTTTTAAAGAAAAATGTTGTCGAAACACGTTACACTTCCATCTGGTTTGCTGATTCAAGCCCATGAAAAGGGGTGGATGGATGCTGACGGAACAGTCGGCTGGCTTAAAAATGTGTTGGGTAAAAAACCGGGAACAGTTTTCAAAAAACTTTCCCTTTTAGTTTACAACTCGTTTCGTGGCCACTTTTCTGAAAACGTGAATAAAGCGACGAAAGAACTGAAAACGAATGTAGCTGTAATCCCGAGAGGGTTGACATCCGTCCTTCAACCCCCTAGACGTTTGCCTCAAAGCAAATGTTAGAAAATATTGGGCAGAGTGGATTTCATCCGGTTGTCCAACATTTACAAAGAGCGATAATGTTAGAAAGCTCAACATTGCATTGATTGCCCAGTGGGTTAAAGATGTGTGGAATCAAATTCCTTCCGAAATGATTATGAAATCTTTCAAGAAATGCTGCATAAGCAATGAATTAGACAGCACAGAAGATGATGTCATTTTGAAAGTGATAACGACGAGGAAGAATGTAATACAGAGATTGAAAACGTGTATCATGCTGAGACGATAACGACGGAGGATTTTTGTGAATTGTTTGGCGAGTCCGATACTGAATCGGACCTTGAGTCAGTTTAACTTTGTATATTACTTTAATATATTATTATCTTCATTATTGTATATTTTGTACTTTTTTTTTATATGATTTCGAATAAATGAAAACAAAATTAAAGGTTCTTTATCATTGTATATTTAGTACTTTCTTTCTTTTTCCAGGTGATTTTGAATAATGTATTTAAAAAAAAAAAAATTCTTGATCGAAAAAGTCGACTTATACGCGGGATTTAAAAAAATTCAAATTTCTTGATCGGGAATGTAGGAGGTCGACTTATACGCGGGATCGACGTATACGCGGGTAAATACGGTAATAAAGATTGGTTATTAGGATGTGGTTATCAATTGAGGCTCTTATGCTCGGTATTTCGGAATGAAAAACAGCAATTTTCACCTTCTCAAAATTTGCATACGCACCCATCATATCCATATTCATCATTTTAAAAAAATTTGTATTTTGTTTCATCATTTTAACTCAAAACTTGAAATCACGATTGTCAGCAACATCTTTTATGTGAACAGACGCACTCTTTACTTGAGATCCTAATCTCAATTCCGGAGAGTAAAAATTTCCGTAATTTATGTTTTTTAGACGCATTTGTGTTAAAATGTTTAGTTTTATCTAGGAAAATCATCATTTTCTTTTAAATATGACTTCATTTTCACTTAAATAAGCATTTTGCCTAATGTCTGAAACCTAGTATCAATACACATGCAGAAGGAAAAACAATATAGAAAATTTATGAGGAAAAATGCGTGTTTTCAAAAGCAGTATGTCATTTTCCGTTATTATGCCCTAATGTAATATTCTGCTCCTAATGGGATTTTGCGACACTAAACCCTATACAACAATTTTTCTCAACAATTTTGAATTTTTATCAGAAAATAGCATGAATAAAGATAAAAATACCTCATTATTTCTCTCTTGTCTGCAACAATGAAAGCTATCTAATTTTCACCATTTTGAAGAAATTTCATAAAATGCTTTTAAAATTAAAATATAAAAATGGGGATATTAAAAAAAAAAAAAAATAAATAAATAAACAGATAGTGCGATCACATCTACAAATGAAGAGCTTTCAGTTAAAAAAAAAAAATATTAGTAAAATTGGTTCTTCAAAAAGATCAGGTCAGATGACCAAAAAACCCACTTGTGTTTTAAATATATAGATTATATAAAATTAGGAAAAATTAAATTAAGCAAATTATGTTATGTTGATAAAATTATAGTAGAATGTCCTAAAGAATAGCATTAAAATTTTATTATTCTAGAGAATTTTGGGCAAAAATTTCAGGATCATAATATTATTATAAACCACGAATTATTTGTTTAGTTGTCTAACTCGGCGAAGCAAATCCATTCAGCAGAGAATCATCAATTTCTGTAATATAAATCGCTATTATTTGCATGTCACCTCTCTTTTATAAAGACATTATAAATTTTTGTAAAACATTTCTATCAATGTGTGATTTCGATTACATTACTTTCAAAAGTGAAACATTTTCACCTGTGAAGATTTTCAAAGCAGCTGTGCTGTGAAAATGACGCACTTCTACAGAAACATAATTCAGGTTTAAGAATTAAAATAGACGCTTTTTTATAAAATGACGTCATTTGCATCCGCTAAAGCAATTCACTTTTAGAATCCAGTCTTAAACTTCGTCTATAGAAAAGTATGCATATGACGTCATTATCACGGAATAACAAACAATATTCTTAACATATCCCATATTTTAATTTCAACTTTTTTTTCAGATTTTATGAGAAAATGGCAAGAAGAAGATAGAGTATCGCCTATTTTTAACTATTTTCCGTTTACTTTCAATGCCTTTCAATAGAAATGGGGTACTTTTGTTGCCACGATACGAAAAATGTTATTAAAAACTACAAAAAAATTAATAACTCAAAAATAAATTGAGATACAGCTTTCAAACAAATAGCATTTAAAAGAGCATTTTTTTTCCTTATAAGACGGTGTCAAAACTTAAAATGTGCGCTGTTTAGAAGTTTAAAAATTTAAAAATTTGCAGTAGAGAAAATTGTAAAACCAAAATTTTATTTCAAATTTCAAAGTGTTGCCATTGGCAAAATGACGTATGCGTTACGCACAAATATGTTTGTCCTTTATAATATAGATATTAGGAAGCATCTGGGTTATTTTTATTCGACTTTTCCACATAGAATTAAGCTGAATAACTCTATACATTTGAATTACTTTCTTTTAACCGTCATTTTAGAAACTTCTGTGTATAACGTTGCACATATATGTATATTTCTTAAAATGTACACTAAATCTAGGCAGCAGATTAAAAAAAATCAGGGATTAATTTATGACTTTTAGTGAACATGATTTCTCACGAATTATCTTTCATTGTTGTATCCATTTCTCCGATCATAAGCATAAGCGATCATTGTCATATACATTAACGTCGCATTTATCGCTAAGCTTCGCGACATTTGGATGAAATATAGTCAAATTTGGCGACCAAAAATATGTCGTCAGAAATTACGCCAATTTGGCTGTATCTGACTAATTTGGCGAAATTTCCATTGAAATTCAGTACTGATGATTCTTCTCTAACCGGGTTCTTCGCATTTTAACTTTGTGTTCTCCAGTAATATTAGCTAAAATCTTAAAACCAAGAAATAGGGAAGCTACCTTTTCCAACCCGTACAGGAATTTTTTATTTTGTAATCTACATATTTCTGTTTTCTAATGTACATCTTGACAAAACAAAATAAAAAAAAAAAAAGAAAAAAAAATGCTTATCTCATTTACTTCAGAATGTTCATTTGAATTTCAGTTGAAATATATTCACTTACGGTGAATTAAAAAAAATTGAGTAATCGTCAGTAATTGGGACAGCTACCAAATTGTTAAATTTGCGCATCAAACAATGCTCAGTAAATTATGAATTTGTCTACAAACCCGATTACGGAAATTTCCCAATAGAAACATACATTCGTCTGAATACAAACATACATACATAAGAATACATACATATA
Source organism: Maratus speciosus (assembly GCA_963932465.1). Taxonomy (NCBI): domain Eukaryota; kingdom Metazoa; phylum Arthropoda; class Arachnida; order Araneae; family Salticidae; genus Maratus; species Maratus speciosus. The sequence goes on from OZ010789.1 coordinate 2,575,279, forward strand.
AGTAATGCATACATAACATTATATTTTTCTCGATTTCTTTGAGTATCACTCGTAGCCATTCGACTAATGCCCAAAATCGTATTTTCCGTATTCGATTTTCTTTTCGTTTCTCTGAATTTAAAATTCAAAATGAATTGCGTCGATTTGGAAGCTTACAAAGAATGAAAAGTTCGAAAAAAAATAGTGGTTGTTGCATACGTAGAACGTAAAACTTCTGAAAGGAGGGGGGGGGAGGTAATATATATCTCAGGTCACCAATGTATGAACATCGACTTCAACATTCGACTCCATAATGATCCATATGAGGTTAAAATGCATAATTTACAACAATGGGGCTAATGTTTTAATTAATAACGGGATGAATCTCGTCGAATTTTGACGAAAGAAATTGTTTAAAAACGAACTCATATATAGGTTATTACTTAGTCTCTTCAAACAAATATTATTTTTAACTTAAAGTTATCAAAATACTAATTCCATACACTTCGACTGTTCAAAATATTAAAAAATTAAACTGCATTATTTATTATACCTAATCAAGATATATAATTTTGATGAAATTACCCATTGAGGCTGTTATGTTTAAAAGACACAGATGTCATCATATTGGCGCGATTTTTTTCCCACGCCAATGCGGGAAAAACTTCAACATCACAAACAATAACATCCTGGTTACCATATCAAGCAAAATAACGACACTTTGGCGCCAGTTAAGTACCCGTTGCGTATATGACATTGGCGTCAGAAAAAAAATCGCGCCAATATGGGACAGTATATGACATCTGTGCCGTTTAAAATTGCCGATTGAAAATGTAAAAGGTACTTCTTAGTTACCCCGTCGACGGAATTACTGTCGCCAAATTGTAACATTAAATGCCAATAATGGTTGCAATTAATTAATTAATTGTAAATTAAATGCCAATAATGGCCAATAAAACCATTAATTCGACGTTTTATTTGTATTTTTATTAATGTTTTACTAATTTATTTGTTCTTTCGTTATTTAAAATACCGTATTTACCCGCGTATACGTCGATCCCGCGTATTAGTCGACCTCCTACATTCCCGATCAAGAAATTTGAATTTTTTTAAATCCCGCGTATAAGTCGACCCCCCCACTTTTCCGATCAAGAAATTTTATTTTTTTTTAAATACATTATTCAAAATCACCTTGAAAAAGAAAGAAAGTACTAAATATACAATGATAAAGAACCTTTAATTTTGTTTTCATTTATTCGAAATCATATAAAAAAAAGTACAAAATATACAATAATGAAGATAATAATATATTAAAGTAATATACAAAGTTAAACTGACTCAAGGTCCGATTCAGTATCGGACTCGCCAAACAATTCACAAAAATCCTCCGTCGTTATCGTCTCAGTATGATACACGTTTTCAATCTCTGTATTACATTCTTCCTCGTCGTTATCACTTTCAAAATGACATCATCTTCTGTGCTGTCTAATTCATTGCTTATGCAGCATTTCTTGAAAGATTTTATAATCATTTCGGAAGGAATTTGATTCCACACATCTTTAACCCACTGGGCAATCAATGCAATGTTGAGCTTTCTAACATTATCGCTCTTTGTAAATGTTGGACAACCGGATGAAATCCACTCTGCCCAATATTTTCTAACATTTGCTTTGAGGCAAACGTCTAGGGGGTTGAAGGACCGATGTCAACCCTCTCGGGATTACAGCTACAGTCGTTTTCAGTTCTTTCGTCGCTTTATTCACGTTTTCAGAAAAGTGGCCACGAAACGAGTTGTAAACTGAAAGGGAAGGTTTTTTGAAAACTGTTCCCGGTTTTTTACCCAACACATTTTTAAGCCAGCCGACTGTTCCGTCAGCATCCATCCACCCCTTTTCATGGGCTTGAATCAGCAAACCAGATGGAAGTGTAACGTTTTTCGACAGCATTTTTCTTTTAAAAATAATCAACGGATGAAGCTTATTATCGTCGGCCAAACAGGAAAGAACGACCGTGAATCCGGTGTTTTCGTGCCCAGTCGTTTTTACCAAAATGCTTTTTCCCCCTTGCAGTTCACGGTTTTATTTTCTGATAGGTCGAAACACATGGGTGTTTCGTTCATATTTCCGGATGAAATCCACTCTGCCCAATATTTTCTAACATTTGCTTTGAGGCAAACGTCTAGGGGGTTGAAGGACCGATGTCAACCCTCTCGGGATTACAGCTACAGTCGTTTTCAGTTCTTTCGTCGCTTTATTCACGTTTTCAGAAAAGTGGCCACGAAACGAGTTGTAAACTGAAAGGGAAGGTTTTTTGAAAACTGTTCCCGGTTTTTTACCCAACACATTTTTAAGCCAGCCGACTGTTCCGTCAGCATCCATCCACCCCTTTTCATGGGCTTGAATCAGCAAACCAGATGGAAGTGTAACGTTTTTCGACAGCATTTTTCTTTTAAAAATAATCAACGGATGAAGCTTATTATCGTCGGCCAAACAGGAAAGAACGACCGTGAATCCGGTGTTTTCGTGCCCAGTCGTTTTTACCAAAATGCTTTTTCCCCCTTGCAGTTCACGGTTTTATTTTCTGATAGGTCGAAACACATGGGTGTTTCGTTCATATTTCCGGATGAAATCCACTCTGCCCAATATTTTCTAACATTTGCTTTGAGGCAAACGTCTAGGGGGTTGAAGGACGGATATCAACCCTCTCGAGATTACAGCTACAGTCGTTTTCAGTTCTTTCGTCGCTTTATTCACGTTTTCAGAAAATTGGCCACGAAACGAGTTGTAAACTAAAAGGGAAGGTTTTTTGAAAACTGTTCCCGGTTTTTTACCCAACACATTTTTAAGCCAGCCGACTGTTCCGTCAGCATCCATCCACCCCTTTTCATGGGCTTGAATCAGCAAACCAGATGGAAGTGTAACGTTTTTCGACAGCATTTTTCTTTTAAATATAATCAACGGATGAAGCTTATTATCGTCGGCCAAACAGGAAAGAACGACCGTGAATCCGGTGTTTTCGTGCCCAGTCGTTTTTACCAAAATGCTTTTTCCCCCTTGCAGTTCACGGTTTTATTTTCTGATAGGTCGAAACACATGGGTGTTTCGTTCATATTTCCGGATGAAATCCACTCTGCCCAATATTTTCTAACATTTGCTTTGAGGCAAACGTCTAGGGGGTTGAAGGACGGATGTCAACCCTCTCGAGATTACAGCTACAGTCGTTTTCAGTTCTTTCGTCGCTTTATTCACGTTTTCAGAAAAGTGGCCACGAAACGAGTTGTAAACTAAAAGGGAAGGTTTTTTGAAAACTGTTCCCGGTTTTTTACCCAACACATTTTTAAGCCAGCCGACTGTTCCGTCAGCATCCATCCACCCCTTTTCATGGGCTTGAATCAGCAAACCAGATGGAAGTGTAACGTTTTTCGACAGCATTTTTCTTTTAAATATAATCAACGGATGAAGCTTATTATCGTCGGCCAAACAGGAAAGAACGACCGTGAATCCGGTGTTTTCGTGCCCAGTCGTTTTTACCAAAATGCTTTTTCCCCCTTGCAGTTCACGGTTTTATTTTCTGATAGGTCGAAACACATGGGTGTTTCGTTCATATTTCCGGATGAAATCCACTCTGCCCAATATTTTCTAACATTTGCTTTGAGGCAAACGTCTAGGGGGTTGAAGGACGGATGTCAACCCTCTCGAGATTACAGCTACAGTCGTTTTCAGTTCTTTCGTCGCTTTATTCACGTTTTCAGAAAAGTGGCCACGAAACGAGTTGTAAACTAAAAGGGAAGGTTTTTTGAAAACTGTTCCCGGTTTTTTACCCAACACATTTTTAAGCCAGCCGACTGTTCCGTCAGCATCCATCCACCCCTTTTCATGGGCTTGAATCAGCAAACCAGATGGAAGTGTAACGTTTTTCGACAGCATTTTTCTTTTAAATATAATCAACGGATGAAGCTTATTATCGTCGGCCAAACAGGAAAGAACGACCGTGAATCCGGTGTTTTCGTGCCCAGTCGTTTTTACCAAAATGCTTTTTCCCCCTTGCAGTTCACGGTTTTATTTTCTGATAGGTCGAAACACATGGGTGTTTCGTTCATATTTCCGGATGAAATCCACTCTGCCCAATATTTTCTAACATTTGCTTTGAGGCAAACGTCTAGGGGGTTGAAGGACGGATGTCAACCCTCTCGAGATTACAGCTACAGTCGTTTTCAGTTCTTTCGTCGCTTTATTCACGTTTTCAGAAAATTGGCCACGAAACGAGTTGTAAACTAAAAGGGAAGGTTTTTTGAAAACTGTTCCCGGTTTTTTACCCAACACATTTTTAAGCCAGCCGACTGTTCCGTCAGCATCCATCCACCCCTTTTCATGGGCTTGAATCAGCAAACCAGATGGAAGTGTAACGTTTTTCGACAGCATTTTTCTTTTAAATATAATCAACGGATGAAGCTTATTATCGTCGGCCAAACAGGAAAGAACGACCGTGAATCCGATGTTTTCGTGCCCAGTCGTTTTTACCAAAATGCTTTTTCCCCCTTGCAGTTCACGGTTTTATTTTCTGATAGGTCGAAACACATGGGTGTTTCGTTCATATTTCCGGATGAAATCCACTCTGCCCAATATTTTCTAACATTTGCTTTGAGGCAAACGTCTAGGGGGTTGAAGGACGGATGTCAACCCTCTCGAGATTACAGCTACAGTCGTTTTCAGTTCTTTCGTCGCTTTATTCACGTTTTCAGAAAATTGGCCACGAAACGAGTTGTAAACTAAAAGGGAAGGTTTTTTGAAAACTGTTCCCGGTTTTTTACCCAACACATTTTTAAGCCAGCCGACTGTTCCGTCAGCATCCATCCACCCCTTTTCATGGGCTTGAATCAGCAAACCAGATGGAAGTGTAACGTTTTTCGACAGCATTTTTCTTTTAAATATAATCAACGGATGAAGCTTATTATCGTCGGCCAAACAGGAAAGAACGACCGTGAATCCGGTGTTTTCGTGCCCAGTCGTTTTTACCAAAATGCTTTTTCCCCCTTGCAGTTCACGGTTTTATTTTCTGATAGGTCGAAACACATGGGTGTTTCGTTCATATTTCCGGATGAAATCCACTCTGCCCAATATTTTCTAACATTTGCTTTAAGGCAAACGTCTAGGGGGTTGAAGGACCGATGTCAACCCTCTCGGGATTACAGCTACAGTCGTTTTCAGTTCTTTCGTCGCTTTATTCACGTTTTCAGAAAAGTGGCCACGAAACGAGTTGTAAACTAAAAGGGAAGGTTTTTTGAAAACTGTTCCCGGTTTTTTACCCAACACATTTTTAAGCCAGCCGACTGTTCCGTCAGCATCCATCCACCCCTTTTCATGGGCTTGAATCAGCAAACCAGATGGAAGTGTAACGTTTTTCGACAGCATTTTTCTTTTAAAAATAATCAACGGATGAAGCTTATTATCGTCGGCCAAACAGGAAAGAACGACCGTGAATCCGGTGTTTTCGTGCCCAGTCGTTTTTACCAAAATGATTTTTCCCCCTTGCAGTTCACGGTTTTATTTTCTGATAGGTCGAAACACATGGGTGTTTCGTTCATATTTCCGGATGAAATCCACTCTGCCCAATATTTTCTAACATTTGCTTTGAGGCAAACGTCTAGGGGGTTGAAGGACGGATGTCAACCCTCTCGAGATTACAGCTACAGTCGTTTTCAGTTCTTTCGTCGCTTTATTCACGTTTTCAGAAAATTGGCCACGAAACGAGTTGTAAACTAAAAGGGAAGGTTTTTTGAAAACTGTTCCCGGTTTTTTACCCAACACATTTTTAAGCCAGCCGACTGTTCCGTCAGCATCCATCCACCCCTTTTCATGGGCTTGAATCAGCAAACCAGATGGAAGTGTAACGTTTTTCGACAGCATTTTTCTTTTAAATATAATCAACGGATGAAGCTTATTATCGTCGGCCAAACAGGAAAGAACGACCGTGAATCCGGTGTTTTCGTGCCCAGTCGTTTTTACCAAAATGCTTTTTCCCCCTTGCAGTTCACGGTTTTATTTTCTGATAGGTCGAAACACATGGGTGTTTCGTTCATATTTCCGGATGAAATCCACTCTGCCCAATATTTTCTAACATTTGCTTTGCGGCAAACGTCTAGGGGGTTGAAGGACGGATGTCAACCCTCTCGAGATTACAGCTACAGTCGTTTTCAGTTCTTTCGTCGCTTTATTCACGTTTTCAGAAAATTGGCCACGAAACGAGTTGTAAACTAAAAGGGAAGGTTTTTTGAAAACTGTTCCCGGTTTTTTACCCAACACATTTTTAAGCCAGCCGACTGTTCCGTCAGCATCCATCCACCCCTTTTCATGGGCTTGAATCAGCAAACCAGATGGAAGTGTAACGTTTTTCGACAGCATTTTTCTTTTAAATATAATCAACGGATGAAGCTTATTATCGTCGGCCAAAGAGGAAAGAACGACCGTGAATCCGGTGTTTTCGTGCCCAGTCGTTTTTACCAAAATGCTTTTTCCCCCTTGCAGTTCACGGTTTTATTTTCTGATAGGTCGAAACACATGGGTGTTTCGTTCATATTTCCGGATGAAATCCACTCTGCCCAATATTTTCTAACATTTGCTTTGAGGCAAACGTCTAGGGGGTTGAAGGACCGATGTCAACCCTCTCGAGATTACAGCTACAGTCGTTTTCAGTTCTTTCGTCGCTTTATTCACGTTTTCAGAAAATTGGCCACGAAACGAGTTGTAAACTAAAAGGGAAGGTTTTTTGAAAACTGTTCCCGGTTTTTTACCCAACACATTTTTAAGCCAGCCGACTGTTCCGTCAGCATCCATCCACCCCTTTTCATGGGCTTGAATCAGCAAACCAGATGGAAGTGTAACGTTTTTCGACAGCATTTTTCTTTTAAAAATAATCAACGGATGAAGCTTATTATCGTCGGCCAAACAGGAAAGAACGACCGTGAATCCGGTGTTTTCGTGCCCAGTCGTTTTTACCAAAATGCTTTTTCCCCCTTGCAGTTCATGGTTTTATTTTCTGGTAGGTCGAAACACAGGGGTGTTTCGTTCATATTTCCTATATGGCAAAGTTCAAAAGATTTCATTTTTCTTTGATCGATGACGTATTTTTAAAATTTCATAATCTGTGCTTCCAAGTCAGCTGGTAATTTTTGTGCCAGTTTAGTGAGCTGGCGTAAAGTCAAATCATGACGATTCATAAATCTAGTGCATCAATGTTCTGATGCACGAAACGTGTTTGGAATACCATACTTTTCTTCTTTTGCAAACATCATTGCTCATAAACGTATTGCAGTTCTAGTGGCTCATTCCGCCGGCACTCTACAACCCAATCATGCAATACATTTTCGAGTCCTGGAAAGGGCGATTTCCCATGCGCAAATCCTTTTTTGATTTCGGGATGTTTTCTAGCTTTGCCTTATTCTTGCGCCAATCACAAATCAATTTTTCGTGAACACCAAACTGACGAGAAGCAGCACAGATGTTAGACTCTTCCGCAGAAAAAAATAACTTTAAGTTTAAAGTTTAAATCCAGCTGCGTATGACTTGCGTTTCTGCTTTCTAATAACTAAATCAGCCATATCAGTAGAAACAAGGAGAATAGTGCAGTTAGATAAACGATGAAATAATGAATAAGTGTACTATCAAGAACAATCAAGATATAACGCTTTTCACGTGTTTTTAGAGAGTCACGTGTTTCTAGCGACTCGCGAACGATTCAATTGCACATAGGGGTGATACATTCTCGGAATTTTATCTACTGATCTCTCAGAGGGAGGGGGGGGGGGTAGTAGGCGTACATTCATCGCCAGCACCAAACCAATCACTCAGTCTCCTTTTTTTCTCTCCTGGTATGGAAATCGACAGTAAACGGAGGCATTTTTGACTTCTGTGAAGAAAAAAAAAAAAAAAAATTAAGGACCCTCGTATAAGTCGACCCTCCCAAATTTAATCTCTTTTTTTGTCCAAAATTTCTCGGCTTATACGCTGGTAAATACGGTAAAAATTATGTCAATGTTTATAATTTGGCGAGTGGTTTGGCGATTTATATAATTTGGCGAAATTGGTCGACGGGATAACTAAGAAGTACCCATTTAAAAAAATGATTTCACCTTAAGTTAATCATGGAATTATTTTTCGCGTAAAATCTAAACTTTATGTTATTTTCACCGTCTCATAATTTGCATACGCATCTCTTATATTTATATTCACCATTTCAAAAATATTACAATGCGCAATATGTGATTAATACATATATTTCTAAACTTGAAATGAAGTTTGTCAACTACGACTTTGCATGTGAACATTCGCACTCTTGACTTGTGATTCTAATCTCTGTATCGGCGAGTAAAATTCCAGAAATTTATATCTTTTAGAGGCGTTCGTAGTAAAATATTTACTTTTATCAGAGAAAATGATCGTTTTCATTTAAATGATGTCATTTTGCCTCATTGAAGCATTTCACCTAGCGTCTCAAACTCAATGAATGAAAAAGAATTGAATTAAGCTTTTTGCGGAAAACTTGAGTAGTTTATTAAAGCATGACGTCATTTTCTGTTCAATTTTTTTCGGAAAGTTTATTTTGAATTTTATGAGAAAATGGCTTCAATAAAGATAAGCAAACCTTATTATTTTAGGTAGATTTCGTAAGAAATACTACCTATTGCAGTCGTTACCATGGTGCGACTTTTGAAAAATTCCTTCATAACTTTTCATTATAGGACCTCAGGAACCCAAAACCACCCCCACCTAAAAAGTTTATATATATATGTGTGTGTATGTATGTACTAAATTTTGTCCGCACGATAAAAGTCGCAATTATGCACGGATCGTCTTCAAACACGCCAACAACTTTGAGATGGATAATATCTCGGCGGGGATTGAAAATGGGCAAAATCGGCCCAAGGGAATGGAACTGGTGATGGTTCAAAATTTTGAATACCGTCTTAACATGATTCTGATAAAACCAGCTCTTACACAACAATGACAGGAAAAAATAGATATTTTTCGTTATAGCAGTTGCCAACAATTAAAAATCCCTGCCGGCTCGGGCCTACAGGCGGAGGTAGATTTCGAAGTTAAGTACTAAATTCACCAACAAAACTTAAATCAGGATTAGAGATAACCCCAGTTCCTTCACTAAGAATGAGCTGCAGGGAGCTAAACATTTTGTGAAAATTCTAATATACACGAACATAAAAACACACGCATGTATATGGAATAGGTTTAAAAATGCCTAAAACAAATCCAGAGAACCTCAAAGTGTTAAAATATGTTAATATTTCCATAGTCGGGTTTTTATCATGTTTTAATACGTTTCTTCAAACTCACATGACGTTAGATATTCACCTGCTGAGGTCCATTATATTTCCAATATGACGCAATATATATATATATATATATATATATTTTAATTCGTCAAACTATTTATTTCATTTTGAGTTTTCATGCTGAAATCTTGCTCTAGAAAACTTATGACGTAATATTCAATTTGTTTTCAATTCGTCAAACTGTTTATTTAATTTATTTTTTCACGTGAAAATATTTCAATAGAAAAGCAGTTGTGAGAATTTTTTTTTTTTTTAAATTGTTAGCAACTGCTATAACGAAAAATATTTATTTTTTACTGTCATTGTTGTGTAAGAGCTGGTTTTATCAGAATCTTGTTAAGACGGTATTCAAAATTTTTAAACCTCTCCATTTCCATTCCCTTGGGCCGATTTTGCTCATTTTCAATCCCCGCAGAGATAATAGTCATCTCAAAGTTGTTGGCGAATTTGAAGACGATCCGTGCATAATTACGACTTTCATCGTGCGGACAAAATTTAGTACATGCATACATACATATATATATATAAACTTTTTAGGTGGGGGTGGTTTTGGGTTCCTGGGGTCATATAATGAAAAGTTATGAAGGAATTTTTCAAAAGTCGCACCATGGTAACGACTGCAATAGGTAGTAATTCTTACGAAATTTACCTAATATATTTGCATGAGAGATTTAGTTTAAATTTTGAGATGATCGTTTCAGCTATCGTTGGCAATTACGTCATGCTAAGGCAGCACAAATAATAATATTATCTTTCTAACAATAAAAATATTTTCAGGTGAATATTAAAAAGAGAAAGAAAAGTTTGGTGAAAATTATGTCAGATTTAAAACTTTACATTTAAAATCTCTTATTTAAAATCATTTTAATATAGCGTTGTTAAAAAAAAAAATCCCTGCCGGCTCGGGCCTACAAGCGGAGGTAGATTTCGAAGTTAAGTGCTAAATTCACCAACAAAACTTAAATCAAGATTAGAGATAAACACAGTTACTTCACTAAAAATGAGCTCTCGGGAGCTAAACATTTTGTGAAAATTCTAATATACACGAATACACACACGCATGTATGTGGAATAGGTTTAAGAAATAGCTAAAGCAAATTCTGAGAACCTCAAAGTGTTAAAATAAGTTAATATTTCCATAGTCGGGTTTTTATCATGTTTTAATACGTTTCTTCAAACTCACATGACGTTACCTATTCACCTGCTGAGGTCCATTTTATTTCCAATATGACGCAATATTTTGTTTTTGTTTTTAATTCGTCAAACTATTTATTTCATTTTGAGTTTTCATGCGGAAATCTTACTTTAGAAAACTTATGACGTAATGTTCAATTTGTTTTCAATTCGTCAAACTATTTATTTTATTTAATTTTTCACGTGAAAAACTTTCAATAGAAAAGCAATTGTTGTGGTGAGAATTTTATTGCTTTTTTTTTATTGTTGGCAACTGCTATAACGAAAAATATTTATTAGGTAGCTTTCATTACAAAAAGCTACCTATTGCAGCCGTTCGGAGGAAAGCGATTTCAAAAAATTTTGGTATATTTTCATCGATCATGACCCCCAGACCCCGAAACCACCCTCCGTTCAAAATTGATATATATATATATATATATATATATATATATATATATATATCTGACCTATGTCAGACTGTAACTCTCGTAATTATGAACCGATTTCGATGTAATTCGGTGTGTACATAGTACTTACCAATGTCTCGACCGAGTTCGTTGGCTAGCTTCATCCGCCGTTTTGTTTCAAAATGGCGGCCATTGAAAATTTTTAAAAAAATTAAAATTTGAAATGTTGTAACAAAAAATTGAAAATGGAAAAATATTTTTTTCTTATGTATTTGATCTTTATACAAAGATTTCGGAGCAGTTTTTGTTTCGTCTATATCTTAAAAAATGGCTGAGTTGCAGCATTTTGAATTTCTAGCGTGGCTGACATTTTGAGACGTCCTGAATTTTGTCACGCGATAAAAGGCGTATTTATGAACCGATTTGAATGCAACTTCGTTTATACATAGTACATACAAATGTCTCGACCGGGTTCGTTGGCCAGCTTCATCCGCCATCTTTTTTAAAAATGGCGGCCATTTAAATTTTTAAGAAAAAATTAGATTTGAAATGCGGTACCAAAAAAAATTGAAAATTGAAAAAATATTTTCTACTTATGTGTTTGACCTTGATATAAAGATTCGGGAGCAGTTTTTGTTTTCTCTATATCTTAAGAAATGGCTGAGTTATAGCATTTTGAATTTCTAGCGTGCTGACATTTTGAAAAGTCCTGATTTTTGTCACGCGATAACAGGTGTATTTATGAACCGATTTGGACGTTACTTGGTCTGTACATAGTACATACCAATGTCTCGACCGGGTTCGTTGGCCAGCTTCATTCGCCATCTTGTTTCAAAAGGGTTGCTATTTAAAAAAATTAAATTTAAAATTTAAAATGAGGTATTAAAAAATTGGAAAATGAAAAAGATTTTTTTTATGTGTTTGGCTTTGATACAAAGATTCCGGAGCAGTTTTTGTTTCTGAAAATTTGTTCTTTTGTTTATATCTTAAAAAATGGTTGAATTATAGCACTTTGAATTTCTAGCATGGCTAACATTTTAAAACGATCTTGTATTTGTCACGCGATAACACACGTATTCGCCTATTTCGATGTAAGAAGGCATGTGGATAGTATACATCAATACCTCGACCAAGTTCGCTGGCCAGCTTCATCAGCCATCTTGTTTCAAAATGGCGGCCATTAAATTAAAAAAAATATATATATTTAAAGTGAGGTGCAAAAAAATTAGAAATTGAAAAAGGTTTCTTTCTTAAGTATTTGACCTTGATATAAGGATTCAGGAACATTTTTTGTTTGTCTTTACCTTAAAAAATGGCTCAGATATAGCAGTTTCAATTTCTATTGTAGGTGACATTTTGAAAAATCTGATTTTTTGCATGCGACAGCACTCGTATATATCAACCGATTCCGATGTGAGTGAGCATGTGCACAGCAATTACGAAGGTCTCGACCCAGTTCACTGGTTAGCCTCATCCACCCTGTTGTCTTAAAATGGCAGGCACTTTAATAAATCGCCGAATTTGGCAGCCAAATATAAGTTACTTTAAAGAAAAGCAGCTTGGCTAAAGCTGACTAATTTCGCGAAATTCTCATTCATTATACCGATAAAAATTAGTATTGAAATCTCCTATATTCGGTTTCCACTAAATTGAGCTTCGTGTGTTTGAATGATACAAGTTGGCTTTTTTAAAATAAGGAATATGAAAGCTACCTCTTCCTCCCGGCACTGGCCGGAAGGACTTTTTTTTCCCTGTCATTGTTGTGTCAGAGCTGGTTTTATCAGAATCATATTAAGACGGTGTTCAAAATTTTGAACCCTCCCCATTTCCATTCCCTTGGGCCGATTTTGCCCATTTCAGTGGCGTAGCTACATATTCAGCGCCCTGGAGCAAGGAAAGTTTGTGCGCCCTCTTGTCACACGAAAAGTTCTGTGCAATTTTGTTTTCAAGTTTAAAATTTATATATTAACCTTAATTCTATTTAAAATTTTACTTTTATTTAAAAGTCAAAGTATTTTAACAACGTATTAAATTCAAATAATTAAAAATAGATAATGGATAATGAAATGAATTATAATTTTTTAAGTATGGAGTACCTACGAATATTTTTTGCGAATTGGGCGGGATTTCAATTTTGAATGCGCCAATGAGTCAATGCAATCTGCCGTGCTTAATATCTATTTTTTTCTTTTCAAGGGTTTCGAAGCATTCTAGAATGCTAATAAAAAACACAATATTGTCAATTTTTTTTCGCATATGGATGAAACAGGTTTTCTGTTTTTAGTGCCAAAAAATACTACAATTCCATAAAATTCAAAGTATCATAACGGTACATTTTGGATATAGAACATTTATTTTTATTTTACCTGTTAAAGTACGGAGAAGATTTTCCTAAATGTAAACCTCATAATTTAAAAAATAACAATTTTGACATAAATTACTTTTAAGAGGATGGAGAACAACTTTGAAGCTGTTCTACTATTAGAACTATATTTCTACAGCTAATGGTTTGGAAAATTAGCCAGACACCGGTGTCCTCACTGGCTTTTCACTAATCTGAGCAATTTGGCAAATCGTTAAAGAAAAACTATACTAGCCAAATTCAAATAATGGTAGCAATAGATTCGTCGTGAAGCACTAAGAATATCAAAACACAAATATCGAGTTACATAGGGAAGGTTTAATCGTGGAACAACATCATTGAGAGTGTCGCCAAAAGAAAAGAAAGATCTCTCGCAATTTGACGATTTCAGTCATTTTTTTGCCAAATGAAACGTTTAGGTGCAGTGACGATCGGCAGCGAGAACCCTGATTGACACCCTTATGTATTACTTAGGATTGCAGTTTTTTCACTTTTCATCAAAATTAAAGGATAATGAGATAAAATATGCTCACTAAGTTAATGTTGCAACCAATGCCCAATGCTGCAATTATTTATGTTAATTAAATACAATTAAACACAAAATTGCACTTCCGCACATACGTTACAGTCAGAAACATGCAAATTTGGTGATTGACAATGTGGTGCGCAATGGACGTATGTTGGAATTCTGGTCTGTAGTGTTGTTTAAAGTGAATGTATTGTTTGTGAGTGATCAGTATTCATTAGTTACGGCTCAAAGTCATTAGTTACGGCTCAAAGGCATCATTTAAGTTAGGGATGCACAACCTGTGGCCCGCGAACACAATTTATACAATTTCTTCGGGTTTTTTTTATACAATTTCGTCAATTTATAACTGGAAAAATTGCAATTTTTGTCCATATGTCTCAGGAAAAAATCGCGAATTTCGTCAATTTGCCTCAGGAAGAAACTGTAAATTTCATCACAGCCAATTAAGAACCGCAAATTTCGTTGGTTTCGGAAAAATCGCGAGTTTTATCAGTTTATCGCGAGAAAAAATCGTAAATTTCGACAATTTGTCGCTGAAAAAATTACAAATTTCGTCAGAGTCAGTTAAAAATAGTGAATTTCGTTGATCGGATGCGGTAAAAACCGCGAATTTTCTCGAATATGTTATCCTTGATCGGTTGCGGAAAAATCGCGAGTTTTGTCAGTTTAAAGCGAGGAAAAATCGGAAATTTGTCAATTTGCCGTGGGAAAAATTACAAATTTCGTCAGAGTCAGTTAAGAATCGCAAATTTCGTTTATCGGGCGCGGAAAAATTTCGAATTTTGTCAATTCGGCGCGGAAAAAATCTCAAATTTCGTTAAACGGTTACAGAAAAATCGGTACGGAAAAATTGCAATTATTGTTGATCGGCTGCAGAAAAATCGTGATTTTCGTTAGTTTATCGCGAGAAATAATATCAAATTTCATCAATTTGTCGCGTAAAAATTACAAAATTCTCCAAAGTCAATTAAGAATCGCGAATCTCGTTGATTGGACGCAGAAAAATTGCGAATTTTGTCGATGAGCTGCGGAAAAATTGCAAACTTTCTTGATCAGCTGCGGTAAAATTGTGAGTTTCACCAGCTTATTGCGAGAAGAAATCGCAAATTTCGTCAATTTACCGCGGTAAAATTTTCAAATTTCGTAAGAGTCGGTTAACAATCGCGAATTTCGTTAATCGGGCGCAGAAAAATCGCGAATTTTGTCGACGAGGTACGAAAAATTGCAAATTTCGTTGATTGACTGGGGAGAATTTTGTCAATCTGTCGCGAAAAAAATCACGAATTTCGACAATTTATAGAAAAAAATTACAAATTTGTCAATCGCTCGTGAAAATAAATCGTGAATTTCCTCAAAAATTCGCGAATTTCGTGAATAGCTCATGGAAAAAAAATTGCAAATTTTGTTTGTCGGTCCTAAAAAATATCATGAAATAGAAATCCATTGGTCGCAGGAAAAAATCGCAAATTTCATCGAGTGTGCGCGTAAAAGAAATCGCGACTTTCGCCAATTTATTGCGCGAAAAAAATCGCAAATTACATGAATGTATATCAGGGAAAAATCACGTTTTGTCCATTGGTCGTTGGGAAAAAATTGCAAATATTGTCAATGCGTCGCTTAAAATATCGCAAAATTCCCCAATCACTCATGAAAAAAAATCGCGAATTTTGTCAATCGTTCCTGGAAAAAACTTGCAAATTTCGAAGATCGATCGCAGAACAAAAAGTCGTGAAATAATTCGATAGGGGGCGAAAAAAATCGCAATTTTCGTTGATGCGTTGTGGAGAAAAAATCGCGAATTTTGAAAATTTATCTCAGGTATCGCAAATTGATTGTTTTAAAAAGTTGCAAATTTTGCCAATCGGTAATGGAAAATTACCGCGAAATCTGTCTATTAAAAATCGCGAATTTCGTCAATCAGTCGCACTTGATTGACAAAAGAAAAAAAAACGAGTTTTGTTAATAGTCCGCGGAAAAAATAGCATAATTAGACCATCATGCCTTGTTATTTCAAAAATGTTTCCTTTTATTTTAAATGTAGTTATTCTTCAATAAAATATTTTTATAATTTTCAATAACGGTCAATTATTTAGAAATTCTGTGTATTTTTTCTCTTCAAGTTACCATTTATGAAGAAGGAACCGTTAGTCTTTATAAAGTGTTGTATGGTTATTCATACAGATGCGAAGAAGCCCTGAATTCCTGCTCACAATTATTTATTTCCGTTTGTTTGTTTTTGTTACAGGAAAAAAATAATTATTCATCAAGAATAAAGATTTATTACCCTCCCCTCCCACCTCCCCGATATCGAATTTTCTCTGTGGTACTGATGTGGCCCTCGACAACCCAAACATTTTTGTAAGTGGCCCTTCTCTTAAAAAGGTTGTGCATCCCTAATTTAAGTGAAGGTCAAACGTGATGAATAATTGGTAGAATCGAGGGGAGTCAAACGCAAATGGGAGTTGCCCAAAATTTGAATATCCCTCAAATTGCCACGTGAAGAGCTAGGAGCTGCTTTTTAAGTACTCTTCCGTTGATAAACAGCCTGGTCAAGCGCGATCAAGAGCACAAACTGCATCCGAAGACTGTTTCTGTCATTGTCAGCTCGAAGAAACAGCGAAGCGACTACAAGGAACTTGGTTTCAGATCTTCAGGCTGCCGCAGAAACTGGACTTAGCCATTCTACTGCTGCACGAAGGATTAACGAGCGTGGATTGTATACAATAAAACCAATAGTTTGTGTGCCGTGCACTCCAGCTTCCAAAGGGGTCGTCGTGATCATCGCATACAAAAAGACTGGGCCCGAGTATGTTTTACTAACGAGTCCAGATTTAGTCTGAACATTGATTCTAGACGTGTTTTAATCGGGAGAGAAGAAGGAACACGCAACTTGCCTTCCCTTGTCCGTTTCCACGACAGCGGTTTAATGGTTTGGAAGGGGGAATCATGAAAAAATGGCCGCACTGAGCTACTGGAGAGAAGAAGGAGGCTCTGTAACCGTTCGAAGATATGTGGAGGAGGTATTGGAACTCCAAGTTAGACTGTTTAGAGGTGCTGCTGGCCCTGAGATTTTTTAATGGATGACAATGCTTGGCCACAACGTGCATATGTGGTGTCAGAATACTTGCAAACAGAAGATATCATTCGAATGGATTGGACACATTGCTCAATTAACTTGAACCCGATTGAGCATGTGTGGGATGACTTAGGGCAGTGAATTTCAGCGTACCAAATCCCTCCACGGACTCGCCAGGAGCTCAAAAGTGCACAAAAGTGAAGAGCATAGCAGCGACACCTGTTGGGCGATTTACACCATAAAGTAAATCGCACTAATTTATATGAGGCACTATCTGAATCTGAAGTTTGTTGAAAATTCGTGCATTAGTTCTTTAGATAGAGCTATCGCGATAATCATAAATAATGTAGTATAGCAGCGCCACCTGTTGGACGATTTACACCAAAACGTAATGATCACCAAAGTATGTCAAAGACTGACTGAATCTGAAGTTTTATGAAATCTGTTTATTAGCTCTTGAGATATAGCTATTCCGGAAATAGTGAAAAAGACAGCATAGCAGCGCCGCCTGTTGGGCGATTTACACCAAAAAGTAATCAGCGTCAATTTATATCAAGGACTAACTGAATCTAAAGTTTTATTAAATTCCGTGCATTAGTTCTTGAGATAGAGCACACACAAAATTTTTGTCACATACAGACTCACAGAGCGGGGGAGCGGGGATAGAGCATGATTACGGCCAAAGCAAATGCACATTACTATATTTTGTCTTATTTAATCCTAAAATTTTGCGATTAAATAAGGTTTAATGCGTAAAAATACATTTCGATGGTGGTGAAAGTAATGTAAGTTTGCATAGGCGATAATCAGGTTCTAAGGAGCACTGAATTAGATACTTAATTTTTTTTCTGTATTTTTGATCAAAAAGGCTTATCAATTCTGCATTTGAGACTTGCCATATTTTCAAAATCTAAAAAACAATACGCACAAAATTTAATTCGCTCCTTCCCCCTCACCCCCATCTAAGATTTGTCGCCGTGGACTGATGAGGAATGTGCCTAAATCCGGCTCTTATTATTGTTTTACAATTATCTGTATTGATGCATGTTTAGTTTCCACACACAAACACACACAAAAAAAAACCCTTCAATGTATTTTTTTTTTTTTTTTTTTTTTTTTTGTAAAATGGTCGATAATTTTTTTCAACTTGTCAAACTTTTTTTTTCTTCTAATCGCAAAATAACTAAATAGCCAAGTCATTGTTACATCGTAAATATAGGTTTCTCAACGGTGACTTCTTGGGCTACCATTATTTCCGTACAGTAATAATCATGATAAATTTCTAAAATATTTTCAAAAGAAATGCACCAGAAAGATTATTTTTTGGAAATAGTGGTACACAATAAAGTGACCGATAGAACCCTGAAAACACTTTTTGATTACTTTAAGGTTTGGAGATCTTCAACTGTCGTCCAAGGAAAAGTTACAGAAAAAAAAAAACAGAAACAAGTAATATAAAAAATATTTTTTTAAGTCAATTCCTACTTAGGTCATCAAAGAAAAATTTAATATAATCCCTTATCTAATTTTAGTTTTTGTTGCATTAAAACGTCTCAATCTATTGGTTTTCTATAAGCAAGTAAACCCTATTGGTTTACAATGGAAGTCTATGGGAATTTGGCGAAATATTAGAGATATCGCCAAGTTGGCGTCACTTTTGGCGACTCATTTTGGTCGCCAAATTTGGCGATATATTGCAAGTTGGCGATAAACTTGGCGGTATTTGGCGACAGAACAGGGTACCCCCTATGGTAATCCCCCTTATATGTATGAAGATGCATTGAATGCTGTTCAATAAACAATGGCTGCCATTTTTTCTTCCGTATAAAACTAAAATTAATTAATTAAAATTTAATTGAATTAATATTTGAAAAAACTGTATTGACATCAAAGTGTCATCCACTTCAAGTTTAAAAAAAAATATTTGAACTTGAGTGGATGAATAATAAGTATTTTATTAACGATAGGGAGAGTGTGAACTAATAGTAGGAATTGAAAAAGTGCCGGCTCGGCGCACAGGCGCAGGTAGATTTCAAAGTAAATACTAATTTTAACAACAAAAACTAAATGAAGATTAGAGATGAACTCAGTTTAAAAATTTTATCTGGGTGCTTTTGAGGAGATTTTAATTTCATTTTTCTGTAAGAGCTGTTTTTTTTTTTTTTTTTTTTTTTTTTTTTTTTTTTTTTCAGAATACGATAATACGATAATTTTATTTTAACCGCTATGTATTCTCATTTTGTATTTGCTGTAAGATTTGGTCCTATCAAAAACTTGCCAATATAAAAGTTAAAGATAAGAAGATTTATAATAAATTTAAACGGATTTGATATTTTGTGAATTGACGGAGTTATGATTTTTTTTCTTTAACCCCCCTCGCCCTTTTCTCTTCGTTTTTAATTTTTTTTTAGGTAAAAGTTGGTCCTATGAAAAACTTGTCAACATAATATTAATAAGATTTATAATAAAGTTAAATGGATTTGATATCTTAAGAAGTGGCGAAGTTATGAATTTCTTCCCCCTAAAACCCTATTTTTATTCTCCCCATTTCCACCACCCTTTGCCCGGTTTTGCCCATTTACAATCCCCGTCGAGATATTAGCCATATGATTGTTTTTGATGAGTTTGAAGATGATTCGTGCATAATTGCGACTTTTATCAAGCGGACAAAATTTAGTACATGCATATAATATAAACTTTTGAGGTGGGGTGGTTCTGGGTTCATGGGATCATATAATAAAAAGTTCTGAAGGAATTTTTCAAAAGTCACACCATGGTAACGACTGCAATAGGTAGTATTTCTTACGAAATCTACATAAAAACAGGCATGCTAAAACGGTACTGGAGAAGTTACCTGAGACTACAATATGGTATGAATTAAAGTTGAAACTTCACGAATAGAAATAAGTTTTTTTAACAGTGTATAAAACATGTTTCAAATCGAAATAGTTGAGGTAAAATACAATGTTAAACATCATAGGAATATGCTGATTGCAACAAGATTCATCTATAATATATCTGATTAATAATGAAAAAGTATGCAAATATTTTTACAAATCTTTATTCTGCTCTTTCTAATTTTGCGCCCTTAGGATTTGTGCGCCTGGAGCAGTCTGCTCCAACTGCTCCACGGTAGCTACGCCCCTGGCCCATTTTCAATCCCCGCCGAGATATTAGCCACCTCAAAGTTGTTGGCGAGTTTGAAGACGATCCGTGCATAATTGTGACTTTTATCGTGCGGACAAAATTTAGTATATATATATATATATATATATATATATATATAAACTTTTTAGGTGGGGGTGGTTTTGGGTTCCTGGGGTCCTATAATGAAAAGTTATGAAGGAATTTTTCAAAAGTCGCACCATGGTAACGACTGCAATAGGTAGTATTTCTTACGAAATCTACATAAAAAAACAATAAAATTCTCACCACAATTGCTTTTCCAGATTGTAAGATTTTCACGTGAAAAAATAAATTAAATAAACATTTTGACGAATTGAAAACAAATTGAATATTGCGTCATAAGTTTTCTAGAATAAGATTTCCGCATGAAAGCTCAAAATGAAATAAATAGTTTGACGAATTAAAAAAAAATATATTGCGTCATATTGGAAATAAAATGGACCTCAGCAGGTGAATATGTAACGTCATGTGAGTTTGAAGGAACGTATTAAAACATGATAAAAACCCGACTATGGAAATATTAACTTATTTTAACACTTTGAGGCTCTCAGAATTTGCTTTAGCTATTTTTTAAACATATTCCATATACATGCGTGTGTGTATTCGTGTATATTAGAATTTTCACAAAATATTTAGCTCCCTAGAGCTCATTCTTAGTGTAAGTCATTCTTATCTCTAATCTTGATTTAAGTTTTGTTGGTGAATTTAGTACTTAACTTCGAAATCTACCTCCGCTTGTAGGCCCGAGACGGCAGGGATTTTTTTTCTTTCTTTACAACAATGGAAGTAATCCAATTGCTACCATTTTGAAACAAATTCATAGAAATTTTTTTAATTTTAAATTAAATATAAAAATGAGAATATTTAAAAGAAAAATAGCTAGTACGGGCAAATCTACAATGAAACAGCTTTCATTAAAAAAAAGAATTATTAAAATTAGGGCAAAAAAAAAAAAAAAGCTCAAGGTACATGACTAAAAAAAGAAAGCCTTATCTTTCAAATATATAGAATTAAACTCGCAATGTTATCTCTATGGGAAAATTTTGAGCCGACATTTCAGGCTGTTACGATTGACGAATATTTATGATTTTCAATACGAGCCGAGATTTTGGTCCTACCAACGTCCAGCTCATTATTTGTGTCGATGTGTCAAATATTTTGGACGCTATCGTGTTAACAATAAGTGTAAGTTTTGCCGGGAAGCCGGAGCTGTGCTCCGACAATAAATTTTCTTTAGAAACTGGAAATGGAGAGAGTTCGCGGCCCTTCTAATGTCGACCAAATGACGACCTTTTCCTTATCTATCAATTTACCGCTTGAAACTTGTAATGGAGAGGATTCGCGACCCCTCCAACCCCTATATAAAATATATATTAACGAATCTGGTCAAGTTGTCCAAAAATGGCGGGATTATGTCCAGTATTTGGTATATAGAGGAAAAATAACAGAAATAATTTTTCGCCGACTTTTTCCCTATCTATCAATTTTTCTATTGAAACTGGAAATGGAGAGGTGTGCGGCCCCTCTATGCCCTATATTGAATATATGCTAGCAAGTCTGGTCGAAGTGAACAAAAATGGCGGACTTATGTCCCAGCCTTTTTGTATATATAAAAAAAAAATTCTAGAAATGTTATCCCCGACTTTTTTACTATCTATCAATTTTCTTTAGAAACTGAAAATCGAGATGTCCCCTCTATCCCCTATATAAAGTATATATTTGCGAGTCTAGTCGAAATGACCAAAAATAGCGTACTAATGGCCTTTACTAATGGCGTACTAATGGGAATAGCATTAGGAATACAGAGAAAAATTTCCAGAAATAAATTTCCGAGACATTTTTTATTATATATCAATTTTCCTTAGAATCTTGAACTGTAGACGGTTCGAAGCCACGCTATACCCTACATAGAATATATTTTTGCGATTTTGGACAAAAGTGACCAAAAATGGTGGATATATAGTTCTGCATTTGGTATATAGAGAAAAAATTCGTGAAGTATTTTTCCCCGACTTTTAGAAATTGGAGGGAGAGGGTTCGCGGCCCCTCTAATGCCGACCAAATTCCGACCTTTTCCTTATCTATCAATTTGTCCCTTGAAACTTGTAATGGAGAGGACTCGCGACCCCTCCAACCCCTATATAAAATATATCTTAGCGAATCTGGTCGAGCTGACCGAAAATTAAGAGAAAGATTTTTTCCCCTGACTTTTTCCCTATATGTCCATTTTTCCCTATATTCCTCCGCCATTTTTGGTCACTTTGAAGAGACTGCGAAGGGCTGCGAAACCCTCTCCAGTTTCACTTTCTAAGGAAAAATTGATACATAGGGGAAAAGTCGGGGAAAAGGTCTTTCTGGAAATTTTTCTCCATGTACCAAATGTTGGAAAAAAACTCCGGCATTTTTTACCACTTCCGAAGAGAATTGCTAAAATATATTTGATATATTTTTTCCCTACCTATCAATTTTTCCCTAGAAACTGGAACTGGAGAAGCACCCATTTACGATATGTATATTTTAGCGATTCTGGTAGAAAGTGACAAAAAATGGCGGACTTATGTCGCAGCATTTGTATATGAAGAAAAATATCCAGAAATGTTTTTTACCCGACTTTTTTACTATCTATTTATTTTCCTTAGAAACTGGAACTGGAGAGGGTTTGTGGCCTCTCTTTCTAATATATTTTAGCGAATCAGGGAGAGTGTACCAAAAATGGCGGAATTATGGTCCAGCATTTGGTATAGAGAAAAATTAACAGAAAGAGTTTTTCCCCGACTTTTACCCTATATATAAATTTTTCCCTAGATTCCTCCGGTATTTTTGGTCACTTCGAACAAACTCGCTAAAATATATAATATATAGGGGGTAGAGGGCCCGTGAACCCTCTCCAGTTTAACTTTCTTGGTAAAAATGGATGTATAGGGAAAAAGTCGGGGCTGCTCTTTCAGGAAATTTTTCTGTATGTACCAAATGCTAGGCGATATCTCCGCCATTTTTGGTCACTCTCGACCCGAATTGCTAAAATATATTTTATTTATTTTTTTCCTATCTATCAAATTTTCCCTCGAAACTGGAACTGGAAAGGCACACATTTCAGATAGCGTTCATTACACAGCGTTCAGCATACACATTCAGATATATTTTAGCGATTCTGGTAGAAAGTGACCAAAAATGGTGGACTTATGGCCTAGCATTTGGTATATAGAGACAAATATAAAGAAATGTTTTTTTCTCCGACTTTTTTACTATCTATTAATTTTCTTTAGAAATTTGAACTGGATAGGGTTCGTACACCTCATACCCCTATATGTGATATATTTTAGCGATATGTCCCAGGTTTTGGTATATATTTGGTATCTTTCGGTCGAAAATGACCAAAAACGGCGGACTTATGGCCCAGCATTTTTTATGTAGAGAAAAATTTCCAGAAATATTTTTTCCCCGATTTTTTTACTCTCAATAAATTTTCTTTAGAAATGGGATCTGGAGAGGGTTCGCGGACCCTCTATCCCCTATATAGGATATATTTTAGCGAGTCTGGTCGATGTGTCATAAAATAGCGTACTAATGGCCCAGCATTAGGAATATAGAGAAAAATTTACAGAAATACTTTTCCCCGATTTTTTTACTCTCAATAAATTTTCTTTAGAAATGGGATCTGGAGAGGGTTCGCGGACCCTCTATCCCCTATATAGGATATATTTTAGCGAGTCTGGTCGATGTGTCATAAAATAGCGTACTAATGGCCCAGCATTAGGAATATAGAGAAAAATTTACAGAAATACTTTTCCGCAACTTTTTTACTATAGATCAATTTTCCTTAGAACCTGGAACTGGACAGGGTTAGAAACCCTCCTATACCCTATATAAAATATATTTTAGAGAATCTGGTCGAAAGTGACCAAAAGGGCGTAGTACTAATGGCCAAGTATTTGGAATATAGAGAAAAATTTGGTGAAAGAGTTTTTCCCTAAAAATTACTTTTTCCTTAGAAACTGTAACTGGAGAGGGTTCTCGGCCCCTCTATTCCGTATATAGAATTTATTTTAGCAATTCTGGACGACAGTGACAAAAATGACGGATTTATGACCCAGCATTTGGTATATAAAGAAAAATTTCCAGAAATATTTTCCCCCGTCTTTTTTACTATCTATCAATTTTCCTTAGAAACTGGAAGTGGAGTGGATTCGCACCCCTCAAACCCCTATATAAAATATATTTTAGCGAGTCTTGTCGAAGTGACCAAAAATGGCGTACTAATGGCCCAGCGTTAGGTATATAGAGAAAAATCTAAGGAAAAATCTAAGGAAAAATTGATACATAGGGAAAAAGTCGGGGAAAACCTCTTTCTGGAAATTTTTCTCTATGTACCAAATGTTAGAAAAAACTCCGCCATTTTCGGCCACGCTAAAATATGTTTGATGTACTTTATCCCTATCTATCAATTTTTCCCTAGAAACTGCAACTGGAGAGGCACCCATTTACGATGCGTATATTTTAGCGATTCTGGTAGAAAGTGACATAAAATAGCGTACTAATGGCCCAGCATTAGGAATATAGAAAAAAAAATTCCAGAAATACTTTTCCGCGACTTTTTTACTATTGATCAATTTTCCTTAGAACCTGGAACTGTA
The DNA here is from genome assembly GCA_963932465.1 of Maratus speciosus. Classification (NCBI taxonomy): domain Eukaryota; kingdom Metazoa; phylum Arthropoda; class Arachnida; order Araneae; family Salticidae; genus Maratus; species Maratus speciosus. Next base: position 2,599,974 of record OZ010789.1, read on the forward strand.
CAAGGTTCGAAGCCCCCCTATACAATATATAAAATATATTTTAGAGAATCTGGTCGAAAGTGACCAAAAAGGGCATAGTAATGGCCAAGTATTTGGTATATAGAGAAAAATTTCGTGAAAGAGTTTTTCCCGAATTTTTTCCTATCAATTAATTTTTCCTTACAAACTGGAACTGGAGAGGGTTCTCGACCCCTCTATTCCGTACATAGAATTTAATTTAGCAATTCTGGATAGTGATAAAAATGGCGGATTTATGACCCAGCATTTGGTATATAGAGCAAAATATCCGGAAATATTTTTCCCCGTCTTTTTTACTATCTATCAATTTTCCTTAGAAACTGGAACTGGAGAGGGTTCGAACCCCTCAAACCCCTATATAAAATATATTTTAGCGAATCTGGTCGAGTTGACCGAAAATGGCGGAATTATGGTCCAGCATTTGACATATAGGGAAAAAAATATCAAAAAGATTTATTCCCCGACTTTTTCTGTATATGTCAAATTTTCCCTAGATTCCTCCGTCATTTTTTGTCACATCGAACAGACTCTCTAAAATATAATCTATATAGGGGATAGAGGGGGCGCGAACCCTCTCTAGTTTCAACTTCTAAGGAAAAATTCGTTGAAAAGCTCTTTCTGGAAATTTTTCTGTATGTACCAAATGCTGGGAAGGCCCCGAAATTTCCCTATCTATCAATTTTTCCCTTGAACCTGGAAATGGATATGGTTCGCGGCCCTTTATCCCCTATATAGATGATATTTTAGCGATTCTGGTCGAAAGTGACCAAAAATGGCGGGTTTATGAAACCAACATTTGGTATATAGAAAAAAAATATCCAGAAATGTTTTTTCCCCGACTTTTTTACTGAAATATTTTCCCCTGACATTTCCCTATCTATCAATTTTTCCCTTGAACCTGGAAATGGAGAGGGTTCGCGGCCCCTTTATCCCCTATATATAATATATTTTAGCGGTATATAGAGAAAAATATCCAGAAATGTTTTTTCCCCGACTTTTTTACTATCTATCAATTTTCCTTAGAAACTGGAACTGGAGAGGGTTCGCACCCCTCAAACCCCTATGTAAAATATATTTTAGCGAATCTGGTCGAGTTAACCAAAATTGGCGGAATTATGGTCTAGCATTTGGTATATAGAGAAAAAATAACAGTAATAATTCTTCTCCGACATTTCCCCAATCTATCAATTTTTCCCGTGAAACTGGAAATGGAGAGTGTTGCGGCCCCTCTATCCCCCTATATAGAATTCATTTTAGCGAGTCTGGTCGAAGTGAAGTCTGGTCTAGCGAGTCTGGTCGAAGACTTATGTCCCAGCATTTTTGTATATATAAAAAAAAAATTCTAGAATTGTTTCCCACCGACTTTTTTACTATCAATTTTCTTTAGAAAATGGAAATCGAGAGTGTCCCCTCTATCCCCTATATAAAGTATATTTTAGCGAGTCTGGTCGAAATGACAAAAAATAGCGTACTAATGGCCTTTACTAATGGCGTACTAATGGGAATAGCATTAGGAATACAAAGAAAAATTTCCAGAAATAATTTTCCGCGACTTTTTTTATTATATATCAATTTTCCTTAGAATCTTGAACTGTAGACGGTTCGAAGCCACTCTATACCCTACATAGAATATATTTTTGCGATTCTGGACAAAAGTGACCAAAAATGGTGGATTTATGGCCCAGCATTTAGTATATCACGAAAAAATTCCTGAAATATTTTCCCCCGACTAAATCTATCAATTTTCCTTAGGAATTGGAACGGGAGAGGGTTCGCGGCCCCTCTATCCCCTATATAAAATATATTTTAGCGATTCTGATCGAAAGTGACCAAAAATGGCGGACTTATGGCCCAGCATTTGGTATATAGAGAAAAAATAACAGTAATAATTCTTCCCCGACATTTCCCCTATCTATCATTTTTTCCCGTGAAACTGGAAATGGAGAGTGTTGCGGCCCCTCTATCCCCCTATATAGAATTCATTTTAGCGAGTCTGGTCGAAGTGAACAAAAATGGCAGACTTATGTCCCAGCATTTTAGTATATAGAGAACAATTTCCAGAAATATTTTCCCCCGACTCTTTTTACTATCTATCAATTTTCTTTAGAAACTGGAAATGGAGAGGGTTCGCGGCCCCTCTAATGCCGAACAAATGCCGACCTTTTCCTTATCTATCAATTTGCTCATGGAAACTTGTAATGGAGAGGACTCGCGACCCCTCCCACCCCTATATAAAATATATTTTAGCGAATCTGGTCTAGCTGACCGAAAATGGCGGAATTATGGTCCAGCATTTGGTATACAGAGAAAATTTAAGAGAACTATTTTTTCCCTGACTTTTTCGCTGTATGTCAATTTTTTCCTATATTCCTCCGCCATTTTTGGTCACTTCGAAGAGACTCGCTAAAATATATTCCATATATGGGATAGCTGCGACCCTCTCCAGTTTGACTTTCTAAGGAAAAATTGATACATAAGAAAAAAGTCGAAAAAAGGTCTTTCTGGAAATTTTTCTCTATGTACCAAATGTTGGAAAAAACTCCGCCATTTTTGGCCACTTCCGAACAGAATCTCTAAAATATATTTGATATAGTTTTTCCCTATCTATCAATTTTTCCCTAGAAACTGGAACTGGAGAGGCACCCTTTTACGATATGTATATTTTAGCGATTCTGGTAGAGAAGTGACCAAAAATGGCGGACTTATGTCCCAGCATTTGGTATATAGAGGAAAATATCCAGAAATGTTTTTTCCCAGACTCTTTTACTATCTATTTATTTTCCTTAGAATCTGGAACTGGAGAGGGTTTGCGCCCCCCCCCCCATCCCTATCTAATATATTTTGGCGAATCAGGTAGAGTGTACCAAAAATGGCGGAATTATGGTCCAGCATTTGGTACACAGAGAAAAATTAACAGAAAGAGTTTTTCCCTGACTTTTTCCTATGTATAAATTTTTCCCTAGATTCCTCCGCCATTTTTGGTCACTTCGAACAAACTTCGTAAAATATATACTATTTAGGGGATAGAGGACCCGCGAACCCTCTCCAGTTTCACTTTCTTGGTAAAAATGGATGTATAGGGAAAAAGTCCGGGGAAAAGCTCTTTCAGGCTTTCAGGAAATTTTTCTGTATGTACGAAATGCTAGGCGATATGTCCGCCATTTTTGGTCATTTTCGACCCCAATTGCTAAAATATATTTGATTTATTTTTTCTCTGTGTATCAAATTTTCCCTCGAAACTAGAACTGGTGAGGCACACATTCCAGATATGTATATTTTAGCGATTCTGGTAGAAAGTGACCAAAAATGGTGGACTTATATGGCCCAGCATTTGGTATATAGAGAAAAATATCCAGAAATGTTTTTTCCCCGAATTTTTTACTATCTATTAATTTTCCTTGGAAACTGGAACTGGAGAGAGTTCGTACCCCTCATACCCCTATATATAATATATTTTAGCGATATATCCTAGGTTTTGGCATATATTTGGTATTTGTTCGCCATTTTTGGTCGAAAATGACCAAAAATGGCGGACTTATGGCCCAGCATTTGGTATGTAGAGAAAAATTGCCAGAAATATCTTTTCCCCGATTTTTTTACTCTCTATCAATTTTCCTTAGAAATTGGAACTGGAGAGGGTTCGCAGCTCCTCTATCCCCTATATAGGATATATTTTAGTGAGTCTGGTCGAAGTGACATAAAATAGTGTACTAATGGCCCAGCATTAGGAATACAGAGAAAAATTAACAGAAATACTTTTCCGCAACTTTTTTACCATACATCAATTTTCCTTAGAACCTGGAATTGGACAGGGTTCGAAGCCCCCCTATACCCTATATAAAATATATTTTAGAGAATCTGGTCGAAAGTGACCAAAAAGGGCGCAATACTAATGGCCAAGTATTTGGTATATAGAGGAAAATTTCGTGAAAGTGTTTTTGCAAAATTTTTCCCTATCAATTTATTTTTCCTTAGAAACTGGAACTGGAGAGGGTTCTCGGCCCCTCTATTCCGTATATAGAATTTATTTTAGCAATTCTGGACGAATGTGATGAAAATGGCGGCTTTATGACGCAGCATTTGGTATATAGAGAAAAATATCCAGAAATATTTTTCCCCGTCTTTTTTACTATCTATCAATTTTCCTTAGAAACTGGAACTGGTGAATGTTCGCACCACTCAAACCCCTTTGAGTGGTATACCTAAATAAATAAATATACCTAAAATAATACCTAAAATACCTAAAATAAAATATATTTTAGGTATATAGAGAAAAATTTCCAGAAAGAGTTTTTCCTCGACTTCTTTACTATATATAAATTTTCTTTAGAAACTAGAAATGGAGAGGGTTCGCGGCCCTTCAAATGCTGACCTTTTCCTTATCTATTAAGTTACCCCTTGAAACTTCTAATGGAGAGGACTCGCGACCCCTCCAACCCTATATAAAATATATTTCAGCGAATCTGGTCGAGTTGACCGAAAATGGCGGAATTATGGTCCAGCATTTGGTATATAGAGAAAAAAATAACAGAAAGATTTATTCCCGGGCTATATATAAATTTTTTCTTAGATTCCTCCTCCATTTTTGGTCGCTTCGAACAAACTCACTAAAATATAATCTATATAGGGGATGCATATTTTTTTTTCCCAATAGAGATTTGCCATCTCGTAATCTGATTGGCCAGAGCTTCCGGCGTCATTGTGACAATTCTTGGCGGGGATCTCCGTAGGAGAGCTGTTGAACATTTTTGAGTAGGTATTTGAGGCACCCTGAAAATTTGTGCAACACTTCTTTTGTAATGCCTGAATACAAAATCGAATGTCTGGCTGAAGGATCGACTAAAGTGTCTGTCATTTTCAAAAGATTTTTTTCCAAGTACAAATATTATTCTGTCTCACTCTCAGCGTGCCTCAAATACCTTTTTTTATGGGTAGTCAAAAAATGGCACTTGACACGTGTCTGGCACAGTTTTTGGGCCACGATCCTTCAGCCAGACATTCAATTTTGTATTCAGTCATTACAAAAGAAGTGTTGCACAAATTTTCAGGGTGCCTCAAATACCTTCCCTAAAATGCTTAACAGCTCTTGGACTATTTGGCGAAAACCACCAGAGGCCGTTATTTCGATGGCAAAAGTAATTTATTTATATGCTTTTGCTACTTGTTTAGCAAGAGAATTAGAGATTTCATTGTATTATAAAAATTGATAGAAAAATATTAAATTAGTTTTCTATTTGGATTTTTCTCCCCATTCAATTAATTCTTTTTTTTTTTTTCGTTCACAAATTATATTAAATTAATGATTTATTACATTATGTCATATGAAGTGAACGATAAACGTCAAGGCCAATTTCTGAAAATTACCTCTCCGAAGGAATCTCGATAAGTTATGTTTATCGCTTTAAATTGAAATAATACGGATGTTCTCAAATACCTTTCTGAATTCATTTTTGTGCGAAAACACATGAAATTGACAGCTGTTCTTATTAATAAACTATGTAGTCGAATGGTGTTTTCAGTTTTTTGGTAAAAGCAGACTATCTGTTAGAAAATACTGTCAAAGTTGGCGCTTTGAACCGAATTTCTGGATGCGGCAGCACGGGAAAGGAGAAAAACCTGTCGACACGTGACAACAATCGTTTACAGCTCTATAAATCCTTTATTTATGAAAAATGGAAAACACTATTCGATTCTTAAGTATGTGTCAGGAAATTTCTCGGCAGTTCTCAAACCTTTTTCTGAATTCATTTTTGTTCGAAAACACATGAAATTGACAGGTGTTCTTATTAATAAACTATGCAATCGAATGGTGTTTTCAATTTTTTGGTAAAAGCAGACTATCTTTTAGAAAATACTGTCAAAGTTGGCACTTTGAATCGAGTTTTTGGATGCGGCAGCACGAGAAAGCGGAAAGACATGCCGTCACGTGACAACAATCGCTTGCAGCTCATTTATTTCTGAATTCTCATTCATTTATGAAAAAAATTGAAAACACTATTCGATTCTTAAATATGTATCAGAAAATTTCGCGTTGTTGACGGGAAAATTTGAGAACAGTTTTAATATGCAACCCTTAAATTCTTTTGTGTTATTTAAATCATACAATTTTTACCTATTTTATGTAAAACTTTTCAAATAACATTTTCTACATTCTGAGGATATTGTAAAAGCTTTAGGCAATAATATAACTGGATCTTCAACTTTTTTCAGTAAAAAAAAAGCAGTCGGATATACCAATCCCAAAACTTTTTTCTATCTCATACATGTTAATACTTCAAAATTCTCTATCACACTGCCAAAATTAACCGGCAATCTATGCCCATCATGAGGATTCTGAAGATATGAAATTCCGTGCATTAGTTCTTAAGATATGATTACCGCTGAAATCGTGTAAATCTAGAAAAATGTAGCCTAGCAGCGCCACCTATTGGGTGCTTTACACCAAAACCACCAAGCAACAACTTATGTCAACGTCTAACTGAATCTGAAGTTTGGGGGAAAATCCGTGCATTGGTTTTTGAGATAGAGCTATTGCAAAAATCGTGAAAATTCCAGCATAGCAGCGCCACCTATTGGGCGATTAACACTAAAATCTAATCAGCAACAACTTGTGTCAACGTCTAACTAAATCTGAAGTTAGATGAAAATTCGTGCATTAGTTCTTGAGATAGAGCTATTGCGGGAATCGTGAAAAATGCAGCACAGCAGCGCCACATGTTGAGCGATTTTCACCAACACGTAATCAGCATGAAGTTTGATGAAAATCCGTGCATTAGTTCTTTAGATAGAGCTATTTCGGAAATCGTGTAAATCCTGCAAAATGCAGTACAGCAGCGCCACCGGTTAGGTGATTTACACCAAAATCTAATCAACAACAACTTATGTTAGCTTCTAACTGAATCTGAAATTCAATGAAAATCCGTGCATTAGTTCTGGAGATTTATTGTATTGTGTAAATCGTGAAAAAGGCTGCATAACAGCGCCTCCCGTTGAGCGATTTAGACCAAAAACTAATCAGCACTAATTTATATCAGGGACTAACTGAATATAAATTGTTATTAAATTCCGTGCATTAGTTCTTGAGATAGAGCTCCCACAAAATTTGTGTCACATACATACACACAGACAGACAGAGTCAAAGACAGTCATTTTGTAAAAACATGTTTTTTGGAATCTCTGACTCCTAAAATGTGTAAATCCGTCGAAAATTTTCACGAATCCGATACTTTCTTCTTGTAAAAATAGAAGAAAGTAAAAAGGGTAGGGTTTTTTAGAAGATTACCATTTTTAAATGCATAAATACCGTGTTATATTTGAACAATATATTAGAATTTTGTAAGCATTAGGTTATTTTTCTTTAAATAACATCATACAGGCAAAAAAAAAAAAAAAAAAAAAAAAAAAAAAAAAAAAATACAAATAATTTATTTTTTCTTCTTCAAAAGAAAATAAACTAGCGATTTGAGGATCATTTTCAAAAAGGAACACATTAATTTCCTTAGCATATTCAGAATAGCCGTTCAAATGTTGTGTATAAAGATATGTGCATACAAAAAAGAAAAAAAAATTAAGATGTACTACTTACAAACTGAACTTTGATGTATGTAAAGGGGGGGAGGGTAAAATTTTTGTAACGGAAATTTCAAGGAAGAACTTAGATTATTGATTATTGTTTCAACAAATATTGAAATTTTTTTTAAATATAAATATTTCAGGACTATATATGGTGAAAAATGGGCAGGAGAAATTAGACGACAGGTTATTTATTTATTATGTCAGCAAAATAACAAACAGAGCAGGGGTTTTTTTAGTTTTAAAATTTTTGCATATCGCAGACTTCCACTTTTTCTAAACAATTCATCTAAATTTACCGCACTCTGAAATTTCTACTTCCACAAAATCACGCAAAGTTTAATATCTATGTATATTTCTTTTTTAAAATGTATTGGTTTAATATATGGCGTAATTTTCACTATTAAATGCGTTTCGCGTAAATAGTTTAATTATTTTAAAGTTTCTTTCCTCTTTTGAGATTCATGTGTAAATATGTTATTCAATTTGAAAGGGTTTGGGGAAAATTATTATTTGAGCTTTCTAAATATTAAATAATTTTCACCATTAAATGCTTTCCATACGTAAAAATTTAATTATTATAGAGATTTTACACATGACGATATTTAAACTTTGGGCGTTTTATATATGACGGAACTGTCACCATAAAATGGGTTTCTCGTTTAATAATTTTACCATTTTAAAGTTTTCTTACATATTATTATTCAATTGTAAATACACTTTTTATGAAGTAATTTTTCCAATTTCCCGTTTTTAACAAATGATCATTTAATTGTTATTTTAAAGCGTTATTTCAGTTTTTTATAGCCACGTGTCATTTTTTATTTGAGTGGAAATAATTCTTTGAACTGTCTTAAAAAAATTGGAAACAATACAAGGCAAGTGGGAAATTACACATCAAACGTGGGAAATGAGATGCGTTCGTACTGTATCTAGTTTTATAAATATTCTGATCTTGGTGCAATAGCTGTTACACTCTTTTGCGAATATGCATGAATACAAAATTTATTACGATTCTATGTATTAAATTCAGTATTGCGGAAATAGGACTCCATCTTAAATAGGGCGTAATCACCGTGGCAACCTAGAATCATTACCTATAATGGGATATCACTGAATTAGTTACGTATGATAGGATTTAATAGAATGAAGAAAATTTTATTAATATCTTTCTAAGTTTCGATTCGATTTTATAAATTTTGAAATGACTCAAGAAAATTCTGCAACGATTAAATATATTAAATTTCAAACCATTCCGTTGGGTAGTTTTTGCGCTGATATATACGGACAGACGGATAGACAGACGGACGGACCAGACGCGACTATAGGTGCTACGAACGCTCTTGAAAAATGACTTTTTTTAAATATCAAAAAAATATATCTTGAAATAAGGAAATTTTGATACAGATTTCAAAAATCACCCCCCCCCCCCCAATTAAATAAATAAATAAATTTGTCAAATTAAAAAAAATAGGTTTAGTGTGTACACTATAAGTTTATGAAGTATATCACTAGAAAAAAATAATTAATTTCCTATGTATAGTTTTGCTCCTAATATTTTTTTTTAATGGAACGATTTTGACCGACTTTAACAATTAACTCTTAAAATAATTCTTTGATAAAAAAAGAGTCTGCTTCAGCGCGTTTATCAAACAATTTTCTATATACCTACCAATTTTCATATTTTTGTATGCAGTAGTTTTCATAATATTAGCGAAGAAAGACCTCCGGTCACAAAAAATTCATTTACGGCAGCGACGGTGGGTTACTTTTATTTTTAGAATAGAATAGAGAAATGCATTAAATCTTATCTACGCATTTCTTCAAGGGTATATAATAACAATTCACAGCAAAAACGGGTACTGTACATAAAAGGGCGACACATTCCAGGTGTCGAATATCTAGCTTTCGGCGACAGTAAAATGTTGTAGCGCCTGTGTGTGTTCCCTTTGCTGTGACGTCAAAATGACGTATGGGGACACTTATCATGGGGTCAGATTTCCAGTATTCGACGAAAGTAAAATTCTCTAGAACTGGAAAAGTGTCCCCATCTGCAGTGACGTCAAAATGCAGTATGGGGCTACTTTTCATGGGGGCAGATATCCAGCTCTGAATGAAAGGAAAATTCCCTAGCACTGGAAAAGTGCCCCCTTACGTTTGGGTGCACTTATCATGGGGGCAAATTTCCAGTTTTCAACGAAAGTAAAATTCTGTAGAACTGGAAAAGTGTCCCCATCTGCTGTGACGTCAAAATGACGTATGGGGCTACTTTTCATGGGGACGGATATCCAGCTCTCATTGAAGGAAAAATTCTCTAACACTGGAAAAGTGTCCCCTTCTGATATGTGGGCACTTATCATGGGGGCAGATTTACAGTTTTCGACGAAAGTAAAATTCTCTAGAACTGGAAAAGTGTCCCCATCTGCTATGGCGTCAAAATGACGTATGGGGGCACTTTTCAGCGTCCCCCTTCCTGCGACTTGGCCGTTAATGCCTTCGAGAGAGTTTTTCAAATTTTAAAATATGTACAAATGAGCTTCATGCCAACTACATTATTTGATTATTTTAGGCATTTTGTGGCACAGAGTACAGAAATAAAATACACATTTGAAAAAAGCATTTAAACAACTTCAGTCTATTTAAATGCTTAGAAGTTAAAAATAACAAAATACTTGTATTCAGGAGATAATATCCCTAATTTCTAAAACATAATTAGTATCAGCTTTTAACAGTTTATAAATCGAATACCTCTTAATGTATGAAAGCAAACTATAATAAATGTTCAAACGAAAAAATTCTCTTTCGTCAATGCACAAGATTTCAATATTATACAATAAAATATAATGTAACATATAGTGAGATTTGAAGTAAGTAAATTTTGTTTTATTTCTTGGGTTTTACGTTAATGACTTTAGCGTTAGACCGTACAAAATGGCAATTAAACCACAAGTGGACTAAATGATCTGTGATCAAAACTAATGTTTGTTGAAACTGAATGGTAGTTATCAGAAATCTTTTACTTATAATGTCTTTATGTGAATTTGCCTCTTTGCATTCTAATATTACTTTTAATATTTAAATAATTCATAAATGCGTAATTTCCAATCATTAATTTTGAAATGCTGTAGAAGGCATTAACGGCTAAGTCGCTGGAAGCCATTTTCAATGAAAGATTTGGAATGTTTGGCTTTTAACTTGTGCGAACTTCAGATATCACTACTTTTTCTGGCCGAAACATTAAGGAGAACTTGGCGTTTTTTTTTTTTTTTTACCGCAAACTTTTTGTTGGGATTATTTAATTGCTATGTGTATTTTAAATTAGACGTTTTTTATAGCCTTTTCGCGTTTAAGTGAGCAAAAGTTGCATGTATTGTTTGAATCTTTCAACGGTTTCTCTCTTTTGTCTTGTTTATGTCCCTTGGTCTTCCTTATTTTTTTCGATGCTTTAAGGGTCATATATTTGGGTGACGCACAGCAGAATCCCCCAGAAACAGATCTGGAAGGAGAGAAGGGGATGAGGCGAGAACTTAAGCGAATGCAGTGACTCATCGCGATGTTGGGGGAGTGAAGGAGGAAATACAAGAGGGGAGAAAATGTCTATAAGGGATGCTTATTACTATTTTCAGTGCTCAGTTTCCCCGAGACATGGCGGACGCTGTGTGAGACAGGAATATGCGTTTAAGAGAGTTTGGCTTAGAAGGGCCTGGTTCAATTTCAGATTCAGTCGAACTGCTTGCTTGAAAGCTCCCACTACTTGAATCTTCCAACAATATAACTGTCTTCCATCTGGATCTAACTCCACTCGTTGAAGGCTTTGTCGCAGAACCACTATTCCTCGTTGAAATTGTATCCCTCTTCTTTTTCCGAGATATTTTCTTTGCAAGAGTTTTGCTTGTTTTTAAATCAATATTTGCGATAAACATCTTTCGAACAGTTCTTTGATCCTTCAAGATGTTCACCTCCCGATGTGAAACTTTACGTCTGATGTCACAGCTACAATTGTTCAAGCCTCTACACTTACAAGCTGCAGTGTCAAAGAGAGAGGTTTCCGCATTTCGTACGAAATTTTCGCGGATCGCCTTGCCTTTAACGCCCGTATGATTACAAGATTTCTCCAATGATAGTAGTGGCACATGATGACAGCATTAGTTGGCAATTGCAAGTCTTTCAATTTGCACGGTGCCCCAAAATGTCTACTTTTCACGCTATCACATGCCTTTACATGATCATGAACTTTCGCACTAGCCATTTCTAAAATCGTCGTAATAAAACGCACAAAACACAGTAAAGGCACGTTAAATGATCCAAAAAGTAATGTATTGCACAAGAAAAAGGTTTTACTTTTACACTGAACAAATGTCACAGGGAAACCGAGCACTGAAAAACAATAAGCATTCCTTATCGCACTTTCTCCCCTCTTGTATTTCCTCCTTCACTCCCCCAACATCACGATGAGTCACTGCATTCGCTTAAGTTCCTTCCAGATCTGTTTCTGAGGGATTCTGCTGTCCGTCACCCAAATATATGACCCTTAAAGCATCGAAAAAAATAAGGAAGACCAAGGGCCATAAACAAGACAAAAGAAAGAAACCGTTGAAAGGTTCAAACAATACATGCAACTTTTGCTCACTTAAACGCGAAAAGGCTATAAAAAACGTCTAATTTAAAATGCACATAGCAATTAAATAATCCCAACAAAAAGTTTTCGGTAAAAAAAAAAAAAAAGCGCCAAGTTCTCCTTAATGTTTCGGACAGAAAAAAGTAGTGATATCTGAAGTTCGCACAAGTTAAAATCCAAACATCCCAAATCTTTCATGAAAATGGCTTCCAGCGACTTAGCCGTTAATGCCTTCTATAGCATTTCAAAATTAATGATGGGAAATTACGCATTTATGAATTATTTAAATATTAAAAGTAATATTAGAATGCAAAGAGGCAAATTCACATAAAGGCATTATAAGTAAAAGATTTCTGATAACTGCCATTCAGTTTCAACAAACATTAGTTTTGATCACAGATCATTTAGTCCACTTGTTGTTTAATTGCCATTTTGTACGGTCTAACGCTAAAGTCATTAACGTAAAACCCAAGAAATAAAACAAAATTTACTTACTTCAAATCTCACAATATGTTACATTATATTTTATTGTATAATATTGAAATCTTGTGTATTGACGAAAGAGAATTTTTTCGTTTGAACATTTATTATAGTTTGTTTGCATACATTAAGAGGTATTCGATTTATAAACTGTTAAAAGCTGATACTAATTATGTTTTAGAAATTAGGGATATTATCTCCTGAATACAAGTATTTTGTTATTTTTAACTTCTAAGCATTTAAATAGACTGAAGTTGTTTAAATGCTTTTTTCAAATGTGTATTTTATTTCTGTACTCTGTGCCACAAAATGCCTAAAATAATCAAATAACGTAGTTGGCATGTAGCTCATTTGTACATATTTTAAAATTTGAAAAACTCTCTCGAAGGCATTAACGGTCAAGTCGCAGGAAGCCATTTTCAATGAAAGATTTGGGATGTTTGGCTAACTTGTGCGAACTTCAGATATCACTACTTTTTCTGGCCGAAATATTAAGGAGAACTTGGCGCTTTTTTTTTTTACCGAAAACTTTTTTTTGGGATATCACTACTTTTTGTATGTTTTTTCAAGTTTGTTATTCTAAACTATATTAATATGAAAAAACTTAAATTTCGGTAATTTTATGTTAGCCGGGAGCAAATCTCCTCATTAGCCCTTTGTTTTATCCCCAATAGCAGTTTTCATTTTCCACATGAATAAATTAGAAACAATGCTTTGATTTTCAAATAAAATATTTTGGCTTATGTTATTATTTCTTATTTATTTATTTATTTATTTCTATGTTAAATATTCTATTACATAAAATGAGGGAAATGCATCTATTTTAAATGAGATAACTGAAAAGTATATATATTTAAATGAAATGAATGCAATATGAACAATGGAGTTGGGAACAGTATTTGGCGATTTGCCACTTGCGCCCGGCTAACATAAAAATACCTAAATTTATTTTATTGAGCTTTACAAACTTATACTTTATTTCTTTTTATATTAAAGTACTAGCCAGCTCTAGCAAGCAGTATTTATCGTATTAATTCCATGCTAAACGTTGCATCATGTTACTGTTATTCATAATTTAATTTACTTGCCTATTCTTTCGCTATGTCGGAAGCTTTCGATAGAGAAATCAAGAACTCTTTACGATCATGGAAGCAAATCATATATTTTGTGCTGTCATGTATTTCATCATTCGTGACAAATATCTCTTAACTCACTTATGCATGTTTCCTTAGCAGTTACGATTCGTTCTCTAATGCGGAAATTTTTAATCCTATTAAGTAATCTTTTCTAATTGGGCTCACTGCCAATTGTTGTATTTTAACTGATACGACTGGGCACAAGTGAAATGGTTCTTACGAAATCCTCTGACATTATCTGCATTTGCATTAAGCCATATTGATGCTAATATCTTTTTGTTTCACGTTAACCTTTTCAATAGACTCGATTACGGAAGAATAGAAGGTCTACCGACTCACTGCCATGATCCATTTGAAAATCTATCATTCTTCTCATCTGATCGTGTTGAAGAATTAGTCAATGTGCCATGGTTTTAAGGTTTTAGCTAATTTTATTCGTAACCTGAAAACTAAAATGCGAGAAACCGGATTATAGAAGATTCATTTTAACGTACATATCGATTAACAGGTTACATATTATAAAATTATAATAATCATAAGGAGAACTGGAAGTTTCAATGCTTTAATAGTTTCCGTAAATTCTCTTTATACTACAATACAGAAGTTTTAGCGGTGTAAAGATTAACAGCATAGTCACAGTAAGTATAATAACAGTACAATATAATAACAATGGCAGAGGTTTTGGGCAGTGAAGAAACTATTAGCACTTTGGAAACATTAGTACGTTATATCATTTAACTATTCAGATGATATGCGGAAAAATAAAAATAGATGGCTCGCATTAATAATTAACTCATTGAAATATAGCCACTAGCGTCAGATATTCGCCAAGCTTGGCGGCATTTAGCAAAGTTTCGCCAAATTTGGTAATATATCATATGAATTCTCAAATTTGGAGACACAAAAATGTTTTGTTTATTCTGACGTCATAATGATGCATATGTATTATGTATTATACACATACCTATAACATGTATTATGCAAATGTATTACGTATTATATGCATATGTATAATATGTATGATGTATATGCATAAGTTCATTAACATCACTAAAACGCACTTAAAGGAATAGTGTTCCATAAATAGTAGGGATAATTGCCAGATTGACCAGAGTGCTATTGAGATTAGAATTCCTACATTTATAATAGACTGGGAGGCGTCTGCACACACCATCACCTCATCGAGTTTACAGCTGAAATTTTAGGATTAGTTAAAACTAGATTAGCATATTTAAATGCAACTAGTCTGTTAAGTCATATCTTGGTAGAAACCACCTGACCTAATTTTAGTGGTTAACTGATAGGTTTACTATTGTATTTTCCTGCATCCAAAAGTTTGGAAACATGGAGGAATGGGTGCAGGAAAAGACAATGGAAAATCCACCAACTAACCCGTAAAATCGGGTCTGTAGGTGGTTTCCACAAAGATATGACTTGGCAGACCAGTTACATTTCAATACGCTAATCAATATTTAACTAATCCTAAAATATCAGCCGTCAACTCGATGAAGTGATGATCTATGCAGACGCCTCCCGGTCTTTAATAAAATTTTTTTAAGGAAGTAAGAGATAGAAAGATGGACAGATAAACTGAAAGATTTGCCTTATTAAGATTTTTGTAAAAGCATATAAAAATTCATTCAGCTTGAAATCATGTAACACCTTTATAACTCAGGCTAATTTTCTGTAATCGAGTTTTGGCGACCAACATATCTTAACTATAACTATAATCTTTCTTTTACAGATTTAAAATTAACAATAAATTAACAGTAAGTAGGCTAATAATACAATATAATAACATTAGCAGCGGACTTCGGACGCCGCATCTGTTGCACATCGTTAAAGACAGTTTATTAGTTACGCATTTCATTTAATTAAAAAGAGATTTTTAAACTTTCATATGGAATTAGGATATTTTTCCACTGTAGGGACCTTGGCATTTAAAAAAAATCTTGGCGCAAAACGGACTTCAGAAACTGAGATATGTTGCCAAATGATATAAACAACTATGAAAACCGACCTGATGAACTTTTATGTTATTTATATATGTATTTATATACATATAAACATTTTATTTATACACGTATAAAATATTATTTTTTATATACAAATTATTAACCATTTGGAAAAATGGTTATTGTTCTCGTCAGGGTAGGAAATCAAAAGCATATCTGAACGTTTTCATTGGTTTAATCCGCAATTTATTCGTTATCTGATTGGTCTATACAGTAATCTGTATTTCCCTTTGGTTTCAACAACGATGGACAACAGAGTGTTGCCACTATGACGAAAAAGTAATAAAAATTAATAAATCAGAAACAAATTGAGATACAGCTTTCAAACAAATTACATTTTTTTCTCTATCCGACGGTATAAAAAGTAATATTGTCGGATGTTTAGAAGTTTAAGAATGAAATTTTATTTAAAATTGGTCGTGAGATTTTTTGGAAATCTGATGATAGAAAAGCCTTTTCCCGAACAGCCAATGAAATGCTTGGCTATTACGAAAGTTTCATAGGAAATCTGACGAGTCGCAGGCGATTTTTCTTGCTTGCAATTTTTACATGTAATAACACTATTAATCTTTAATTCATGGCGTACGACCAGCTCCGTAGAAGTTTAAAAATTTACAGTACCGAAAATTGTAAAACTGAAATTTCTTTTAAAATTTGTTCATGATGAGTCCAGGAATGTTATCGTTTAATCCATGGCGTACGTAATGTAGGATCAACTCCGTACGATTTTTTATGTCTTAAATTTTAGTCTTTGAAAAAATCATTTCCAAATGGTCGCTGTAATTTGTTAAATTGCTGTTTTTTTATGTTGGTATATAAAAATAAATAAAACGGGTTCCTTACATTAAATAAATTGTATACATATGGAAAAATTGCTTGTGTATATGACACAGTAAATGGGTTGCCAGAAAATACGTTATTATCAAATTTCTTTTCTCGTCAAGGCTATTTTCTGTATTTGGCCAAGGCTACTATATCGGAAACGTACCGAATTGCGGTTTTATTTTGTTAGATGTTTTATTGTTTTAATATCGTAAATATATCATAACCTATACTGATTAGAATTTTTAGGTATATTCATTTTTTCTATTTAACAAACATCTTTGGAAAAGCATATATATAAAATGTTATTCTGCTTGAAATCACGTGACTCCCTTCAAAACTCTGTAATCAAGTTTTGGCGACCAACATTGGCACAACTGAATGTGTTAAGGAGCTGTTTACGGCCAAATGAACACCCCCTGCTTGAAGGGTTTAGACGCGTAAATTCTGTGTTTTCAGATTTTTCTGGTTAATTATGCTACAAACCCGACTTACTTGTGAAATTTCATGATTATACGACTTTTAGAAGTACCTTAGTTATTGGATGATGCGAAGTGAGTCAGTGACAAAAAAGTGCTTTTTCGGAATTTAATATTTCGATAACTACTCAATATAGAAACATGAAATCGTGGAACCTTAGTTCAGTTTGACCATACGAACATGTGTATAAAAGAAAAATTTCTATATCTCTCCCTAAAACGACGTTATGAGGGGGTGAAAAGTATGCCGAAATGGTTCAGGAAAAGGTAGCTTACGGCTTGTGCGAACTTGGCGGACGCACTGCCGTGCTCCCAGATACATTATCAGAGCTTATTTAAACATTTGGAACATTAAATATGCCTTTTCAAGTAAATACGATTAAAATAAGTTTAATTTAACATTTTTAAAATTTTATCTAAAAAAATTCAAAAATCGGCCTTTTAGCAAAACTTCAAGCCAAAAGCGGCAAATATAGGAATTGTCCTAAAAATCTCAATTTTTTTGCGTGAACTTGGTGCCACTAGTGGCCACTTTTCCGCCCTACCCATCATCGAAAATTAAAAAAAGTTTCTTTCGGCCCACCCTAATGTGCACAGCCATGACTAAGGTCTCGACCCAGTTCACGAGTTAGCCTCATCCACCCTGTTGTCTTAAAATGGCAGGCACTTTAAGAAATCGCCGAATTTGGCAGCCCAATATAAGTTACTTTAAATAAAAGCAGCTTGGATAAAGCTGACTCATTTCGCGAAATTCTCATTCATAATGATTTAGTATTGATAAAAAATTAGTACTGAATCTCCTCTATCAACTGAGCTTCGTGTGTTTGAATGAGATAAGTTTTAAAATAAGGAATATGAAATCTACCTCTTCCTCCCGGCTCTGGCCGGAAGGACTTTTTTTACTTTCTTCTATCTTTACAAGGAGGAAGTATTCGATGGGTGGACATTTTCGACGAATTGACATGTTTTTGTTTTTACAATATGTCTGCCCGTGAGTTTGTTTTGTTTGCTCTCTCTCAAGAACGGAATTGAATGAAAATTTATATTCAATGAGTCCCTGATATGAATGGGTGCTGATTGATTTTGAGGGTCAATCGCTCGACAGGTGGCGCTGATAGGCAGCATTTTTCAAGATTTCCATAATAACGAATGCACGGATTTTCATCCAACTTCAGATCCCGGTATACCTTGACATGAATGAGTGCTGTTTATGTTTTGGTGTCAATCGCTCCACAGGTGGCGCTGCTAGGCTACATTTTGCAGGATTTCCACCCTAGCTCAATAACTAATGCACGGATTTTCATCCAACTTCAGATTCAGATATACTTTGATAGGAATGGATTCTATTATTTAAATGATTGAATGGACGTGAATTATAGAGAAGAAAGTTTTGGGATGGTCACACCATACTAGTTCAGTGTAGATTTAAGAGGCCACACTAGTCACGCCTTGGAGTTCGAACGGTAATGCTAAGTCTATGGGAGCAATATTTTCAAATATCTTGCTTGATTTTTAATATTTTTAAATGATTTTTTTTTTTGCACAGGATAGCTGAGGACATTCTGTTTCCGGGCTATTTTTTACTTTTCTGATTTTCGTTGTAGTTTAATGCTCAGGATCCTGTCAATTTAGGATCCAGTGAAATTCGAGGTGTTGTGTCCTCTTTAGCCTTATAAAATCCATATCAGCAAAATTTAAAAAATAACAACGAAAATATAGAGTTTAAGCTTTCCAATAATATGCTTTCAATAGTTCTACTACAATTAGGCTGAGCAAAATTTATAAAGATTTTGATGACAAATGTATCAAAAACGGCCTCGTAATGTTATGCTGCCCGCCTCTACCAAGACGATGAAAAGACCGCCTATTAAAAATCTGATTGGCTAATATCCAAACATTTTAGCAAATGGAAACGATTTAATTGTGATTGGATTGTTGTAACGTGTTAAAATAGATCACTCCTATTTCAAATGTTGGATTTATTTTTTTCTAAGATTATTGTTTACAAAATACTCTTGAAAGAATGAAATATTTTAAATTCTATATTTCTATGAATAACGAAGGAAATTATACATTTCGTTTATATATACAATTTCAGAACCACACAGAGGTAGTTACAACTTATAGAAGTTACTAAGGGATCAAATTTCAGTCCTAGTTTATTAAGTAAAATGGTAAAAAAAATAGACGAGTATTTTTTAAAGTATTTTTTACGTTAAAATAGTTAACAAATAATTACGAAGTCATAATTTGTTAGAACATATTTGTGGCCAGGCCAGGAGACTCGTTTTCAAATCTCCTATTCTTGTATATGTATAAAATATTCGACAATTTAACATTTTACGTTCGAAAAACAGTTTTTTTTAATTAAAAATCAGCAGAATTTAAAGTTAATAAGTTTTAAAGATTGTTAACTTTAAAATTGTAAATCAACTTGTTCAAAATTTTAAAGAAATATTTTTATAATTCATTACTTTAATATTTATTATTTTTAAGGGGACAGTACACCTTTAACAGTCGCAGAACGAAATTTGTCCTGTGTAACAGATCTTTTTTTAAGAGCCCACTTCAGACACGGGGAGAAAGTAAAACGAAGTGTATGGGGGCGTTATTTTAAAATTTCTCGCTTTGTTTTAATATTATTGAATGATGTTTCTTACATAGGATAGCTGAGCACGATCTTCAACCAGGCTAGATTTTGCTTTTTAGATTTTAATTATAGTTATATATATATATATATATATATATTAGGAAAGTTTCAATTTCAGAAACGATTCACCCCTGTTCCGAAATTAAAAGTAATTATTTTAAATATCTGAAACCAAAATCGAAAGAGTAAAAACTATCCCGGTTGTAGATCGTCTTTAGCTATCCTATACAAAAAAAAAATCATTTTAAAATGTTAAAAAGGAAGTGAGATATTTGAAAATAACGCTCCCATATACTTAACGTTAGCGCTTACATTTTTTTCCTCAACCACGTGGGTTCTCAAATGTAACGCAAAGATATTTTTTTGCAACGGTAAGGAAACGCGAAAATTTATTATTAACTTTAATAATGTAAAACTAAAAATTATGAAACTATAAGA
Organism: Maratus speciosus; assembly: GCA_963932465.1. NCBI lineage: Eukaryota > Metazoa > Arthropoda > Arachnida > Araneae > Salticidae > Maratus > Maratus speciosus. The sequence goes on from OZ010789.1 coordinate 2,620,202, forward strand.
TAAAATATAGCATTTTATAAAAATATACTAGCTAGAAATTTTTTTTTCTAATACGTATTACCTTTTAATATTTTATACTTCACTTATATGGACATTCAAAAGTATTTTATATTATGGTCTATGTGGGAAAATACATTTGCGGTGTATTTTAATGACGTAAAACAAATTTAAACATACAATTTATGCGCATTATTGAAGAGCATAGGTACTTGTAGAGGGGAATTAAAAAGTATATTTCGTTATATTATGGACTACGAAGAAAAAACGTTTGCGGGGTATTTTAATAACGTTTTCTGTTACAACATAATGAAATTGATATGAATTTATGAGGCGCAGTAAAACATGCTTTCTGAAGGGATAGCAAAGCATTTATCATTCATTTACAGGGTCACAGAAAAGGGTTCAGTTTTATTACAGAAAAAACTGCTTGCAAAGTGTGTTTTAGTTTTTCACGATTTCAAACAAGATGGAATTCATATACGTTACCATCGGATGTCTTAACAGTAACTGATTCGGCCTTATATTTTTGCAATCAAATGGAATTGAATGGAAACCCATTTACAGTGAGATCTGCACAGCTTTTTTCAGTATAATTCAATCTTCTCTTATATTTTTTAAAACCGTCAGATTAGCGTGTTTTTAGATTCTGCGGTGTTTGAACGGGGGTTGGCGAGCGTAGCTTGCAGGGGGCAGAGCCCCCTAGTAATAATGTAAAACTAAAAATAATGAGACTGTAAGGTAAAATATAGCATTTTATAAAAGTCTGCCAGCTGAAAAATTTATTTTGCAATACGTAACTGTAACGCAATCCTGGTTTAAATTGAATATTTTCATGGTTCTCCTAAAAATATCTTACAATTGTATCTGCTAAGACGGATACAACCCACCTAAAACGGTATTTCGCACTCATTGTTTTTTTCCGTCCTACCAGGTTTTATAGCATCACGTTTTTAGCATGAGGGGGTCAAATTTTAATTACTATCAGATCGCGCGTATTCTTTTATATTATGGCCTATGTGGGAAAAATCATTTGCGGTGCATTTTAATGATGTAAAACAATTTTAACATAAAAAATATGCACTTTATTTAAGTGCACAGCTCCTATGCGGAAAGATTGGCTGTCCACCAGTGGGTCATTTCGGTACGTGTACAGGGGAATTAAAAGTATATTTCTTTATATTATGGCCTATGAAGAAAAAACGTTTGCGGCGTATTTTAATAACGTTTCTCTGTTACAACATAATAAAATTGATATGAATATATCAGGCGCAGTAAAACATGCTTTCTGAAGGGGTTGCAAAGCATTTATCATTCATTCACAGGGTCACAGAAAAGAGTTCAGTTTTATTACAGAAAATACTGCTTGCAAAGTGTGTTTTAGTTATGTTTCACGATTTCAAACAAGATGGAATTCATATACGTTACTTAGGTTTACTACAAGATGCTTACATTAGAATATGATGTGCATCACATTTTATTTCATTTACAGGGGCACATAAAAGATGTTGGATACAATATTGTATATGAAGTATTCTCTATTAGGGATGATTGCTGAAAGTGAGTTTTTAGCTATGATATTCGTTTTAAACTAAATTTCTGCATACTAGATTATATGTATAAATTCTATAAACTATGTATAGGGCTACGCAAAAGAACTAGGAAGAATTGTTGAGAAATTGATTAATTTTATTTTCAAGTTCAGCTATTTTTAGAAATATATGTTTGGAAAACACAAATATAATAAAATACAAGGCTATTCAAAGAATTGGATGCATGCACGCCTATTTCAGACAAGGGAAGGAAAACTCTAATTTTAAGTCTATGGGGGCGTCATTCTCAAATTTCTCGCTTTGATGTTAATATTTTTCAATTTTTTTTTTCTATAGAATAGCTGAGGACTATCGACAATCGGGCTAGTTTTTACTTTTCGATTTTAGTTATAGTTTTTTTATATATATTAGGATAGTTTAAATTTCAGAACGGATTCCAACCGGTTATAAAAGTAAAAGTAATTTTAGAAAAATATATCGTGAACCAAAATCGAAAAAGTAATAACTAACCCGGTTATAGAGCGTCCTCAGCTACCCTATGCAAAAAAATTAATTTTAAAATGTTAAAATGGAAGCGAGATATTTGAAAATAACGCTCCCATAGACTTAACATTAGCGCTTCCATTTTTTCCCGTTTCTAGTGTGTGTTCTCAAATGTAACGTAAAGATATTATTTGTAACGGTTAGAAAACGCGAAAATTTATCATTAACTATAATAATGCAAAAATAAAAATAATGAGACTGTAAGGTAAAATATAGCATTTTATAAAAGTATGTCAGCTAACAAATTTATTTTGCAATACGTAACTGTAACGCAATCCTGGTTTAAATTGAATATTTTCATGGTTCCTCTAAAAATATCTTACAATTGTCTCTGCAAAGACGTAAACAACCCACCTAAAACGGTATTTCGCACTCATTGTTTGTTTCCGTCTTACCAGGTTTTATAGTGTTATGTTTTTAGCATGAGGGGGTCGAATTTTAATTACTACCAAATTCCGCGTATTCTTTTATATTATGGTCTATGTGGGAAAAATCATTTGCGGTGTATTTTAATGATGTAAAACAAATTTAACATAAAATTCACTGGGTCACAGAAAAGAGTTCAGTTTTATTACAGAAAAAACTGCTTGAAAGTGCGTTTTAGTTATGCATCACGATTTCAAACAAGATGGAATTCATATATGTTACTGAGGTTTACTACAAGATGCTTACATTAGAATATGATGTGCATCACATTTTATTGCATTTACAGGGGCACATAAAAGATGTTGGATACAATATTACATATAAAGTATTGTCTATTATGGACGATTGTTGAAAGTGAGTTTTCAGCTATGATATACGTTTTTAACTAAATTTCTGCATGCTAGATTGTATAAATGATTTCTATAAACCGTGTATTGGGTAACGCAAAAGAACCAGGAAGAATTGCTGAGAATGAGAGTGAATTTCTTAAATTTTTTTAGTTAAATCCTACATTTTCAAGTTCAACTATATTTAGAAAGATATGTTTGGAAAATATAAATATAATAATACACAAGGCTATTCAAAGAATTGCATGCCTGCACGCCAATGGATGATCATTTTTGGAAGTCCGATTTAAGTAGTTTTAAGCATGTTTATACTGGAATAAATTTGATTTTAACATGTGGCGTGTACAAAAACTTGTTGCTAATGTAAGGGCTGTACAAAAAGAATACAAATACACTTCTGCTAATTGGTAGAAATTACTGAAAGTTGATTTTCAACTGCATTATTCGTTTTCTTATTATATTAATTTTTAGCATATTTTTCAATCCGTTAAAACATACCTAAGAACATTCATTGATGACTTTATCATTTTAATTTTTCAATAATTTGCTCAATTTAAATTTACTAAGATTTAACAAGAACTTAAAATTAGTTAGTTTTAAAGATTGTTAACTTTAAAAGTGTTGATCAATTTGTTCGAAACTTTAAAGAAACATTTTTAATGTTTATAACTTTTAATATTTTTTATTTTTAAGGGGACAGTACACCTTTGACAGTCGTAATAAATGCGAAATTTTTCCTGTGTAACATATCTTTTTTTTTTTTTTAAGAACCCACTTCATCGCGGGAAGAAATGAAAATGCTAATTTTAAGTCTATGAGGGCGTTATTTTCAAAATTCTCGCTTTAATTTTAATATTTTTGAATGTTTTTTTGCATAGGTTAGCTGAGGACGATCGACAACCAGACTATGTTTTACTTTTCGATTTTGGTTATAGTTTTTTTTTATATTAGGATAGTTCAATCTCAGACACGATTACCCCGGCTCCGAAAGTAAAAGTAATTTTTTTTAAACATCTGAAACCAAAATCGAAAAAGTAAAAAACAGCCCGGTTGTAGATCGTCCTCAGCTATACTATGCAAAAAATTCATTTTAAAATATTAAAAAAGAAGCGAGATACTTGAAAATAACGCTCCCATAGGCTTAACATTAGCGCTTACATTTTTTTCACGTTACTGTTCTCAAAGGTAACGTAAAGATATTTTTCGTAACGGTAAGGAAACGCGAAAATGTATCAATAACTATTATAATGTAAACCTGAAAATAATGACTGTAAGGTAAAATATTACATTTTATAAATGTCTGCTAGCTAACAAATTTATTTTCTGATACGTAGCTGTAACGGAATTTTCTCATTATTCCCCTAAAAATACGTGCCAATTGTATCTGCAAAGACGCAAATAACCCATATAAAAGGGTATTTCGCACCTATTGTTTATGTTTCCGTTTTACCAGGTTTTATAGTGTCATGTTTTCAGCATGAGGTGGTCGAATTTTAATTACAACTAGGACCCGCATTTTTCATGAACTCCGACTTTTTTTGGAGGGAAAATAAAATTTGATGTCGATACGAGTGTGTTTCGAAAGGTTATCAGCCGGACAGATAAAATAGAAAAATTTCGACAATATTTCATTTTTTGACGTAGTTCCTTACAACTTATAAAATTTAAACCAAAGAGTTTCCGACTTTTTATTATCTTCAGTATAATAAGCCTTATCTAACTTTGGAAATGAAGTGGTGGTCTCTGCTTTAACCCCATATTTTGAAGTAGATTTCTGGCTACCGAGACATTTCTTCTGGCTTGGGAAGAAGAAATAATCGCAGGGAGCAAAATCCGGTGCATGTGGAAGCACTACAGAGCCTACGTAATTGAATTTAGTAGCGAAAACTACAGGCATGTGTGCAAGAGCACTGCTGTGGTGAAAGAACACGTTCTTTTTGCTCAGGTATGGACGTTTTGTCGGAATAAGCACTCTTCAATTGGTCCAGTAGAGAAGCATAACACTGTCCGGTAACGATTCTGCCTTTTCGCCGGTGGTCTATGATCACCACACCTTGTGAATTTCCAAAAACCGTATCCATGGCTTTTCCAGCAGATGGTTAGTTGTGTTTATGACGGCCAATTATCAACACGAGGGATATAGGCACTAAGGGGGGGAGTGCCCTTCGTGGGGGTCTTTCTAAAGGAACCTAACCCGTATTAACGCTTCGAAATCCAAGGTTCGAAGAAAACCACGAAAACTCCAAACGATTAGGCCGACGGGCGCGATTTTAGCAGATGGAACCATTTTCACTTTCTTTGATGCAATTTCAGCTGCTCTTTCACATTGTTTAGATTGCTGCTTTATCTCTGGTGAATAATGGCGAATTCATGTTTCATCTACCGTTATAAAACGTTGACGAAAATCAGCAGATTGGTTAAGTTTTCTAACTTAACTCGAAATCACCATAGTCCACATTACTAAAGGTAGTGTGCCATATGCACTACCTTCTTTTGAAAAAAAAAACGAACAGTGAAGATGGAGAAACTCATAAAATGATAAAGAAAGGAGGGGGGTGGGGTGAAGAAGGAGACCAATTGCACGAGGTTTAATTTGATTATGTAAATAAATGAAATGTTTTCAAGAAGGAATTTTCAGCAGAAAGTCCACCCAAATCAGCATTTTATTGCAAAGTATATATCTGATAAAATCATAATACAACCTCCGCATTTGAGCTTGCTAAATTCGATCTATAAGCGATGTTCTAACTGAGGCAAATCAGGCAAATTTCTACCACTTATTTTAAAATGTTATTATTGTCTTAATTAACTGAAGTTATTAAATAGGATAAAAGATTTTTTAAAAATTTGTAATAGAAGTATGCGTATTTCATCCTCATGAAGTCAGAACCTACGGTTCGATCCAGCACATTTCGGCCTGAAACTTTTTCTAAAAGCAAGGCTCTATGATTGAATACGAGTCATAATTGATTGTATCAGTTTCTAAGCCTCTGTTGTCCGAAAATTTGAAAGTAGAGGTCTCCTCGGACTCTTGCAACAATTTGGCATTGTTTTCCAACAAGACTGCTAGACCACATGTATCTTTGCCCACTGCAGACACAAACTATTATAATTGAGATGAAATGTTTCAATCCAAGTACCATTCTCCAAAACTTACTTCTTCGAATGACCGTTTATTTAGATCAAAACATTTTGAGGATAAGATATTTTATTTTTTGGAAGATTTGAGAAAATACATCGATTCGTTGACCAGATGAGCGCTAATTATGTAACTGCTAGGAAATAAAATTTTCACGAAATACATTTTCTTTAATTTCCATCAACAATATGCGACAAACTTTTGCATCAGTCCCAAAAATATGAATTTGGTTATGGATTCTTCTCTGGTCTTTTTCAGCGAATTTTAATAACATTCCATCTTTGCTTTCAATTTACATTGGTATCCTGGTTAAAGATTGTCTTAGTCAGCATTTTTGTTTCATGTTGTATTTGTAATGGCACATACTTTCGTTTACTACAATTCATTATTCAATGACACAGTTTAATACAATGAGTAGAGAAGAAATTAAGGCTCACAAAGCAACAGTTAGTAAATTTGTCATTAGCTTTTCAAGAATTATAGGAGAAGCATAATATCATCATCAACAAATCTATCATTGTGAAAGATTACGTTATTTACGAAAAAAATGTCAGTAGGACATTTTTAACAAACTAATAAAACATTTTTGGGCACCAATGAATGATAACTTAACATTGTCTTGATTGGCAAGTTCAAGTAGAGGCTTCAAAGTAAAACCACTGCTAATTTACCAAACTAATTTATAAACTAATAAAAACAGTTTCTGAGCAACAACGAATGATAACTTAATATTGTCTTGATCGGTAAGTTCAAGAGAGACTATAAACTAAAAGCACTGCTAATTTACCAAATTCCGACATAGGACACAGATTAGTAAAGGATATCACGGCAACTCCTCCTGATTATTAACTTGGAAGTAGAGGAAGAAGATGGAGAAGCTCTAGAAATATATGACAGTGAGCTTGCAACTGACATGGTAAAAAGAAATCTCTATCGCCAATGTGGGAAAAATAAAATTAAAACTTAATTTAAAGATAAAGATGGAGAGAAAATTTATTTTCTCTAACTTCTGATAAAGAAAAAGAATGTTTAGGTAAAATTGGAAGAAATTCAAAATATTGCTTTGAAAATGGAATTCTAAGAAATTAGTTATCAGAATTACATATCAATGTAATGAAAAATCCGTGCAGTTTTCAGAGAAAATAGAAACAAAATCTTTCTCAAACAATTGTAAAAAAAACATTTACAGCTGTACTTGTTGCTCCAAATTGAGACTTATTAGTTAAAAAATGTTTTTATACACAATCTAGGTATAAAATCACAGATAGGATGCTTATGTGCCTGTCCACAGATTCCTAAAGAGCCCGATGCACACATAGATACAAGGGATTTGTTCGACGGTTGGCAGTTGCACAGACCATCACGTTATCAAGTTGAAGGCTGAAATTTTAGGATTAGATAGAACTCAATTAGCATATTAAAATGCAAATGGTCTGCCAAGTCATATCTTGATAGAAAACACCTGCAGATCGGAGTTTAGTAGTTGATCGATTGGCTTATCATTGTATTTTCCAGCACCCAAATGTATGAAAACATTGAGGTTTGGGTGCATGAAAACACAGCGGTAAACCTGCAGATCAACCACTAAATTGGGGTTCTGCAGATGGTTTCCACCCAGATACGACTTGGCAGACCAGTGCCATATAACTTGTATGTAAAATAAACCGAGTATTACTTGCACTCAGAGTGTTCTGTACAATAAATATATGAATTATTAACTGTATTATTTAAAAGAATAATAAAACTTTGTAAAAACCTATACAACGTAGAGTTGGGTATAGATGTATATTAGGGTGGAACTAAAAAACGAAGTTTCGAATTTTATATTCTAATAGTGATTATTTTTTTCCTTTTTAACTCCATAAAAAGAAAATATTTTTCTTTTAATTTTAAAATGATATTTTCCGGTTCCTCAAAGCGCCTGATTTTCCCTAAAAAACGAAAAAAAGCCAATAACTGCATGAAAAGTTTTTTAAGCTTATTGTTAAATTTATATTTTGCAAAATTAAATTAATTAAGTGTTAATGTCCTGTAATAAAGAGAATAATTTAGTTTGAGTGCCTTAGAAAAGTTAGCCCCACTTTATTTGACTTTTGCAGAAGCCAGCGTCGTGGGCGTCGGCTTTCATTGTCTCTGATTTATTTGGCTGCGACACATAACAAGTTAGTCCGATTTAACGTGTATTAAGAGTTTCTTTAATTATTTTTCAATAAACATTCGGTGTCAAAAGTGACAAAGTCTGTTAACGTACCTAAATCTAGATAATTGTTGAAGTGTCCTGTATTTCGTGAACCAAAACAATTAACATTAGACTGTCATCTTTGACGAACATATGAAGATGTTATGAAACATTATTTTTGGGTTCAATTTAACTTAAAATCTGACAGCTGGAATCTGGTACACACTATTTCTAAAATATCTAAAGCTGTTGATGATACAATTAAAAGTGTATTGCTGAGACCTTCAATTCCAACGGTTTCTGATACACAAATCATAAAAAATGATTAGAGACTAGCGGGAGAAATGTCAAAATTTGAAGAAAAATATTAAGATTAGAAAGAATAATCCCACATCCAATATAAAATTTCAAAATGTTAGGTAATCCTGCAAAAAACATTTCTTTGTGTAAAAACACTAAATATTATCGTGTTTCAGAACAAGAAAGCATTTTCTCAAAGACCTAAGAGAGATGGGGTGATAGCAATAGGATCAATAGATATAAAAACTACAAAAAATGTGTAGCGAGACTAGAAAAGGAAATATCAAGGAAAAAAATTATTTTAAAACAGAAAAAATGATGTTTTGATTGAATGATCGTCAAGTGTAAAAAATAGTTCGGATGGAAATAGTTCAATCGGTTGTTTTTCTAAACCTGAATTTGATAATCAACAATGTGAAAGAACCGGAGTATTAGACAGAACTGCAAATATTATTGTAAATGTCACCTTAGAAGATACGGGTATTTCTGATGATAATATAGAAAAGGTAACTGAAAGAAGGACTTGAAGACGACAAAGAGAAAAGAAAAGGAAGAATTTGAAAGAACAGGAAAGACGAAATGAGTTAATTTTAGAAGGTTAGTATTTTGATGGCAGAAAGGATAACACTATGATATCTGAAGCAGAGGGAAAAAAGTATAACTAAGAATCATTAAAGACGAACACCTGGTCTTAGTTCAAAAACCAGGAAAAAAATATATTGGTCATATTTCATTGACATCTTCTTCTTATATTAACATAACCTCTTCAATTTTGGTGTATTTTCAAAATAATAATACAGACATTTCAAGTTTGAAAGTTATTGGGTGAGACAGAAACGCCTTTAATGCAGGATGCAAATCTGGAGTTATTAAAATATCGGAAGCCATACCCTAAAAACTTTATAATGGATAATTTGATTATTGCATGCAAATAAACTTTTTTCTTAGATACTTATTTCAGCATCTTGCTGGAAAAACTACGGGTACAAAAGGATTTTCTGGACCAGTAGGAAAGCGACTTGAAAAAATGCGAACATATTGAAATTATGGAGTATAAAAACATTGATCCTATCTTGACGGACTGATCGGATGAAGAACTTAAAAAAAGTACAAACAGGAGATACACCTGAATTTTAGATTTTGCTTGTCATACTCAAACAGTGGAAACGTGTGTCAAAATTGTCCCGCGAGCTGCGTCAACCGTCTTTAAATATTAAGCAAAAGATGGCTTAATCTTGGGAAAGTTGAATTCCCACAATGTAATGACAAAGTTTGCCTAAAAAGACAGTAGGTTTAATATCCAATTTAATTAATTCATAACAAAGGGAGGTAAGGAGGGTGGAAGTCGATATTTAACCACCTCCTCATGGTGACCTCTGGATAGTATTTGCTAAATAAAAGTAGATATGAGCTAACAGCTACGTAGTTTACTTTAAGTTACTTTATTCTGAAATTTCAAAACTTTGACCTCCTTGAGGAACCGGAAAACAACTTAATTTAAAAAAACCTTTTCAGCCAAAAGTTTAGTCATCCAAAAAGGAAAAAAGTTTTCACTATTACACATTAAAACAAAAAAGTTTTTTTTTTTACTCTATACTTAAGTTCCACCCTAATGTATATGTTAGAAAATTATGAATAGGTATACCACAAAAGTTCAAAGAGATATGAAGCCCAAATAAAATTAAATATTGCTATGCTGTATAACTCTTTTTTTAAATCTTATCTTAATCTGCTTATGATGAACTTAATTCGGTACTGAAAATAAAAGTACTGCATATTTAAATTTCATTTGGCATTTCATAAAACTAAATTTAGCATAGTAATATTTTTCTTTTTATAGTGTAGCTGAAACAAAATCTTTGTTCAAAGTTTAAACTTGGCGTTGTACTAAGCGCGCTTCTAAAGGAGGTCGCAAAGATGCAACTCGTCTTTGTCCGTGCCGCGTTTTTCCAGATAGGTTTTTAATTAACTTTTAAAGACACGGGAGGTATCTTAAGAGATCCACTCAACGCAAACTAGTTGCGAATCAAATAATAATTATGTGATTAATTCTAATTAAATTGGTCTGTTTTTAATAATTTGACGTTTATTGCTTTTATGCTGCTACTGGGTATTGCATTACACAAATATATCATTAAAAGTCGTTATCTAGTATTTAAAAATCGATGGTATATAGAGTACGCCGTCTCTGCCATTATGTATGGCCAAACCACCCGTATCTTTAAGGGTTAAGGCTCCCGTCCCAGCCGGCAAAGGCACTCACGAGCTAATGCCAATCGTATGGGAAAGGATTTTTCTAATATCTCGTTTGCATTTCGACATTTTTAAATATTTTTCTTGCATTTGATAGCCGAGATCCGTCTCTACATCGCACCTTTCTTTACTTTTTCGATTTTGGTTGTAGCTATTTTTTTAAATGACACTTTCATTTTCAGAACCGGTTTTGAAAGTGAAAGTAACTTTATAAAAAATATCATCATCATCATCTTCTTCATCTTCATTATGGGTTATGCTAAATCAGCCTGTTCCGGCTCCATTGATCAATCCATCGGAGCGTAGGTCTAATCTGGAACCAAAATCGAAAAAGTAAAAAAGGTGCGATGTAGAGACGAACCTCGGCTATCCAATGCAAAAAAAAAAAAAAAAAAAAAAAAAAAAAAAAAAAATATATATATATAATATATATATATATATAATATATATATATATATATATATATATATATATAATATATATATATATATATATATAATATATATATATATATATATATAACCTTTAGCGTTCCTCGATACCTTTGCTGAATGCTCGCAAATCGGAATCTGTGTGTAACAGAAAAATATGTTTTTATGAAAAACTATGCGACATAGGGTATAATCGTTATAATTTTCCTGCAAGGCTTAAATTAACCTCTACTACCTCTAATTTTTTCATAATTTTAGTTTCAGTAGATTCGGAAACAGATGGGGGGGGGGGGACATATTTTTGCACTACATTTTCGACGATATCTCTGAAAATATAATACCTAAAATTAAACGAAATGTATTTTAGATTACGGCGTTACGAAATCTTTTAACCGATACCACAGATGATATACAAAAAAAAAATATTTTCTTTCAAATAGCGTAATTAGCCCCTCTACGTTTTTTCCCAAATTTATTTGTGAATGTTTAAAAATCTGTAAATATGTCAGTCAATAGTCTTTATTACATCCTCCAATTTGAACTTTCAACGTTCCATAGTTTGCGAGTAAAATGGCTGTGACAGACAGACACAGGAGTGATCTTATAATGGTTCCGTTTTTACTTTTTAAGTACGGAACCGTAAAATCATGATTATTGCAACTGAGAAATACAAAAGCATAAGAAGATGAATTATTGACAATAAATAAAACAAGAAAGAAAAACCATGTGCCAAGTATGGATTATGAACCCTTTCCTACATTTTTAGTTTTGTTAGAAAAGCATAACACATTTGAAACTACACATTTATTAATTTCTAACAATAGAAGGAAACGTAATTCAATTATTTTGTGAAGCCCTGTGTGTTCCTTATAAATTTTTATACACGCCACATACTGAGCTGAAATTTAATTCAATAATAAATACGCTGAAAATTACTGAAATCACACTTCTAAGGCTAATGTAAGACGGACGTCTTTCTGCACGCTTTTTTCCTTACGTTTTATCCCTACATAATGCCGCTAGCATTGTGTAGGAATAATACATAAGGAAAAAAGCGTGCAAAAAGACGTCCGTCTGACATTAGCCTAAGAATTGCTATCCATGGACGGCCATGTACCCAGTTTTTTGCCATAGCCCTATATATTTATATGCTACAATGTCATTTAGCCGACAAGACATTTAGCAGACAGCAATTAGGCGACAGGATGTTTAGCCAACATGGCAATTAGTGGACAGCGACAGTTAGCCGACAAGACAGTTAGCCAACAGAGGACAATTATTCGACATGGACATTCATCCGAAAGGACATTTAGCCAACAGAGCAAATAGCCGATACGTGAATTATCTGACACGAAATTTAGCTGACACATACATTTTGCTGAAAGAATTTAGAAGACTCGGTTTTACATCAACAATGTAAACCTCAGTAGCTCGTCACCATCATAAATCAGCTTTTTTATTGTTTCAGCGTTTTTGTTTATGATATACAATTAAACATCGAAATTTCGTCACTCTCATAAAGTAATTTTTTTCTTCAATCACTGTTATTCTGTAAAGTTTTTCAATAAAACATCATTAACTAACCTTCGTAATATTCTTTTGTTCATTCGAACAAAATTATATAGAAAAGTAACATTTCTACAAAAATTATTGTTTGAAATGCGGATTTTAGACGGATCCCTCCCATAAATATTTACTTATGTTTAAGCCTTAGACTCTCGATCGCTCATTATACTCATTAAGTAAAAAATTTATGAAATAAAATGGAAATAATTCATTTTAATTATTCATTATACCTTAATAACTCTTCATTTTCTTAAACTGCCATTATATTTTACAAATATAGTTATATTTATAACATACACTAAAAATTCGATAACTCGGAGAGGAGCCAATAATTTTTTTTTAAAAATAACGTTTTCTACAATAAATATGGTTTAAAATGCTGTTTTTGATGGATCCCTTCGATAAATATTATTTAATAAATATAAGAATGTAAAATAAAGGAGTGCGTGAATTCCGGGAACAAAAGACAGGACCCACGGTGTGGCAATTTTTAAACTTTTTTCGTATCTGTCATGTGATATATCATCGGAAAGTCCTCGGACCACTCTTTCATATTGTGACCCTTTCTTCTCATCTCCCCCTATTCGCCACCCCTCCAAGAGGGCATTTTTCGATTTTTTTCGAAATCGTAGAGTTTTCATCATTTTAGATCCGATTTTTTGTACGAAGCCCTTTAAAAAATATTGTTTATAATACTATATACAAATTTCAAAGAGGTGGGGGCACTTTTATATCTTTTGCCGCTACGCTTCATGTGATATATAGTTGGAAAGGCAGTGTGACACCAAATTTCATAACTTATTCAAATATATACCTTCCACGCCGCCCCCCCCCCCCAGTTTGCTCCCCGGAGGCACTTTTCTAACTTTTGCCGACACCCCTTACGTGATATATCTTTGGAAAGCCCTATGACCTCTTATACATATTATGCATCTTCCGTGCGTCTTCTGCACTTTTCCCCCGGGCGGCACTTTTTAAAATTTTGTTGACATCTCTCATATGATATATTGTTTGTGTAGTACACGTTCCCCCTTTGATGTCAAATGTATACTCCTAGATCGTAGATCACTAGTTTTTTTTTAAGACAAAACTAAGTTTATTTATAAAAATGCAGAAATACAGTAAAGATATTCGACGAGGACAAGACTATAACACGCATACAAAGTATATATGAATTATATCCAGTGGAGCACACTACAATATTCCATAATTACACACGTTATAATACTACACAATTTCGCTTCACCTACAATACAAACTTTTTACATACCAGTGCCCGTAGCACCTGTGTAATTTTATATCTAACTTTCGGTTTTTCAAAAACCCCGCCGGCACACATGCACGGCATAAAAACCTCCAACCTTCACTCTCTAAAAAGGAAATCTCCTTCCCTTCTCTCCTTTGCTCGCACGTCACGTGTGTCACATGACCAAAGGGACTGGATAAAGAAATGCTATGCAGATATCATAGTTTGGAAAACCTGTGATCACTTATTCATGTTATGCGCCGCCCGCACCCCAGCCACAATTGCCCACCCAATGGGAGGGATTTTTCTAAATTTAGCCAACACGCCTCATGAGACTTATCGGTGCAAAGCCCCGTGACCATTTATATTATGCATATCCCGTACCCCCTCCCCTCACTTTGTCTCCGGGGGGTACTTTTTTAAATTTTTTCGACAGCCCTCATACAACATATCATTAGAAAGGCCTGTGATCACTTGTTCATGTTATGCACCTCCCGCGGCCCTCCCCCACTTTGCCCTCACGGTGGGAGGCACTTTTCTAGATTTTGCCGACACCCCTCATGGGCCATATCGTTTATAAAGCACTGTGACCACTATTTCATATTATGCAGCTTCCGCGTCTCTCCTGCCCCTTTGGTTCTCGCGAGGGACAATTTTTAAAATTTTGCCGTTACCCCTCATGTGTATAGTGGGCGCGCACGCGCTGCAAAATAAGTAACCGTGATAATAATTATAATGAAACTGTAACCTAACTGTTCCATAAACGTAACCTAACCGTAACCTAACTGTTACCTAATTATAACCTAACGGTAACCTAACCGTAACATAAGTGTAAACAAATTACCACCTAACTGTAACCTACTGTAACGTAACTGTAACCTATTTGTAGCCTAATTGTAACGTAACCTTAACCTAACTGCAACCTAACCATAACCTAAGGTAGGCCGCACTCTGACCCAACACGAGCAACATGAAGTAGGATTTAAGTTGGTTGGTTGGTTGGTTGATTGATTTTTGACGGCCGATTATCTACACTAGGGATATAGGCCCGAGGGGGGAGTGCCCTTCGTGGGGGTCTTTCTAAGGGAACCTAACCCGTACTTACGCATGGAAATCCATGGCTCGAAGAAAACCACGAAAACTCCGAAAGATTAGGCCGACGGGCGCGATTGGGATCAAACACAGCACCTCCCGTCTACCAGCTTCGAGAGCAGAACCTGTCAGCTACTGGTGGGGCAAAGTACGATTTAGGAGAAATAAAATATCGAAACATAGAAGAAAGCTGTTTCAAACATGTTTTAAAGCAGTTTTTTCTCCGAAATCAAGCAACATGTTCCATGAGTCGCCTCAATGTGCTACCGGCCTAATTGTAACCTAAACATTTCCTAATTGTGACGTAACCATAATCTAAATGTCACCTAACCGTGACCTAACTCTAACCTTACTGTAAACTAACGTTAACCAAATTATAACCTAACCTAACTGTAGCATAACCGTAAAGTTACCATGACCTAACTGTAACCTATCTAAATATCACCTAACCGTAACCTAACTGTAACATAATCATAACGTAGCTGTAGCCTATCCTTAACTGTAACTGTAACTTAACTCTAACCTAACCTTAACCTAATTATAACCTAAGCGTATCCTAACTTTAGCGTAACTTTAACCTATCCGGAACATAATTGTAACCCAACCATACCTAACTGTAACGTAACTGTAACATAAACGTAACCGTAACCTAAGTGTAACCTAATTATAAAGTAACCGTAACCTAACTGCAACCTAACAGTAACCTAATTGTAGCCTAAATGTAACCTAACTAGGACGTAACCGTAATCTATCTGTAACTAACGTTTACCTAATTATAACCTAATCGTATGCTAACTGTAATGTAACTGTAACATAACTTTACCATGAACAAGCTGTATCCTAAGAGTAATCTAATTATATCCTAAACGTAACCCAATTATAACCTAACAGTTACCTAACCGTAATCTAAATGTAATTTATGTGTAACGTAACCGTAACAAGTGTAACCTAATTATAAAGTAACCGTAACCTAACTGCAACCTAACAGTAACCCAATTGTAGCCTAAATGTAACCTACTGGGACGTAACCGTAATCTCACACTCTAACTAACGTTTGCCTAATTATATCATAATCGTATGCTAACTGTAATGTAACTGTAACATAACTTTACCATGACGTGACTGTAACCTAAGCGTAATCTAATTATCACCTAAACGTAACCTAATTATAACCTAACCGGTACCTAACCGTAATCCAAGAGTAACTAATCGCAACTGTATCCTAACTGTAACCAAACTGCAAATTAACTGTAACCTAACGAGAGGTGCATGATATGAAAGAGTGATCAATGAGCTGCCCATTCCAATGATATGTCACTTGAGGGATGTCGGAAAAGTCAGAAAAATGCTTCCGGTGATACAAATTGGGGGAGAGGGAACGGGAGGTACATAAAATGAAAGAGTGATCAAAGGGCTCCAATGCGATATATCTCATGAGGGGTGTCGAAAAAAGTTAGAAAAGTGCCGGCCCATTATCCTATCGGCTAAATGTCCTGTCGGCTAATCGTCTTGTCGGTTAAATGTCCTGTCGGCTAATCGTCTTTTCGGCTAAATGTCCTCCCGTCTAATTGCCACGTTCGGCCAGTTGCCTGTCGGCCAATTGTCTATGTTGCTAAAATTATTGCTATATGTCCGTATGCTGTATGTAAATTTCAGCTAATTGTGTTGTTGACTATATGTACGTATCGGCTTAATGCACGTGTCAGCTAACTGCTATCTGCTAAATGTCTTGACGGCTATTTGGTTGTCGGCTAAATGTCTGCGACCGGCTACGGGTCAAACATCTCTTAGTAAACTAAATGTAGTTGAGCTTGAAAATGCATAACTCAAATTATAAAACACTTTTAAGTAATTCATGTCATTCTCGGTAATACTCATGAAATCTTTTGTGTAGCGTCTATGCAATTCATATACACCACCTATGTGCCAGTGCAAAAAAATTAGTTTAACTTAATTTATACCATAACTTATCATAAATAAAACATATCATAATTTAAAACTCACTTTCACCAATCATCCCTAATCTTTCCCTGTAAATGAACGATAAATGCGATGCACACCATACTCTTATCCAAACATCTTGCAGTAAAACCATCAGAAATTTCATTATGTTTGAAGTAGTGAAACATAATTAAAATACGCTGCGAACAGCTTTTCTACGAAGAACTTTATAAAACCGAACTCTGTTCTATGACTCTTTTGTGTAATAACCATTTTTCAGTGCACCTTAATAATGTAAATGAATTTCATTTATGTATAAATTTGCATAACGCTATTAAAACACACCACCAAATGATTTTTCCACATAGACCATAATATAACAAAATGCTTTTGAGTGACCCTGCAATGGATCCTTGTTAGTCGTTAAAGATGTTTAAATTTTTCAAAAGTAATTTTTGGTTCATAAAAGTATATATTTTTAGGCAAAATCTGCAAAAAGTGCCTTCAAAGTTCTTAATTTTGCTTTTGTACTGTTTCGTAATCAAAGGTGAAACTCTTCCCAATTTCTTTGAAATTCTGATTTTTAAAAATAATAATGTAAATTACCTTTTGCCCCCCCCCCCCTTCTTCCGAAATTTCGCTTCCCCTTTTGCTCGCGTTAAATTATCAAGGTTTAAAACTCCTTAATTTTGTCTTTAATTTTCTGTTTTATTTGTTACTTCAAAGTAACAATAAATGATCAGTCATAAATTTCATTATCGATTTATTTCACCGTATTCATTTCATTAAAAGTTCTTGTAAATTGCCCCTTCCGAAAATGTAATTTCTCCTTTTTGCTCCCTCCCCCACAGTACCCATATTTTAAAATAAAAACCCTTTAAAACTCTTTAAAATTTTAAAAATATTTTCTGCTCAATTTGCCATTTTATTTTAACAATAACGAAACGATCATAAAAATTTCTCTCCGGCCCCAAACTGAAATTGGTATTCCCCCCTCGCCTCTCCCTCTTACCAAGTATCAGAAATTTAAAATCCTTAAAACTTTTTCGTTTATTATTTTTGTAACCTATTTGTAAATATTTTCTACGGTAAATTAATAATAAGACATCCAATAAACTTTCGCCCCCCCCCAAAAAGGAATAATTATGCTTATTCCTCTTTTTTCCTTCAGGTCACAAAATTTAAACCTTAAAAGTCAATGCTTTTTCTAAAACATTTTGTACTCTATCTCTTAATTTATTGATATCATAAATAATCAATCATATAACTATACTCCTCCCCCACCAAAATTGACGTTTGCTCTGTCTCTCTCCTTACCACGCATACAAAATTTAGTCTTTTTTTGTCCGATTTGTTAGTCCTTAGTAAGGTAAATAAGTAAGTCATCTAATAAAATCCCCCCCTCCCCTTTTTCCTTCTTTCTTTTAACTAAGTTTAAAATCTTTGAAAATCTTTTTTAACACATTTTCAGCTTTATCTGTTTCTTATTCAACAATAAATAATCGATTATATAATTTCTTCCACCCCCATATAAATTTGACGTTTTCTTTCTTCCCCCATTATTTCCATGTACACAAAATTTAAAGTCTCTAAAACTCTTAATTTCAATGTTTTTGTCCTATTTGTAAACCTTTTATAAGTTACATAATCAGTCATCTATTAAACTCCCCCCCCCCCCCAACAAAAAATAAGAAAAAATCTGTTTCTTCCCTTGTCTTACCCTCAACCCATGAAGTTAAAAAATCTAATTTAAAGATTTTAAAACTTTTTAATTTATACTTTTTTTGGTCCTAATTATAAATCCTTACTATCTATAAAATTAACTAAATCTTTTCAACTATGTACGAAAGTGTTAACAATAAAGCGATAGGTATACATTTAATTGTGCATAAAAAACATTTTACTGTATTTTTCAAAGCAAAATGTCTTTAGAGAGATATTTCTAAGGAAAATATTGTGGTTTCTCGTCAACGTGCAAGTAAATTGTCAGAACCTTCCGAAATCATTTCATTCCGACTAGCTGAGAAAGAACCACCAAACTTAGAACCAAATGTGCCTGAGTTATCGACTGATCGATAAACAAAAAAGAAAAAAATCATGCATCAACATCGACACTTTCCAAACTTCCAGAACACTGTAAAAAAACTTCGCCGTTTAATAAAGTAAAGAAGATATCTAACTAAGCATTTATAAAACGTATCACACATTTGAAAAGCAGGTTTCAACAATTGCGTCCATAACCCGGAAGGTACTCCAATTGTTTTGTGCAGATCTGTATATGATATTTTTGTACTGCATATATTTGTACAGATTCTACATACTGTGTTAAAATTTAGTTTTGTAAGAAAATACATAAAACAGTTGAAAATTCACCGTCGGCAATTTCTACCAATAGACGGAAAGATACTTGATTTCTTTTATGCAGCCCTATATATCTGTATGCTATATAAGCATACAGATTTTTATACACGTCAAATATTAAGCTGAAATCTAATTCAAGCAAAAACATGCTTAAAATTACTGAAATCACACTACCAGGAATTATTTTCCATATCGGCCATGTATCCAGTTTTTTTAATATCCCTGTATAGGATTTTATTTGTATGATACAAACATCTCTTAGCATACTAAATGTAGTTGAGCTTGTACATTTATAACTAAAAAAACCAAACATCTTTAAGCAATTCATACTCATTCTCAGTAATGGTTATGAATTCTTTTGTGTAGTCCTGTATAGGGTCTGTAAAATTTATGCACACCATGTAGTACGCAAAAATTTACTTAAACTTAAAAACGCATTCTATAACTGAAAATGCACTTTCAGCATTAATTTTTAATAGCTAACACGTCGGATACAGTATTGTATCAAAATATTTTATGTGTCCTTGTAAATGAGCGCTAAATGAAATGAAAACCATATTCGAATGCAAGCATCTTGTAGTAAATTGAATTAATCTGTATCTATTTCGTCATGTTTGAAATAATATAATTTAATCGAAATACGCTACAAAGAGTTTTTCCTCGTAGACCATATATAACCAAGCTCTGTTGTCTGACTCCGTAAATAATTGTTAAATGCTCATGTTGTACAGAAAGTAGGCTTAGGACACCTCAGAATTCATATCGATTTCATTATCTTTGTGACAGAGTAATATCAATCAAATACGCCGCAAACGATATTTCTTCATGGGCTATAACATAACGGAATACTTTTGAGTCCCCTATACTTGTACTTTAAGCGTTACACATAACATAGTCTATAGTAACCATTTTAAAGTGTATCTCAATGTACATAAATTTAATTATGTTTAAGATTGTGTAACACTATTAAAATACACCCTAAACGATTCCCCCCTCCCCCCCATAGACCATAATGTAACGGAATACTTTTAGTGCATCCGTAAATGAACCCTGAATGATACATACTTCATTTTAAATACCGAACATACCATGATGATTTTGAATATCGTATATAAATTACATGGCAATCCGACTACATTTACGCTAGTTAGAGCACGGACAGACAGACGGAAGCACAAACCCAACTCATAAACACTTTTCAACTTTCTTGAAAAGTGTTAAAATTGAAAAAATGTAATGAAAATAAAAGTATTTTAGTGTTATTTAGATTACGAACAGCTACAAAAAAAATTCTTATCTGACGGTATCATTTAAAAAATATTTAGTGTGCAGAAATCTTCCCCCCCCCCCCCCCCTACACACACGCATGAATTTACTCCTATGCACTTAAAATTTCAAATTGTTAAAACTCCTTTATGTTTTATAACATGCTTGTAAAAATAATCCATAATCTAAATTTTCTTCCGCCTGAAAATTTCACCAAACTTTTTCCCCTCCTCCTTACTACTAACATCTCACAAAGTTTTGAATATTTGGAAAACTTTATTTTTTCTGTCTCATTTTTTAGTGCTAACAACAATAAATTGTGTACTATATCTATAAATGATTACGCTGGGATTTAGATGTATACCCCCTCTCCTCAAAATTTGTATTTCCCGTTCTCCCCCCCCCCCCTCCCACCCCTCTACAGTACAAAATATACAGTTTATTTGTTTAACTTTTCCTCTCCTAATTTTATGAACATCTTATTTTTAACATTCAATATTATTTAGCTTTTATAAATCTCTTGAAAAATTCATGTTCTAAAAAGAATTCCCACAAAAGATAGTTATTTTAGAATATTTGTTCCTGATATATTTTCCTCCTTATTCAGTATCTCCCCCTTGATTTTAAATGAAATTGCGTTATGTGAAATAAAATAGTTTTTATACTGCACTAATTTCAATTTTATGTTTGTAAAAGCTGTAAAATGAACCTAAAAATAAAAAAAAGAAACATATCTAAATAAAATATTCATTTATTTTCTGAAAGTCAAATGTTTTAATTTTTGCACTCTTGTCATAAACAGATTAAAATTCTTTTTACCGCTTTTAACGTTATGGAGTACGACTTTGATCTACACTAGTAAAGCGAAGACAATTGGAAAAAAAAAAAAATCCCTTAGACCTGAAACCTACTGGAAATTATCACATGTAGCGCTCAGCCGAAAGGGGTGGGGGTGGAATCGTGACAGATAATTGGCCATTTGCTGATTGGAAGAGTTAGCTTGTCAATCATTTGAATTTAGACCATCCTTTCAATTCAGCTAAAATGCCAGCGGCCATCTTGATTTCTTTTTGTCCGTGGCTGCTTTTAAGCGCGAAGACAATGAGGGAGCCCAACACTCTATTTAATTATGAAATAAGATTTGGGATCACTCCTGTAACAGGAAATGCTCAAAATGGTACTATAGCCAGTGACTCTGTGGGTCCACTTTAACGTTTGTGTGCATTTGTGGAAGCGTTGCATGCCTATTCATGAAGATGTTTGAGAAAAATTCAGGTTCCTTTTCTTTTTTTGGTTTTTATGGATAGCATACAATGTTTTCAACTCCATTGAACACCACTTTCCGAAAATATGAAAAAGAACAGCAGCAAAATTATCCTGCAATTTAAATATAAATATATTATTAGTGCAGGTAAAATGGATCACACATTGAGTAAAATAGAACAACTGATGGCCGTACACGAAAATTTCGAAAAAAAAAAAACTGTTTTAGCACTAGAAGATTCGACGACTCCCTAAACGAGTCGGATGTGGCAATCCTAAAACTTTCTTCTATCTCATACGTGTTAATACTTCAAAATTCTGTGACAAAAATAAATGGCTATCTATGCCTATCATGAGGATTCCAAAGATATGAAATTCTGTGCGTTAGTTCTTGAGATAAGATTATCGCTAAAATCGTGTCAATCATGCAAAATGCAGGATACTAGCGCCACCGGTTAGGTGATTTATATACTATAGGGCCAAAGGTGACCGGTCACTTGCGATTTTAGACATTTTGTTAACTATCTAGAAAAATACATGAGGAATTCACCTGAAACTGCAGGTGTGTAAGCAGTATAGTATACGTCCTATATTTCCGCGAAGATTGTTTCCCGAAACCCCATAGGGGACCGTGAACAAATTCAAAAAGAACGAATATCTTTTGGAGAACCCTGTAAAAATTAATTAGCATTCAAACTCGACTTATGTGGCATATTGTAATATACTGTGTACATTTTTATCAGGATAGCATGATCTTAGAGAAATTAAGGTTTTTATAAAAACGGTCCCAAATTTCGCCAAGTTTTTTTTGCTTATAATTTGCAGAGTTCTTAATATAAAAACAGTTCTTTTCAAAAAATATGTCAAACAACATTGTACACAATACTCTACAATCAGAATTAAAAAATAATAAAAATTGGATGAAAAATGAGCAGGTTTACTTGTTTCACTGCGCATGCGCGAATGCAATCAAAATATAATGTGCATAATGTATTAACTAAGAATATAGAGCAATTTTTGTGAAAGTCTCAAAATCATAGCTTGAAAATTCTGAAAATTATAGTCGATAGAATAAGCTCGAAATCCGTTGTTCCCAAAAAGAAGCAAGAAGATGAGGGGTTGTATCAAATATCTGTTGATTAGAGCCAAGATAGCGTACGCAATATTGCACGTACTACTCTATTTGGATAGAAACCCTCATCTTTTTGCTTCCTTTTGGGAACAACGGATTTCGAGCTTATTCTATCGACTATAATTTTCAGAATTTTCAAGCTATGATTTTGAGACTTTCATAAAAGTTGCTCCATATACTTAGCTAATACATTATGCACATTATATTTTGATTGCATTCCCGCATGCGCAGTGAAACATGTTTTAGTAAACCTGCTCATTTTTTCATCCAATTTTTATTATTTTTTAATTCTGATTGTAGAGTATCGTGTACAATATTGTTTATCATATTTTCTGAAAAGAACTTTTTTTTATATTAAGAATTCTGCAAATTATAAGCAAAAAAACTTTGCGAAATTTGGGACTGTTTTTATAAAAACCTTAATTTCTCTACGAGTATACAAGCTATGCTGATAAAAATGTACACAGTATATTACAATAATCCACTTAAGTCGAGCTTGAACGCTTTTGCTACATTAGTTTTTACAGGGTTATCCAAAAGATATTCGTTCTTTTTCAATTTGTTTACTCTCCCCTATGGGGTTTCGGGAAACAATCTCGCGGAAATATATAACCTATACTATACTTTTTACACACCTGCATTTTCAGGTTAATTCCTCATGTATTTTTCTAGATATTTAACAAAACGTCTAAAATTGCAAGTGACCGGTCACCTTTGACCATATACTGTACCAAAATATAATCATCAGCAACTTATGTTAACTTCTAACTGAATCTGAAGTTTGAGATAGAGCTATTGCGAAAATCGCAAAAAATTACTGATAGTAGCGCCGCCTGTTGAGCGATTTACACTTAAAACTAATTAGGACAAATTTATATTAGGGACTCACTGAATCTGAAGCTTGATGATAATTCATGCATTAGTTCTTGAGATACAGCTATTGTGAAAATCGTGAAAAATGCAGATAGGCAGCGCCACCTGTTGGGCGATGTACATCAAAAACTAAACATCACTAATTTATATCAGGCACTAACTGAATCTGAAGTTTTATGAAATTCCGTGCATTAGTGCTTGAGATAGAGCTATTGCGATAATAACGAATAATGCAGCGTAGCAGCGTCACCTATTGGGCGATTTTCACCAAAAAGTAATCAGCACCCAATTATATCAAGAACTAGCTGAATCTGAAGTTTTATGAAATTCCCTGCATTAGTTCTTGAAATATATCTATTGCGAAAATCTTGAAAAATGCAGCACAGCCGCGCCACCTGTTGGACGATTTACACCAAAAAGCAATCAGAACCAGTTTTTATTAAGGTCTAACTGAATCTAAAGTTTTGTGAAATTCCGCTCATTCGTTCTTGAGATAGAGCGCCCACAAAATTTTTGTCACATACAGACTCACAGAGTGACAGACAGACATTTTCTGAAAACCATCCAGTCGTGTTCAGGACCTTCTAAAAACGTATAAACCCGAAATTTTTCACGAATCCAACACTTTCTTCTTGTAAAGATAGGAGAAAGTAATAATGTTTTACCCTGTTTTCTTTTAGGGGGATGGGAGCAAAAGAAGAAATTCTCAGGAACTTTGTTTTTTCTTTAACCGTTAACTGATGTTACCGGTCTCACAGACCGCAGTTTTTTTTTTTTTTTTTTGTTTTTCTTTAGTTTAACTACAAGCACTTCCAAAATTGTGTTCCGTTTGCGACTTTAATACTATCACCAGAGACTTTTGAACAGATGAATTTTAATTATAAGAGTCCCGTACAAAAAGTACAAAAACACCGTTCAAGGAGTTAATCTCGCCTTTTATTCCTTTTTCGATGAGCGGTCCGACAGACCGCTTCACAGTAGTTACGTGACCATTTCTGTCACATCAGTTAGAGGTTAAGTAAGTCAAGTGAGAGGTATTGTTTATTATGCATTTTTTTAATTCTGAATCCTCCGAAAGTGGATACGATCCTTTCTTACAAAGTTACGGCACGTTTTATGAATACAAAGTCGACCATGATACTTTATGCAGGTAAAATAGGTTTTTGCAGTTAACAACCCATGACCCTTCACGAACATCGTTTCGGTATTAGAAATGAAAATCCGGTGAGTCTTCCAAAATAAAGTTGCTTTACCGCTTTTTTTTGGGGGGGGGGGGGTGTTAAAGGATGAAATTTAATTCTGGGGTGGGGGGGGGGGAGAGTATTGATCATTTTTACTAATACATGAATTTTCATGAAACTTCAGATTGAGTTACTTCCTGGCATAAATAGGTCTTAATTAGTTTTTGATGTCAATCGCCCAACAGGTGACGCTGCTATGCAGAATGTTTTACAATTTCCGCAATAGCTCTATCTCAAAAACGAATGCACGGATTTTCATCCCACTTCAGATTCAGTTAGAAGATGACAAAGTTGTTGATAATTAGATTTTGGTGTAAATCATCTAACAGGTGGTGCTGACAGGAAGTATTAACATGTATGAGACAGAAGTAAGTTTTGGGATTGCCACGTCTGACTCATTAATGAGGTCAAGTGGGTATAGTTTATTATGTATTTTTTAATTCTGAACCGAATGACACCCTCCGTCATTCAATGTTGGGCAGGTTTTATGAATACAAAGTCACGAATGGTTTTATAAATAGGAAGTCATGGTTTTATGAATGAAAAATTGTGAATACAAAGATTTTTGACAACTTTAATGATTTTGAAGACTCGGATCATACTGGTTATTTCTATTTTGAAGACACTTAATAATAGTTTGAGATAATTTGATAGGATAAAAAGAACATGTTTTGAAAATAAAATGAATGGGACAAAGCTCTGCTCAATAATAAAATATCATTTTCGACTTTGTATTCATGAAACCCACCCTAACTGTGTAATAAGGGATCGTACACATTTGCGGAGGGTGTCATTCGATTCAAATTTATAGAATACAGAACAAACGATAGCACACTTGATCTAATTAATAAAAAGTAAATTTCTCCGCTCCTGAGTTGAAATACCCCTCCCCCCCCCCTCCCCACAAAAAAAAGCGACGTAAAACAACTTTATTTTTTGGAGACTTGTCGAATCTTCATTTTTGGTATCAAAACATTGTTGTTCTTAAATTTTTGCGAATGGGCATCCGTTGTTACTGTAAAAACCTATCTTATCTGCATAAAATATCATTGTCGACTTTCAATTCATAAAACCTGCCGTAACTTTGTATAAAAATATTGTATCCACTCGGGGGGGGGGGGGGGATCATTGAAATCAGACTTAAACAAAACATAAGGGAACAATACCCCACTTAACCTATTTAATCTTTTATCTACTGATGGTTATTATAAGTACCATTAAAAAAACTTGTTATAAAATTCATTTAATACATGGATTAAGAGTAATACAGTTTAGAATGAGTTATAGATGCATTACTTTATCTTGTTCCAAAAGCATTATAGGTTGCACTAAACAAAAATATTTTTAAAAAGGATGATTTCTTTTGTCTTTGCATCTTTTCAGGTTTCTTGATGTTGGGGGGGGGGGGGGGATTTTTCCATTCGGAAATATTTCTGTATTTCTAGTGTAAGAACATTCTATGGGTACATTTCCCAATTCTACAAAATACTAAGAAAATTATTTAAAATGAAAGTTTGGAGTGGGGTTATAAAAATTGCACAAAATCCCTTTAAATTCAAATTTAATGAATCCTTTTAAAATGCATTAAATGATTACGTAAATCTTCTGATGTAGTTTCAGAAATTAACATAAAATGCTTTAGAAGATCAAATTTTCATGAATTCATAATTCAATATATAAAGGGTTAAAATCTGGCTAAAATAAAAGGCTCCCCAGCCCCCCCCCCCCCCCAAAAAAAAAAAAAAAAAGGTAAAAACTATTTTTTCAGGCCTCATCGGATCTTCGTCTCTAGTTCCAAAGCAAAGTTCTTCCCGAATTTCGATGAATGGCCGTCCATTGTTTAAAACAAACTCTATTTCACCTGGACTCTAATAGATTGATTGAATTTTTTGATTATATGTGTACGTTTGTATGAAACGTTTACTGGGAATGCCTGAAAGATTTCAACATTTTTATTTTATAATTTGGTAGTAGTACTTAGGAAGTTCAGTCAAATAATGTGAATACTCAGAAAGAGAGGGGAGACCTGGCGTCACTCGGGGTTATGCCGCCACCCCACCTAGTTTAAGAACTAACGGCATTTTGAGAGAGTGAATTCGCCTGCACTAGAGTGGCCAACAATTGAAACAGTGCCTAGAGTGAGAGTGATTTTGTTGTACGTCGTTCGTTTGATTGAGTGAAAAATGTAGTTTTCATCGAGTTGCTTCTTATTTTTGAGCTTCAAATGAGTAGAGGTAAGTACCTTTTATTGTAACATTAGGTACTTAAGATAATTATCCGTCATCTAAATGCATTCGCCGACATCTTGATGCAATATGTTGAACAAGTTCGGTTCTTCTTTTAGCTTTGCTGGGGTATTTCCACTCTAGTGTCCTCTCGGGGTCATGCCGCCACCATGGCAAAGAGCGACTTTTCCAATTTGAGTTAAATTGTAAGCTTTGCACAATAATAAATCTAGTTTAAGGAACATTGTAATTATTCATTATTTTCTAAATTATTGCATTCTACATATTTTCAGTAGGTTGCGTTTCTCCTAGTATCCATTTTATGTATTTTCTGGGTCAGTAAAGAGTGGCGTCATGACCCCAATACAGTGGCGAAATGACCCCAGTGTCCTGGGTCATCCCGCCACTGTACAGAGGTTGAAAGAATTTTTTTTTATGTGTGCTTACTTTACAGTTATGATGACGGTTAAATTTATACAGATACTAAAGATAATGTTTCAGCTTTGGAATTTTTACTATTAAAAAATAAACATTTTTTTTTAGGTGAAAAAATTTAAATTCCCTTAAGGTGTTGCCATTCCCCCGGTCTCCCCTACAGATTGACAAAGTTACAGATTGACAAATTGTAGAAAATCAATTATAATAAAACTGCCTTTAGAAAGCAACTCTATCGCACTTATATTTCGCGATATTTGACTAGACTTTTTATGTAAGTTGCCCTGAATAGCTGGCTACCCAATTATGAAATAAAAGTTTTGGAATGTTTCACTCGTAGGCAGTTAACCTTTGACTGATGTTACCGGACTCTCAGACCGCGTTTTTTTTCAATTTTCATAGTTTAACTTGCAAATTTCAGTTTATCTACCAACACTACTAAAATTTTGTTTCGTTTTGAACATTAACTCTAACACCAGAGACTTTTGAATAGGTGATTTTTAATTATAACACTCCTGTACAAAAAGTTTAGTACAAAAAGAACATCCTATGAGTGAATCGCGTCTTTTATTCATCTTTCAATGGAGCAGTCTCACAGATCGCTTTACACTAGTTATGTGACAATTTCTGTGACATCAGTTAAAGGTTAAACATTATTTCATACAAACGCCCCTGTCTCATTCAATATTCATTCGAATCCTGTTTTAATTGCAGTACAGTAATCATTTAACATTCGCGAGTTTTGCTTATTCGCGCAGTAAAAAATGAAGAATATTTCAACATTCGCGAATACTTAATTTGGTTATTCGCGAATTTTGTTTTAAATATAATTTGAATAATTTTTTGCAAACTAAACTCGCTTTGTTTATCCAATTCTTTAAACTATTTGACACTGGACAGCTGCATTCTACCGTACGGCTTAAATCCCGAGAATTGAGGCAAAATAGAATTCCGAGAAACCCGAAACACGACTTAATGCTAAAAATAAAGAATTCCTAAATTTTCTAAAATTCAAATTTTTTATTGCAAGTGAAAATTTTTCTGCAAAAATTGTATGGGAGATTTTAAAGCTTCAACAACAACTTGTTGAGCAAGCAACAGAATGCAAACCTTAACGGGTCTTCAATTTAAAAGAGAAATCGAGGCCGCAACTTTTCCTTACATCGAAATTCATAAACAAAAGATTTTTAATGCCTAACAGTCCTATATCGATCAATTTTTTCAGCTGTCCACTAGCCACTAAACTTTGTGCAATATGTTTATAATTATTCAAATATATTTTTAGGATATACTTTGTATTGATTCATAAATATATTTTTACGTTTCAATTGCTTTTTACCATTTAAAAAAATCCTAAAACCTAATCCCCCTTTTAGACACGGGAAGGTAGTCTCAACATTCGCGGAAGTTTCTGCGAACCTAATCCTCGCGAATGTTGAGGGATGACTGCACAGTGTATTTCTATTGTTTGTTTCCAAGTTTCCGGAGAGGTGTTTACATTGGGTTGAAAACACCATATTCTATAAACAAAAAACTTAAATTTCACGAATATTCGTGCTATGCTTACACAAATGCACTCAAAGTTAAACTGGACAAACAGTCATTGGCTACAGTTGAAGACATTCGCTAACAGGCCATTTTGAGCATTTTCTGTTACATAGGTAATCGCAAACATTTTTTTATTAAGTTCATTGTTGCCCCCCTCCCCCCTCTAAATGTTCCCTCGACTCAATTTTCCCTGAAAAAGATGAAGTCAAAGAAGTTCGTAACATCCTCCAAGTTCAAAAACAATTTGTCTAGAATTTTAGCAGATATTCGGCAAACCTTGTACAATCGAAGGTATCCGGTATCTAAATTTTTGGTAGACAGTGGAGATATTTATGATGAAATTCTGATGGAGCTTTTTAAGACATAAGAAATAATTCTATTCAAACTCCCTATCAAAATCAAACCATTTGAAAGAGCGTCGACACAATAAGAGATTAGTATAGTACTGATATTGAATAATATTTATTGTGAGTGGCATACATTTTACGTTCTTTTGTAATAAGATCGGACTCTTTTCATGAAAACCACTTGCCCACGTTTAAAATAAACTTTAACCCGCGAGTACGCGCGTCGGTCCTGACAGACCCGGAGTGCGTACGGTTTTTACAACGGTCACCACTATCTTTATAAAAGCAATTTTCAACTTCTTTTATCGCAAAATTATCTCCAATTAAATAAGGTTACGATCTTTATTTGTATTTATGGGTGACAAAGCAAAAACCATTCATACTCTGGGTACGCGCGCGTTCTCCTGGGTTAAAAAAATGACTATTCAGAAACATCCTAATTCCAGAAATGCTTCGCCGAGATATTAAAGAAAAACTTTCGAAGGTAAATGCAAATTATATT
Source organism: Maratus speciosus (assembly GCA_963932465.1). Lineage (NCBI taxonomy): Eukaryota > Metazoa > Arthropoda > Arachnida > Araneae > Salticidae > Maratus > Maratus speciosus. The sequence continues at coordinate 2,650,408 of OZ010789.1, forward strand.
TAACGAAAAAAAAATTGCAGCGGCTGTAAACATGAAGTACAAAGCAATTTATTAAACTTCAGAGTTAAGGTGTAAAAAAAAAAAAAAAAATCCTTAAACTTATAGCATTGCCCAGTGATGGAACAGTGGCGCAGCAGTTGGGCAATTTGAATGAAAAATATGAAATTTTTATAGTATTCTTCTTCTTGAATAAATCTCGGAAATTCTATCCTGAAATAAGACGAAGAATACAATTAAAATTGAGTGGTGTCGATTTATTCTCCGTTCCATCACGGCATTGGCTGCAGCAATAAAATACATTTCACTTCTGTATTCCCATATATTTATCAATTTTATGATATTAAAAAGTAAGGGGTAAAAATTAAGATATCTGACATATTTAGTAAATCTGAACTTTATTTTGGTCAGCTAAAGTTTAAAATTTATTTCAATCTTGAAAAATGTTTTCATTCATCTCCGAACATATAGGGCAGATTTATTACTGCAACTAGGAAGTTTTCAGAAAAGTTTGAATCATTTTCAAGCTTTAAAACGAATTGCTTTCTATTGAAAATGTAGTGTATGGAATGGTGTACGAATTGAAACCCGCTTATAGGGTAAGTGGGGGGGGGGGGGGGCTAAAGATGCTGATTTAAAAAGAAGCAACATTTCTACAATCATCACCGCTGGGCGTCAGTTTGGTTTCAAGTGTAGTCATTGCGTGTACCTTGTGAAGAAAGTAAATGCAAAGAAAATGAGGTAAGTTTCGAATTTTCGTAATTTTTTTTTTTAAGATTTCCCTTTACAGTTTAGCTGACACTACCTCAAATTCTTTCAAAGTGAAAAATTCACTGGAGGACGGAAGCTCTTTAGCTTCTAAATTCTAAAGAAATTTAAATTTTCAATATGCCATTTTGTTTACCTCGATCGCATTCGTTTAAACTGGAGGGTAGCTAGTAAAGCAAAATACTGCAGAATGGGGTAAAAACACGAATTCGTGTTGAGGAAAAGATACGCACAAGCTTAAGCTGTGGGGATTTGTCCCATCGTTTAAGCTAGATGCAAAGCTTTCCATAACTACGTTGTGGAAAGGTTTATATTTTTCTCTAAGTTAGTATTGTATGAAGTATAATAACTACTTAACTAATATAAGCTAGTTAACTACTTTTCCCCTTTCAAGTTTTTTTATAATATAGAATGTAGATCTACCTACACTGTTAAAAATCTGCAGCTTTAGCTGCATAGTCATTACGCCACTTTTATAGAATATAGCTATTCTGACCAATGAGAATGTGCCATGTTATATCAATTAATAGTTTTCTAGAAAAGCGGTGGAGTGCAACAAACGCTACAGAATTTTAATAGCGTATCTGCTTTTAAAAACCAATAGAGAAGGGGGGGGGGGGTATAAAGATACGCACGGGGCAAAGATACGCACTGGCTGATTTAATATGAAGAAACATTTCTACAATCATGACTGCTAGGTGGTAGTTTGGTTTCAAGTGTAGCAGTTGTATGTTCAAACCTTGTGAAAAAAGTGTGCACTCCGTTCCGTGCCAAGAAAATGAGGTAAGTTTAAATTTTCGAATTTTGATCTAATATTTTTAAATTTTAACTTTACTGTTTAGCTGATAATACTTCGAATTTTGACAAATCTAAAAATTCAGTGGAGAACGGAAGCTCTATAGCTTCTAAATGCGGTATAGTTTACCTCGATCGCATTTGTTTAAACTTGTAGGTAGCCGGTTAAGTAAAATACTGCAGAATGGGGTAAAAGTACGCATCCGTCTTGGGGCAAAGATACGCGCAAGTTTAATAAGCGGGACTTTGCCCTATCGTTTTAGCTAGATGCAAAGCTTTCCAAAATTACGATCTGGAAAGTTGTATTTTTTATAAGTTAGTATTGTATAAAATATAATAGCTACTTAAGTAATAAAAGCTATTTAACTACCTTTTCTTTTCTAGTTAATTTTTAAAAAAATATATAGAACGTAGGTATCTACCTACCTACTTTTAAAAATCAATCAATATTGTTTCATAAAACGATTTTGTTTTAAGTCTTAACCCTTAATTCCTGTTAACGGTCTCACAGACCGCTGCTACATTCGGTTTTAACAGTTTAACTTGTAATTTTCTGCTTAACTATTGATGTTAGTTTAATTTTGATTCGTTTGGAAACTTATTAGTATCGCTAAAAACTTTTAAATGATGAGAATTTTTATTATAATAGGCCTTTACATAAAGTTTAGCGCAAAAACAATATCTTATGAGTCAGTCAACCCTTTTATTCATTCTATGATCAAGCGGTCTTTGAGACCGCTCACAGTATTTATGCAACAATTCTTTTTATCACAGTAGTTAGAGGTTAACTGCATTTGCGATCTCATAGACCGCTTTTTTTTTTTTTATTGTTTAACTATTTATAACAAGTGAAATTTATTAACGCTTTTGCATAACTCATTCGTTTTATTGGAAATGGAGCAAAACCCCACAGTAATGGGGCAAAAATACGCACTGCGTACTTGGGCAACCGATGGGGCAAAGATACGCAGAGCAATGTTTTTTAAAAATTGCAATTTCTCATAGAATTATAATTTGACAGAATGTCGGTTGGTGGTGGCAATTGCCTAAGGTTCTAATCTAACATTTTAATCACGCATTACATAAGTTTAGACCAAGTGTGCGTTAAAAATCAAAATGTATGGAAAGTCCGTATCTTTAGTACCTTATCTTTAGTACCCTACCTACTCTATAGTGGTTCTATACATAAATTTTACTACAGTAACAGTGTTTCATATAATAGGCTCTTGCATAACTCATTTGTTTTAGTAGAAATGGGGAGAGAAAACCGCCATAATGGGGCGAAAAAATGCAATCTTTGCCCCAACCAAGGGGACAAAGGTACGCAGAGTAGTTTAAAAATTGCAATTTCTCACGTAATTATAATTTGACAGAATGTTGGTTGATGGTGGCATGTGCTTAAGGCTCTAATATAATATTTTAATCCGTCATCAAATATGTTTAGACCAATGTGTTCGTTAAAAATGAAAATGTATAGAAAGTGCGTCCCTTTACCCCCACCTATCCTACTGTGAGTGGTCTCCCAGACCACTTGGTCGTAGAATGAATAAAAGGATGGACTAACTCATAACATGCTGTTTCTGTACTAAACTTTACATAAAGGCCTATTACAACTAAAATTCCATTATTCGGAAGTCTGTAGTGATACTATTAAGTTTCCAAACGAATCAAAATTAAACTAACATCAATAGTTAAGCTGAAAATTAAGTTAAACTGTGAAAACTGAATATAGAAGCGACCTCTGAGACCGGTAATAGGAGTTAAGGGTTAAGGCTTAAAACAAAACCTTTTCGTGAAATAATATTGATTTTTAAAATTAGGTTGATATCTACGTTCTATATTTAAAAAAAATTAACTAGAAAAGGGAAAATGCAGTTAACTAGCTTACATTAGTTAAGTAGCTATTATACTTCATACAATACTAACTTAAAAATATGTAAAGCTTTCCACAACGTAATTGTGGAAAGCTTTACATCTAGCTAAAACGTTGGGGCAAAGCCTCGCATCTGAAAATAGTGCGTATCTTTGCCCCAAGACGGATGCGTATCTTTACTCCATTTTGCAGTATTTTGCTTAACCGGCTACCTGTACGTTTAAACAAATGCGATCGACAGCTAAACAATAAAGTGAAAATTTAAAAATATTACATCAAAATTAAAAAATTGAAACTTTTTTTCATTTTCTTGCCATGGAGTGCTGCTTTCTACACAAAGTTTGGACACAAACACTTGAAACCAAACTACCGCCCAGCGGTCATGATTGTAGAAACGTTGATTTATATTAAATCAGCCAGTGCGTATTTTTGCCCCGTCCGTATCTTTACCCCCACCTACCCATTATATAATATTTTAAAGGAATAAGAGGCTACTTCAGTCAGGTGAAAACACTCGTTCGCTGATGTTAATCCAATGGGAGAAATTTTTAAAGATACCTCGTTTGCCTTTGAATATATTTAAATGATTTTATTTTTTTGTATTGGATAGCTGAGCTAAATCTGTACAAAGGGCATTTTGCACTTTTTGATTTTGTTTACAGGTATGTTTTATTAGGACACTTTCAGTTCCGGAACCGGTCTCAGCTATCCAATGCAAAAAGGAAAATCATTTAAAAATATTCAAATGCAAACGAGATATCTTTAGAAATTTTCCCTCGTTGGATTAACATTTGCGAACAGGTGTTTTTGCCTGACAGAAGTAGCAAATTAAAAACTCATTTGTGACAGAAAATTCACCTTAGATATGCTAAACGTGAATGATTGTTTCAGATGAATGAAGTTCGCTTTTTGAATAACAAAAGATGGATATAACAGAGTGCGGAGGGGGATCGTGAATTTTGTAGATGCTTTGGTGGGCCAATAACTGGCTATGCTGAAACACTGCTCTACACAATCACAAAGTAGAAGTTGAACCTGCTGGTTTAAAAACTGCCAATAACATAACGTGAGCTGCACAGGATTGAAACGAAATATCACTTGTTAACTTAATCCAAAGTGAAGTTTTGTAATGCTGAAAGCCCGTGTTGGATGTCATATCTGGAGTTTTTAGCGTAAACTTTTTAAGCCAGTGTATATATAGTATCTCAGGGCCGAAGCCAAGGGGGGGGGGGGGTTAGAGGGGCTTGTGCCCCGGGCGCCAGAACGCAGGGCGCCAAAGAGGATTTTGTATGTCGATTTTTCTCAAATCTATGTTTAGCACGGTATTGTTAAAATCGTCCTGTCTGGCGTAGCAGGGAATGACAAAGCATAGTAATGACAAAGCATTCCTGTATGACAAAGCATAGAAGAATCTAAAGATGATATGGCATAAGGATCCTGTATAAAGCGAATTTTTTTTTTAAATTCCGTTTTCAAGATTTTAATCAATCAATATTTCACAAAGCCAAGGGCGGATCCTGCTCACCATTTAGAGGGGGGGGGGGGGGGGGTTCATGAATTTTCTTTTCTTGGGTGGGAGGAGATCCCATCTCGTTATGAGAATTTCTTATATTGAAAGCTATTCCTAAATCAACTCTAACTACCATTCTGATACTTTCGCGAAGTCATTTTCATTCGTAAATACAAAAAAACTTCATTAATATTCGTAAAAATATAAAATTTACCGAGTTTGTTCAGATACGAAGAAATTAAAGAGTTTCCCATTTTCTTATAAAGGCAGAGATTCATCCAGAAAATGGTGTCAAAGTTAGCATTTTTAACAAAGTTTTACGAGTTGACAGCCACAGAAATGTCGAAGGAAACAATTGGCTGTCGAAATTGTCCGTAAATTCAGTTTAAAAAGTCTAACAATTGTCAACGATTCAATATGGCAAACATTTGTATTCTATTTTAAAGGTAACTAAACCGTACACATTGGCAACTATGTGATTCTATTAGTGTCATGAAAATGGCAGGACTAGCCTCTTCTTTCTACTCAAAGTATTAAATAGTTTTTTTGCAATCGAGCTTATACCTTTGGAATGGATCATTTTCTTCTGATGGACTGATAGCTTCCATTATTATGAAACAGCCGTTATAAATGAAGTGTTAGGTGAATATGAAAAAGCAGCATAAAAAGTCAGAACTCCGATTTTCTGGTCAGAATGGGAAAAAAAATTATGGCCATTTTTTTTCCCATTCTGACCAGAAAATCGGAGTTCTAACTTTTTACGGCTGCTCTTTCATCTTCACCTAACACTTCATTTATAACGGCTGTTTCATAATAATGGAATCCATCAGTCCATTAAAGAAAAATAACTTAAAATTCTCTTTGTAAATATACTTTGCGGAAGGGGGGGGGGCGCCAAAATCCATGTTTGCCCCGGGTGCAAAAAGGCTAGTTTCGGCCCTGTAGTAGCTACCAGCTATTCCAATACCAATCGAAAATGTAGAAAAAAAAAACTTTTTCGAATCTTTTTGTCGAATGTAGGGTTGGGCTTTAAAAAAGATTGAATTTTCGATACAAATATTTTTAAACAAAACTTACTTTGTCGAACATTTCCTTTCTTATCAACAGACCTAGAAAAATTCCCACCACATTTTTAAAGCGAAGTTTCGTTTTATTTAATCGCAAGATTCTGCGTTTAAAACCTTATTTAATGTTAGAGGAAATTGGCCTGGGCGTTCACTGTTCACTCAGCTCGGGTTGTTATTATTTCCGAAGAGGGGCGGGGGGGGGGGGGGGTTGTTTGACAGAGATGGGACTAATAGTCAGAAATTTGAGCTGCGAGAAATTTCATAGGCATATTTTTTTTCATAATTCATATTTTTAAACTTATGTAGCTAGAAAACTGTCTTCCTAGACCATTTATAGATTTCATTTTCTCGTATGTTTTATTATTATTTGTAACCTAAATTCCGTATGTTACGTGTGTGTATGCGTGTACGAGCACCTACCCTATAAATCATGAAAAATACACAAAAAAGACAAAAAAAAAAAATTGTATAATTTTATTCACATAAAGCAAAATAAAAAAAGGGCGACTGGCCTCTAATCTGTATACAATTAAAGTACACTGTACTATATAAAAGAATAAACAAATAAATACATTGTTTTAGAAAATAAGGAATGTCTAAAGTAAGATTTTCAATTATTCTTTAAAATTCAGCTTGAGCACAAAAAATATATACACAAAAATATAGACAAGCGACTGGCTCTAATCTACAATTAAAGTACACTGTACGATAAAACAATAAACAATAATAATTTAAATACATTGTTTTAGAAAATAAAAAATGCCTACGGCAAAATTTTTAATTATGTTTTTAAAACTCATTTCGAGCATAAACAGAAAAAAATATAGATACAAGCGACACTATTAATTACAGAAATAGGAAGACAAAGAAAAAAAAGTACTTTATACTTAATTATATCAGCAACAGAATTGAAGTAATTATGTACTTTTCCGCCCTACCAATGCCATAGAAATGCTCAAAAACATTTAGAACATCGATTTATTGGACGAATTGTACGATTTGGGAGTTTCGATTTCGGGAGTTTTGATCTGGGAGTTTCCGGGTAGGATGATGACTCTGAATGGGATGTCGTGTAATGGTGATAAAAATCGCCCCCCCCCCTTTTCAAAATAGTGAGGGCCTGAATTTTGAAATTTTATATTTTTAAAGTGATCAAGCAGTGTTAGAAGCAATTTTTTATTCATTTTGCGCCAACTATTATAGAGGACGTTTTTATGGCGCAAAATCCCTTAAGGGATATGCTGCACCAAAATAGAGGATAATATAATATTACGCTTGGCGACAATGGCATTTGTGAAGCGGAAAAGTACCGAAAATGAGAACTTTAAAATGAGAACTAAATGAAAAAGAATGCACAACATTAAAATCAAAGTTGCTAATATTGACTTCAAACATGAAGACAGATTTGGGAAGAAAGAGGGAGAAAATATAATAGAGGACGGTTTTATGGCGCAAAACCCCTTCAGGGATATGCTGCACCAAAGTGGAGGACATAATATTTTTTAATAATTAATTATAAATTATAAATATATCAATCATTATAATCAACTAGGGTTAATCATTTTCAAAAAAAAAAAAAAGTTGAATGGCTCCCATAAATTACTGCAATTTTCAAAATATTACAAAATATACTTTTCAAAATTGAGTATTGGAATCATAGGTTGGGCCATTCAACTTATTTTTAATTGGTTATTCTTTTAGTTATAGGGTTTTCATAGTAAAAAGTACAGGTGAATTTATCTAGAAACAAATCGGCCCCTTTTTGTGAAATGAGACCATTAACTCCGACACTATAATCCGTGACCTGACACCAGCATCATTTTAGAAGCGTACTTTTAAAGCTTCTCATACCTAAAAGCATAATTTTTTGTATAAGAAATCAAAGTTATGAATTTTCATAATATTAAAAAATATACTTTTTAAAATTGAGTATAGGAATCAGATGTTGGGCCATTCAACTTATTTTTAATTGGTTATTCTTTTAGTTATAGGGTTTTCAGAGTAAAAAGTACAGGTGAATTTATCTAGAAACAAATCGGCCGCTTTTTGTGAAATGAGACCATTAACTCTGACACTATAATCCGTGACCTGACACCAGCATCATTTTAGAAGCGTACTTTTAAAGCTTCTCATACCTAAAAGCATAATTTTTTGTATAAGAAATCAAAGTTATGAATTTTCATAATATTAAAAAATATACTTTTTAAAATTGAGTATAGGAATCAGATGTTGGACCATTCAACTTATTTTTAATTGGTTATTCTTTTAGTTATAGGGTTTTCAGAGTAAAAAGTACAGGTGAATTTATCTAGAAACAAATCGGCCGCTTTTTGTGAAATGAGACCATTAACTCTGACACTATAATCCGTGACCTGACACCAGCATCATTTTAGAAGCGTACTTTTAAAGCTTCTCATACCTAAAAGCATAATTTTTTGTATAAGAAATCAAAGTTATGAATTTTCATAATATTAAAAAATATACTTTTTAAAATTGAGTATTGGAATCAGATGTTGGGCCATTCAACTTATTTTTAATTGGTTATTCTTTTAGTTATAGTGTTTTCAGAGTAAAAAGTACAGGTGAATTTATCTAGAAACAAATCGGCCGCTTTTTGTGAAATGAGACCATTAACTCTGACACTATAATCCGTGACCTGACACCAGCATCATTTTAGAAGCGTACTTTTAAAGCTTCTCATACCTAAAAGCATAATTTTTTGTATAAGAAATCAAAGTTATGAATTTTCATAATATTAAAAAATATACTTTTTAAAATTGAGTATAGGAATCAGATGTTGGGCCATTCAACTTATTTTTAATTGGTTATTCTTTTAGTTATAGGGTTTTCAGAGTAAAAAGTACAGGTGAATTTATCTAGAAACAAATCGGCCGCTTTTTGTGAAATGAGACCATTAACTCTGACACTATAATCCGTGACCTGACACCAGTATCATTTTAGAAGCGTACTTTTAAAGCTTCTCATACCTAAAAGCATAATTTTTTGTATAAGAAATCAAAGTTATGAATTTTCATAATATTAAAAAATACACTTTTTAAAATTGAGTATTGGAATCAGATGTTGGGCCATTCAACTTATTTTTAATTGGTTATTCTTTTAGTTATAGGGTTTTCAGAGTAAAAAGTACAGGTGAATTTATCTAGAAACAAATCGGCCGCTTTTTGTGAAATGAGACCATTAACTCTGACACTATAATCCGTGACCTGACACCAGCATCATTTTAGAAGCGTACTTTTAAAGCTTCTCATACCTAAAAGCATAATTTTTTGTATAAGAAATCAAAGTTATGAATTTTCATAATATTAAAAAATATACTTTTTAAAATTGAGTATTGGAATCAGATGTTGGGCCATTCAACTTATTTTTAATTGGTTATTCTTTTAGTTATAGGGTTTTCATAGTAAAAAGTACAGGTGAATTTATCTAGAAACAAATCGGCCCCTTTTTGTGAAATGAGACCATTAACTCGGACGCTATAATCCGTGACCAGCATCATTTTAGAAGTGTACGTTTAAAGCAACATCTTTGCGGACATCACACGCTTATACATTTTGGCGTTCATTTACATTATTTGGCGACAAAAATAGTATCGAAAGCAAACAAGGAACATGTTAATGTTGCATCTGCCAATATCTCCCCTAAATCACATGATGGGGAAGTGTGACGTCAGGCGGCCATTAAGAAGTTTTCGGTTTTCACAAAACTCCTCTCTATTTCCGCCTCCGAGTTTGCCCATTTACCGAACGTGACCGAGATTTTCTGAATTAGTTTGGAAGAGATTTGTGCAGAATTATGGAAGTTATCGTGTCCATAAAAAAGGGGATTTATACATGTGCATGCTAGGGAGGGGGCTACGTCCGCCAACCCCCGTTCGCATCCTCTAGAATTAAAGCTATTCTAGTTTTATATAGATCACTTGACAATGTGTTAAGCGAAAAAAAAAAAATTCTATTTCAAAGCGCTGCGTTAACTAATGCAAGCCTTAACAGCTGTAAATAGAAATTCAAGAAAGCTCAAACTTATTCGGAAGCCTATTTTGGCGCATCAAATTTGCTTCCTTTTTGTTTTTTTAAGAAGCATCCCTAACTTTTAGTTTTTTTTCTAGTTTTATATATATCACTTGACAATGTGTTAAGCGAAGAAAAAAATTCTATTGGTTTTTAAAGGTGAAATTTGGAAAAAAAGTAAATGGAAAATTTGGAAAAAAAATTTACAGAGCACTTTTCAAAGAGGTGCGTTAAGAGCTGCAAGCCTTAACAGCTGTAAATAGTAATTCAAGGAAGCAAACTTATTCGCGAGACTATTTTGGCGTGCCAAATTTGCTTCCTTTTTGTTTTTATGAAGCATCTCCTAAGTTTTGCTTGGAAGCATATGATATAAGTTAAGGCTATTCTAGTTTTATATAGATCACTTGACAACGTGTTAAACGAAAAAAAAATTATATCGGTTTAATTTACAGAGCACTTTTCAAACAGGATCGTTAACAAATGCAAGCCTTAACAGCTGTAAATAGCAATTCCAGAAAGCTCAAACTTATACGCGAGCCTATTTTGGCGCACCAAATTTGCTTCCTTTTTGTTTTTTTTATGAAGCATCCTTAACGTTTGCTTGGAAGCATATGATATCTTTAATTTAAGGCTTAGTTTTTTTTTCTAGTTTTATATAGATCACTTGACAATGTGTTAAGCGAAAAAAAAATTCTATTGGTTTAATTTACAGAGCACTTTTCAAAGCGGTGCGTTAACGAATGCAAACCTTAACAGCTGTAAATAGTAATATAAGAAAGCTCAAACTTATTCGCGAGCCTATTTTGGCGCACCAAATTTGCTTCCTTTTTGTTTTTTTAAGAAGCATCCCTAACTTTTGCTTGGAAGCATATGACATTTTAAAGTTAAGGCTATTCTAGTTTTATATAGATCACGACAATGTTCAGCAAAAAAAAAAAAATATTAGTTTAATTTACAGAGCACTTTTCAAAGCGGTGCGTTAAAGAATGCAAACCTTAACAGCTGTAAATAGTAATATAAGAAAGCTCAAACTTATTCGCGAGCCTATTTTGGCGCACCAAAATTGCTTCCTTTTTGTTTTTTTAAGAAGCATCCCTAACTTTTGCTCGGAAGTATATGATATTTTAAAGTTAAGGGGTCTCAGGGCTCTTAAAATTGGAAAAAATGAAAATAAAAGAGCCATTTTCAACATTTAATATCTTAAAATGTATTTGTTTTTAAGACACAATTTTAATTGGAATAAAAAATATGAGTATGTTCTTTCATTTCATGTATTTAAAAAATTATAAAATGCAGAATTAGCATTTACAGGGAGCTCCAAACTGTTAGACATTATTCGAGCAAAAAATCGACATAACAGCTTACGCGCAAGATTACAAAATAAGTGTTGCAACTAGAATGAAAATGTTGGTACCTACTTATACTTCAGACTGTAATAATTACCCTTATTCCAAATAAATTTTATATTTAAAGCTTTTTTATATTTTTAATACAAAGTTGCATTTAGCTAATGCAAAATTAAGAAAATTTCAAGAGTATAATCACCTAAAAAAATATTGTTTTGAACAATAAAAAGGAAATTTTAAGTTCAGTTTATACAGACTGACATGAAACATTTGTTTTGAAAATTTCATAAAAATATATTCATAATTTGAGATATCGTGTGCGTTACGCCCAAAAACGGCATTTGGAGAAAAATAACTTCAAAGTTTCCGAAACGACGTTTCAGCTATTGAACGTGTATAAATATAAACGCCATAACTTCAGTTCTAATAGGAATTTCAAGGAATTAATTATATCAAAATGTTCAGAAATAATAGGAGTTTAACACCTAAAAATATTAAAATTTCGAAAATTTTAAAGCTTTAAGAGTCCTGAGACCCTTTAAGGCTATTCTAGTTTTTTTTCTAGTTTTATATAGATCACTTAACAATGTGTTAAGCGAAAAAAAAATTCTATTGGTTTAATTTACAGAGCACTTTTCAAGCCGGTGCGTTAACGAATGCAAGCCTTAACAGCTGTAAATAGTAATTCAAGAAAGCTCAAACTTATTCGCGAGCCTATTTTGGCGCACCAAATTTGCTTCCTTTGTTTTTTTAAGAAGCATCCCTAACTTTTGCTTGGAAGCATATGATATTTTAAAGTTAAGGCTATTCTAGTTTTATATAGATCACGACAATGTGTTCAGCGAAAAAAAAATTCTATTGGTTTAATTTACAGAGCACTTTTCAAACCGGTGCGTTAACGAATGCAAGCCTTAACAGCTGTAAATAGTAATTCAAGAAAGCTCAAACTTATTCGCGAGCCTATTTTGGCGCACCAAATTTGCTTCCTTTTTGTTTTTTTAAGAAGCATCCCTAACTTTTGCTTGGAAGCATATGATATCTTTAAGTTAAGGCTATTGTAGTTTTTTTTTTCAGTTTTATATGGATCACTTGACAATGTGTCTATTGACTGTGTCAAAAAAAATTCTATTGGTTTAAGTTACAGAGCACTTTTCAAACCGGTGCGTTAACGAATGCAAGCCTTAACATCTGTAAATAGTAATTCAAGAAAGTTCAAACTTATTCGCGAGCCTATTTTGGCGCACCAAATTTGCTTCCTTTTTGTTTTTTTAAGAAGCATCCCTAACTTTTGCTTGGAAGCATATGATATCTTTAAGTTAAGGCTATTGTAGTTTTTTTTTCAGTTTTATATGGATCACTTGACAATGTGTCTATTGACTGTGTCAAAAAAAATTCTATTGGTTTAAGTTACAGAGCACTTTTCAAAGCGGGTTCGTTAACAAGTGCAAGCCTTAACAGCTGTAAATAGTAAACCAAGGAAGCTCAAACTCATACGCGAGCCTATTTTGGCGCACCAAATTTGCTTCTTTTTTTGTTTTTTTATGAAGCATCCTTAACTTTTGCTTGGAACTATGATATTTTAAAGTTAAGGCTATTGTAGTTTTTTTTTTTCTAGATTTATATAGATCACTTGACAATGTGTTAAACGAAAGAAAAAATTCTATTGGTTTAATTTGCAGAGCACTTTTCAAAGCGGTGCGTTAAGGAATGCAAGCCTTAACCAGCTGTAAATAGTAATTCCAGGAAGCTCAAACTTATACGCGAGCCTATTTTGGCGCACCAAATTTGCTTCCTTTTTGTTTTTTTAAGAAGCATCCTTAACTTTTGCTTGGAAGCATATGATATTTTAAAGTTAAGGGGTCTCAGGACTCTTAAAATTGGAAAAAATGAAAATAAAAGAGCCATTTTCAACATTTAATATCTTAAAATGTATTTGTTTTTAAGACACAATTTTAATTGGAATAAAAAATATGAGTATGTTCTTTCATTTCATGTATTTAAAAAATTATAAAATGCAGAATTAGCATTTACAGGGAGCTCCAAACTGTTAGACATTATTCGAGCAAAAAATCGACATAACAGCTTACGCGCAAGATTACAAAATAAGTGTTGCAACTAGAATGAAAATGTTGGTACCTACTTATACTTCAGACTGTAATAATTACCCTTATTCCAAATAAATTTTATATTTAAAGCTTTTTTATATTTTTAATACAAAGTTGCATTTAGCTAATGCAAAATTAAGAAAATTTCAAGAGTATAATCACCTAAAAAAATATTGTTTTGAACAATAAAAAGGAAATTTTAAGTTCAGTTTATACAGACTGACATGAAACATTTGTTTTGAAAATTTCATAAAAATATATTCATAATTTGAGATATCGTGTGCGTTACGCCCAAAAACGGCATTTGGAGAAAAATAACTTCAAAGTTTCCGAAACGACGTTTCAGCTATTGAACGTGTATAAATATAAACGCCATAACTTCAGTTCTAATAGGAATTTCAAGGAATTAATTATATCAAAATGTTCAGAAATAATAGGAGTTTAACACCTAAAAATATTAAAATTTCGAAAATTTTAAAGCTTTAAGAGTCCTGAGACCCTTTAAGGCTATTCTAGTTTTTTTTCTAGTTTTATATAGATCACTTAACAATGTGTTAAGCGAAAAAAAAATTCTATTGGTTTAATTTACAGAGCACTTTTCAAGCCGGTGCGTTAACGAATGCAAGCCTTAACAGCTGTAAATAGTAATTCAAGAAAGCTCAAACTTATTCGCGAGCCTATTTTGGCGCACCAAATTTGCTTCCTTTGTTTTTTTAAGAAGCATCCCTAACTTTTGCTTGGAAGCATATGATATTTTAAAGTTAAGGCTATTCTAGTTTTATATAGATCACGACAATGTGTTCAGCGAAAAAAAAATTCTATTGGTTTAATTTACAGAGCACTTTTCAAACCGGTGCGTTAACGAATGCAAGCCTTAACAGCTGTAAATAGTAATTCAAGAAAGCTCAAACTTATTCGCGAGCCTATTTTGGCGCACCAAATTTGCTTCCTTTTTGTTTTTTTAAGAAGCATCCCTAACTTTTGCTTGGAAGCATATGATATCTTTAAGTTAAGGCTATTGTAGTTTTTTTTTTCAGTTTTATATGGATCACTTGACAATGTGTCTATTGACTGTGTCAAAAAAAATTCTATTGGTTTAAGTTACAGAGCACTTTTCAAACCGGTGCGTTAACGAATGCAAGCCTTAACATCTGTAAATAGTAATTAAAGAAAGTTCAAACTTATTCGCGAGCCTATTTTGGCGCACCAAATTTGCTTCCTTTTTGTTTTTTTAAGAAGCATCCCTAACTTTTGCTTGGAAGCATATGATATCTTTAAGTTAAGGCTATTGTAGTTTTTTTTTTCAGTTTTATATGGATCACTTGACAATGTGTCTATTGACTGTGTCAAAAAAAATTCTATTGGTTTAAGTTACAGAGCACTTTTCAAAGCGGGTTCGTTAACAAGTGCAAGCCTTAACAGCTGTAAATAGTAAACCAAGGAAGCTCAAACTCATACGCGAGCCTATTTTGGCGCACCAAATTTGCTTCTTTTTTTGTTTTTTTATGAAGCATCCTTAACTTTTGCTTGGAACTATGATATTTTAAAGTTAAGGCTATTGTAGTTTTTTTTTTTTCTAGATTTATATAGATCACTTGACAATGTGTTAAACGAAAGAAAAAATTCTATTGGTTTAATTTGCAGAGCACTTTTCAAAGCGGTGCGTTAAGGAATGCAAGCCTTAACCAGCTGTAAATAGTAATTCCAGGAAGCTCAAACTTATACGCGAGCCTATTTTGGCGCACCAAATTTGCTTCCTTTTTGTTTTTTTAAGAAGCATCCTTAACTTTTGCTTGGAAGCATATGATATTTTAAAGTTAAGGGGTCTCAGGACTCTTAAAATTGGAAAAAATGAAAATAAAAGAGCCATTTTCAACATTTAATATCTTAAAATGTATTTGTTTTTAAGACACAATTTTAATTGGAATAAAAAATATGAGTATGTTCTTTCATTTCATGTATTTAAAAAATTATAAAATGCAGAATTAGCATTTACAGGGAGCTCCAAACTGTTAGACATTATTCGAGCAAAAAATCGACATAACAGCTTACGCGCAAGATTACAAAATAAGTGTTGCAACTAGAATGAAAATGTTGGTACCTACTTATACTTCAGACTGTAATAATTACCCTTATTCCAAATAAATTTTATATTTAAAGCTTTTTTATATTTTTAATACAAAGTTGCATTTAGCTAATGCAAAATTAAGAAAATTTCAAGAGTATAATCACCTAAAAAAATATTGTTTTGAACAATAAAAAGGAAATTTTAAGTTCAGTTTATACAGACTGACATGAAACATTTGTTTTGAAAATTTCATAAAAATATATTCATAATTTGAGATATCGTGTGCGTTACGCCCAAAAACGGCATTTGGAGAAAAATAACTTCAAAGTTTCCGAAACGACGTTTCAGCTATTGAACGTGTATAAATATAAACGCCATAACTTCAGTTCTAATAGGAATTTCAAGGAATTAATTATATCAAAATGTTCAGAAATAATAGGAGTTTAACACCTAAAAATATTAAAATTTCGAAAATTTTAAAGCTTTAAGAGTCCTGAGACCCTTTAAGGCTATTCTAGTTTTTTTTCTAGTTTTATATAGATCACTTAACAATGTGTTAAGCGAAAAAAAAATTCTATTGGTTTAATTTACAGAGCACTTTTCAAGCCGGTGCGTTAACGAATGCAAGCCTTAACAGCTGTAAATAGTAATTCAAGAAAGCTCAAACTTATTCGCGAGCCTATTTTGGCGCACCAAATTTGCTTCCTTTGTTTTTTTAAGAAGCATCCCTAACTTTTGCTTGGAAGCATATGATATTTTAAAGTTAAGGCTATTCTAGTTTTATATAGATCACGACAATGTGTTCAGCGAAAAAAAAATTCTATTGGTTTAATTTACAGAGCACTTTTCAAACCGGTGCGTTAACGAATGCAAGCCTTAACAGCTGTAAATAGTAATTCAAGAAAGCTCAAACTTATTCGCGAGCCTATTTTGGCGCACCAAATTTGCTTCCTTTTTGTTTTTTTAAGAAGCATCCCTAACTTTTGCTTGGAAGCATATGATATCTTTAAGTTAAGGCTATTGTAGTTTTTTTTTTCAGTTTTATATGGATCACTTGACAATGTGTCTATTGACTGTGTCAAAAAAAATTCTATTGGTTTAAGTTACAGAGCACTTTTCAAAGCGGGTTCGTTAACAAGTGCAAGCCTTAACAGCTGTAAATAGTAAACCAAGGAAGCTCAAACTCATACGCGAGCCTATTTTGGCGCACCAAATTTGCTTCTTTTTTTGTTTTTTTATGAAGCATCCTTAACTTTTGCTTGGAACTATGATATTTTAAAGTTAAGGCTATTGTAGTTTTTTTTTTCTAGATTTATATAGATCACTTGACAATGTGTTAAACGAAAGAAAAAATTCTATTGGTTTAATTTGCAGAGCACTTTTCAAAGCGGTGCGTTAAGGAATGCAAGCCTTAACCAGCTGTAAATAGTAATTCCAGGAAGCTCAAACTTATACGCGAGCCTATTTTGGCGCACCAAATTTGCTTCCTTTTTGTTTTTTTAAGAAGCATCCTTAACTTTTGCTTGGAAGCATATGATATTTTAAAGTTAAGGGGTCTCAGGACTCTTAAAATTGGAAAAAATGAAAATAAAAGAGCCATTTTCAACATTTAATATCTTAAAATGTATTTGTTTTTAAGACACAATTTTAATTGGAATAAAAAATATGAGTATGTTCTTTCATTTCATGTATTTAAAAAATTATAAAATGCAGAATTAGCATTTACAGGGAGCTCCAAACTGTTAGACATTATTCGAGCAAAAAATCGACATAACAGCTTACGCGCAAGATTACAAAATAAGTGTTGCAACTAGAATGAAAATGTTGGTACCTACTTATACTTCAGACTGTAATAATTACCCTTATTCCAAATAAATTTTATATTTAAAGCTTTTTTATATTTTTAATACAAAGTTGCATTTAGCTAATGCAAAATTAAGAAAATTTCAAGAGTATAATCACCTAAAAAAATATTGTTTTGAACAATAAAAAGGAAATTTTAAGTTCAGTTTATACAGACTGACATGAAACATTTGTTTTGAAAATTTCATAAAAATATATTCATAATTTGAGATATCGTGTGCGTTACGCCCAAAAACGGCATTTGGAGAAAAATAACTTCAAAGTTTCCGAAACGACGTTTCAGCTATTGAACGTGTATAAATATAAACGCCATAACTTCAGTTCTAATAGGAATTTCAAGGAATTAATTATATCAAAATGTTCAGAAATAATAGGAGTTTAACACCTAAAAATATTAAAATTTCGAAAATTTTAAAGCTTTAAGAGTCCTGAGACCCTTTAAGGCTATTCTAGTTTTTTTTCTAGTTTTATATAGATCACTTAACAATGTGTTAAGCGAAAAAAAAATTCTATTGGTTTAATTTACAGAGCACTTTTCAAGCCGGTGCGTTAACGAATGCAAGCCTTAACAGCTGTAAATAGTAATTCAAGAAAGCTCAAACTTATTCGCGAGCCTATTTTGGCGCACCAAATTTGCTTCCTTTGTTTTTTTAAGAAGCATCCCTAACTTTTGCTTGGAAGCATATGATATTTTAAAGTTAAGGCTATTCTAGTTTTATATAGATCACGACAATGTGTTCAGCGAAAAAAAAATTCTATTGGTTTAATTTACAGAGCACTTTTCAAACCGGTGCGTTAACGAATGCAAGCCTTAACAGCTGTAAATAGTAATTCAAGAAAGCTCAAACTTATTCGCGAGCCTATTTTGGCGCACCAAATTTGCTTCCTTTTTGTTTTTTTAAGAAGCATCCCTAACTTTTGCTTGGAAGCATATGATATCTTTAAGTTAAGGCTATTGTAGTTTTTTTTTTCAGTTTTATATGGATCACTTGACAATGTGTCTATTGACTGTGTCAAAAAAAATTCTATTGGTTTAAGTTACAGAGCACTTTTCAAACCGGTGCGTTAACGAATGCAAGCCTTAACATCTGTAAATAGTAATTAAAGAAAGTTCAAACTTATTCGCGAGCCTATTTTGGCGCACCAAATTTGCTTCCTTTTTGTTTTTTTAAGAAGCATCCCTAACTTTTGCTTGGAAGCATATGATATCTTTAAGTTAAGGCTATTGTAGTTTTTTTTTTCAGTTTTATATGGATCACTTGACAATGTGTCTATTGACTGTGTCAAAAAAAATTCTATTGGTTTAAGTTACAGAGCACTTTTCAAAGCGGGTTCGTTAACAAGTGCAAGCCTTAACAGCTGTAAATAGTAAACCAAGGAAGCTCAAACTCATACGCGAGCCTATTTTGGCGCACCAAATTTGCTTCTTTTTTTGTTTTTTTATGAAGCATCCTTAACTTTTGCTTGGAACTATGATATTTTAAAGTTAAGGCTATTGTAGTTTTTTTTTTTTCTAGATTTATATAGATCACTTGACAATGTGTTAAACGAAAGAAAAAATTCTATTGGTTTAATTTGCAGAGCACTTTTCAAAGCGGTGCGTTAAGGAATGCAAGCCTTAACCAGCTGTAAATAGTAATTCCAGGAAGCTCAAACTTATACGCGAGCCTATTTTGGCGCACCAAATTTGCTTCCTTTTTGTTTTTTTAAGAAGCATCCTTAACTTTTGCTTGGAAGCATATGATATTTTAAAGTTAAGGGGTCTCAGGACTCTTAAAATTGGAAAAAATGAAAATAAAAGAGCCATTTTCAACATTTAATATCTTAAAATGTATTTGTTTTTAAGACACAATTTTAATTGGAATAAAAAATATGAGTATGTTCTTTCATTTCATGTATTTAAAAAATTATAAAATGCAGAATTAGCATTTACAGGGAGCTCCAAACTGTTAGACATTATTCGAGCAAAAAATCGACATAACAGCTTACGCGCAAGATTACAAAATAAGTGTTGCAACTAGAATGAAAATGTTGGTACCTACTTATACTTCAGACTGTAATAATTACCCTTATTCCAAATAAATTTTATATTTAAAGCTTTTTTATATTTTTAATACAAAGTTGCATTTAGCTAATGCAAAATTAAGAAAATTTCAAGAGTATAATCATCTAAAAAAATATTGTTTTGAACAATAAAAAGGAAATTTTAAGTTCAGTTTATACAGACTGACATGAAACATTTGTTTTGAAAATTTCATAAAAATATATTCATAATTTGAGATATCGTGTGCGTTACGCCCAAAAACGGCATTTGGAGAAAAATAACTTCAAAGTTTCCGAAACGACGTTTCAGCTATTGAACGTGTATAAATATAAACGCCATAACTTCAGTTCTAATAGGAATTTCAAGGAATTAATTATATCAAAATGTTCAGAAATAATAGGAGTTTAACACCTAAAAATATTAAAATTTCGAAAATTTTAAAGCTTTAAGAGTCCTGAGACCCTTTAAGGCTATTCTAGTTTTTTTTCTAGTTTTATATAGATCACTTAACAATGTGTTAAGCGAAAAAAAAATTCTATTGGTTTAATTTACAGAGCACTTTTCAAGCCGGTGCGTTAACGAATGCAAGCCTTAACAGCTGTAAATAGTAATTCAAGAAAGCTCAAACTTATTCGCGAGCCTATTTTGGCGCACCAAATTTGCTTCCTTTGTTTTTTTAAGAAGCATCCCTAACTTTTGCTTGGAAGCATATGATATTTTAAAGTTAAGGCTATTCTAGTTTTATATAGATCACGACAATGTGTTCAGCGAAAAAAAAATTCTATTGGTTTAATTTACAGAGCACTTTTCAAACCGGTGCGTTAACGAATGCAAGCCTTAACAGCTGTAAATAGTAATTCAAGAAAGCTCAAACTTATTCGCGAGCCTATTTTGGCGCACCAAATTTGCTTCCTTTTTGTTTTTTTAAGAAGCATCCCTAACTTTTGCTTGGAAGCATATGATATCTTTAAGTTAAGGCTATTGTAGTTTTTTTTTTCAGTTTTATATGGATCACTTGACAATGTGTCTATTGACTGTGTCAAAAAAAATTCTATTGGTTTAAGTTACAGAGCACTTTTCAAACCGGTGCGTTAACGAATGCAAGCCTTAACATCTGTAAATAGTAATTCAAGAAAGTTCAAACTTATTCGCGAGCCTATTTTGGCGCACCAAATTTGCTTCCTTTTTGTTTTTTTAAGAAGCATCCCTAACTTTTGCTTGGAAGCATATGATATCTTTAAGTTAAGGCTATTGTAGTTTTTTTTTCAGTTTTATATGGATCACTTGACAATGTGTCTATTGACTGTGTCAAAAAAAATTCTATTGGTTTAAGTTACAGAGCACTTTTCAAAGCGGGTTCGTTAACAAGTGCAAGCCTTAACAGCTGTAAATAGTAAACCAAGGAAGCTCAAACTCATACGCGAGCCTATTTTGGCGCACCAAATTTGCTTCTTTTTTTGTTTTTTTATGAAGCATCCTTAACTTTTGCTTGGAACTATGATATTTTAAAGTTAAGGCTATTGTAGTTTTTTTTTTCTAGATTTATATAGATCACTTGACAATGTGTTAAACGAAAGAAAAAATTCTATTGGTTTAATTTGCAGAGCACTTTTCAAAGCAGTGCGTTAAGGAATGCAAGCCTTAACCAGCTGTAAATAGTAATTCCAGGAAGCTCAAACTTATACGCGAGCCTATTTTGGCGCACCAAATTTGCTTCCTTTTTGTTTTTTTAAGAAGCATCCTTAACTTTTGCTTGGAAGCATATGATATTTTAAAGTTAAGGCAGTTCTAGTTTTTTTTTTTTTTCTAGTTTTATATAGATAACTTGACAATGTGTTAACAGAAAAAAAAAATTCTAAATTAAGAAATGCAAACTTTAACAGCTGCAAATAGTAATTCAAGGAAACTCAAACTTACTCGCAAGACTATTTTGGCGCGCCAAATTTGCTTCCTTTTTGTTTTTTTATGAAGCATCCCTAATTTTTCCTTGGAAGCATATGATATTTTAAAGTTAAGGCTATTCTCGTTTTTTTCTTGTTTTAAATAGATCGCTTGACAATACATTAAGCGAAATAAAAAAAATGTTCTGTTTGTTTAATTTGCAGAGCACTTTTCAAAGCGGTGCGTTAAGCAAGATAGCTGTAAATAGATATTCTAGGAAGCTCAAACTTATTCGCGAGCCTATTTCTGTGCGCCAAATTTGCTTCTTTGTTTTTTGACGAAGCATCCCTAACTTTTGCTTGGAACCGAGTGATATTTTAAAGTTAAGGCTGTTCTTTTTTTTTCTTGTTTTAAATAGATTTCTTGACAATGCGTTAAACGAAATAAAAATAATTATTCTGTTTAATTTTCAGAGCACTTTTTAAAGCGGTGCTTTTAAGTACCTTTGGGATTTAGGTTGAACAGGATTTTTATTATTTGAATATATAGGGTGCATAAAAACTTATCTATTTATTAGGAATGCATATGGGTTCTAGACAGATGGATTTCGGAACAGAATAGGGGACGTTTTTCGAGGTCTCGATTTTTTTCCAAGTGTTATGACCCAACGGTAAGTACCATTTTTAGTAATTAGCCGTAATTAACAAAAAATATTTTTTTTTTTATTTTTAGCACATATATCTTCTAATTGTAATTGCAGATTAAACACAGAGTTACCTATGATCCGTTTGTCTGAAAAACTTCATGTTTACAAAAACGAGAAAATGGCATAATTTATAAGCATCTTTCTTAATGGACGATCTGGAAACTGCGCTGACATCTGTGGTTTGTTTTTATTGCAGATTACTGAAAGATTGCCCATGTTTTATAATAAGATTAAAATTAAATCTCTAACTGCAATCCCTTTGAAAATTTGAGCATTTTTTTGCTGTATTTCCAAACGGATATATTCTGAGATCGAACATTGCATAAATTTTATTTGCACGTTTTAATAGATATTCAAATATTTTTAATAATTTTTAAAAGAACAACTAACGGAAAAAAAAATCCCTGTCGGCTCGGCCAACAGGCGGAGGTAGATTTCAAAGATAAGTACTCATTTCATCAACAAAAACTAAATCAAGATTAGACCCAGTTTAACAATTTTATCTGGCCGCTTTAGACGAGTTTTTAAATTAATTTTTCTGTAAGAGCTGGTCTTATCAGAATCAGACCCTATTTTTGTTTCATTGTTTTTGCTGTAAGATTTGGTCTTTATCAAAATACTTGTCAATATAACAATTCCAAATATTATTAATAAGATTTATAAATTTAAGCGCACTTGATATCTTGTGAATTGACGAAGTTATGAATTTTTTTTTCTCTCTAAAACCCTATTTTTTTTCGCCCCTTGAGCCTATTTTCAAATATATAAAAAATTTATAATGCATAATTTTTGTACTTGTCTTAGAAGTAATAACTTTAAACTGATTTGATATTATAATGGACATTATCTGCTAATCTGAGTTCGAAGCTATGAAAAGTCACAGGATTGGAGAAAACAAACCGGCATGTTTCCGTAGTAAAGTAGGGTGAAATTTCTTTTCACTGTCTGAAAGTAAATTATTTCACAATGTGCCAAAGTATTTTACTGCGTATAGCTGTTACAACAGTTCAATTAATTCATTTATAGACAAAACAGTATTGATTTCTTTACGTTTATGCGAATACCAAAGGCAGAATTTCCATAATACTGTTTTGCAGCCAACTGGCTTATTTTCGTCCGCATCGGTTGGCACAAATTTAATTTAATTTTTGTAACCAGGGTTGTTTGTGTATATATGTGTGCAGCAAATATTTTCCTTGTAAATTAATTTTTTACTCCATTTTATATAGCCGCAATTCTTTTAATTAAATGTATAAACCATGTATTACAATTGAATATAAACTTTTGCCTCCATAACTTCTCTCACACTTGAAACAACATTATTGCGAACATCACACGCTTATACATTTTGGCGTTCATTCACATTATTTGGCGACAAAAACAGAATCGAAAGCAAACAAGGAACATGTACCGCAAGTACAGTTATTGTTACATCTGCTAATATCTCCTGTAAATCACATGATGGGGAAGCGTGACGTCAGGCGGATAATGTCACAAAAGCCCTCTCTATTTCCACCTCCGATTTTGCCCATTTACCGAACGTGACCGAAATTTTATGTATTAGTTTGGAAGAGATTTGTGCAGAATTATGGAAGTTATCGTGTCCATAAAAAAGGGATTTATACATGTGCATACTAGGGGGCTACGCCCGCCAACCCCCGTTCGCAGCCTCTAAAATTATAGTCATGTGGCCAATCTAAAAAATAGTACCAGGTTACGGGAACGATACTATCACTATAACGGCGGCTATCTTCTGTAATAGGGTTGCCATGCTTTTCCGTTTGAATAGGGCTTTTTTGGGGCCTCATCCATCGCTATCGTGTTTTCGGGATTGATAAGCAAAATCCATTACAGAATCTAAAATCAGCTTGTATAAAATGGTTAGGTTAAAAAATGTCACCATCTTTCTGCGACGCTATTCTTCCTTTAGGTTTGAAGTTTTTAAAAAAAACTGTGCTTGTGGGAATAGCTTTCTGAACCACGGTATTGAAAATTTAATAATTTATTTTAAGGCTTTTTTTTTCCCTCTTAAGATTCAACGGTACATATTTTAATTAATTTAAAAGTATTTGGAAATATTTTTTAGTCTTTAAATATGCCCTTATTCACCATTAAAGGTTCTTTACGCGTATTAATTTAATTTTTTTAGTCACTGTAACTATGACGAAATTTAATATTTGGGCATTTTACATAGGACGCAGCTATACCCCTTTAAATGCATATCATAATTTTGCTAGTTTAAACTTTTCGTACTTTTTAAATATTTACATGTAAATATTTTGACGTCATTTTCCCTATTTCTGCTTTTAAACGTGATCATTTAAATTTACTTTGTTTTTAATAATTTCAGTTTCTAATATAAACAAATTTCTGACTATCGAAATGTGGGAAATTTTTTTTTATTTTTTTCCTTTTTTGTGAAAATATTAATCACAATATTGTCTTCACTATCGATTGAAATAAAAGATAATTTCAAATTCAATTTGTAAATGACAAAAAGAGAGAAATCAAATAATCGTTATGGTTTTAATTTTCTCCACAAAAAGGCAGTCATTTTGTTGCTATCATTACAAAAATGTCAATAAAATTAATATCTCAAAAACTAACTCAATTTTTTTAATTCTAATACCACTTTTGAAAACTGTAAATCAATACAGATAATTGTTTAATTTCACGGCCAAACATTCCATATTTTAGGAGAAATAGCTGTGAAACATAATCAGTCGATTTATAAAATCGTTTCGTAAATTTGTTTAATTAGGATTTTATATATATAGGGTAGATATATACCAGGGTTCTCAATGACTGTTTACCAACCTTAGCAATTTGGCTCATCATAAATAAACACTCGCTAAATGGGGGAAAAAATTAGCAAAGTAACTTCGTTGTTAAACATTGAAAATTCTATATTTAACTCTTTAATGCACCAACCCCCTTTTTTTCCTCCAATATGTTCTAAAATAACCTAAGTTTTTGTGACTGACTTATAGATTAGTTATTCATCTAAATTTATTCTAAAATTATTTTCATCTAAAATCATCTTAATTATCCGCTACAGAAGAAAAAAAACTATATTTTAAATTTATTCTATTCTAAATGTATTCTATTCGAAAACTTTTCTAAATACGTTCGGAATAAACTATATTCTCAAATGTTTACGCAATCAAGAAAAAAAATTCAAAATATAGACAACAAAATATGTGTCAAAAACTAGAATTCTTTGGCTTTTCATTGAAGCCTTACGCTTTAAGCCAATTTCGAAGTTGTACTGCCACCTATTGGACCTCATACTAAAATGACATTTTTGACATTTCTTATATGTATCCGATTTCACAGTTTAGTTTTTGTTGTGTTCATCACACCTAAGCCTCAATCATACTTTACTGAGTGTAGTAGCACTATTTTAGCAAATTGTAGCATGTTCCTTGTTATAGGTTAAAGTTTCTGAAAACCTCTCCTAAATTCATGGTTCTGCAGCAAGAACAACAAACTTTTAAACAACTTGCATTCGGACAATACCTCAGATAAGGAAATTTCTGTATCATCCAAATGTATAAGGTTAAAAACCGATTCATATTTTTTATACCCTAGTTTTGAAAATTCCTCAACATACTTGAACATCTCTAGTTTGTCTGAATCACCAAAGCGTTCGTTTAAATTTTGTAGGAGATAATTTATGAACGTGTCGCCTGAACCGACACACAAAAATTGAGCAAAAATCGATGGTTGAGCGGCAGCGAGAACCAGGATATAATACTCTAGCAGCTTTCGCCCGCTACGCTGGTCACTTTTTCTGAAAGAACCTTCAATCAAACGAAATATATCTAGTTTAAGAAGAAAAACAAAAAAATATCTAATAAAATATCATAATGGTTGTCCTATTCGTATAATCTGACATTATCCAGTTTAAATAAATCTAAAATCGCTGAAATAAATGTTTCATATTTTTTAAAAATAGGTTTATTATCTTGAATTTCACGCTTCTACCTAAAAGTGCTGCTGGTATAGAGCCAAATGTTCTAAAATTTTCCACTCCCAACCCCTTTAACACTCTCAGGGGGGAATTTCTAAAATCGCTGAAATGCGTGTTTAATTATTTTTTCAATAAATTTGTTATCTTATTCCGATTTTTTTCGTTCTTAATTAAAATGGATGCTGAGGTATTTTGAAATTCTAAAATCGCTAAAATACATTTTTTTTCTCTGGAATTTCACGCTTCTATCTAAAACGGCTGTTGAGATAGGACAGATGTTCTAAAATTTCTGACTCCCCCTCCCCCCTTTAACACGTGTCGGTGGGGAAATTCTAAACTCACTGGGATAATTGTTTAATTATTTTTTTTTTAGCGGATTTATTTTCTGGAATTTCACACGCATACCTAAATCGGCTGCTGAAATACATCAAATGGTCTAAAATTTTAGACACTCCCCTTTACCCACCCTGGGGGGCGGGGGGATTCTAAAATTGCTGAAATACGCATTTAATTATTTTTTAGTAGATTTATTTTCTGGAAATTCACACTTCTACCTAAAACGGTTGTTGAGATCTGCCAAAAGTTCTAAAATTTTCGATCCCCTTTAAACCCATTAGGGGGGGGGGGGATTTCTAAAATTGCTGAAATGCATGTTTAAATATTTTTTAGTAGATTTATTTTCTGGAATTTCATGAGCCTACCTAAAACGGTTGCGGAATGCTCTAAAAATTTTTATCCATCCCCCTTTAACCCTCTTAGCGTGGGGGGGGGGTCTAAAATGGCTCAAATATGTCTTTAATTTTCTACCCCCTCTTTAATCTCCTTAGGGGTGGGGGATTAAAAAAAATCCTGTCTTAGTGCACGCTTATGTCATAAGAAGTATCGGTTCATTGAATGGGGGCCGCTCAAAAGTATTCCGTTCCATTACAGTTTATAGGGGGGGGGGGGGGAATCGTTTGCCGCGTATTTGAATGGATAGGAGAGTATTTAAAGATAGGATTTTGAATCCCGTTAAATAGGCGTGAGTAAGAAATGTAAATTGGGACTTACCCCTTTTTAGGGTTTCGTTCATCTAACGAAACCCTATTCGTCTCTCTCCTCTGTCTGTCTGTCCGCCACAGAGCCCGTTCTCGGAAACTATACATGTTGGAGACTTGAAATTTTGCATACTCATAGCTGGACACCTCAGATCAAACAACAAATCGTAAATTTTTGAAAAAGTCGTACATTTAACCCTTTGGGCTCCCGCATGTGTATTTTAAACAATTCTTTCTATGCGAGCCTCTAATTAGGTTGGAGGCGTGAGAATTTGCATACTTATAGCTGAACATCTCACATCAAATGACAAACCATAAAATTTTGAAAAAGTCGTACATTTAACCCTTTGGGCTCCCACATGCGTATTTTAAGCAATTCTTTCTAACCGAGCCCCTTATTAAATTGGAGATTTGAAATTCTGCATACTTATAGCAGAACACCTGAAGCCAGGTGACAAATCCTAAAATTTTGAAAAAGTCTTACGTTTAACCCTTTGAGCTACCACATATGTATTTTAAGCAATTCTTTCTAAGAGAGCCCCTAGTTAAGATGGAGACATGAATTTTTGCATACGTATATCTGAATACCTCAGACCACACGACAAATCATAACATTTTCAAAAAGTCTTATATTATTTACTCCTCCGGGCTCTAATTTGTATATTTTAAGCAATTTTTCTAACCTTCGCCCTTTTCACCCGGGGAGCACTTTTCCAACTTTTGCTGACACCCCCCTTTGACCATTCTTTCATATTATGCACCATAGCCTTACGTATTTTAGTTCCACTTTTTACCGCCATGGGCGCCTGCTTATCTCGGGTGCTATGGACCCAATCCCCTCGACTAATACAGGGTGTTTATAAAGTCCCGGACCCATTTTGATGTTTAATAACTCATAAAATACTGAAGATATAAACAAACTTACGGCATTTATTGATGGAATAACTCATATATTTTCCTTTTCAGGTTTGAATATCTTTACTTTTGTAAATATCGTCTGCGCGTGTGGTTAATTTCAGATAATTTCATTTTCCAGTCTAAATATCTGTACTTTTCAAAATATCGTCTGCTTATTAAATGCATTTTTCTCTCTTTTGTTTTTGGCAACTATTGCAATGTTATGTTTACTTTTGATGTGTTTGTTCTATGTTAATCGCCATAATGTGCGCATATGGGGATCTGAAAACACCCCTTGAATACCGTGAGGCAGTAAGGTTAATGTGTGGTGTGAGCTAATGCACGACTGAGTCATTGAGCCTTTCTTTTTTACAGAAGAGACGGTCTCATCAGTCGTATACTTAGACATGTTGGAAAACTCCGTATTTCCACAACTAGAAGAGCTTCAGCCACATGTAATTTTGCAACAAGATGGTGCACCACCACATTGGGGTACCATCTTTCGTACTTCTTTGAATGACCATTTTCCAGGAAGATGGATTGGGCGAGGAGGTCCAATTCCTTGGCCACCCAGATCACCTGATATAACGCCGCTGGACTTTTACCTTTGGGGATTTGTGAAGGACAATGTTTACAGGAGGAGAGTGTCGAACATGGATGACTTAAAAGCCAGATTTACAACCGCAATAGCCTCTGTGGATGCCGACATGCTTGCCGCTACCTGGCGTGAAATTGACTATCGACTTGCTATTCTCCGTGCGACGAAGGGGTCACACGTGGAAGTTCATTGACATATGAAACTTTTGGAGTCTATCTAACCATTTATGTTATTAATTTTAATCTATCTTTATTATTTTGTGAGTTATTAAACATCAAAATGGGTCCGGGACTTTATAAACACCCTG
The DNA here is from genome assembly GCA_963932465.1 of Maratus speciosus. Classification (NCBI taxonomy): domain Eukaryota; kingdom Metazoa; phylum Arthropoda; class Arachnida; order Araneae; family Salticidae; genus Maratus; species Maratus speciosus. The sequence goes on from OZ010789.1 coordinate 2,679,271, forward strand.
CATATCTACGGATAGTATGTAAAAAGGGAGATTCGTTCGGATAGAGGTTTGTTTAGAATAGAGTGCGCCGCTGGTTGCGAAATGTGGACCTAACAGATTTTTCAAAAGGATAGAGTGTTTTGAAAGGAATATTAAACGAAACCCTCTGTGCGATCTGTGATCACACTTACCGACTTGTTTCAGGATACTTATCCGTTCATGGTGTAAATTCACGTTTTACCTTTATCCAAAAAGTATAGGTTGAAGATATTGTTCACTTTATATTTGGAGGAAATTGTATTCTCCAATGCACGACTTTTTATGCCTCCTCTAAGTAAAGAAATTATAGATTATTTGTATTATTAAATGAAGAAGCGGTAACATTTTAAGTAATTCAATTCACGCTCTATAGATTGTAAATAAGAGAGCGTTTTTACAGGCCTCTTTCCTGGATTAGCTACATTGTTCAGAATGAAAGAAAATGTTTACATTACAAAATACGTAATAATAGCCATAAATCAGTTCACTGTAGTTTATGTGTATCATTTAGCCACTCAACAAGTCATTATCTTTACAGGAATTTCAAGGTTAAATTCATGAGCACTATAAAGATATTTATGGCTAAGTTTGAAAAGCTATAGTGTTCATGCAACTGAAGAAATGAGTTTATTTTTAGCACAGTTATTCATCTTGATTTATGCCCATCCTTTAAAACCTATTGAAATAGACATTAGTGAGGTGTACGACAAGGTTCTTACTACAGAATACGGTGCGCATAGAACTTATCGTTCTTGTACAGGGACACACAAAAAGGTATAATAATGAGAGCAATCTTGAAGCCTACGAACCACAATGGTTGAAATTGCGTTTTCAGTTGGGGTACGCGTTTTTAAATTTTAATTATTTTTTAAATAGAACTGGGTGTGTGTGTGAATTGCACACATACTATACAGGGTCGTACAAAAGTTTCCGACACCATTCGTTTATGAGCAGAGATTGCTAAGGGGAAATTTTCTAGTGTGCTATGCGTTTCACTGAACTCGCTTTTAGCACACTATGCGTACCTATCTGTAGAGATTTGGGTGCAGCCCTCTATAGAGAGCAGCTCAAAAATATCAGCTATTTTAACGACTCCACTCATTCAGGGTAATAGGAGAAATCGTGTTTTCAAATTCTTCATTTAGCCTCTCCGATCCCTGGGTCCCCCTACGGGGACCTCTGTCCTTTTTCTTATAAAAACTAAAATGTCCGATTTTTTTTTACGTTTTCACATCACTGCTTGATAGCTGAATGTTTTTTTGAGTTCAAAGCAAACGAATCCATGGCAGCCTCTCAGCGGATTCCCACATAAAATAAATGCTATTTTCATCTGGGTTTGCAAAATGCCTAAAAAATGCTCAGAAGACAGTAGGACCCAGAAAGTGAGACATTCTCATAAGTATTTAACTTAAATCTTTTTCCCAAAAAATATTGAGGATTTGTAAATTGTTGACTTGTGTGATTGCGTTCATTTAGGTCAAGGGTTATTAAATGGATGTTTTTAAGAGGTTTGTAGTTTGAGGTCCCTATTTTTGAACCTCAACGCCTAAAGGATCCGTTTGAGATAAGATATTTTTTCTGTCCTTTCGTTTGGAAAAACCCAATGAATAAGCATTTGTATTATTATTTTAGCTTCGGAACTGAAGAAGTTAGACATCTTTCACTTTGAAGTTTTGTTCATTTCATTTTCCGTACACTACTACTTTTCATTTAGGAAACTACGCTACATAGTTTTTTTGGGGGGTAGGGACCCTCTCAATTTAAAAAAAATAGGATCCACTTTTGGTTCACAAACAGGATCCAAACTGAACGAGGAAAAAAAGAGTCAAGTTGTCTGCAGGCTGAGATTAAAGTGAACACAATAAAAGTGTGCCAAAACTTTCTCGTTAAAATACGATCCATCAAAATACATTTTAAAAAGTAACCAGTCGAATGAAAATGTTCATATTTTTTAAAAAAAATTACGAATTCTGCTTTTTCAGGATGGAGTGTCGCCCCCCCCCCCCCCCCCCCGATGAAGAAAAAATATATATAAATAGTACAAAACATATTTTAGTTTTAAGACTTAAAACACTCGCTTTTACTTTATATAAAGTGATGTCATCCGCTGAAGAATTCCTCATTTGCGATCCAGTATTAAACAACATCTACAGTAAAGTACGCATACGACGTCACTATCGCTGAATGTCAAGAAACTCGACAAAAATATCGGCTATCTCATGATCCATAGGCCTTCATTTGTTTGTAACATTAATATACTTAAAATTAAATTTAGTTTCTAATAGCTTCATCAGATATCAGTGATTTATATTTTTTCAAAATAGCACGCATTTTAAGTACATTTTTTCAGTTTTTAAGGAAAAATGGCAACATAAAGCTATCATTGCAATTTTCCAACTCTTTTTTGATTACTTTCTACAGAAATTGAGTACTTGAGTTGCCAAAATGAAACAAATGACACTAAAATCTACAAGAAAACTAATAACTCGAAAATAAATGGAGATAGTGTTTTCAAACAAATTGCATTTAAAAGTACTTTTTTCCCCCAATACGATGGTATAAAAATGTAAAATGTACGATGCTTAGAAGTTTAAAAAAAATTTGGAGTAGAGTATTTAAGTGTACTGCTTTGTTTCACGGCTGGCTTCTGTAAAGTACCGTTATTTTTTGGAGAGGGCACACAATAAGCTGGGAGAAAGAAATAGCATGCCGGGCGCGGGGGCTAAAAATTACAATTCATAGTCTTATATATTGGCTAGCATAGCTCTAAAAACAAATATTTTTAAATACAGTTTCGTTTTAAATGATTGAAAAATTAAACTTTATTCCCATACGTAATCCGTAACAGGCCATTTAGGTTAGAAATTAGGAAGTTGTAAATGGACGCTTTCATCTTGGGTAGGACGTCATGAAAAATCAAGGAAAAGTATGCCACCAGGACACAATCCTTTTTTTTCCAACAAAATCTACGCCTTTTTCATCATCGCAAAATTGACATGCATATCATTTTTATATTCGCTATTTTTTTTAAATATTTTAACGTGCCATAGGTTATTCCTAAATAGAATACCAAACTGCATGTCACGTTGGTCAGTTGCAATTTAGCACCTGAACGTCCACACTCTTGACTTGAGTTTCTAATCTGAATGCCCGGCGAAATACCGAAATGTATACCTCTTTAGACGCATTCGTAGTCAAATAGTTTCATCCAATAAATACTCATTTCATTTTTACTTGGACGCCATTTTCAACCACTGAAACGAGCGTCTCATTCTCAACTATCCGCGGAATAAAGGTAAGTTTTGAAATGTAACACTGCTTTATGAGTAAAAATGCGTTTATTTTCAACGTGACGTCCAATTTCTGTTCAATATTTTTATAAAAGTTATTTTTAATGGTAATGCGAAAATGGCATCCGTCGTGATATTATTCCCAATGTTTCCCAATTCTCACTTCAACAATAGAAGTCACTCGATTGCCAACAATGTGAAGAAATTTCAGAAAGGACTTAAAATCCTATACCATAATACGAGCAAAAAATTGTGCGTGTGTGAGTATGTAAATTTTATCTTGAAAACGGCTCTAACGATTTTGAGTAAATTTTGCACCTTACCGTTTTCGGGCACGAAAAGACCATTGGGATGGGTCACGTGTTCAAGAAAATTCGATGAGTGGGTCATTTTGGGTCAGGGTCAAACTATTTGTATCTAAAGAACGGCTCAATCGATTTTGACTAAATTTTGTATCCAACCATTTTCGGGTACGAGAAGACTATTGGGCTAGATCATATGTTCGAGAAATTTCGATTTGTGGGTCACGGCGGGTCAAGCTATATTTATCTAAAAGTCGGCTCAAACGATCTTCACTAAACTCTATATTCGACAATTTTGGATTATGAGAAGATCATTGGGCTAAATCACATGTTCGAGAAAATTCGATTAGGGGGTCATTTTTGGGACACCGTGGATCAAGCTAAGTTTATCTAGATAACGGCTCGAACGATTTTGACGAAATTTTGTAATTATCGTTTTCGGGCACAAAAAGACCATTGAGATGGGTCACGTATTCGAGAAAATTCGATTAGTGGGTCATTATGGATCAGGGTCAAGCTAATTATATCTAAAAGACAGCTCAAGATATTTTCACAAAATTTTGTAATATACCGTTTCTGGGCATGAGATGACCATTGGGCTTAGTCACATGTTCGAGAAAATTCGATTAGGGGGTCATTTTAGGTCACAATGGGTCAGGGTCAAGCTAATTGAATCTAAAAAAGAGCTCAAGACATTTTCAAAAAAATTTGTAATATACCGTTTCTGTGCATGAGAAGAGAATTGGGCTAAGTCACATGTTCGAGAAAATTCGATGAGTGGGTCATTTTGGGTCACAATGGGTCAGGGTCCATCTAATTGCATCTAAAAAACGGCTTAAACGATTTTGACTAAATTCTGTATTCTATCGTTTTCGGGATCGAGAAGACCATTGGACTAGGTCGCATGTTCAAGAAAATTTTATGAGTGGGTCAGGGTCAAGCTAATTGTATTTAAAAAGCGATTCAAAACATTGACAAAATTTTGTATAATACCGTTTCCGGGCATCATAAGACCATTGGGCAGGGTCGCATGTTCAAGAAAATTCCATCAGTGGGTCATTTTGGGTTCTAATGGATCAGGATCAAGCTAGCTGTATCTAAAACACGGCTCAAACGATTTTGACAAAAACTTTGTATTACAGTGTTTCAGGACACTATAAAACCATTGGGCTGAGTCGCATGCTCAAGAAATTTTCTATTAGTGGGTCATTTTGGTAATAATGGGTCGGGGTCAATGCGCTTGTTGAGCAGAGCAGTTGAGAACAGTCTTAATGTGATTTTTCGAGTTCCGTGGCAATTTTTAACATTGGTAAAAGGATTTCGGTTTCTAACTTTTATCCTAATATAGTAAATTTTGTCCCCTACGCTTTTTGAATTTAAGGGGTCCGGGGCACAAAATTTTTCAAATTTTCTAAAAAACTTTTATTGCATTAAAATTCTGTTTTTTCCTCCTTAAAATGACGTATAAATTATCTAAATAAGAAAGGAAATATTAATTTTTTCGTTTTGGCTTGTTTTAAAAATCTAGCTTACAAGCAAGGGTTGTCGTGAAAACAACTTCTTGTGAAAATGTGTTTTTCTTCAGGATGGGTTTTTCCACCCTTTCTCGAATTTAAATTGTTATAAGTCCAGAACCGTTAAAGATAAACGGTTCAAACTTGGAACATGTATTTTTCAATTAGTTTACTTTAGTTTCAATTCAGTAAAGTTTTAAAAAATATTTGCTTTTGAAAATATGATGTAAAAAAAATTTACATCATTTTTTTTTTAATTTTTACTTTAAATATTTAATTTTTTTTATAAATTAATATTTTTAAAAATGTTTTATTATTCATGAAGGATTTCCGATTATAATATTTTCCCTCTTAATAATAAATTTTTACAGCAGTGACTTTCAAATATTTAACGATTTTTAATGAAATTTTCAATGTGACTTTCCGTGACGATTAGAGTTCCGTGACGATTTTCTAACATTCGGAAACTGATTTCGATTTCAAACGTTTTGCCTAATATACTAAATTTTTCGATTGCATTAGTTTATCACTTAATAGTAAACTTTTACCCTAGTGATTTTTTTTAATTTCGCGATTTTTAATACGATTTTCAAGCTTTCACATTGATTTTTTGATATTTTTAAAAGGAATTCTGTTTCAAACTTCTAGCCTATTAAGGTAAATGTTCTACTCTATTATTTTTTACCTGTAGCAATTTTTAATGCAATTTCTTTAGCGTTTTTTTTTTTTTTTTTAAGGAGTTCGTCGTGATTTTTTTGAGATATGGAAAAGGATTTTTCCTATTTAACCGCTTTTTATGGCGATCTTTTCAGCGTTTTTCCTTGTTTCACGGGTTGACATTCATCCAAGAAATTAGATTTCAAACTTAATCAAATATAGTAAAATTTTGACTTTCGTGATTTTTGAAATTTTCGGGATTTTTATTGTGATTTTCTTTTCTTCTCGATCCGCTGCGATTTTTTGACATTCACTTTTTGACCTAATATTAAATTTTACCCTTTTTTCGATCCATTTTGTACAGCAAGTTTTGAATTTTTCGTGAATTTTAGTGTGTGTTCGCGATTTCTTACGATTTTTCCACATTAGTAAAGGGAAAAGGAATCCAGTTTCAATCTTCCAGCCCAATAGAGTCATTTTTTCCCCCTTTTCGATGAAGTTTATTCGAAATTCGAGTAGCGATTTTTAAATTTTTCGCAATTTTTTGTGATTTTCCAAATTTATGATGTTTATTTAAAGGACCGGGCAGGTTAACGGGTCAATAAATAAATTTAAGAAAATGGGGATATCCACGTTTTTAATTTAATTATTATGATTTATTCGATGAGATGTGATTTAATATAAAGCAACATTTCTACAATCATCAACGCTAGGTGGTCGTTTGGTTTCAAGTGTAGTCATTGTGACCCTGGCGGAGAAAGTAGCATTTCATGCTAAGAAAATGAGGTCAGTTTCCATTTTCGAATTTTGATGCACTCTTTTCAAAATTTCACATTGTTTAGCTGACAACACCTCAAACTATTCATTCTGCGATCCAGCGATCTCTGAGACCGATCCTAGTATTTATGAAAAAATTTTTGGTCACAGCTATACAGACTTTTTAGTCTTAAACTCCATATATCTGAAAAACAGGTTGAGATAAATATACACGTAGCATCGGGGGTTTATGAAGCAGGAATATTCACCTTTTTATATGATAAAGGACATATAGCCAGTTTATAGATGACATCCAGATAGTCCGGTAAAAAGGAGTTTTTTATTTGCAGGGTCCGTACATATCGAGAGAATTCCGGCAAGGAGCAGCCGGAGCTGGAGAAGGACAAACTACATTTTATGTTTACAGATGCACGATCAGGAACAGAATCATGTCATAATCACATTTTAGAGCTTTGAGTTATTGGCGAGCAGTAATTTACAAAACTAGCAAGCCAGTAGATATCTGGCGAGAATTTCATTGAAATGAGACATGTGTTCAAAACCGTTAATGTATTGTCAATGAGGAGGGGAAAGGGCAGCCTATAAAAATTTAACGCCAACAGATAACCGAGAGAATGTGGGGAACCGAAAACTACAAAGCCGCATTTTACAGGGGGTTCGCCAAATCATGGGAATAGACGCGGTGAGCCGTTTGACGGCATATGCAACTAAAAATAAGATATTGAAGACAAAATTTATGATAAGAATTTATACGTTGGAAAGAAAAGACGCAGATGTAGTGACCCAGTCAAAAAAAAGAAAAGAGGCATGAGAAAGATCCCGCATAGTAACCAAATTAAGCATGCAAGTGTATTGGGTAAGTTGTTTCTATGCGAGATAAAAGTAGCATGCCTCATTTACACTACGACTGCACTTTGCGGTTTTTGAGAATTAAGAGTGTGAAACGAGAATGTATTTCTAAAGAAAAAGAGCGATGAAAATAAATTTAATTTATGATTTTAAGACAGATTTAAAATATAGAAATTTAGTAAAATAACCTTATTTTAAAAAGGGGGGGGGGAGTAAAGGAAAAAAATGTATTAATAGAATATGGGAAGGAAATATCCTTCACAACAGCCGTTACGGGTTCACTGATGTTTGCGGTCTCGCATACCGCTGTTTTTAGGTGCGTTCGTCATTCTATCCCTATGCAGTACCTGGATTCGTCGTTCAGTCCGTCCGTCCGCCTACAACAGAGCCAAAACGACCCCACCGAAGGGTCTGAAATTTTAAATAGAGAGAATGGTTGCAGCAGTGTGTCGAGTCATTTCCAATTTTATGAAAATGGGATGTATGACAGTCAAAAGCTTTCCGTTACAGGATGGGCCATTTGAAAAAAATTATTTCAAGTGCCTTTGAATGATGTGACAGCTTTTCGAACAGAATGAAATGGATAGGCACTTATAGAAGTGCACTCCAATAGACATTCAGTAACACTAGGCGGTGCTAAAAACATTTATAATCTCACCTCATGGGCCACGTTGGACGCGCCATTTTCAACTTATCTCAACTCTTTTTTCACACTTTAACTTGTCATTCACAGTTTACACTCAATTTCAATAGTATCTATAATTAGATTCTAGTTTAACTATAGATATTCATTTCGTGAGGAGTCTAGCACTCATGCTAGAGACTTCCGAATGGCTGAGTTTCAATTACAGTATTCCTGTACATAAAGTTGAGTACAGTCACAGGGTACCACAGAACAAGTTTTTACATAACTCATCCGTTTGAGTGGACATGGGGCAAAAACCCGCAGCGGTCTCCGAGACCGACCACACTATTTATACACATAATTTTATCACACCCGTTACGGATTAACGGATGTTTGTGGTTTCGCATACCGCTGTTTTTTTTTTTTCTTCAAGGTTTTAACTTGTAATTTTCAATAGTATCTATAGTTATATTCTCATATTAAGTTCGTAGGAGTCTAGATCGTCAGTCAGGAGGGGGTCTAGCACGAGCACTAGAGACGTCTAAATAGGCGATTTTTAAGTAACAGTTTCGCGATAGAGTGTCGCAGAAATAGAAAAGAAATCGTTGGGACTCCTAAAAACTTTTTTGCAGGTTCGAGGTCTCACAGAAAAGAAAATGTTGTGAGCAGTTAAAGCGTCATGGATGGATAGTAAAAAGGATGTAAGCGATTGAAAATAAAAGTTTACATTGCACCAGGAAAGTAATCCTGTACATGAAGTTTAGTACAGTAACAGGGTTTCACGAAACAGGTTTTTACATAACCGATCCGTTGTAGTGGAAATGGGGTAAAAACCCGCAGTCATGGGGCATACGCAGTGCGTATTTTTCGCTTCAAGTTTTTGCTAGATGGCCCATTTAGCAAAGTTCTCAAGGTGAAATATGTAAAGTAACGGTTTCGCGATAGAGTGTCGCAGAAATAGAAAAGAAATCTTTCGGACTCCTAAAAACTTTTGGTACTTGTTAGTGATCGTGTCGACCCATTTCGCCAAATTATAGAAATCGACATCATTTTTATTTTAAATAACGAAAGAACAAATAAAGTGGTATAACATTCATAAAAATACAAATAAAACGTCGAAATAAAAATCGCTTGATGGCGTAAACACGTGTCATTTGCTCAAAGTCAAATGAATGTGACATCTACGATCCACCCTTCCATGATTGGCATTTAATCTTACAATTTGGCGACAGTCATGGGGTCGACGGAATCACTATAACAAGTACCAAAGTTTTTTGCAGGTTCGGAGGTCTCGCAGAAAAGAAAATGTTGTAAGCAGTTAAAGCGTAACGGATGGATAGCAAAAAAGATGTAAACGATTAAAAATCAAAGTTTACATTGCATCAGGAAGGGCCTTTTTACATCAACACTTCACTGGATAATGCGATTTTTTAGAGATGAAGATAATGCATTAATGCATTTTGTGAGGCTGTGCTCAGCCAATTTACAGAAAAATGACTCGGGAATAGAACTTTTGTTCAAAATTTTATCTTGCATGCCTTCGCGTACTATTTTTCTTTTTCTAAAAGCATTTTCTTTTTGATTTCTACTCAGAAAAATAAATTTATCATAAAAGGTGAGAAGCAAATTGTTTTTGTTCGAAATGGCTAGTGATCTAATTGCTTTTTACGTCCATAGTTAGAAATAGCTTATTCGCTTCAGTATGAAAGATATATAAGAAGTTTCGTTGAGAGTAAGGGTTGTATAATGTCACATAAGAAAAATTACAAAACTGCAGTAAATTCTGTTTGCGAAATATTTATAGCAATGTATCAGAAATAAAATAATTTGAATTGTCACTTTACGAATAAGTAAAGTCTCTGCCGGAAGAGAGGCTGTAAAAGCAATTCGATGTCATTCCTATTCCAGATGAATGTCTCATTTCTATCATTTTCAGAGGCATTGTACACGAAAACGATAGAGCTTCGAGGATGCTGTAGAAAAATCTAAATTAACAGGAATCTATCCACATTTCTGTTAAATTAACTTTTTCAGACAAAGTAGCATACAACTGGCTAGATCTGCACTTCATTGAATGACACAAAACAAAATTAACACACACACACACACACACACATATATATATACACTTCTAACACTAGAAACGTGATTGAATCCGCCAACATTTAGGGATTTTCACATAGCCTAAGTCATAACGAAAAGGAACGTACATTTTTATTATTACTATATAAAAATTAGTTTACAATAACTTAAAATAAAATGGCGGTTGTATAAAACGCTAGTTATTATTCAACGATTTTTTTGTTAATTATTAATTAGAAAAGTACTTTGAATTTCACTAGGACGGTTGAAAGATATTGTATACGGATGAATACATTTTTTGAAGCTTAAAAAGATCATTTAAACAAGTACAAGGAAATAATTCTTATATCAAAAGATTGTCATCCACTTTTTCGGCTTATGGCTATTCCTCGTGTTTTCAATCGAATTTTGACCCTGTTGAGTTTTAATCTCTCAATCGGGCGTTTTTGAGCAGAAGCGTTCTGCACAACAAAGTGTTATGAGAGACATTTTTTCGCGAACCACCTGTACCCTCAATGACCTCAACATGACTCAAGTGTGACGTTGAGTAGATCCTAGAATGAATTTTTGGATACCATCGTTTACATATAATAGTAATAAGATAAAACTGCCTAAGATACAATGGCGATATATATCTAAATTATAAAGCCAAACCAGGTTCGTTAGTAACGCTGACATACTGAAACTGGCAACGACCTGGCCAATCGATTTCGCTTCGTCTACATTCTTTTTTAAAACATTTGCAGATCACACACTTTCGATTTGTACACATTTGAAAGAGTACAAAAATCTGCTTTGGAACGAGATTTCTTTCAAAACTATATAAATTTAGATGTTTTTATGAATTAAAAATATTCATGCTTGAAAATTATTTTATCTCCGTGCAACCTAAATACGGACTATTAATTCCTTTGAACTTAGAGAAAAAAAAAAATCAGTAGTTGTTTCCGTATTATGTTCCACGCAACTGAACTGAAAACTCCAGAAATAAATAAAACAAATGTAACAGAAAAGCACCTAAACACTTAAATTATCAGAATAGCAAGGACAATAAATAAGAAAATGTTTCGCGATGGGCGTCGTACGGAAATATCAAAAATGCCTTTTAGTGTATAGTTGTCGGGTGATTTATAAAAATAGACTCAATGCATACTATCTATTACTGTTTTAAAATAAAATTGATTTTATGTTCTGTTCAGCTGGCATCATTAATCAGTGAAGAATGGCCTGGATAAGTGCATAAAAATATTGTACAGGGGAGACCGGGGGAATGGCGCCACTCGGAGTTATGCCTCCACCCCGCCTAGTTTAAAAACTAACAACAGTTTGAGAGTGAATGCGCCTGGACTACAGCAGCCAACAATAGAAACAGTGCCTAGAGCGAGAGTGATTTTGTTATACGTCGTTCGTTTGTTCTAGTGAAAAATTTAGTTTTCATCTAGTTGCTTCTTATTTTGGAGCTTCAAATGAGTAGAGGTAAACACCTTTTATTGTAACATTAGGTACTTAACATAATATTACCCGTCATCTACCTGCATTCGGAGACCTTTTGATGCAATGTGTTGAACAAGTTCGGTTCTTCTTTCGGCTTTGCTGGGGGATTTCCGCTCTAGTGTCCTCTTGGGCTCATGCCGCCACCCTGTCAAAGGGTGACTTTCCCAATTTGAGTTAAATTCTAAACTTAGCACATTAATAAATCTAGCTTAAGGAACATTGTAATTATTCATTCTACTAATTTACATTGCTTTCTAAATATTCAGTAGGTTATGTGTTTCCTAGTATCCATTTTATGTATTGACTAGGTCATTAAAGAGTAGCGTCATGACCCGATACAGTGGCGGACTGACCCCAGTATCCTGTGGTAATCTCTTCCACTGTACAGAGGTTGAAAGAATTTTTTTCTTTTTATCTGTGCTTACTTTACAGTTAAGATTCCGGTTAAATTTATACAGATATTAAAGATCCAGCTTTAGAATTTTTACTATTAAAAAATAAACATTTTTTGAGGTGGAAAAATTTAAATTCCATTAAGGTGTCGCCATTCCCTCTACAAAACAATCTATTTCTATCGCGAGGAATAAAATCTCACGAATGTTGGAGCGTAGCGAGGCAAATCGAGGCAGACGAACATACCAATATTCGATCCTGTTAAAATTTCTACTGTGCAATCCTCCACAGAAATCGTTTTGAACAAGTAAAATATTCTATTCATTTTAACACAATTACTCTAATTGGTAAATAAATCATAACAGATGTCAATTTCCAACTGGTCGAAAAATGTTCGGACCAGGATTCGAACCAGGGATCTCCTGGCTGAAGCCGCCCATGCTCTACCCTCTGCGCTATCCCGGGCGAATCGGGTGGAACTTTTGCAAACAGGTAATCTTATGGATGATAGCATCTGGTCTGAACCCTGGTTCAGCTCAACAGAATAAATCGCAGGTAATGGAACTCCAGAAATCGCTGGTATTCCTGGAGTTCCGTTAACTGCGATTTATACTGTTGAGCTGAACCTGATTTCAGACCAGATGCTATCATCCATAAGATTGTGAAAAAGTTCCACCCGACTCGTCCGGTATAGCTCAAGTCGTAGAGCATTGGCGGCTTCAATCAAGAGATCCCTCCATTTTTCTGTTAAGTAAAACATTTGCCAAAATAAGAGTCTCCGTCATTTAAGAAACTTACATACGAAATGTATAACCTCCTTAATGCTTAAGTAAAACTTCTGTTTAAAATTAAAGCGTCCATAAAAACTACGCTGTTTAAAATTCTGCAATAGGTTCCATTCTATTCAAGTATATATTGAAATTATGTTAGGTCGTTTGAGAATAAGGGAAAAAAAAAAAAAAAAATGCTGAAACAACCAGTGAGAGATTATGAATAATCCCCGAATAATAGAATAAGTATGGGTTTATTATTCATTTAGAGAACTGCATTTGACACTGTGCCTTTTTTTTTTTCCCCTAATCAAATTTAATAGGATGCGCTTTCCAACACTGAACTGCTATAAAGTGGTATTGCTGCTTTATATCATTGTAAATAGGGCCCGTAAACTTTAACTTATAACTTTCACTTATAATCTTTTTGTTACTTAACTCTTATTAATAACTATTGTAAGAATCTGCTCAACCAGAACAAATTCAAATCAAGTTCAAAAACTTTGCATTTTCTGCCAATTTTCATGTTGACGGTCAATCAAACCATGCTTAGAAATTTCTGTGAGCCACGGAAAACGTTTCACTTTACTTCCCCACTCAACTTTTTCCCAATTTAGATTAGAAACCTCCGATTTTGTTTCCTATTTACAAACGCTACTTTGTACCAAACGCTTATAAGGAAACTGTTTCCTATTTAGAAGTCAACTTTCAGGTCGCGAATATAGAAACAGACCAGAAACAGATGATAACGCAAAGTTTAAAAAACGGAAGTAAACTCTGGAACTGATAACTCTTTTAGAACTGTCATCTTTTAAAATTTGACCACACGTTTAACTTTTTAAACATCTAATGATTGAAGTATTTTAGCCGTCAAAAGGAATGTGTGGTAATCAGTGAAAATGTGGCTGCGATGAAGGGGGGGGCGTGAAAATGTGGCTGCGATGAAGGGGGGGGGGCGTGAAAATGTGGCTGCGATGAAGGGGGGGGGGCGTGAAAATGTGGCTGCGATGAAGGGGGGGGGGCGTGAAAATGTGGCTGCGATGAAGGGGGGGCGTGAAAATGTGGCTGCGATGAAGGGGGGGCGTGAAAATGTGGCTGCGATGAAGGGGGGGGCGTGAAAATGTGGCTGCGATGAAGGGGGGGGCGTGAAAATGTGGCTGCGATGAAGGGGGGGCGTGAAAATGTGGCTGCGATGAAGGGGGGGCGTGAAAATGTGGCTGCGACGAAGGGGGGCGTGAAAATGGATTCTGTGACGAAGGGGGGCGTGAAAATGGATTCTGTGACGAAAGGGGCGTGAAAATGGATTCTGTGACGAAAGGGGCGTGAAAATGGATTCTGTGACGAAAGGGGCGTGAAAATGGATTCTGTGACGAAAGGGGCGTGAAAATGGATTCTGTGACGAAAGGGGCTTGAAAATGGATTCTGTGACGAAAGGGGCGTGAAAATGGATTCTGTGACGAAAGGGGCGTGAAAATGGATTCTGTGACGAAAGGGGCGTGAAAATGGATTCTGTGATGAAAGGGGCGTGAAAATGGAACTGTGATGAAAGGGACGTGAAAATGGATCTGATGAAAGGGGCGTGAAAATGTATCTGTAGGAAGGGAGATGAAAATGTATCTGTAGTAAAGGAATGAAAATGGGTAATGAAAATAACGTATGTAATAAATGAAAATGAATAATTGTATAAATGTGAATGAATGAAAATGTTTTTGCGAACGCCATACGCGGCTTTTTACCTATTTCAATTGCTTAAAACTGGGTTGATTTTTGACGGCCGATTATCTACTCGAGGGATATAGGCCCTAGGGGGAGTGCACTCCGTAGGGGTCTGTCTAAGGTAACCTAATCCGTATTTACGCATGGAAACTGAGAAATTAAACATTTTGACAGATGAAATACTTCAATTGCTTGAGAATTAAAATAAACTACTAAAGTACATTTTAAAAGTTAAATTAAAAAATTGACCAGCAGTCAAATTTATAAAAGATGTATAAAAGGTTGTTAATGTTATAAAGGTTGTAAAGGATTAAAAAATGTTAAAATGTTATAAAATATTTATATTAGGATGTTTTGTCTAGAAGATTTATCAATCCAGAGTTAATTTTTGTTTTCATTTTCGCGTTTCAGTTTGTGTTATTTAAATGTTTCTCATTCGGTAATCATTTTCCCAATTTCGGAGCTGACTTCTATTGAAACATTTTGAAAATGTGGGAGGCAAAGGTCCAAGTAACTACTCTAAATTGGGAAAACGTAGAGGGGGAAACTAAAGGCAGAATCGTGCTTTTTCTACTGTTCACTGAAATAAATATTCTAATTATGTGTCTCTTTTGATGAACTTCGAAACTCGGTTAAGAGAACATTAATTCAACGTATAGCAACAAGAAAATTTGCATCCGATGAATGTCTTCTAACTTGTTTTGGAGCCCTTCAAATGACATCATTTTGCAAGAAAGGAACACGTTTAATAATTGCCTCGTTCAACCATAATCTTTTTTTCCGTAATTTATAAATTAAAACTTACGGGCTCTATTTACATTGGTATAAAACCACAATACCAGGGGTCATTCTGAGTAAAAAAAAAAAAAAAAAAAAAAAATTCTGAAATTCACAGAAAATTTTCTGAAAGGTTTACAACAGAAGGTGGGGGGGAGGGGGGAGATCCACTCCCGGCACTAACTATGTTTCACGAAATTTACGGTTTTTTCGCGATCTTTTGACGAAATTTGCCGTTTTTCCCGCGATCCTTTCACAAAATTGCCGATTTTTTCTTCGAAAAATTTACGAAATTGATTTTTTTCGGCGACCCTTTGTCGACATTCGCGATATATTTTATGTCCGAATTTTCTGACTTATGACCGATTTTTTTTTTTTTTTTTTTTTTTTTTTTTTCGGAAATGGCTGCCTCAACTTTTCGGAAAATTCAGAACAGATTCACCCCTGCGCAATACCACATTACAGCAATGAAGTGTTGCAAGAGAGCTAAGGCATGTGAAGTTTGATCAGAAAAAAAAGGACAGAAGACAGACATCGTGTCAGGTGCAATTCTCCAAATAAAATGTGTGAAGAGAAAAAAGTCTATTCCAGTCATTTGGGAATTATCTCTTAATAATTTGTTTCCGAAATCTTTTTTTCTTATTCCTAAAACGACCTAACCCAATTTTTAATATGTACTTTAATAGAAAACAGAGTTTTAAATACAGCGTAGTTTTAGGGACGTTTTTGAAATTTAATTTTAAGCTGGAAGTTTAATGATAAAGATTGAGTTCCCATAAATATCGTGTGCAAGTTTTTAAAATGTATGTCCACCTCTCACTTTTGACGGAGACTCATAGTTTGGCGACAATTTTATGAGTTCTTTTGGACACATTTCGTACAATAGAAATTTGATAAAGGATCAGAAATGGGTTTTATGCTCTTCTGTCTCGTTTTGTCTCTTTACGCTCCAAGATTCGTGAGACTGGATCCATTGCAAGTGGCGCGATAGAAATGGATTGTTGAAGTAGGGGAGACCGGGCGACACTTGGGGTAATGCCGCCACCCCGCCTAGTTAAAAAACTAACGGCAGTTTGAGATAGCGAATGCGCTTGCACTAGAGCGGCCAACAATAGAAACAGTACCTCGAGTGAGAATGATTTTGTTGTACGTCGTTAGCTTGTTCTAGCGAAAACTTTAGTTTTCATCGAGTTTATTCTTATTGTGGAGTTTCAAATGGAGTAGAGGTAAACACCTTTTATTTAACATTAGGTACTTAAGATAATATGACCCGTAATCTACATGCATTCGCCGACTTTTCGATGCAATGTGTTGAACAAGTTCAGTAGTTCTTTCGGCTTTGCTGGGGATTTTCACTCTAGTGTCCTCTCGGGTCATGCCGCCACCCTGGTAAAGGGTGACTTTTGCAATTTGAGTTAAATTGTAAGCTTAGCACATTAATAAATCTAGCTTAAGAAGCATTGTAATTATTCATTATTTTGATAAAATTATTGTTTTCTAAATATTTTCAGTAGGTTGTGTGTTTCCTAGTACCCATTTTACGTATTGACTAGGTCATTAAAGAGTGGCGTCATGACCCCGATACAGTGGCGGAATGACCCCAGTATCCTGGTTAATTCCGCCACTGTACAGAGGTTGAAATTTTTTTTTTTAATTTGTGCTTACTTTACAGTTATGATGACGGTTAAATTTATACAGACGCTAAAGATCATGATTCAGCTTTAGAATTTTTACTATTAAAAAATAAACATTTTTTTTTGAGGTGAAAAAATTTAAATCCCCTTAAGGTGTTGCCACCATTCCCCCGGTCTCCCCTACACAATACTTTTATGCACTTTAAGATCCAAGGTAAATGAAACAATGAAAATCAATTTCATTTTAAAACAGCGATTAGATGAGTCTATTTTTCTAAATCCCACGCAATAAACTGCATTCTCGTGACTCCTGCAAGAGCCGTATGCAATCGCGAAACATTTTACCATTTCTAGAAACCTTTGCGATTCTGATTATTTCAGTGATGAAGCACCTGTCTCAAGTTTGTGTTTTATTTCACTATTTATTTGTGGAGTTTTAATTTTGGCAATTTAGTTATGGAATAGGAGTCGGAAACAAATGCTGATTTTTTTACAATACTTTAAAGAGAAAACGGATTAATCTTCTTTATTTGGATTAAACACAGACACGCATTCTTACTTGAAAATTATGTGAATCCATTAAAAGCGCTTAAATTCATATTGTCAAAGAAATCTTTGTAGAAAGTTGAAAAAATGTAGTTGTAAAAATTCAAGTTATGCGAAACCGATTGTTCGTGCCGTTGCATTTACAATAGGACGCCAGCGTTATGTCCGGACACGCTTTTGCTTTATAATATAGAGAGTCATTTAATAGTATGCAGTTATTTTTTATTTCTGAATATTTTTTTAGGGTTTCGTTCATCTGACAAACCCTATTCGTCGCACTCCTCTGTGTGTCAGTCAGTCTGTCACAGAGCCCGTTCTCAGAAACTAAATAGGCTGGAGACTTGAAATTTTGAATTCTTATAGCTGAACACCTCACGTCAAACGACAAATCCTAAAATTTTGAAAATGTCTTATATTTACCCTTCTGGGCTCTAACTTGTGTATTTTAAGCAATTTTTCTAACTCAGCCTCTCATTAAGTTGGAGATGTGAAATTTTGCATACTTATAGCAGAACACTTGCGATCCCACGAAAAATCATAAAATTTTCTAAAAGTCTTATATTATTGACCCTTCCGGGCTCTAACTTCTGTATTTTTAGCAATTTTTCTAACCTCTACCCTTTTCACCCGGGGTGTACTTTTCTAACTTTTGCCGACACCCCTTTGACCACTATTTCATATTATGCACCCTAGCCGTACCTATTTTAGTTCCAATTTTTACCGCCATGGGGCGCCTACATATCTCGAGTGCTATGGGCCCAATCTCCTCGACTCCTATACCTACGGACAGTTTGTAAAAAGAAGTTTCGTTCGGATAGAGGTTTGTTTAGAATAGAGTGCGCACCCTGGTTGCGAAATGTGGAACTAACAGATTTTGCAAAAAGGATAAAGTGTTTTGAAAGGAATGTTAAACAAAACCCTCTGTGCAATCTGCGATCACACTTACCTACTTGTTTATACAACGATGTCTAAAAATTCGTTGTAGTTCCGTCTACTGCACGTCACACTTAACCAATGCCAAGTGAAAAAAGTAAACACCCCCTACTCACTCTGCAACTAATTACTATCATAGAAGAAAGTGACTAGCACCAAACAATTGGAAACAAAGTATAGTTTTAAATTATGTATATAAAAATTTGCTTAGTGGGCCCTCTACAAAACAAAACCAGACCCAACTTTATTTTTTTCAGTGGCAACACCCCATCTTGACACTATTTTAAATCTTTCGTTCAAAGTATGTATATAAACGAAATTTCAAGTCACTCGAATGATAATTTTTTGAATTATAAATATTCAAAATTAAGTGTATTCAATGTAAATGACATTTTCATATTTTTATTAATATCTCCTCAAATTATAATTCTAGTATGATACTATTTTGCCTGGTCATAATACTAAAAAGCCCAAAAATACATATTGAATTTTTAATTTTTAAAATTTTATAATATGAATTATGAAATTAATATTCGAAAAAAAAACGTTTGAATTGCAAACAGCAATTATTTTTACAGATTTATATTTATTATGTCCTGCTTGATGCGAATTCTCAATTTAAAATTTTCCTTTCAAATACTTTTCAAATTATGATTAAAACACCCTATGCCCTTGACCTGTGGTCAGTACTGCTTTTTCCACTACGAAAATCCGTACACTATCGAAATACAGATCTGCATGACATACACATTTTTCGTTCGACGATCGATTTCACTAGCAATCACATTTTCCACTCTTGAAAATTGCACGACCGCCCGTTGACACCGTTTGTAGGCATCCATGATGCGAACGATGCCTTTTAACGTGCTCTTACGCTATCACACATGCATTTGGCGATATCGCATGCATTCACAGCACTCTGCGAACTTTATAGGCGCATGCGCAGTCATCTTTGTCTTCAAATGGAGTTATTACAGGCATACTGCTTTCAGTTGGGCGACATAACGCACGTAAAAGTGCATGCTCTGCGTACGATTCGTACGACTCGTCTAAGTGGAAATTGGATATATCATGTTTTTGTATTAAACAGAGATATGAAATAAGTATTAATTTTGCTCACGGTTTAATTGCGAGCATTAAGTACAGATAGCCAGTTGTATTCTACTTTATCTCCAAACAAAATGGAGATATGAAATGTCAATTTTGAGTTTATTACAGCCTTATGGCTGCTCTACCACGTTCTGTATTTCTCCCATTGAACGGAAAAATTATACAAGTCGAGAAATGGTCCCTCTCAATATTAGTGTTATAGCAAATTTCTAATTCCCTCATTCACACATTATTTCGCAACAACTTCCAAGCAACCTAATTCATCCCTCCCCCGACATATTAATATTTTACACTTAAACGAAAACTGATAATTAAAAATAATTTAATTCACAAACGGACTTGTATCATTAAAAGAAGAGAAAAAACAAAAATTCTGCTTTTTCAGAATTTAGTGTCGCCCTTGATGAAAAAATATATATGTATATACATATAGATAGTACAAAACATATTTTAGTTTTAAGACACACGCTTTTATTTTATATAAAAGGGCGTCATCCGCTGAAGAATTCTTCATTTATGATGCAATCTTAAATAACATTTATAGTAAAATACGCACAGGACGTCACTATTGCTGAATAATACACAAATCCAAAAAAAGATGTCATTCAAGAAAATTCGGGGGGGGGGGGGGGGGGGCGAAATCGGCTCTCTCATGATTCACGGGTCTTCATTTGTTTGAAATTTTAATATAGATACTTAAAATTAAATTTTGTTTATAATAGCTCCCTGCTTTATCCGAAATCATTTTTTCAAAATAGCACACATTTTAATACATTTTTTTTTCAGTTGCGATGGGAAAATGGCAACAAAAAGATATTACCATTTTTCAAATATTTTTTTTCCTTTACTTTCTACAGAAATAGAGTACTCGAGTTGCCAAAATTAAAGAAATGGCACTAAAAAGTACAAAAAAAATTAATATCTCAAAAATAAATTAAGATGCAGTTTTCAAACAAATTGTATTTAAAAAGTACTTTTTTTCCCAATACGACGGTCTAAAAGTTTAAAATGCGCGATGCTTAGAAGTTTAAAAAATTGTAGTAGAGCCTTTAGCCGTACAATGATACATCTGCTTTGTTTGACGGCTGGCTTATACAACGGAACGTTGTTTTGGAGACGACTCGACAAAAGCTGGGAGAAAGAAATAGCATCCCGGGGACTTACAGAAAAAAAATCAGTTTAATGCACTTTTGCTGTTTTTTAAGTGACATTATAGAATCCTTACTGTCTACAAAATCTTGTACACGGATGTAAATGTAGCTTATACAGAAGCGAATAAGCTATTTTCAATCCTGATTTCGGATAAAAACAATTTGTTTCTCGCCTTTTATAATAAATTTCATTTTTTGAGTAGAAATCGAAAAGAAAATGCTTTTAGAAAAAAAAAAATAGTACGCGAAGGCATGCAAGGTAAAATTTTGAACAAAAGTTCTATTCCCGAGTCATTTTTCTGTGAACTGGCTACGAGCACAGCCTCACAAAATGCATTAGAAAAAGTCAATGTATTATCTTCATCTCTAAAAAAATCGCATTATCCAATGAAGTGTTGATGTAAAAAGGCACTTCCTCGTGCAATGTACACTTTTATTTTCAATCGCTTACATCATTTTTACTATCCATCCATGACGCTTTAACTGCTCACAACATTTTCTTTTCCCCGAACCTGCAAAAAAGTTTTTAGGAGTCCCAAAGATTTCTTTTCTATTTCTGCGACACCATCGCGAAACTTACTTTACACATTGAGAACTTCGCTAAATTGTATATCTCGCGAAAACTTTACGCGAAAAATACGTACTGTGTATCTTTGCCCTTTACTGCGGGATTTTCCCCCATTTCCACTAAATCGGATGAGTTATGTAAAAAGCCTGTTATGTGAAATCCTGTTACTGTGCTGAACTTGTACAGTAATGGAAAAAAAAAAACCCAGTAAAGTAAAAGTAAACACCCCCTATTAACTGTGCAAAAAATTATCGTAGAAGAAAGTGACTGGTACCGAACGATTGGTAAAAGTCTACTTTTAAAAACTGTCTATAAAATTTGCTAAGGGGGCCCATCTACCTATTAAAACGAACCACTTTTTTTTTTTCTTTCTTCAATAGCAGTACACAATTCTGACAGCATAAATGATCTCTACACCCTTCCATGAGCCTAAAAACAAATTTGTATGCGATTCGTACCATGAAACTAATTATTTTAAAACGAGGGTATTTTAGTTGCTGTATCCCAGTGGAAGTTCGGTACTCTATTGTTGATCGAGAGAGCCCCCTTCTTGATCAAGGCATCTTATGCGTCACTAAAGCAGTCATTGAAGACTGCTATATGACAAGTTAGCATAAGAAATTTCAAAATATCTAGTCACTTCTATCATAAAGCATCATTTTGCAGTTTTTTTAAGCCTCATGTGAAACACTACGTGGAAGAAAAATGTGAAATTTGGGATTTCCATAAAGCAGGACTTAATAAATCTAAATCCATCCAAAAAATGGTAGGTTGCCATTCATAATTTTTTCGACTATTTCATAATTCATATCACAAAATTATAAAAATTGCAAATTCAACGTATTTATATTTAGGTATTTTAGTATTATTGCGGCACAAAAAATGAGCACATTAGGAGCATAATTTCAGGAGATATAAATAAAAATATAAAAATGTAATTTAACATTAGAAGCAGTCAATTTTGAATGTTTGTCATTCAAAAACTTATCATTCAAATGACTTGAAATTGGGTGTTTAAGCCGAAGATTCGAAATATCTCGTTAAAATTGGGTATTGCCATTGAAAAAAAAAAAATGAAGTTTGGGTTCGTTTTATGATGTAAATGCCCCCCTAAGTCAATTTTATAGACATTTAAAAGTAGACTTTATTTCCAATCGTTCGGTACCAGTCACTTTCTACTACGATACTTTGTTGTGGAGTTAGTAAGGGATGTTTACTTTTTTTTTTCCACGACTGTGTAAGGATTACTATACTTAAAAAATGTCAGACTTCTAAAGAACTTTATATCTATGGTTAAATGAGAATCTAACTATCGATGCTATTGAGATTTACTGTAAATGAAAATTACAAGTTAAACCGTGAAAAAAAGGGAAAAACAGCGGTATGAGAGAACCCTTAAAACTGCTGTGACAAACAATTTTGCATGAATACTTCGATCTCAGAGACCGCTTGATCGTAGAATGAATAATTTGAGGCTTGTCAGCTAAAAAATATGAAATTTAGAAAATATTACACCATAAATCGAAAATGGAAACTTACCTCATTTTCTTGGCACGAAGTGTTGCGTTTTCTCCGCATGGGTTGAACACAGGATTACTACACTTGAAACTCGAAATCAGTTTTCCGAATGTAAAAAAATCGCGACTGAACTCGAAGAATGTCTGAAAACTACTTTGAAAATTGCATTAAAAATCTCAAAATATTTGAAAATCACTGCTGTAAAAATTTAATATTAAGGGGGGAAAGCATTGTAATCAGATATCCTTCATGAATAAGAAAACGAGACACGGAACGCCAATTTTTTTTAAAAAATCACATTGAATAGGCATTAAAAACTGGTTAAATTCAAAAAGCGTAGAGGATGAAATGTACTGTATTAGGCTAAAAGTTAGAAACCGAAATCCTTTTATCAATGTTAAAAAATTGCCCCGAAACTCGAAAAATCAAATTAAAAATCACTAAAATTCAAAAATCGCGGAAGACAAAATTTGTTATTGTAGGATAAAAATTTGATACCAAATTCCTTTTCCGAATGTCAAAAAATCGCCGCGGTACTCGAAAAAATGCCAAAAATGGCATTGAAAAATGCATTAAAAGTTGCTGAATATTCAAAAACAGCAGCGGACAAAATTTACGATAATGGGGTAAAATATTCTCATCTGAATTCTTTCATTAATTACAAAAAATTTACTCAAAACGCTGTAATCGGAAATGTTTCAAGAATGACAAAAAAATCGATGTGGAACGTAAAAAAATCTCGAAAAACGCTAAAAATCGCATTAAAAATCGTTAAAAATGAAAAATCTTAATGCAAAATTTACTCTATTAGGCTAAAAGTTTGAAACAAAGTTTCTTTTTCGAATGTGAAAAAATCGCGGTGGGATTCGAAAAAACTCTAAAAATCGCTTTGAACAAATGCATTAAAAATTACTTAAACTACAAAATTTAGATTATTGGAGTAAAATAGTGTAACCTGAATTCTTTCTTAAATAAAAAAATCCCTGCCGGCCCGGCCTACAGACAGAGGTAGATATCGAAGTCAAATATGCTAATTTCACAAACAAAAACTAAATCATGATTAGAGATAAACCCACTTTAACAATTTTATCTGGCCGCTTTTGACGAGTTTTTATTTCATTTTTATATAATAGCTGGTTTTATCAGAATCATGTTAGGGCGGTATTCAAAAAAATACTTTTCCATGCTCAACAACTCGAAATTTTCTGTCATAATTCCAGATTCATTTTTAATAATAAAAAAAAAAAAAAAAAAAAAAAAAAAAAACTTGCTGACGTGATTTTTGAAGAGATTTATAAGCGACCTGTGTTTTTATTTTTTGTTCAATTAATTAAAACTTGATATATAAAAACAATTATTTTCTCAGAAGGACAATATTTTTCGTTTCTAACACAATCGCTTCAGGAAATCCCGTTCAAAATGTCCATTTTGTCATCATTTTTTGAAATATATTCTGACTATCAAAAAATCGATCATTACGGTACATTATATAGTTTCTGAATAAGCGAATCTACCAATTAAATGCGTTTGAGAGCAAAAATGAATTTAAAAATGAGTCAGATAAAAAGCAGTTTTGATTTGAGTGCATCCTTAATACAATGATTTTTCCAACACAATCCGCTTCGGTAAATTCGGTTCAAAATGCCCTTTTTAACAGTATTTTTAAAAATATATTCTGCCTCTATCAAAAAATTGACCATTACGGTACATTGTATAGTTTCTGAGTAAGAAAACGTACCAATTGTAAGCCTTTGAGAGCAAAAATGAATTATAAAATGAGTCAGAAAATAAGCAGTTTGGATTTGAATACATCCTTAATAAGATGATTTTTTTCTTCAACCGCTATGTATTTTTTAATTTGTTTTTGCTGTAAGAATTAGTCCTATCCAAAACTTGTCTATACAGATATTGTAGACAATATTAAGAAGATAAAAAATCCCCATGAATTTATCATATATCTTTTGAATTGACGGAGTTATGGATTTTTTACTTCTTCAAACCCCCTTTTTGTTTTCGTTTTTAATTTTTTTTGCGGTACGAATGGGTCCTATCAAAAACTTGTGAATATAAAAGTTGTAGATAATGTTAAGGAGATTTATAATAAAATTAATTGGATTTGATATCTTGAGAATTGACGAAGTTATGATTTTTTTTCTCCCAAAAACCTTATTTTTTTGCGCTCCTTGAGCTCATTTTTAACTTTATCAAAAATCTGTGATACATAAATTTTTGGCCCTATTTTTAGAAGTAATAAAAACTTTAAACTGATTCGATATGTACAAAAATTAAGAAGTTATGTGGGTTTTCTGTTTTCACAAAACCCCTCCCTATTTCCATTCCCTTGGTCCGATTTTGCCCATTAACGAACTTGACCGAGATTTTATGCCCCTTGATTTTATGTATCAGTTTGGGAGAGATTGGTGCAGAATTACGAAAGTTATCGTGTCCAGAAGAAAGTGATATATATACTAGATAGATAAAGTTTTTTAGTGGGGGTGGTTTTGGATTCTAGGGGTCATGATCGGTGTAGATCTGCAAAAATTTCAGAAATTCCAACATAGGAACTATCTCAATAGGTAGTATTTCATACGAAATCTACCTAAAACCGACGCAAAGCATCTCTAAAAAACGCTAAATATCCCATTAAAAAACGTTAAGAATGAAAAATCTTTTAATGCAAAACTTACTCTATTAGGCTAAAAGTTTGAAACAAGGTTTCTTTTTCGAATGTGAAAAAATCGCCGTGGGATTCGAAAAAACTCAAAATCACATTGAAAAATGCATTAAAAATTACTTAAACTAAAAAATTTAGATTAATGGAGTAAAATAGTGTAACCTGAATTCTTTCTTAAATAAAAAACCGACGCAAAGCATCTCTAAAAAACGCTAAAAATAAATTTGTAGAGGACAAAATGTACTACACAAAATGTACTTAAATTGTTGAAATCGAATTCATTTTACCAATGTCAAACAGTCGACGCGGTATGCATATAATCGCTAAAAATCTCATTGAAAATTTTATTAAAAATCGTTAAATATTGAAAAATCGCAGGGGTCAAAGTTTACTATAATACGGTACAACACTGTATACGGAAATCTTTTATGAATGACAAATCAACGCGGGACGTAAAAAAATCTCGAAAAATAGCTAAAAATCTCATTGAAAATCGCTAAAATTCAAAATTCGTAGAGACCAAGTTACCATAACGCTATCACTAAACAGCTAACTATCAAAAAATTTTCAATACGAATGTTTTAGAGCTAAAATATCTGAATAAAACGAGTTCCCCGATTCTATTGCGTTCAGAAGGGGCGAGAAATTTCACCAAATTGACACGACATTGAAATAATGCCAAATACCCGTTTTACTTTTATCGATAAGCAGCATTATGCGTTTCTTAAAACTTCCAATTCAAAAATTTGGAATTAAAAAAGTAATATTTTACTTACTTTGTAGGCCACTCATTGGACCGTTCTATAGAAAACGCTTTCATAAGCTCTCCTACTTTGCTGGATAAGACAGCTGATCCAAACGTAATAACAGAAACGTATTCTCTGAGTTTAGATTCCTATAGTGATTAAATTACAAATGGATTACTTCGGAAAGAAAAATACAATAATTACGCGATTTCGCTGGAAAAAATCTTTTTTTCGTCGAAAATTAAATTAAAACCATTTCAGTCATTATCAAGAAAAAGGTATATGAATGACAGCTGTCTTTTACATGTATGTCATTTCAATACTGATACCGCCAACCTCAAACCATACTTTAAACCTCTTCAGTTCTGAAAGTAAAATAATAATACAAATGCTTATTCATTGGTTTTTTCTAAACAAAATGACATGTTAAATGACAGAAAAAATATCTTTTCTGAAATGCATCCTTTAGGTTCAAAAATAGGGATCTAAAACTTCAAAACATACATTTAATGATCATTTACCTAAATGAACGCAAATTGAAGAGCTTTAAGCAAGTCAGTGATCTACAAATCCTCAACATTTTTCATTAAAAAAGATTTAAGTTAAATACATATGAAAAATTTTCACTTTCTGGGTCCTACTGTCTTTTGGCCATTTTTAGGCATTTTGCAAACCCAGATGAAAATAGCATTTATTTTATGTGTGAATCAGCTGAGAGTCTGCCCTTGATTAGTTTGCTTTGAGCACAAAAAACATTCAGTTATTAAGCAGCGATGTGTAAACGTAAAAAAAAAAAAGAAATCTGACATTTTAGTTTTTATAAGGAAAAGAACAGAGGTCCCCGTATGGGGACCCAGGGACCGAAGAGGTTATAAGAAAGATTTTTTTTTCTTGCATAAAGACTATAATACTTTTTCCAACATCCCGAAGGTTTTAAACTTATGAATTTAACTTACGATGTAGATCGTTTATTAAAACCATCTTTGTCCTTCCGTAAAAGTTTAAAATCGTGCTATGGGTTGACCTGGAATTCCTTTAGCGAGCGAATAAATGAGTGTGTCGCTACCCATCCTCCAATCCTCGCACTTTATTTTCAACCTGCTTCATTTTAATACATACGTACTGTTATTCACTCTACATACGTCCTATTGAATACTACGTATATTTCAAATAAATTATCGGGAACACTATTTCCCATCATTTTTGAAATATCCTAAAAATCACGAAAAAATGCACGTTTTATGTTATTCACTTGTTGGTAGCGGCAAAAGCTTACCTAGCAGGAGGGGGAAACTGAGTACGTTCATTTCTGACCTAAGTCGAAGGAATTAAAATAAATTTCTAGATTTCCCCTCATTAAAATTCGGCCCTCACTTACCACTGAGCTCGTCCTCAAGAGGTTAAATTCTCAAAATATCCAAAATAAAGACCTAAAATAATTACAAACATATCGTAATTGTCTCAAATAAACATTATGTAAAAATTAAAAGAAGGGGTACATTCATTCTAGACCTAAACTAAGGATGGATTAAAACAATTTCCAGTTTTCCCCTCATTAATACCTTTTTTCCCTCCCCTTACCACTGGGCTATACGTAAGCTGCTCGCTTTTAATAGGTTTAAAAATATCAACATTTTAAATCCTAGATCTAAGTAATGAACCCATTTCAGGGCAATTCCACGAAAAACGGACAAAATGTCACACTTACATAAATATCTACATCTATTAAATTAGAAGTTATTAGAATATAAACTATGCATTAAAAATATGAAAAAAATCTAGATTTTCATAGTTGTTTTCATTTTATTAATCTATATACTGTATATCCCGGCATATAACACGAATCACTAATTGGAGAGTACATACTTTTATTTCATGCATATACTGCTGTATAACACGCAGCAAGTTTTCTCCACAAAAATAAACCAGAAGTACCAGCTTGGAGGGACGCTAAATGATGGATAAAAATATTTTGGAAAAGCTTCCAAGAGCTTTAAGAAAACCAGAAAGTCTTTTAGTTTGGGATATGTTTAGATACCACAGAACAGACGCAATGAATAAAGAATAATCCAATCTAATACAGATTTGGCAGAAATTCCTAATGCACTGACTTCGTTAGTTCAATCATTAGATGTTTCCATAATAAAACCTTCCGAAGAAAGTTTAAGGTGGCAGTGCAACACATGGAAGCTAGAAGGAGAAAAACATTTACGAAAAAGGAAATACATCATGAACGCAAAAATGTGAATGGATTATAACAACATGGAAGGAAATCAAACTAGAAGAAATTGTAAAATCATTTTAAAAATGTAGAATAGAATATCAAATACACTTGGTGGTACATTTATGTCTAGATGAATGCGACAGCGGGGATAAAATACATGAAAGCGACAGTGGGGGAAGAAGATGAAATTCCCGAAAATACAAATGAGGACGAATACAACGAAGTTTTCATATTATCTGATGAGGAAGATTAAGTTTGTTAGAAAATATATATATTAAGTTTTTTCGTTTATATTGATATATAAATGCATTTAAATGTGCATAAAAATTTTTGGAATGTTTTTTATGTTATGATTTTACACCCAACATTTTATATCCGGTGTATAAGAGACGCACGCGGAAAAATGAAGTGATTTTTTAGATTTTAAACTGCGTGTTATACGCCGAGATATACGGTCATTAAACGAAAAGGCTGTTCTTTCAGTGATCTGGCATGACCCTTCTACTGAACCGATTTTGATCATTATTTTTTTTTTTTTAATGAAAGCTCTTTATTTGTAGATGAGCCTGCACTCGCCATTTTTTATTTTTTAAATAATTCCATTTTTAATACTTTCCAAGAAAGTTGAAAAGTGTTTTATGCATTCGGTTTGTCTGTCCGTCTGTCCGCGCTCTCACTCACGTGAATAGACTCGGATTTTCATGCAATGGATAAAGCCTGTTGGGTATTGTATAGGAAGTATGTAGGATGAATCGTTCATTGACAGGGGCATTCAAAAGTATTCCATTACATGAGGGTATGGGGGGGGGGGGGGAGATCGTTTGCAGAGTATTTGAATGACATTATGCTATTTCAAATGTATTGAAACGGATATCAATCACTGAATTTCACCACGATCCCGTTAGATCCCCGTATACCCGTATTTTTTAGTCATTGATTGGGACACACAAAAGAAATCGGTTACAGTACAGTACTGTCTTTGAGTCATCATGGCTCGGCTTAAAATTCGGTAGGGCTTTTCAATTTAATTTTTTGCATCTTAGTCGTTCTCTATAAATTCTATACCTCCAATACAGGGCTGCGCAAAAGTATTCACGTACCGTTCTCCTGATGAGAGAAAATGGCTGAAGGTAAAATTTTCAACTGACATATATGTATCTCTTATGTGAACTCCATTTTGGCATGCATGTAGTGAATAGATACAAATCTATCTATCCTATACAGGGCTGCTGAAGAAATTCGCATCCTTTTCCGATTGTGGATGGGAACAGCTGAAATTAGGTTTTGAAATGCGTTTCCATAGGGTTGAATGAGACGTCCTATTTTTATTTTTTAAACAGTAGATAGGGAGAGAAAGTGCGTTGTGAGTTCGTGGTCAATGGAGGAAGTGAGAGCGGTTGTCCGCTTTGAATGGGCACGTGGAGTATCGGGAGCAGAAATCCATAACCGCCTCGTGGGAGTGTATGGGCCAGATGGGATGTCAAAACAAATGATGCGGAGAGGGTACCGCCCATTCAGTGAGGGGCGTCAGCAAGTGTTGGACAGACCGAGACCTGGACGGACGTGTACGGTCACTACAGACGAAATGAATGCTTGACTACTTCTTTGCAAGCAATGCTGAAGCCACACAAGACGTTCAACGCTTCTTTTGTAGGCAGAGCCCTGTTTTTTTTCCTGGAGGGCTTTATGAAGCTTATAAAGGGTATGACAAATGTCTCAACTTACTTTTGCACTCCAGTAGAAAAATAAAGTTAGGTCTTATCTTTAATGTTTCATTACATTTTTTGTCTTTCATACACACCTCTGCCCACAGTTGCCAGGGGAAACTTATTTTCCGACTCACCCTCGTAATTACTATTTCAGAACTATTTTTCCTTTACTTTGTACAGAAATGGAGTACTTCCGTTGCAAATATTAAGCAAATGGCTCCAAAAACTACAAAAAAATTAATATTCTAAAAACAAATGGAGATGCAGTTTTTAAACAAATTGTATATAAAAGTACTTTTCCCCCAATACGACGGTATAAAAATTGAAAATGTGCGATGCTTAGAAATTTAAAAAATTGCTGTAGCGTATTTAATCGGACTGCTTTGTTTTACGGTTGGTTTCTGTTATTTTTTGGAGACTACACAAAATAAGCTGGGAGAAAGAAATAGCATACCGTACCAGGGGCTCCCTGTTAACAGATTGTTTTCGTCTTTGATTAAATCAGGTCAATGAAACATGGAAAAGTAAGCTAATATAAAATCATTTAAGTCTTTGTTCTCCCGGTATTTTTTAAATAAGACACTTTAAATGTATCATTTGAAATCTGACATAATTTTCACCAAAGTTTTCTTTCTCTTTTAAATATTTACGTGAAAATACTTTTGTTGTTAGAAAGGAAATATCATTTGCGCTGTCTTACAATTCTCAAAACAAGAGCAATGCGACTCTTGTAGGCCCTTCAGTAACATCTGCATATGTCCAAAATATCTCAATTTGTTGATTTTCTGTAAGCAAGTAAACCCTATTGGTTTACAATGAAAGTCTATGGGAATTTGGCGAAATATTAGAGATTGCCAAGTTGAAGTCCCTTTTGGCGCCTAATTTTGGTCGCTAGATGCATTAAATGCTGTTCAAGAACCAGTGAGATGCGTTTCATTCGAGCGTTGCCATTAAACAATAAATAATCGCGATTTCTGAGCCACGTACGATAGCGTAATATATATATATATATAAATTAGTTCTAAAGATTATCTCAAAATATGAAATAAATGTCTCGCGCAAGTATATTTTTAAATTTAAACTGTTTGTCAATATTATGGCTTGGCAATTTTAAATAGGACGTAATATCCTTCATGTACGTCTTTTAATGCATATTAATGAATTTATTTTACAATTTTCTGTTTCTTCAAAATTCAAGTGTAAATATAGTTTTATGACGTAATTATCAATATTTTCTGGCTTTTAATGCGTAATCAGTTCTCATTTGAAAGTTTCTCTGTTTATAATAGTCACGTGTAAATAATTTTTTAATTTGAAGGAAGTATTATTCTTTGCGCTGTTTTTAAATTTGACAACCATTTAAAATAATACCCAATTTCTAAAAGTTGTAAAAAATATCTCTCGAAACTCAAAATGCTGAAAATTTGAGTTTAAAATAGAAATTAAACCTCAAAAAATGAGTCCAATAATAAAAAAAAATGCAGTCTGCACACCGAGAACTTCTAATGCATAATATGATCTAAAAATGATTAAATTCCCATGTACAGTTTTTGCTCCTATAAAACTTTAATGGAACGATTTTGTTCATTAAGTATCTCTTAAAATAATTCTTCGATTTGAAAACTGTCTGCATCAGCGTGTTGATCAAACATTTCTCTATAATACCACCAATTTTCATATTTTTGTAAGGAGTAATTATCTTAATATTAACGAAGAAAGACTTCCGGTCACAAAAAATTAAAAAACAGAGGGCGGCAGCGTTAGTTACTTTCTTTTAGAATAGAGAGAAACAGTTTGACAATTTGAAATAGAACGTATCTTCACTGCTTTTAACCCATTAAATAACTCATTATTTTATAGTTCTTTTTTTTCAGATATTCATATGTAAAAATAATTTTTATGATGTAATTTTCAATATTTTCCTGCTTTTAAGCATTTAATTCTAATTTCAAAGAATTTTTTTTTCTGTTTATAATAGTCACGTGTTTACAAATTTTTAATTTCAAGGAAATATTCTTTGCACTGATTTTGTGAACCTTTTAAAATAACATTTTCTAAAATATGTAAAAATATCTCTCGAAAATTTGAATTTTAAATGGAAATAAACCGTCAAAAAATGAGTTAAAAAAATTAACAGAGTCCACACACCGAGAGTTTCTAACGTATATCCTCAGAAAAAAAAAAAAAATCAATTCCTGTTTATAGTTTTTGCTCCTATAATACTTTAGTGGAACGACTTTAACGTTAAATGTCTCGTAAAATAATTCTTCGATTTAAGAACTGTCTGCTTCAGCGTATTTATCCAACATTTCTCTATAATATCACCCGTGAATTTCTTAAATGCATTGTATGCCCCCCCCCCACCTTTTTTTTTTCGAA
Source organism: Maratus speciosus (assembly GCA_963932465.1). NCBI lineage: Eukaryota > Metazoa > Arthropoda > Arachnida > Araneae > Salticidae > Maratus > Maratus speciosus. The sequence continues at coordinate 2,711,727 of OZ010789.1, forward strand.
TCTACTGGAAAAAGTTGGGATAGTAGGACTTCTTAAGGTTAAATCTTGAAAAGAAAACTACAGACTTTTAAAAGATTTTTTTTAAAGAAAGATTATCACTTTCATGGGAGTTGACACATACATTCTTCTAAACGTCAGAAGAAGTTTAGTAATAGCGTTTAAACTGTTAGGCAACTGAATATTGCAGTCGTACACCAACCGTTCACATACATACATCCTAGCACGCTTTCTCCCACAAAGGCGACAGAAAACTGACCAGATTAAACTTATTTTAGTAAGGCTATTTCTTTCGGCCAGCCAATAAAGTGCCGTCTCTAAAAAATAACGTTACGTTATATAATCCAGCCGTAAAACAAAGCAGATGTATCATTGTACCGTTCAATATGGATCATCTACGATGCAGTTTTTTAAGCCTCTACGCATCGCACATTTTCAATTTTTATACCGTCGTATCTCTCTATTCTAAAAAAAGGTAACTAACGCTGTCACCGACGCCGGTTTTGAATTTTTTGTGACCGGAGTTCTTTCTTCGTTAATATTAAGATAATTACTCCATACAAAGATATGAAAATCGGTGGTATTATAAGAGAAATGTTGCTTAAACACGCTGATGCAGACCGTTTTCAAACCGAAGAATTATTTTAAGAGATATTTAATGTTAAAGTGGGTCAAAATAGTTCCATTAAAAAAGTAATAGGAGCAAAAACTATACATAGGAATTTAATCATTTTATACATTAGAAGTTCCCGGTATGCAGACTGCATTTAGTTTTTTAATTTGATTCATTTTTTGAGGGCTTATTTCAGTTTTAAATTCAAATTTTCAGCATTTCCAGATATATTTTTTACATAATTGGATAATTTTTACATAATTTTACATAATTTTAAATTGTTGCCAAAATTGTAAAAACTTCTCAAATATTTCCTTTAAACGGACTTATAAACAGAACAAAAACCCTATGAAATTAGAATTAAATAATTACGTGTTAAAAGCAGGAAAATATTAAAAATTAAGTCATAAAAATTGTTTATACACTTGAATATTTAAAAAGAAAAAAAAAAACAAACAATTATTTAATATGCGTTAAAAGCAGTAAATGCGGGTGGAGTTACGTCCTATTTCAAATAGCCAAATAATTTTGCCAAACAGTTTAAATTAAAAAATATTTACACGTACGCATGAGATTTATTTCATATTTTGAGATATTTTTAACTACTGTTGCCAAAGACAGTGCAAATATTTCCTTTCTAACAATATGCAATATTCACCTGGAAATATTTCAAAAGAAATATTTGGTTAAAATTACGTCAGATCTAAAACGTGCCATTTAAAATCATTTTCTTATAGCTGTATTAAAAAAATACCTGGAAGCAAAAACTCCGTTGGCTTAGTTTATTTTACATTAGCTAATTTTCAGACGTTTAACGAATCTTATTTAATCAAACATGAAAACAGCAATTCACAGCAGCTTTTTTGGCCTTAAAATCCTTCATTAAAAGAGAAATAAATGGAAACCCGTTTACAGGGATATCGCCACTGGTTTTTTAATTATAATTCAATCTTTCGTAATCCTTTTTAAGCCGATCAAATTAACGGATTTTCAGAGTCTGAACGGGGGTTGGCGAGCTAAGCTCGTAGGGGGTTGAGCCCCCTAGTTGTGAAAGTACAAATAAGCCGGTTTTGAATTTTTTGCTACCGGAGGTCTTTCTTCGTTAATATTAAGAAATATATTGCATAAAAAAATATGAAAATCGTTAGTATTATAGAGAAATATTTGATAAACATGCTGATGCAGACAGTTTTCGAATAGAAGAATTATTTCAAGAGATATTTAAATGTTAAAGTGGGTCAAAATCGTTCCGTTAAAAAAGTTTTATAGGAGCAAAAATTATACATAGGAATTTAATCATTTTTAGGTCATTTTATACATTAGAAGTTCTTGGTGTGCAGACTGCATTTATTTTTTTAATTTGACTCATTTTTTGAGGTTTTATTTCTATTTTAAATTAAAAAATTGTTGCCAAATTTAAAAACAGTGCAGAGAACAAATTTTTCCTTCAAATGAAAAATTTATTTACACGTGGCATTTACAGAAAACAACACATTTACAGAAAAAAAAAAAACTTTCAAATTAAAATTAAATGATTACGTGTTAAAAGTAGGAAAATATTAAAAATTATGTCATAAGAACTGTATTTTCCGTTGAATTTTAAACGAAAGAAAATTTTAAAATAAAAAAAATTATGCGATAAAAGTCGTAAATGGGGGAAATTGCATCATATTTAAAATGGCCAAATAATAATGCAAAACAGTTTACAAATATTTATGCGAGACATTTCATATTTTGAGAAAATCTTTTCAACTATTGTTGCGAATTCTAAGACAGAACAAATATTTCCTTTCTAACAACGAAAGTATTTTCACGTGAATATAAGAGAAAGAAGACTTTGGTGAAAATTACGTCAGATTTAAAAGGATACATTTAAAAAAGACTTATTTAAAAGAACTTTCTTATAGCATTGTTAAAAAATACTGGAAGACAATGAATGACTGTTGGCTTAATTCATTTGACATTAGATTATTTTTAAATGTTTAATTTTTTTAAGTCAAAGACAAAAACAGCCATTGTATCTCTTAACAGCAGCTAATTTGGTCTTAAAAATCCCCAATCAAAGGAAAACAAATGGAAACCCGTTTACAGAGAGATCGCCTCTTAAAAAATAAAATAAAATAAAAAAATAAAATTCAGTCTTTTTAAAGCTGATCAAATTTGCGTGCTTTTAGAATTTGGGGTGTCTGAACGAGGGTTGGCGAGCGTTGCTCGTAGGGGACAGAGCCCGTTAGTATTTAAAAAAAGTACTTTTAAATGCAATTTGTTTCAAAACTGCATCAATTTATTTTTTAGATAATTTTTTAGTAGTTTTTAGCGCCATTTGGCAACTTAAGTACTCCATTTCCGTAGAAAGTAAAGGAAAAATAGTTGAAAAATAGTAATGATATCTTTTTTTGCCATTTTCCTATAACTGAAAACAAAATGTAATTAAAATACGTGCTATTCTGAAAAAATATAAATGAAGGATTTCTGATAAAACATGGGGCTATTATAAACTATATTTAATTTTAAGTATCGATATTAATGTTACAAACAAGTGAAGGCCTATAAATCATTAAGATAGCCGATTTTTTTCTTCTTTTTTTTTTTTTGGCCGAGTTTCTTAAATGACGACATCGTTTTTTTTTTCTGCTGGATTTGTGTATTATTCAGCGATCGTGACGTCCTCTGCATGCTTTAATGTAGATGTTTAAGATTGGATCGTCCATGTAGAATTCTTCAGCGATTGAGAGTGACATCATTTTATACAAAATAAAAGCGTGTGTTTTAAGTCTTAAAACTGAAATTTTTTGTACTATCTATTTATATACATTTTTTTGTTTTTTTTCATCGGGGGCGGCACTCAATTCTGAAAAATGCAGAATTCCTGTTTTCCAGTGTTTTAATTTCACGTGTAGATTTGAAAGTTTTTGGTTCTAATATTACGATAAATTATTCCAATGTTGAAAATTTGTACCTTATGACTGTAATGGTTAAAGTTAAAAATAAGAATGTGGAACTAAAGGTTTCCACAATACTGTTGATTCTTGTTCGCAGAATAAAAAGGTGCCGGAGAATCCACATCTGCTTGCAAAGAGAAAAAATGACCCATTGTCTTTTTTGAGGGCTAGAAACCGCAGTTCATGATGTTTATGATTAATTAAATTATATCTGAAGGGGGTTAAAGGGTAGGGGCTGAAAATTTTAGAACACATCGGGTATCACAGCAGTCGTTTCAGGTAAGATCGTGAAATTCTGGAAAATAAATCTACTAACAAGTAAAAATTTAATAAAAAAAATAAAAACCGACTGCGTAAAAAGCGAACTCAATTATTTATCATCAGTGTGAAACTATTTTTTATATTACTTACCTATTTTGTTTATAGGATTGCATTGATGACTTTTAAGTTGTGTTTAATGGTTGGTTCCTATCTATAAACACTGTTTTGATGAGGTTTAAAGATGTCTATAAAGGTTAGAGTTGCAGTCAAGCTAGAGATCCTATCTACACAACTTCCAGGTTGAGCCCTATTTAAACGGAGCTTCTGACTGTAAAATGGTCAATGAAACATCGTCTTCATTTTTAAAAACCTATCCAATGATAGGCCACTCAATAGGGTGCGTAATTTTTTTTCGTCTCTACCGCCATTTTGAATTTATAAAAACAAAACCTAGCCTATAACCATCGGACGGTTAAGTCGAATCGATAAAGACCTGCTTCATTAAAATCCATCCAGCCGTTGGGATGTTTCTAGGGTATAAAGAAATCCACATACCCTGATACGCGTGAAACACATAACCTTTCTTGGCAGCCGGGTAAAAAATTAAACACGTATTTTAGCGATTTTTTAAATAACTAATCTACTAAAACTTAAATTTGTACTTTTTTTTCTATTTTAGAAATTCCCACCGAAGAGGGTTTTATGGGGTGGTTGTATTTTTAGGTCATTTCACCGTATCTCAGCTGCAGTTTTAAGAAGGAGCGAGAAATGACTAAGAAAATAGTGAATACTTCAGTGATTTTAGAGCTATTTTGTCTATGATGTCGTCAACATCGACCTTCAACTGGATAGTGTGTAGTATACGAATAAGATCTTTACTAGACATATTTAGTTTGATTCAAGATTGTTTTAGAGAAACTGACCAGCGTAATGGGTGAAGGCTGCTACTCTATACTAATATTATTAAGTACAGTAAAACCTCCCTAAAGCGACCACGTTCCGTTCCTATAAAAATCGGTCGCTCCGAGAGGGGTCTCTTAATGGAGGTCCTGTTTAAATCTAGATTTTAATGGTTGAAAAAAGTAACAATTAATGTTACTAAAATTTATTTTTCACATTAGGAAAAAATATGAAAATTTAAGTATCAAAACAAAAGTTAATGACATAAGTTAGTGAGTGCAGATTTTAAGAAATGAAAACATTGAGGTGAAGAAATGAAAACATTACTTTGATTTTACGGTTTTATCCTTTATAACTTATTTCGAAGTTAAGTCAATAAATGCAATTTTTTTTTTTCTGGACGGGAACCAATAATGACGATGTCATTCATTTATTTCTTTGAGAATTTCCTGACAGAATAGGGCAGGAGAGTTTATGGACCGCCACTCTTAATGTGTCATCAGAGTTCAATTCATTGCCTAAAAGGCACAAAGTTGTTTATAAGCACTTAAAAGTTACCGAAATAAAAAATCTAAACTTAGTTTAGAAGTTTGCTGAATAATGCGCTCTCCGGAATTTTTTAATAAAATCTTCAAGTGACCAGGAAAAAACTGAATTTTTTTTCATTTTCTTCAAAGAAATGGGTCGCTCATGGAGGGAGTTCAACTGGGAGGGTCTCTGAAGGGAGGTAAAATGAGTAGAGTCTATGGGAATAAATTTCGTTCCATGAAAAAAGGGTCGTTCAGGGAGGTGGTCGTTTAATGGAGATGGTCGCACAGGAAGGGTTCCCTGTAGTAAAGTTTGTTTCTTTCTAGGGGAGTAATCTCTGGAACAACCGAACCGATTTCAAAAGTAATAGTAGCAAAATGAAGGTTTTAGTCCTTGTGCCAAAATAGGCTATATCGTATGTCGATGCCACTTACTTAAAGAGGGTGCAGGAGCAAAAAACATCCTAAAGATTGATTTTTCTGTTATTGTAGGGCGTAGAAACATTAAATTTGGCATGGTAGTTACTTATAAGATGCAAATGAAAATGCTAAGAACGTTGCTTAAAAATTTCGAAATTTAAATTTGTGAAAATGCGCGAAAAGCGTTCTAAATGTCAAAAGCAATCTCAGGAAGTATGAAATCGATTTGAAAAGTAATGGTTGGAAATTGATGCTGGCAGCCCTTGTTCTACCTTAGGCTTTGTTTTATGTCGGTGTCACTTAGCACCTGGGTGTTGCAGGAGCAAAAATCGCTCGTTTTTTATGATACTTCAGGGGCTAGCAACTTGAAATTAGCATGGTAGTTATAATATGTAAATGATCTCCAGGAACATTTCTTAAAAATTTCGAAATTTAAAAGTGATGAAAATGGGCGAAGAGCGTTCAAAAAACGTTTTAAATTGAGATTTCTACGTAATTTCAAAAGTAATGGTTGCGAATCAACGGTGACAGTTTCTGATCCTACACAGGCTATATTTTATGCCGGTGCCACTAACATCTCGGACTAACATGAACAATCTAAAAAAGCCTTTGAAAACTTTCTAAATTACGATTCCTATGGGATATTAGGAAATATCAAACCGATTTTAAAATTAATGGTGGCAGTCCCTGCTTGAACGTAGGCATTTTAAGTTGGTGCCGCAACCACCAAAGCGGTTGACAGACCATTCAACAAGAAGTTTGGAATTTGACGATGATTAATTTTAAGATGTAAATGATGGTTTAAAAAAAATTCAAAACTTGAGATGAATACCGATATGAGCGTAAAAGCTTCAAAATAATTTCTAAATTTACATTTATTTAGAATTAGTTTTTGTTCTTATTAAAGTCATTTCGACCTAATGCATTGTAATAATGATAATAAATAATTCAGTTTGAGAGATGGATTATTTGGCGATTTATCGTTTGCGCTAAGTTAATAAAAATGTGTCTGTAAAAATTCAGTAAATAAAATCTAAGTAACAATTTTTAGGCTTTTTCTTTCTTTCTTTTTTCAATTTAACTATCATTTTTATCTAATTCCACCATCCTGTGAATTACAGCAGAAACCGGAAGAAGTAAAAATGTTTTTATTAGTGAGTTACGTACTATTTATTTATTAACTTGGTCGCCAAATTATGCATTTTTAAGCCATAAAGGCAGAAAATATTGACGATTGCCAAATCGTATCAACCGCTAATTAGCGTATTTACTATTATGTTAGAAATTTTGTAAAAATTTAACTAACTACTCTTCTCAAAAGGTCTCATTTCACTACAAAAAACTGAATCATAAACAAAACAAATAGCTTCTTAATATCTCAATTAGACTCTTAAAAGAGAAGAAAATATATCAAACAATACAATAAAAAAATCAAGATAATACGATTGAGGATTATGAAGATTGCATCTCCGTCAGCACAGGAATGGCACTGTCCGAGAAAGAGGCTTGAGGATCACAATTCGGGTTTGGTGGCCCAGAGGCTGGCCGAAGATTCACAGTTTGGTGGCCCAGAGGCTGGCCGAAGATTCACAGTTTGGTGGCCCAGAGGCTGGCCGAAGATTCACAGTTTGGTGGCCCAGAGGCTCGCCGAAGATTCACAGTTTGGTGGCCCAGAGGCTCGCCGAAGATTCACAGTTTGGTGGCCCAGAGGCTCGCCGAAGATTCACAGTTTGGTGGCCCAGAGGCTCGCCGAAGATTCACAGTTTGGTGGCCCAGAGGCTCGCCGAAGATTCACAGTTTGGTGGCCCAGAGGCTCGGCGAAGATTCACAGTTTGGTGGCCCAGAGGCTCGGCGAAGATTCACAGTTTGGTGGCCCAGAGGCTGGCCGAAGATTCACAGTTTGGTGGCCCAGTGGCTGGCCGAAGATTCACAGTTTGGTGGCCCAGTGGCTGGCCGAAGATTCACAGTTTGGTGGCCCAGAGGCTCGGCGAAGATTCACAGTTTGGTGGCCCAGAGGCTCGGCGAAGATTCACAGTTTGGTGGCCCAGAGGCTGGCCGAAGATTCACAGTTTGGTGGCCCAGTGGCTGGCCGAAGATTCACAGTTTGGTGGCCCAGTGGCTGGCCGAAGATTCACAGTTTGGTGGCCCAGTGGCTGGCCGAAGATTCACAGTTTGGTGGCCCAGTGGCTGGCCGAAGATTCACAGTTTGGTGGCCCAGTGGCTGGCCGAAGATTCACAGTTTGGTGGCCCAGTGGCTGGCCGAAGATTCACAGTTTGGTGGCCCAGTGGCTGGCCGAAGATTCACAGTTTGGTGGCCCAGTGGCTGGCCGAAGATTCACAGTTTGGTGGCCCAGTGGCTGGCCGAAGATTCAGAGTTTGGTGGCCCAGAGGCTGGCCGAAGAAGCAGAGTTTGGTGGCCCAGAGGCTGGCCGAAGAAGCAGAGTTTGGTGGCCCAGAGGCTGGCCGAAGAAGCAGAGTTTGGTGGCCCAGAGGCTGGCCGAAGATTCACAGTTTGGTGGCCCAGAGGCTGGCCGAAGATTCACAGTTTGGTGGCCCAGAGGCTGGCCGAAGATTCACAGTTTGGTGGCCCAGAGGCTGGCCGAAGATTCACAGTTTGGTGGCCCAGAGGCTGGCCGAAGATTCACAGTTTGGTGGCCCAGAGGCTGGCCGAAGATTCACAGTTTGGTGGCCCAGAGGCTGGCCGAAGATTCACAGTTTGGTGGCCCAGAGGCTGGCCGAAGATTCACAGTTTGGTGGCCCAGAGGCTGGCCGAAGATTCACAGTTTGGTGGCCCAGAGGCTGGCCGAAGATTCACAGTTTGGTGGCCCAGAGGCTGGCCGAAGATTCACAGTTTGGTGGCCCAGAGGCTGGCCGAAGAAGCAGAGTTTGGTGGCCCAGAGGCTGGCCGAAGAAGCAGAGTTTGGTGGCCCAGAGGCTGGCCGAAGATTCACAGTTTGGTGGCCCAGAGGCTGGCCGAAGATTCACAGTTTGGTGGCCCAGAGGCTGGCCGAAGATTCACAGTTTGGTGGCCCAGAGGCTGGCCGAAGATTCACAGTTTGGTGGCCCAGAGGCTGGCCGAAGATGCACAGTTTGGTGGCCCAGAGGCTGGCCGAAGATGCACAGTTTGGTGGCCCAGAGGCTGGCCGAAGATGCACAGTTTGGTGGCCCAGAGGCTGGCCGAAGATGCACAGTTTGGTGGCCCAGAGGCTGGCCGAAGATGCACAGTTTGGTGGCCCAGAGGCTGGCCGAAGATGCACAGTTTGGTGGCCCAGAGGCTGGCCGAAGATGCAGAGTTTGGTGGCCCAGTGGCTGGCCGAAGAAGCAGAGTTTGGTGGCCCAGAGGCTGGCCGAAGAAGCAGAGTTTGGTGGCCCAGAGGCTGGCCGAAGATGCACAGTTTGGTGGCCCAGAGGCTGGCCGAAGATGCAGAGTTTGGTGGCCCAGTGGCTGGCCGAAGAAGCAGAGTTTGGTGGCCCAGAGGCTGGCCGAAGAAGCAGAGTTTGGTGGCCCAGAGGCTGGCCGAAGAAGCAGAGTTTGGTGGCCCAGAGGCTGGCCGAAGAAGCAGAGTTTGGTGGCCCAGAGGCTGGCCGAAGAAGCAGAGTTTGGTGGCCCAGAGGCTGGCCGAAGAAGCAGAGTTTGGTGGCCCAGAGGCTGGCCGAAGAAGCAGAGTTTGGTGGCCCAGAGGCTGGCCGAAGAAGCAGAGTTTGGTGGCCCAGAGGCTGGCCGAAGATTCACAGTTTGGTGGCCCAGAGGCTGGCCGAAGATTCACAGTTTGGTGGCCCAGAGGCTGGCCGAAGATTCACAGTTTGGTGGCCCAGAGGCTGGCCGAAGATTCACAGTTTGGTGGCCCAGAGGCTGGCCGAAGATTCACAGTTTGGTGGCCCAGAGGCTGGCCGAAGATTCACAGTTTGGTGGCCCAGAGGCTGGCCGAAGGAGCAGAGTTTGGTGGCCCAGAGGCTGGCCGAAGGAGCAGAGTTTGGTGGCCCAGAGGCTGGCCGAAGATTCACAGTTTGGTGGCCCAGACGCTGGCCGAAGATTCACAGTTTGGTGGCCCAGACGCTGGCCGAAGATTCACAGTTTGGTGGCCCAGACGCTGGCCGAAGATTCACAGTTTGGTGGCCCAGACGCTGGCCGAAGATTCACAGTTTGGTGGCCCAGACGCTGGCCGAAGATTCACAGTTTGGTGGCCCAGACGCTGGCCGAAGATTCACAGTTTGGTGGCCCAGAGGCTGGCCGAAGATTCACAGTTTGGTGGCCCAGAGGCTGGCCGAAGATTCACAGTTTGGTGGCCCAGAGGCTGGCCGAAGATTCACAGTTTGGTGGCCCAGAGGCTGGCCGAAGAAGCAGAGTTTGGTGGCCCAGAGGCTGGCCGAAGATTCACAGTTTGGTGGCCCAGTGGCTGGCCGAAGATTCACTGTTTGGTGGCCCAGTGGCTGGCCGAAGATTCACTGTTTGGTGGCCCAGTGGCTGGCCGAAGATTCACTGTTTGGTGGCCCAGTGGCTGGCCGAAGATTCACAGTTTGGTGGCCCAGTGGCTGGCCGAAGATTCACAGTTTGGTGGCCCAGTGGCTGGCCGAAGATTCACAGTTTGGTGGCCCAGTGGCTGGCCGAAGATTCACAGTTTGGTGGCCCAGTGGCTGGCCGAAGATTCACAGTTTGGTGGCCCAGTGGCTGGCCGAAGATTCACAGTTTGGTTTCCCAGTGGCTGGCCGAAGATTCACAGTTTGGTGGCCCAGTGGCTGGCCGAAGATTCACAGTTTGGTGGCCCAGAGGCTGGCCGAAGAAGCAGAGTTTGGTGGCCCAGTGGCTGGCCGAAGATTCACAGTTTGGTGGCCCAGTGGCTGGCCGAAGATTCACAGTTTGGTGGCCCAGAGGCTGGCCGAAGATTCACAGTTTGGTGGCCCAGAGGCTGGCCGAAGATTCACAGTTTGGTGGCCCAGAGGCTGGCCGAAGATTCACAGTTTGGTGGCCCAGAGGCTGGCCGAAGATTCACAGTTTGGTGGCCCAGTGGCTGGCCGAAGATTCACAGTTTGGTGGCCCAGTGGCTGGCCGAAGATTCACAGTTTGGTGGCCCAGTGGCTGGCCGAAGATTCACAGTTTGGTGGCCCAGAGGCTGGCCGAAGATTCACAGTTTGGTGGCCCAGAGGCTGGCCGAAGATTCACAGTTTGGTGGCCCAGAGGCTGGCCGAAGATTCACAGTTTGGTGGCCCAGTGGCTGGCCGAAGATTCACAGTTTGGTGGCCCAGAGGCTGGCCGAAGAAGCAGAGTTTGGTGGCCCAGAGGCTGGCCGAAGATTCACAGTTTGGTGGCCCAGACGCTGGCCGAAGATTCACAGTTTGGTGGCCCAGAGGCTGGCCGAAGATTCACAGTTTGGTGGCCCAGAGGCTGGCCGAAGATTCACAGTTTGGTGGCCCAGAGGCTGGCCGAAGATTCACAGTTTGGTGGCCCAGAGGCTGGCCGAAGATTCACAGTTTGGTGGCCCAGAGGCTGGCCGAAGATTCACAGTTTGGTGGCCCAGAGGCTGGCCGAAGATTCACAGTTTGGTGGCCCAGAGGCTGGCCGAAGATTCACAGTTTGGTGGCCCAGAGGCTGGCCGAAGATTCACAGTTTGGTGGCCCAGAGGCTGGCCGAAGAAGCAGAGTTTGGTGGCCCAGAGGCTGGCCGAAGAAGCAGAGTTTGGTGGCCCAGAGGCTGGCCGAAGAAGCAGAGTTTGGTGGCTCAGAGGCTGGCCGAAGATTCACAGTTTGGTGGCCCAGAGGCTGGCCGAAGATTCACAGTTTGGTGGCCCAGTGGCTGGCCGAAGATTCACAGTTTGGTGGCCCAGAGGCTGGCCGAAGATTCACAGTTTGGTGGCCCAGAGGCTGGCCGAAGATTCACAGTTTGGTGGCCCAGAGGCTGGCCGAAGATTCACAGTTTGGTGGCCCAGAGGCTGGCCGAAGATTCACAGTTTGGTGGCCCAGAGGCTGGCCGAAGATTCACAGTTTGGTGGCCCAGAGGCTGGCCGAAGATTCACAGTTTGGTGGCCCAGAGGCTGGCCGAAGATTCACAGTTTGGTGGCCCAGAGGCTGGCCGAAGATTCACAGTTTGGTGGCCCAGAGGCTGGCCGAAGATTCACAGTTTGGTGGCCCAGAGGCTGGCCGAAGATTCACAGTTTGGTGGCCCAGAGGCTGGCCGAAGATTCACAGTTTGGTGGCCCAGAGGCTGGCCGAAGATTCACAGTTTGGTGGCCCAGTGGCTGGCCGAAGATTCACAGTTTGGTGGCCCAGTGGCTGGCCGAAGATTCACAGTTTGGTGGCCCAGAGGCTGGCCGAAGATTCACAGTTTGGTGGCCCAGAGGCTGGCCGAAGATTCACAGTTTGGTGGCCCAGAGGCTGGCCGAAGATTCACAGTTTGGTGGCCCAGAGGCTGGCCGAAGATTCACAGTTTGGTGGCCCAGAGGCTGGCCGAAGATTCACAGTTTGGTGGCCCAGAGGCTGGCCGAAGATTCACAGTTTGGTGGCCTAGAGGCTGGCCGAAGATTCACAGTTTGGTGGCCCAGAGGCTGGCCGAAGATTCACAGTTTGGTGGCCCAGAGGCTGGCCGAAGATTCACAGTTTGGTGGCCCAGAGGCTGGCCGAAGATTCACAGTTTGGTGGCCCAGTGGCTGGCCGAAGATTCACAGTTTGGTGGCCCAGTGGCTGGCCGAAGATTCACAGTTTGGTGGCCCAGTGGCTGGCCGAAGATTCACAGTTTGGTGGCCCAGTGGCTGGCCGAAGATTCACAGTTTGGTGGCCCAGAGGCTGGCCGAAGAAGCAGAGTTTGGTGGCCCAGAGGCTGGCCGAAGATTCACAGTTTGGTGGCCCAGACGCTGGCCGAAGATGCACAGTTTGGTGGCCCAGAGGCTGGCCGAAGAAGCAGAGTTTGGTGGCCCAGAGGCTGGCCGAAGATTCACAGTTTGGTGGCCCAGAGGCTGGCCGAAGATTCACAGTTTGGTGGCCCAGAGGCTGGCCGAAGAAGCAGAGTTTGGTGGCCCAGAGGCTGGCCGAAGATTCACAGTTTGGTGGCCCAGAGGCTGGCCGAAGATTCACAGTTTGGTGGCCCAGAGGCTGGCCGAAGATTCACAGTTTGGTGGCCCAGAGGCTGGCCGAAGATTCACAGTTTGGTGGCCCAGAGGCTGGCCGAAGATTCACAGTTTGGTGGCCCAGAGGCTGGCCGAAGATTCACAGTTTGGTGGCCCAGAGGCTGGCCGAAGATGCACAGTTTGGTGGCCCAGAGGCTGGCCGAAGATGCACAGTTTGGTGGCCCAGAGGCTGGCCGAAGATGCACAGTTTGGTGGCCCAGAGGCTGGCCGAAGATGCACAGTTTGGTGGCCCAGAGGCTGGCCGAAGATGCACAGTTTGGTGGCCCAGAGGCTGGCCGAAGATGCACAGTTTGGTGGCCCAGAGGCTGGCCGAAGATGCACAGTTTGGTGGCCCAGAGGCTGGCCGAAGATGCACAGTTTGGTGGCCCAGAGGCTGGCCGAAGATGCACAGTTTGGTGGCCCAGAGGCTGGCCGAAGATGCACAGTTTGGTGGCCCAGAGGCTGGCCGAAGATGCACAGTTTGGTGGCCCAGAGGCTGGCCGAAGATGCACAGTTTGGTGGCCCAGAGGCTGGCCGAAGATGCACAGTTTGGTGGCCCAGAGGCTGGCCGAAGATGCACAGTTTGGTGGCCCAGAGGCTGGCCGAAGATGCACAGTTTGGTGGCCCAGAGGCTGGCCGAAGATGCACAGTTTGGTGGCCCAGAGGCTGGCCGAAGATGCACAGTTTGGTGGCCCAGTGGCTGGCCGAAGATTCACAGTTTGGTGGCCCAGAGGCTGGCCGAAGATTCACAGTTTGGTGGCCCAGAGGCTGGCCGAAGATTCACAGTTTGGTGGCCCAGAGGCTGGCCGAAGATTCACAGTTTGGTGGCCTAGAGGCTGGCCGAAGATTCACAGTTTGGTGGCCCAGAGGCTGGCCGAAGATTCACAGTTTGGTGGCCCAGAGGCTGGCCGAAGATTCACAGTTTGGTGGCCCAGAGGCTGGCCGAAGATTCACAGTTTGGTGGCCCAGTGGCTGGCCGAAGATTCACAGTTTGGTGGCCCAGTGGCTGGCCGAAGATTCACAGTTTGGTGGCCCAGTGGCTGGCCGAAGATTCACAGTTTGGTGGCCCAGAGGCTGGCCGAAGAAGCAGAGTTTGGTGGCCCAGAGGCTGGCCGAAGATTCACAGTTTGGTGGCCCAGACGCTGGCCGAAGATTCACAGTTTGGTGGCCCAGAGGCTGGCCGAAGATTCACAGTTTGGTGGCCCAGAGGCTGGCCGAAGATTCACAGTTTGGTGGCCCAGAGGCTGGCCGAAGAAGCAGAGTTTGGTGGCCCAGAGGCTGGCCGAAGATTCACAGTTTGGTGGCCCAGAGGCTGGCCGAAGATTCACAGTTTGGTGGCCCAGAGGCTGGCCGAAGATTCACAGTTTGGTGGCCCAGAGGCTGGCCGAAGATGCACAGTTTGGTGGCCCAGAGGCTGGCCGAAGATGCACAGTTTGGTGGCCCAGAGGCTGGCCGAAGATGCACAGTTTGGTGGCCCAGAGGCTGGCCGAAGATGCACAGTTTGGTGGCCCAGAGGCTGGCCGAAGATGCACAGTTTGGTGGCCCAGAGGCTGGCCGAAGATGCACAGTTTGGTGGCCCAGAGGCTGGCCGAAGATGCACAGTTTGGTGGCCCAGAGGCTGGCCGAAGATGCACAGTTTGGTGGCCCAGAGGCTGGCCGAAGATGCACAGTTTGGTGGCCCAGAGGCTGGCCGAAGATGCACAGTTTGGTGGCCCAGAGGCTGGCCGAAGATGCACAGTTTGGTGGCCCAGAGGCTGGCCGAAGATGCACAGTTTGGTGGCCCAGAGGCTGGCCGAAGATGCACAGTTTGGTGGCCCAGAGGCTGGCCGAAGATGCACAGTTTGGTGGCCCAGAGGCTGGCCGAAGATGCACAGTTTGGTGGCCCAGAGGCTGGCCGAAGATGCACAGTTTGGTGGCCCAGAGGCTGGCCGAAGATGCACAGTTTGGTGGCCCAGAGGCTGGCCGAAGATGCACAGTTTGGTGGCCCAGAGGCTGGCCGAAGATGCACAGTTTGGTGGCCCAGTGGCTGGCCGAAGATGCAGAGTTTGGTGGCCCAGAGGTTGGCCGAAGAAGCAGAGTTTGGTGGCCCAGAGGCTGGCCGAAGAAGCAGAGTTTGGTGGCCCAGAGGCTGGCCGAAGAAGCAGAGTTTGGTGGCCCAGAGGCTGGCCGAAGAAGCAGAGTTTGGTGGCCCAGAGGCTGGCCGAAGATTCACAGTTTGGTGGCCCAGAGGCTGGCCGAAGAGTCACAGTTTGGTGGCCCAGAGGCTGGCCGAAGAGTCACAGTTTGGTGGCCCAGAGGCTGGCCGAAGAGTCACAGTTTGGTGGCCCAGAGGCTGGCCGAAGAGTCACAGTTTGGTGGCCCAGAGGCTGGCCGAAGAGTCACAGTTTGGTGGCCCAGAGGCTGGCCGAAGAGTCACAGTTTGGTGGCCGAATAGACTGGCCGAAGAGTCACAGTTTGGTGGCCGAATAGACTGGCCGAAGAGTCACAGTTTGGTGGCCGAATAGGCTGGCCGAAGAGTCACAGTTTGGTGGCCGAATAGGCTGGCCGAAGAGTCACAGTTTGGTGGCCGAATAGGCTGGCCGAAGAGTCACAGTTTGGTGGCCCAGAGGCTGGCCGAAGAGTCACAGTTTGGTGGCCCAGAGGCTGGCCGAAGAGTCACAGTTTGGTGGCCCAGAGGCTGGCCGAAGAGTCACAGTTTGGTGGCCCAGAGGCTGGCCGAAGAGTCACAGTTTGGTGGCCCAGAGGCTGGCCGAAGAGTCACAGTTTGGTGGCCCAGAGGCTGGCCGAAGAGTCACAGTTTGGTGGCCGAATAGACTGGCCGAATATTCAGAGGCTTGAGGACCACAGTTCGGTCGGCACAGGAATGGCACTGTCCAGAAACAGGCTTGAGGATTCAGCTCTGTTGGCAGAGAAATGCAGAGTGTTCACGAAGTTCGGGGGGGGGGGGGACTTCTTTTATCTGCCAAGCCTAAACAGAGTGACAAAATAAATAATAAGCATGACAAAGAATTTAGGTAGTTATAAAACATAACGTTGAACCGTATTTCTAATCATAAAATGGTTTATATTTACCTAGATTTTTCCTAGATGGTGGGCGAACCACTGATCTACGTTAAGATTCAGTGGTATCCTCGGCCGCAGATTGGTCGTACCTGCAAAAAAAATTGAAACGTGTCATTTTACGTGATGATTCAAACACAGAAAATTAAAATGCATGAACAGGGGTGGAATAGCATCTTAACATTTTGCTTAAAATTAATTTCAATTGAGGTATCGAGAATTTAAAAAAAATTATCTTTCCTACGTTTACTGTTTTAGCTTCAGTGGCATCAAATGAAAAATTGTACAAAATATTAAAGTGGAGCGATAGCATCAGAAGCAATATTAAAGGACATTTTTCAAAATTAAGGTTCTAATTATCAATTAAATAAAAGTTTGTAAATAGACAGTAATTTTACAGATGTCGAGACATTAGTTTTTTCTTAACTTTTTTGGAAATCGGGTCTTAGAGTTACAGGGGAGGCAGAATGCAGGGAAAAGTAATCTTTTAATTGATAGCTCTAATTATTATTTTACGTTTAATATATATTTTAGAATGCCCAGTAACATTAAAAATCATATTTCTGTGAAAAATAGTCATTTTTCTCTCAAACGAAGTTGCGAAATTTATTAAGCCTCTCTTCTTCCGTGGTAGATTACGTTCTGTAAATTCCGTCATTCAGAGAATCGCCAGAAAATTTCAATAATAAATTTCGCTTTATTATTTATTATTTTATTATATTTATTAGTATGTATGTATTTCGCTTTATAAGCAATATCTGTTATTAAATTAATCAACTATTGCTACTTTAAATCTCCGGTGTGACTTTGTGCTACCCGGATTAAAAAACCCCACTCATTTCGAAACAATCGTTGGTAGCACCTTGGGCATGAGAGGGTCCATTGCGTTGTTTTCGCAAGCCAAGAGTTAACATCCGAAAATATCGCCAAAAGTCACTATTTACAATCAACCTTTATTATTTTTATCATTTCAGTGATTAAGCGCGTAGTTTGATTGCACTTCTTAAATTTGTGTTTTAATTACATTTTATTAATGGATTGTTTAATGGGTGATTGCAAAACAAGCTGGAAACAAATGCTGAGCTATTTCTATTCATTTAAGCGCAAACGACTTACCTCTCGTAATCGCGAGAGACGGATTCAAAAAATTGATTCTAAAAATAACTAAAATCTAATAAATTGCGATACAGTTTTCAAAAAATTGCATTTGAAAGTACAGTAGAACCACGATTTTCCGAAGTCATTGGGATCGACCCTCTTTCGGAAAATCTAAATAAATTTTCGGATAATCGAGAAGGCTTCCATTTTAAGATTAAGGAGAAATATATGCAACATTTCTTATTATGGCAACAAGTGCTTAATAAGTATAAAGCATTAGCAAAATAGAAATAAGAATAAATTACTTGTACTTTAATTTCAAAATTTAAATTCTTTTTACATAAATCACAAGGGTTTGAAAAAAGGTTTTGTTTGTCGCAGTTTCGATTGCTTTTAGCTTTGAAGCTCCATCACGGATTTTTTTAATATTATTAGATCACCCGTATCACTGTCTTTCTGCTGCTCCAGCCATGCCAAACCTTTTGCAAAACATTCAAAAGCTTCAGAATGGCTAATTTGTAAGTTTTCTTCGTTCCACTCCGCAGCTTACGGGAGCTCCATTTAAATTCAAAGAAACTCTAAGAAAAGGGATTGAAAATATTTATATGTACTCGGAGTTCGGAAAGGACCGTTTGCACACAAGGAATAGGATAGTTTATAAAAGCTGTAAAAGTGGATTTCGGTTAAAAGAGTTTCGGAAAAAAGAGGTTCTACTTTACTTTTTTTTTTAAATAATGTATGTATGTACAGAAATGAATGTATAGAAATTTTAAAAAATGCAATAATATTTAAATTTATCAAAATGATATCAGTGTTACGGACAGACACATTTGTCCTGTATAAAATAGAACTTCTCCGAAAAGTTTGCAACTGGCAAAAAAACTCGCCTTAAAACAATTTTTGATAATTTTTACTTTTTTCTATCTGCAATAGAAGCGCTGTCATAGCCATTTTTGTGCCATTTTGAATAGTGTATGAGGTTATGCGTAGAATTGAACCCATTTTTGTGTATTATTTTGGTCATGGGAAGAAGGTCCTCCTTGAATGTGGAAAGATTCCGCCGGAAGGGGGTGCTGTCAGAGATTGAATCGTGTTTCGCAGTTCTATGGTACATCAGTGGCTCGTGAATCGACGGGAACTTAACATCCTGATAAACTGGCTATTCGCAACTATTTGTGATTTTAATGAATATCGTGATGAACTCGTTTTGACACTCTCATTCACATTGACTGAAGCAGAAATTTAAGATCAAAGTCGAGATAGCGTTGAACTCATAAAAATGTGACATCTGTAACACTATTTTTAAGTATTAAAACATAGGAGATAGAAAGTTTTGGGATTGGCACATCCAACTAGTTAAAAGTATTTTAATAATTTTAATTTTCAAAATAATTTAAATATTTTAAGCTTTATTTTAAGATATGAAACTTAAGATGCTATTTTAGCTTAAAAGACAGAAAAGAATACATACGTCCTTGTCCACGTTGCCAGATCCGTGGCTGCTCTGCAGCATGAGCAGGCGCCGGAGGGATAAAGGCGCCCGCTCGTGGACCTAGGATTCTGCGGGCTCGAGGAGATCTAGGACGACGAGGAGCTCTCTGGCGACGTCCACCTCGACGGCCGTTGTCGCTGTCGCCGTCGTCATCACCACCGTCGTCTCCCGGTGGATCAGTGCCCACTGGCAGAATGGGAGACGGCAACGATATGGGAGATACTACAGCGGCCACTGAAAAAAAAGACAAAAAATGGATTTTTTTCTTTCTAACTTCATGGTTATAAATAATACTAACAATACAAAGTTAACATATACTGCACCCTAAAATACAATAAATAGACACCACCTTGCTTAAGGGTACACAAAACGCGAACTTTAATAAGTTAAATTCTACGTTTCGAGCAGTTTCTACAGTTGGGAAATGGGATAGTTAAATGACTAAAAGCTCAGAGAGGAAGGCTTCCTGTGAGAGATAATTTGTCGAACATTGACTAAAGATACGAAATCAAAAATGTAGTGGTGCCATCCAGTGAAAATAAATACTTATTAATGAAGTGAGTCCAAATCAAATATTCGATTGAAGAAACCACGAGGGTCGCCCTCTACGCATGAGGGCCCATTCAACTAAGTTTTCATTCCAGTTTTTAAGTTTAAATTGAAATAGCCCTCGTTGTTTCTTCAATCGAACTTTTGCATAATAAATGCAAATAAGCATTTATTTTCACTGGATGGCACCACTACACTTTTGTTTTCATATCTTTAGTCAATGTTCGACAAATTGTCTCTCACACGGGAAGCCTTCATCTCTGAGCTTTTAGCCATTTAACCACCCTATTTCCCTGCTGCTGATCGAAAAGTAGAATTTAACTTTCAACTTATTGTTTTGCGTACCGTTAAGCAAGGTGGTGTGTCTTAATATAAAGTTATTCCCACATTTTTGGAACGATTTTGACTGCCTCTCACTTAAAAGAAATAGAATCTACAGAGTATTTAAAATTTTATGCCAGCAGTTTAAATTGAATTTAATTACATTATTTTATTGCATAATATTTATTTGTTCCTTTAAGTAGTACAGTAGAACCTCGATTATCCGAAGTAATTGGGACAGACCCTCTTTCAGAAAATCGAAATTTTCGGATCATCGAGAATGCTTCCATTTTAAGATTAAGGAGAAATAGATGCACTATTTCTTATTATGGTGAAAAGTGCTTCATAAAAATAAAGCAATAGCAAAAAGGAAACAAAAATAAATTATCTGAATTTTAATTTTGAAATTAAGTACCTTTAACATGTAACATGCTTTGTTTGTCGCACTTCCGATTGCTTTTGTTTTAAAGCTCTATCACGTAGTTTTTTAATATTATTAGTTCACCAGTATCGAAGTCTTTCTGCTGCTTCAGCCATGCCAAACCTTTTTCAAAACATTCCAAAGCTTCAGAATGGCTAATTTGTTCGTTTTCTTCATTCCACTCTGCAGCTTACAGGAGCTCAAGTTAAATTCAAAGGAACTCAAAGAAAGGGGATCGAAAGTATTTATATGTACTCGTAGTTCGGAAAGGACCGCTTGTACACAAGGAATATAATAGTGTAAAAAAAAAATTAAAATGGATTTTGCACACAAGGAATGTGATAGTAAAAGAAAAAAAAAGCGCTTTAAAAATGGATTTCGGTTAACCGAGAGTTTCGATTAAAAGAGTTTCGGATTAAAAAAGTTCTACTGTATATGTTTCTTTTGATTTAATAAAACAATTCGTAAAAACACAAATTTTTATATTTGTTTTTATTGTGATAGCTATAAATTTCAATAGGTTTAAAATAGTGTGTGTTTATAATAGTGTGTGTAAAATAGTTTGCTGTGTGTTTTACACAGCATTCGATAGGATGCTTCCATTTTAAGATTAAGGAAAATATACGCAATATTTATTACTATGTAACAAGTGCTTCATAAAAATAAAGCAATAGCAAAATCGAAACAAGAATAAATTACCTGAATTTTAATTTTGAAATTAAGTTCCTTTTACATATTTCATAAGGGTTTGAAACAATGTTTTGTTTGTCACCTTTTCGATTGACTTGGCTTTGAAACTATCACGAAATTTTTAAATATTAGTAGTTAACCAGTATCAGTCTTTCTGCTGCTCAAGCCAAACTAAACATTTTTCAAAACATTCAAAAGTTTCAGAATTGCTAATTTGTTCGTTTTCTTCGTTCCACTCCGCAGCTTACAGGAGCTCAAGTTAAATTCAAAGGAATTCTAAGAAAGGAGGTCGAAAATATTTATATGTACTTGTGGTTCAGAAAGGGCCGCTTGCACACAAGGATCGTTTCAATTCAAAATGGATTTTGCACACAAGGAATTTGATAGTAAAATAAGAAAAAAGCTTTAAAAATGGATTTCGGTTAACCGAGAGTTCGGATAAAAGGGGTTCTACTTTATATGTAAGAGGGAATAGAGCACAACGGGTTTGTACCTGTGACGGTGGGGGGTGGCGTCGTGCTACGCCGCCTTTTACAGCTGCCAGAGTCCGATGATGATCGTTTCCGCGGCGGCGTAGTCGTAGGAGTGCAGATCACATCAGGAGTGTCAGCAACATCCTCTGGGCTCTGAAAATACAATTAGAATACTTTACTTTTCAAATTAAAATTATTTCGATGCATCAACCATTGAAAATGACATTCTCAAATGGCATGGTTAATAAAATACAGTCGAACACGTTTAAGGACTCTTAAAATTGGAAAAAATGAAATTAAATTTAAAAAAAAAAACCCGATTGCAAAAAAAGCGAACTCATTCATCATTTCTCAGCAATGTGAAACTATTTTTTGTTATATTACAATACCTATTTTTTTTTATATTTACTTGTACTGATGACTTTTAAGTTGCGTTGAATGGTTAGTTCCTATCTATAAACACTGTCTGGATGAGGCCTATAGATGTCTAGGATGGTTAGAGTTGCAGTAAAGCTAGAGATCCTACCGACACAACGTCCAGGTCGTGTGATATTTAAACGGAGCTTCTGACTGTAAAAGAGTCAATGAAACATAGTCTTCATTTTGAAAGACCTGTCCAATGACAGGCCACTCAATACGGTGAGTAAACATTTTTTTCGTCTCTACCGCCATTTTGAATTTATAAAAACAAAACCTAGCCTATAACCATCGGACGGTTAAGACGAATCGATAGAGACCTCATTCATTAAAATCCATCTAGCAGTTGGGATGTTTCCAGGGTATAAAGAAATCCACATACCCAGATACGCGTGAAACACATAACCCTTCTTTTCAGTCGGGTAAAAAAGACCCTTTTTAACATTTAATATCTTAAAATGCATTTGATTTTAAGTCAATTTTAATTGGGATGAAAGATGTTCTGTCGAAAGTATGTTCTTTCGTTTCAAATATTTACAAAAATGCAAGATGCAGAATTAGTATTTATAGAGGGCTCCAAATTACCAGACATTGGAGGAGCAGAAAATCGGCATAACAGATGACGTGCAGGATTACAAAATAAATCTTGCAACTAGAATGAAAATTTGGATGCCTACTTGCACTTCAGATTATAATAATGACCCTGAACCTAAATAAATTTGAATTTAAAGCATTTTTATATTTTTAATAAAAGTTGTATTGAGCTGATGCAAAATTTAAAAAATTTCATCACTATAATCACCTAAATATATATATATATTTTTTTTAAACAATAAAAGGTAAATTTTAGGTTCACCTTACAGACTAACATGAAACATATGTTTAATAAATTTCATGAAAAAATATTCATAAGTTTGAGATATCGTGCAATTAGTCCCAAAAACGTCATTTGAAGAAAAATGACTTCAAAGTTTCGGAAACGCCGCTTCAGCTAGGGAAAGAGTATCATTCTAAAAGCCATAACTTCTGTTCTAATGGGAATTTCAAGGAAACCATTATATCAAAATGTTCAGAAAAGATAGGATACATCTATAAAAAAATTACGTAAATTTTAAAGTTTTAAGAGTCCTGAGACCCCTTAATGCATCTTTATCCTTTAAACTCTATTAAGCCTTTGTATGAGCGCGTTGCCCATCGGAAATCTACGCAAAAGTTGACAGTGAGCTTAAAAAAAAAAAGACTATTTTGTTTATTGCTGATATCTTCCAATACAGCACGCCAAAGTTTTATGGATCCTACGACGAGCATCGTTATTGCTAAGAAGCAATTTTTATTTATTTTAACAGGCTTAAAATGTATTCGATTTAGACGTTTCTAATTTTTATTAAACGAATTCGACTGCATTTCCCTTTTTCCCCACATAAGGGTAAAAAATAGCACATTTTCTGCAAACTTACGCCTCTTCTGAGAATTTCGGGAGAATGCTGACAACTCCGCTTCGAGCCAGAACTGCCTGCAACAACAACAAAAAACACTAAGTACAACTGTGGAGTATTTTTAAACATTGAGCATAACATAACAAATACTTAATAAAATTTTTACCAGAATATTTGTTATACATAAAACACGTTTAAAAAATGTGCTACTGTGAGATTTCTTTCAAAATCTGTTATTAAGTTAGCACGTTTTTTTACACAAGGGTGGATCCAGCTCATCCAGCTCATCGGAGGGGGGTGGGGGGTGGGGGGATCATCACTTTGAGATTTCTTTAATATGGAAAGCTATTCCCCAATTCAAATTAACTACTTTTCTGATTCTTTCGCGAAGTCATTTTCATTGATAAACACAAATTTGTATTAATATTCCTAAAAATATCAAATTTACCGACTTTGTTCAGATACCAAGAAATTAAAGCTTCCCATTTTCTTAAAGGTAACTAAACCGTACACATTGGCAGCTATGTGATTTTATTAGTGTCATGAAAATAGCAGGTGTAGTCTCTTCTTTCTGCTCAAAGTTTTTTTTTTTTTTTTTTTTTTTTTTTTTTTTTTTCCCCCCAATCAAACTTATACCTTTGGAACGGATCATTATCTTCTGATCAAATGATGGTTTCCACTATTATGTAACAGCCATTATAAATGAAATGTTAGGTGAAGATGAAAGAGCAGTTGCAAAAAGTTAGAATTTGATTTTCTGGTCAGAATGGGTGTGTGTGTGTGGGGGGGGGGGGGGGATGGCAATATATATATATATTTAATCAATACAATTCAAATTAATCAATTTCAATTTTAGAAATGTAAATTCAGCCAAATAGCTAAGAATTTCCTTGGAATTTTTTTATTCATGATGTAACGAATTTAACAGTTAATGTTATTTATTTATAATTCTTTTGTTGCCTCTTTACAAAAAAAAAAAAAATAATAATAATAATAATAATATAATTCTTTTGAAATGCATAAGTATCGTCTACGTACATTTTTTCACATAAGAATAAATTGTGTATTTGAATTCTTAATACTGAAAAATACTTTTATTTTTCACAATATTTTTTTTATAGAATAACCTTAAAAAATTTATGGTACTTCTTAGTTATCCCGTCGACCAATTTCGCCAAATTATATAAATACATATTATTTATAATATGCATATAATATAATATTTATAATATTATATACATATTTATAATATGCATATAATATAATATTTATAATATTATATACATATTTATAATATGCATATAATATAATATTTATAATATTATATACATATTTATAATATGCATATAATATAATATTTATAATATTATATACATATTTATAATATGCATATAATATAATATTTATAATATTATATACATATTTATAATATGCATATAATATAATATTTATAATATTATATACATATTTATAATATGCATATAATATATATAATATATACATATTTATAATATGCATATAATATAATATTTATAATATTATAGGTTATATAATGTATTATTATAACTGTGAAAAAAATATTTTTCACAGTTATACAACCGCCGCGGCGAGCGGTCCCTCTTCGTCCGCAGCCCTTCCTCCTTCTACTCTAGTCCGACTCTTTTGCGGAAGCAAGGTTCGTAGTTCCCCATTCGCGTCCCGAGTGAAAGACACTCCAGCGAAAGCCAGATTGAAAAAATCAAAAATTTAAACCGGACAAATTTAAAAGGGAAATTACACAAAGACACCGAAGAGCAGCAAGGCAGGGTTCGGGGCGATGAAGCTACCGATCGACTCCAAGCTACTTCGAGCTTATTATTACTCTATGTATGTAAATAACTGAATTTTCACAAATTTTAATTCATTAAAAATAGGCTATTAATTTTCATAAAAAAAGGTATTTTAAAAATTTCATAAAAGAAATCGTGAAACTATTTAATGAATCATGATTCTATCTGTAATGATTCACTCCATGATTTATTTTTTCTTCTGGAAATAGACGTGTTTCATTTTTTATTTCCAAAAATGCATCCGTAATGGAAAAAACATGTAAAATAAATTAAAATAATAAATTTTTTAAGGTTATTCTATAAAAAAAAATATTGTGCAAATCTACAGATCCTAATTTATTTTTATGCTTAATTTCAAGTCAAAATACTGAATAGTTTATGTGTAAAGTGTACGACAAAATGTAATTTGTGTAGCCTCGTAGAGGATTCGCTTCGCTCAACCTAATAAATAAAACTATGCACCGAATTTTATATATTTGAAAATAAAAGGGAGAAAAAAAAATATTTTCTATTTTTTTTTTAAATTTTGAGCATTTTTATTTTACAGACATAAGGACCGAAAGTAATAGGGACCATCAGGTCAAGTTGTCACTTAATAAAGTGGACTTACTCGAAGACATTTGGTGGACGGCTCTCCTCTTCGCCCGAACCGGTGTACCAGTTCGTTCTGTTCGAGGAGAAGGGGGAGGCGAGTCGCTGCCAACCTCGTCCTCCCAGTCAGGCGCGTTCGTCTGGAGCCTGAAAAATAAATTAAAAAAACAGTTGAGCCCAAATTTCTTTCATAATTACAAAAGGAGAGCGAGAGAAAACATTTTTTGCATCTATACTATAACCAAAACATTGACAGTGGCTCCCAAAAGTGGATTAGAGACATTTTTTTACGAACGCTCTATCAAGCTTTCGTTTTTTTTTTTTTTTTTTTTTTTATATATATATATAAACATATATATTCACATGAGAAGAACATTCTGCATTTTTTTTTCAGATATTTCTGAGTAGGGAGACTTCCTTGTAAGTACTATTTTAACAAACTAGTACACTATTTACTAATATATCGAGATTTTTTTTTTTAAAGAGTAATGAATAACATTTGTTATTTTTTTGATTATTTATTTCTTCTAAATGAATTTTTACTATGTTTTAAAATATTTTACATAGTTTTGTTAAGATATAGATCTTATTAACCTTTAAATGCCTGATTTTTCAAAATTCATTTTAAAAATGTTTTTCGGCTTCCATTTTTTAAATAAATCATGGGAAAAATACTTTTAAAAAATCATATTTTATTTTAAGTGTGGTTTACGGCTAGAAAACTGTTCGTTACTCATCGGCAATACTGGTCTTCAATTAAAAAAATACTTTTACTTGATAAAATTTTATAATATTAAACACATAAGAATTTTAAGAACTATGAAAAGAAATAAATTTTACATGCTTACTGCAGAACAAAATAGGGTATTTCGCAAGCTTCCAAACAAAACAAAAAGAACACGTAGCAAAAATTGAAAAAATAAATTTATCTTTATTTTTAAACAACACAAGTGTTGTCATCTCATACTGAAAATCAATTTAATAATATTTTCAGAATGTATTTTATTGCCAACATTAGGCATCATAGCTTCAATATTATTCTAATAGTATTTTAAAAGCCTAAATTGGGTATGTTGCCGAAAGGCTACACTCTGCATTTAAGGGTTAAATACCCATTTTAATGAATGGATAGAGCGCTATTTCATTGAAATTCATAAGTGTACGAACACTTTTGGGAGCCCCTGTAGTTTCTGCGGAAATATTCCCCCACACAGGATAACACTTCACGATCCGATTGATTTGAGCTTAACCCTTTCGCTACTGGCCTGAGGACTTTCTTCGCAAGATTTTTTTTTTTTTTTTTTTTTTTTTAGACGCTTATTTTAATTAAAAATTTTTACAAATTCTGTGCATCTCGAATCATTTTCCTACCAAAAGCATTTAGAAATCAAATACCGACAGATGATAATTTTTTTTTTAAAGCGAAATTTCACATACAAATTTTTGAATGATCTCACCGAGGTAGGCTTTTTAAAAATACTCTAATTTTGATATAATTTATTATCTGAAGCAGCTAAATATATTTTTTATTTTGTTCAATAAACTAGAAACTTTGCTACTCCAGCCTTGAATATCATAGTAAGTTTAAATCACAGTTGAAGTTTATACCAACAGGCCGAAAAATGTCCAGACCTGGAATCGAACCTGGATACTTACTGGGCGTGCCCTGTCATTGCTTTACCTGTTAAGCTATCCGGACGATACCTGGCTGAAATAATTCACTCTTATTTGTTGGAGATGGCTGCCCACTGCATCGCTAGTTTCATTCATCCGAGCTACAACTATAGCATTTACATGATGAAAGTGCGTTTTAACACGGAAATTCCTGCTATTTAAAGAGATTCAGAAGTATTTTCAGGAGGCATTAGTTTTTTTTTTTTTTTTTTTCCTTCCTTTTAAGATTTTTGAAGTCGAACAGCCTTAGCACTTAAGAAAGCGTTAGTTTCAGTAAAAACTATACTTCGGTTTAGAATTCAGATTTACATTAACCCTTTCACCACCAGCATACAAAAAAGAAATAAAAATTATGAAGCTTTTTACTTATATTGCAGATGTGCAACAGAAGAAAAAATTGACGTATTATATGAAAAATGTGTGATTTTTTTCATTATTTTTCCAGTGTGAAAAAAACATTTCAGAGAATCCTATATAGTTTTTTTTTTTTTTTTTTTTTAAGCAAAATAAAAAATCGCGCTTTTAAGAGTTGTAACGTTATCAACTTTTCACTATATTATTCGTATTTCATGCAAAATGAGTTTTTTTTTTTCTAATTGGGCATGAGCAAAAGGCAAAACAACTCGTGACACCCTTTTTTCGCCCTTCTGCAGGCAAATTTCACCATTTTTTTTTGGGGGGGGGGGGGGGGACAGATTGTACGCGATGAGGGTATTGATTGTACAATCAGCGCTTAATTTGTGCCGAAGCCCAGCTCCGGTACTTCTGTTTCCAGTAAATATTTAAACATGGGTCGGAATTCACCGGACCTCATAAATACAGGGCCCCGGAGCCCAGTACGATAGCACTTCCGAAAAACCGAAGCCTAAATGACCATTTCCTTTTCCTCCTTTTTTTTAATCAAAAAAACTATGTGACGTAATGTGTCGCTGGAGATGAAACGCACTCAATTTTTGTATCTGTGTTTGGGCTTGGACTGGTTCGAGCTCAGTCTGTAGTACATTCAGAATTTTATTTATTCATGTATAGAAATAAACTTTTCCTCGTTCAGAATTACATATTATATTCTATTTCAAATCATTTTAATGCTATTTTGATCAGAAATTTGTGTTTTTTCTATTCTAGTGATATTTGCAAATTTATGTCTGGAATGGATGGCGGAGACCTGTTGATACAGATATCCGAATCACAATCCTTACCCTACTTAATGGCAGAATTCTGCAATTAATCAACATTAAAATTAGGTAAAGGTTTCTATTTGGAAGGAGTGATAACTAAAAAGTGGAATAGTTGAAAGCTAGGCTGATACTTAAATTTTTTTTTTCTTTTACAAAATAAAAACTTTAAATTTTGCAAATAATGTATGAAATATAAATACAGTGAAATACGTTAAACACGAGAAATCGGTTAACACGAAATGATAGAGCGGCCCGGACGCGACATTACAATCCAACAAAACTTGAAGGGGGAATTGGCAGCTTTTGGCACATTTGTTGGTGGAGCGAAACCAGTTCTTTTAGGGAGGAGAAATGCATCGTAGTTCTTCGTATCCTGTGATACTGTACTGTGTAATGTATTGTGAAATGCTTTGGAAATAGAAAATTGCTCTTCTGTACCTAAAACAAATGATAAATTTTACCACTTTTTAAGATAATTTATAATTCTGGGGTTTTTTTTATGCAAATAAATGATTTAATTTATATAGATTTTTCTAATCTTTTCCCATTTTAATGTTTTTATTGCACATTGTTATTAGTTTTTACTACACCTGTAATATATTTTGCTAAAATTTCCTAAAACTTTAGTACTTTGTTAAGTCTACGATTTTAGAAAAACGAAGAAACGGTGTAAATTTTATAAAAATGTTGCAAAGTGGGTTTTGCTGATAAAGCAAATACAAATATATATATATATATATAAATAAAATAAAATAAAATGAAATAAAATAAAAAATAAAATGGACTATTTAATAAAAAGTTTGATTATTTAGTTGTTAAAAGTTAAATTGCCTCAGGAAAGATGTTGTGAACCTCATATTTAGTACGTATATCAAAAATGAAACTTTATTAATTGTACTGTAAGAATTGTTAACATAAACAAAACACTTACGAATTTTGTATGTACCGTCAGAGGTGGTAGGAAACCCCTGCTCGGCAAAAAAAAAAAAAAAAATATTATCATCATTTAAAGACCAACTATTAAAAAAGTATCAAATGTACAAACTGAACTGAAAAAAAAAAGTTTCTTTTGAATTTGAATAAAAACACATGAATAATTTTGTAATGTATAATACTTTTTTGTTAAAGGTATATTCTAAATTAAAATGCATAGCTAAATTCAGTATTTTGTGTGATTATCAAATTTCTAAACCTTGTAGAATAGCAATCTTTTAATTATTTTCAGACCCATAAATTAGTGTTTTCTTAAAAAAAATACAGTGAATCAATTTAAACAATGTTGATAAATACATTGTAAGCTAATAATGAAATATCACTACAAAATTAAAATCAATATTTGAGATAATCTGATAGAGCAGGGACAATATAACTTTTTGTAACTAGAAAACATAATTATTGCATTCACAAAAAAAAGGATACCCTCCCCCCCCTTTTTTTTAACATTATAAATTAGATTTGTACATTCGATAACTTAAGGCTCTTCTTAACTGCTCTGCTCAACAAGCGCAAAACGTTTTGACTCATTTACAAATTAATTTTTAACGGAAAGATACAAAACTCGAAGCCTGGCCATGTAAGCAATTTGGAATTCAACTGTTTTTTACATTTTTTCCTGAATCAATTACCTATTGAGTTATAAGCGACTTCGATCACGTGACAAACACGTTTTTAGCCGCTCTTGAGTGCTTTTTCTTCCTTCGCGCGGAAATTCGGTTAAAAACGCCCACTTTGCCAATATATTCTGAAAGATCTATTGCGTTTGTAAAAAAAAAGCGGGGGGGAACAACTTAATTACATAGTTTTTGAACAACAACACCAGCTAGTTTCATGCATTTTCGAACAAAAGTAAATTAAAACTTATGTCAGAAAGTTGCCCTTATTTGAGAACACCCTTAAGGGACAGAATATATATGAATATATATATATTGTAATTCTATGATAAAAATATTTAATGGCTCTGTAATTTAACTCTTTATGTCTCAAATGATGAATTCATGAAAATTTCATCTTCTAAAGCCTTTTTCGTGAATTTTTGAAACTACATTAGAAGATTTGCACAATCATTTAATACATTTTAGAAGGATTTTGCCATTAAAATTTATTAATAAAATTTGAATTTATAGGGATTTTGTGAAATATTTATAACTCCACTCAAATCTTTTATTTAAAATATTTTTTTCGGTATTTTGTAGAATTAGGTACAGATATAATGTTCTTACAATAGAAATATAGAAATATTTTCGAACTGAAACTTTTCTCCCCCAGTCATTCAACGTCAAGAAAGCTGAAAAGACGCATAAGGCAAAAGAAATCATCCTTTTAAAAGTATTTTTGTTTTGTGCAACCTATAGTGCTTTTGAACAAGATAAAGTAAAGAATCTATAACTCATTCTAAACTGTACTACTACTAATCGATGCATGAAAATAATTTTATAACAAGTTATTTTATTGGTACATATAAGTACCGTCAGTACATAAAGGGTTAAAATCCATTCATTTATTCTTTCATGACATAGAATGTTTAACATTTAAAGAAAATGTTATTGAAGCGCTGCTGTCATTATGTTTTCTCAAATATTTATTTTTTAGATTTACTTTTTATAATTTTTATAATCAACTTATTTTATTCAAAATTGTATGATATCTTAAAGTGAAAGTGCTCTAATGGTTGATCACGTGTACTCTTTTTACATTCGTTTCATGTATGAGTCAATAAATAAGAGCAAATTAAAAAAGAAAATGTTTAATAATTAAGAATAAAAAAATGAACTTTGAATATCAGCTGTTGAAACATTTAGCAATAATCTAAATATTGTTTTCGTATGTACGATAGAGCTTAGATGATAAACGGAGTTATCTAATTTAGAAAAATTTAATATTACTTTTGGATACTCTCTAAAATGTTATTATTTCTTTTAAAATATAGCTTTGAAAATTCGCTATTGTTAACATACATATTGTGGTTATTTTTTAATTTCCCTTTAATTAATAAATGAACAAATGTGTTTTTCTATTTAAACTAAATAATTCAGAAAAAAATTCTTTTAATTTTTTAACAAATCATTAATGAACATGCAATCATAAAAACATAAGTCAGCATATCATGCCATTTTAGCGGGTAATAACTCATGTCATTCTTTAAAACGCAATAGATATAGCTATAACATAGCACATATACAATACAGAACATGCACTTAAAAAAAAAAAAAAAAAAAAAAAACAATGACAAACATCTTATGTAGAGTAGGCGATTTTTATAAACCTTGAAAATAGCTTTTATAAACATTGAAATAACACATTTCATAAGTGTTTTACATTTTTATTCGGACATTTGTAATCATATGTTGCTCATAGAACTTAATTGCTTTAGCACATCGCACCCCCCCCCCCCGAAAGTTAATCCCGTTTCTTCGTTCACAGCATCCTCTTCCACAAACAAGATGAATTGAATTGAAACAGTCCCCCTCCCTTTCCTGTAAACAAATGGGTTACTGGGGTAAGGGTAGAAAGTGAAGATTTCAGCGCTCTTGGCTCATTGTGTTTTATCTCGCCAAACCCTTCAAGTTTTGTTGGTTTGTAATCTAGCGGCCCGACAGTATAACCATGCAATTTAATACATTTTGGTTCTTTTAACACGAAAAAAAATTCGCTTTCGAGGTAGTTAGTTTAAGCTGAAATGGGTGAATTTTGGGTGAAAATCAGAGAATTTCGTGTTTTTTGTAAATTAGCTCGTGTTTTATGAGCAAAATGGACTGAGAAATCGTTGCGAAAACAAACTGCTGTTTCGCTTCAAGTGAAGATGAAGCTGCTTAATGCAGTGGATGAAACGAAAACCTAAATCACATTTAGAGACAGCTTAACTTATTGCGTTCAAAAACAAGCTAGATCTCAGAATGTTGAAAAAAGATCCGATTTTTTCCGCCAAAAACAATATTTTGTTTACTTGCTTTTTATCCTAATGGTTGCAACTTACTAGTAGTTTAACAAGAAATCGAAATAAAATTGGATGACGTCGAAAATATTTGCGAGTTTTGTTCTTTTTAGCCCCCGGTACGGTATGCTATTTCTTTCTTCCAGCTTATTTTGTGTATTTCAAAAAATAATGTTATCTTACAGAAACCAGCCGTAAAACAAAGCGGTACGATTCAATACTCTATAGCAATTTTTTAAACTTCTAAGCGTCGCACATTTTCAATCTTTAGACTGTCGTACTGGAAAAAAAATTCTTTTAAATGAATTTTGTTTGAAAACTGCATCTCCATTTATTTTTGAATTTTTTTTTTTTTGTAGTTTTTAGAGCCATTTGCTTCATATTGGCAACGGACGTACTCCCTTTCTGTAGAAAGTAAAGGGAAAATATTTCTAAAATAGTAATTATATATTTTTGTTGCCATTTTCTCATAACAACCGAAAGAAAATGTCATTAAAATACGTGCTATTTTGAAAAAAATATAAACGAATGATTTCTGTTAAAACAATGGAGCTATTATAAACTCTATTTAATTTTAAGTATCTATGAATCATGAGATAGACGGCTTTTTTTTCTTGTCCATTTTCTTGAATGACGGCCTCTTTTTGCTGCATTTGTGCATTATTTCGCGATCGTGATGTGCTATGCCTGTTTTACTGTAGATGTTTAAGAGTAGATCGTCCAAGTGGAATTATTAAGCGGATGCAAATGACGTCATTTTACATAAAATAAAACGTATGCTTTAAGTCTTAAAATCGAAATATGTTTTGTACTGCAGTAGTCCCGCTTAACCGAGTTATTTTCTTCTGATGGACGGATGGCTTCTATTATTATGAAACAGCCATTGTAAATGAAGTGTTAGGTGAAGGTGAAAGAGCAGCCGTAAAAAGTTAGAACTGTGATTTTCTGGTCAGAAGGGGGGAAAAAATGGCCATAATTTTTTTTTTTTCAAAAAAAAAAAAATTATGGCCATTTTTCCCCCCATTCTGACTTGAAAATCAGAGTTCTAACTTTTGACGGCTGCTCTTTCACCTTCACCTAACACTTCATTTACAATGGCTGTTTCAAGAATCGAAGCCATCAGAAGAAAATGAAGTAACGGGGGCGACACTCCATTCTGAAAAAGCAGAATTCTTGTTCTCTAGTTTTAAGAATATTTTAACGAGAAAAATGTTTTCGGTCCCCTATCGTGTTGAACGTATTTCACTGTATGCAGATTGGAGTGACGAGACAGGGTGTTAGTATACCGCAGAGTATTGGGGATACGGTAGAATTTTCTTTTTTTTTTTTTTTTGGTTAGGAATTCTAAGACGACGCATCTCAAACTCTTACCATTGCCTCATCCTCCTGTTCTGTTGCTCCAGACCCGCCCTGTGAGTCAAGCACTCCTTGAGGTCTCCCGACAGCTGGTTGATCTGACGCTAATAGGGAACAGAAAAACATACATTGAACAGATGCAAAAATTATTAAAATACATAACACGGATGCAAATCGGACTGTTTCTTAATATATATATATATATATACAGTAGCCTCTCTCTTAACCGGTCTCCTATTAACCGGAACTCCGTTTTAACCGGCCAACATTTCCCCCCCAACATCATCAAAATTCAGAAAGGAAAATTTCGGTTCTCATTTCTTTAGGGTTCATGAACTCAAATTTACATAATGTAGAATAATTTCAACTTCTTATAAAGGTATGGGACAAGATTTTCAACACTATCATTTGTATTCAATAGTGTTCATTATGGGTTGTGAGGGATCATTTTTATATCAATTCAGTTCATTACAACTAGTACTCATTTTACAAAATATAGAAAATAGGTGCTTTTTTAATACTGTACACATTAAACTAAATGCATCTTACGCATTTAATTAAATAGGCAGTTACTTTTTTTTTAGCCCCCGGGTACGCTATTTTTTTCTCCCAGCTTATTTTGTCTCCAATAAATAACGTTACCTTATATACGCCAGCCGTAAAAAAAAAAAAAAAAACTGTTTCATTGTGACTTAAATACTCTACAGCATTTTTTAAAACTTCTAAGCATCGCACATTTTCAATGTTTATACCGTCGTATTGGGAAAACAAAGGACTTTTTAATGCAATTTGTTTGAAAACTGCATCTCCATTTGTTTGAAATATTCTTCTTTTTTTGTGGTTTTTAGCAACATTTGTTTCATTTTGGCAACTCAAGTACTCCATTTCTATAGAAAGTAAAGAAAAAATTGTTGAAAAATAGCAATTATATCTTTTTGTTGCCATTTTCTCATAAAATTAAAAAAAAAAATTAAAATACGTGCTATTTTGAGAAAAATATAAATGAAGGATTTATGATAAAACACGGAGCTATTATAAACTATATTTAATTTTAAGTATCTATATTAATGCAAATGACGTCATTTTAGATAAAGTAAAAGCGTGTGCTTTAAGTCTTAAAACTGATATATGTTTTGAAGTAAAGTAGATTTATCCGAGTCCCGCTTAACCGAGTTATTGTCTTCTGATGGACTGTTGGTTTCTATTATTATGAAACAGCCATTATAAATGTTGGTTAGGTGAAGGTGAAAGAGCAGCCGTAAAAAGTTAGAACTCGGATTTTCTGGCCATAATTTTTTTTCAAAAAATTGGCCATTTTTTTAAAAAAGGCCATAATTTTTTTTGAAAAAATTGGCCATTTTTTTTTCTATTCTGACCAGAAAAGCAGAGTTTTAACTTTTTACGGCTGCTCTTTCATCTTCACCTAACGCAACATTTATAATGGCTGTTTCATAATAATGGAAGCCACCAGTCCATCAGAAGAAAATGAAGTAATGGAAATGCCTAGGGCGACACTAAATTCTGAAAAAGGCAGAATTCCTGTTCTCTAGTTAAATTATTTTTTTACTTCTCCGGTTTAACCGGTTGTTTTCTTAACCGGCTAACCCTCGATCCCGTTTAGGCCGGTTAAGAAAGAGGCTACTGTATATATGTATATATATATTAGTGGAACCAGACATTTTAATGGATGAATGAAGTACTACAGCAAATAAAAATTAAATTAAAAACCCCGACTGCGTAAAAAACTAATTATTTCTCATCCATGTGAAACTATTTTTTTTAATATCTATTACATACCTTTTTATTTATTTATTTGTATTGATGACTTTTAAGTTGCGTTTAATTGTTAGTTCCTATCTCTAAACACTGTTTTGATGAGGACCTAGGATGGTTAGAGTTGCAGTCAAGCTAGAGATCCTACCTCCACAACTTCCAGGTTGTGTAATATTTAAGCGGATCTTCTGACTGTAAAATAGTCAATGAAACATCGTCTTCGTTTTGAAAGACCTATCCAATGATAGGCCACACAATAGGGTGCGTAAAAAATGTTTTTCGTCTCTACCGCCATTTTGTATTTTACGGCCGCCCTTTTGAATTGATAAAAACAAAACCTATCCTATAACCATCGGACGAATCGACAGAGACCTTCATTAAAATCCATCCAGCCGTTGGGATGTTTCGAGGGTATAAAGAAATCCACAGACCCAGATACGCGTGAAACACATAGCCCTTCTTTTCAGTCGGGTAAAACATTAAAACGTGTTTTATTAAGTAAAATTTCTGGTTCTAAGTAGGTTGCGAAAATCTCTGGAAGGTTTCGCAGAAGAAATGACATGGAAAGAAAATGGATTTATAAAATGCAAGAATCGTTTGAAAAATCTTACATCTTTTCGGCCCACTTTTTTTCTTAGCTCTTCGTTCAGAGCCTTATATTCGTCCAGCTGTCTCTTTTGGCTCCTTGTCAACTGCCGAAGGACTTCAATCTCGTCCTTGGCCTGTCCTAAAAAAAGAAAAAAAAAAGGAGTTATTAGGATGAATCTTCTACTAAGCTACACAAATTACATTTTGTCGTACACTTTACGAAACAACTATTCAATATTTTGACTTGAAATTAAAAATAAATTAGGATCTGTAGATTTGCACAATATTTTTTTTTTTACAGAATAACCTTAAAATTTTTATTTTAATTCATTTTACATATTTCTCCATTACGGACGCATTTTTGCAAATAAAAAATGAAACGCGTCTATTATCAGAAGAATAAATAAATCTTCCAAAAGACACTTAGGGAAGGATTTGTACAGTCGTGGACCCCCTACTGACTCCAACAAATTATCGTAGAAGAAAGTGACTGGTAACGAACGATCGGAAGTAAAGTCTACTTTTAAATGGTGTCTATAAAATGAGCCATCTACCTATTAAAACGAACCTTAACGTCATTTTTTTTTCCCCCCAATGGCAATACCCAATTTTAACAAGATTTTTCAAATCTTCGGTTCAAACTATGCCTAGACACCCAATTTCTTTTGAATTATAAACATTCAAAATGGAGTGCTTCTCATGTTAAATTACATTTTTCATATTTTTATTAATATCTCCTGAAATGATACTCCTAATGTGCTCTTTTTTTTTATGTAGAAATAATACTAAAATGCCGAAACATAAATACGTTAAATTCGCAATTTTTATAATTTTATGATATGAATTATGAAATTAATAGTCGAAAAAATTATGAATGGCAACCTACGATTTTTTGAATGGATTTAGATTTAGTATTAAGTCCTGCTTTATGGAAATCCCAAATTTCACATTTTTCTTCCAAGTAGTGTTCAAATGAGGCTTAAAAAACGGTAAAATGATGCTTTCTGATAAAAGTGACTAGATATTTTGAAATTTCTTCTGCTATCCCGTCATCTAGTTGTCTTCAATGACTGCTTGAGTGCCGCTTAAGATCCCTTGATCAAGAAGGGGGCTCTCTCGGTCAACCATCGAATACCGAACTACAATTTGGATGCAGCCCCTAAAATACGCTCGTT
The DNA here is from genome assembly GCA_963932465.1 of Maratus speciosus. NCBI lineage: Eukaryota > Metazoa > Arthropoda > Arachnida > Araneae > Salticidae > Maratus > Maratus speciosus. Next base: position 2,748,536 of record OZ010789.1, read on the forward strand.
TTAAAATAATTAGTTTCTCTGAAACTTTTCATACGAATTGCATACAAATTTGTTTTTAGGCTAATGGAAGGGTGTATAGCTCATTTATGCTGTCAAAATTGTGTACTGCTATTGAAAAAAAAAAAGTTAGGGTTTTTTTTTTAATAGGTAGATGGCCCACGAATCAAATTTTATAGACATCATTTGAAAGTAGACTTTATTACCAATCGTTCGGTACCAGTCACTTTCTTGTACAATATTTTTTTGCAGAGTTAGTCAGGGGTGTTTACTTTTTTTTTTTCCCCCGCGACTGTACGTCCAAGGCGCCTTTTTTTGGCCTGGTGTTGCTAGAACGGAAAAGTTAAAACTCATGTATGAACAAGATTTGCATGAAACTCAAAAAGTGTGCGGGACTTACCCAGATCGTTAATTATATTTTCCGGCAGGCTTTGAAGCAACGGCGATTCTAAAGCAGAAAAATTTCCAGTTAAAAAATAAGTACAAAAATAATTCAAAAAGAGAAAGAACGAAAAATGCGTTATACGATTATGCAACACAATGGGGAGACATTTTATTAAGTTGAAAAATTTAGAATACATTTGATAACCAATTTGTGCAATAAGCATCCAGAGTCTTAAAAACACTTTTTTTTTTGGGGGGGGGGGGGTAATAGGGGAATACGATCTAATGGATTTATACACTATATGGCCAAAGGTGACCGGTCACTTGCGATTTTAGACGTTTCGTTAAATATCTAGAAAAATACATGAGGAATTAACCTGAAACTACAGGTGTGTAAACAGAATAGTATACGTCATATTATATTTCCGCGAAGATTTTTTTTCCGAAACCCCATAGGGGACAGTCAACAAATTGAAAAAGAACGAATATCTTTTGGATAACCCTGTAAAAAATAATGCAGCAAAAGCATTCGAATTGTAGATTTCGATTAAGTGGATTATTGTAGTAATTTGTGTTCATTTTTATGAGGATAGCATGCATACTCGAAGAGAAATTCGGGTTTTCATAAAAACAGTCCAAATTTTGCCTTTGATTATAATTTGCAGGAGTTCTTAAAAAAATCTTTTCAAAAAATACGACAAACAACGTTGTGAACAATACCCTGCAATCAGAATTAAAATATAGTAAAAATTGTATGAAAAATGAGCAGGTTTACTAAATAATGTTTCACGGCGCATGCCCGAACGCAATCAAAATATAATGTACATAATGTGTTAGCTAAATGTATAGAGCAACTTTCACAAAAGTCTCAAAAACAACTTGAAAAATCGGAAAATTATAGTTGATAGAATAAGCTTAAAATCCGTTTTTCCCAAAAGGAAGCAAAAAGATGGGGCTGTATCCATATATCCATTGATTAGTGCCAATATAGCATACACAACTGCATACACAATTGCAAGCACTACTGTATTTGGATGCCCCTTTGGTATCCCCTTATCTTTTTGCTTCCTTTTGGGAACAACAGATTTTGAGCTTATTCTATCGACGATAATATTCAGAATGTTCAAGCTATGTTTTTGAGACTTTCACGAAAGTTGCTCTTTACATTAGGTAACACATTATGCAAATTATATTTTGATTACATTCGGGCATGCGCAGTGAATCATTATTTAGTAAACCTGCTCATTTTTCAATCCAATTACTTTTTTCATTCTGATTGCAGGGCAATGTGTACAATGTTATTTGTCATATTTTCTGAAAAGAACCTTTTTTTATATTAAGAACGGTACAAATTATACGCAAAAAACTTGGCAAAATTTGGGACTCTTTTTATAAAAACTTTAATTTCTCTCTACGAGTATACATGCTATTCTCATAAAAATAAACACAGTTTATTAAAATAAGGCACTTAATCATAATCTACAGTTTGAGCGCTTTTGCTACGTTAGTTTTTACAGGGTTATCCAAAAGATATTCGTTCTTTTTCAATTTGTTGACTGTCTCCTACGGGATTTCGCAAAAAAATCCTCACGGAAATGTATGACTTACTATTCTGTTTACACACCTGGAGTTTCAGGATAATTCCTCATGCATTTTTCTAGATATTTAACAAAACGTCTAAAATCTCAAGTGGCCGGTCACCTTTGGCCATATAGTGTAATTTGTACTAGAAAGGCAGCCCGTCAAAAATGTGAAGACGTACACAACACATGTGCAAGAATGTGTTTTTCGGTCTTATTCCGCAGCGGTAGATGAAAATGACAATTTAAAAACGAAACACATTTATGAAAAACTATGGTACAGTAGAAGACCACAAAGCCGCACAGGCTTGGTTCCAAGTGTTGTGCGGATTTGAGGTTTTGGGGATTACAGGTCATATCTACTCAGTCTTTGTTTGCATTTTTTTTTTAAATTCATATTTTGGACAATTTAGAATGTTAAATCTTAAAAATAAATCAATTACACACTTAAACATATAAGCAAGATAAAAGCTATTTAAAGGGTCATGGGTCGTCTCTTTCAAGACATTTGGTTTTTGTTATTGAATTTTATCTTGGAGTTTACAAATTGTCATAAGTTCCAGCTAAGTTACAAAAAGTACAGCGCCGTCTAGTGGCTGGCGGTTATTTTATGAGTCCCATCGGGATGAACATTTAAAGAGGTACATATTTGTATATCACACTTTAAATTCTGACCCCTATTTTTGGAAAAAACCTTAAACGCGCGGAGTTTAAATTAAATTGCGGTGCGCTCGATTGTGAAAGATTAATAGCTTTCAATGAGAATTTCGCCCAATGAGCCAGCTATCGCCAAGTTGGCTTCCTATAGGGCAACGTACTTTTGTCGCCAAATTTGGCGATATTTTGCCATGTTGGTCAAAAATGTGCGCTATTTTGGTAAACCTGTCATTATTAATTTTCAACAATGACTTATTGTTGAAGCTGATACCAATTTCTCAATTGGGGAGGGGGGGGGATAACAAGGGCCGAGATCAATGAGGAAATGGTGAGGGATACACAGACTTGGATTTTATATATACGTATGCTAAGCTAAAAGGAGTCGAGTTGAAAATTGCCATTTCCGTCCACAAACGTGACTGTGTAGCTCAGCACTGTGGAATTTGTAACAGGTTAATATATTTTAAATGAGAGTCACAGCATTAAAAACGGTCCTAGGCCATCCTGAAACTTTTTCAGTATCTCTCTCAACGAACCGTCAATGCTACCTACTTCATTTTCAATAACGAACAGGGTCGTCCTAAACCCCAATAACATATTCATTTCATGGCAATAGGATTATTTTTACGCGAGTTAGAAAACGTACAGACAGACAAACCGAATTCAGAAACACTTTTCAACTATGTTGAAAGTGTTAAAAACTTGAAATTCAAAGGAGATGTCCAAAAAATTTTTAGATTTGGTAGATTTTTAGATTTTAAGTATTCGTTTTTGATATTTCTGATATTTATGAACCGATTTGGATGCGACTGAGCCTGTTAACAGAACTTGCCCACGCTCTCGACCGAGTTTGTTGGCCAGCTTTAGCCACCCTCGCGTTTCATAATGGCATAAACGCTTAAAAATCTCAAATTCAAAAAGATGCACGAACAATGAAAGAGTTCAGAGAATAAAGGTGTAGTATGCGAGAAATAAAAAATGAATTAACTTTTGAGTTAACGTTTTTAATTTTTACTTCTTTTACTTTTCATTTTTTATTGATACTTTATATCTTAGAAAATCACCAGAACGAGCCTATTCGAAAAAAAAAAAAGTATCGAAATCTAAGCATTTCATCTAAATCGACTCGTTGAAATTCATTAAGTACAAACTCTTGCAGAAAGCCAGACCATAGAAAATGACAATGTGGGGAAAATCCCTTATCACTCAGCAGCTTTTAGAGAGCAACTAAAAATTCGCTCACTCTATTGCCGATATCTTTCTGAATTTTCACGATATTTGACTGGATTTTTTTTAATGAGTTGCTCCATAGAGTTGACCATCAAATCCCGAAGAAAAAAAAAAAAAAACATCGCATGCGCAGATAAAAAATATTTCATACAACTGCTCCTATTTCATGAAATATTTAATATATTTGCACTCTTACTTCTACTACATTTTGCCTAATTTTCTGAAACCGGCATAAAGTTGGGTAAAAAGCCCTGCATGATAAACAACAAAATACGCAAACATTTTTGTGAATTAAAAAAAAAAAATAGATATATATTTCTATGAATATACTTCATGTTCTTTCACAAATGTGTGCATATAGTGTACACTATCCATCTATTCGTAGTCTATAGCGATAGATCATTTCGTGCATTTTATTTTACAGGGGGATCCCAAACATTTTCCTTTGATTTTTTGTTGGCCCTTTCATTGCCCTTCTGATCCAATCGCCGATGATAAACAGGAAGTCGAACATTCTTCATAATCTTGAAGTTTCAGAAAAATATGATTAAACATTCGACCCAATATATTAACATAGATTCCAAAAACAGCAGAAATTGAATAATGGAAATTTGTATGATGTTTTTATATTATATCGTTTCATTTTGAATGTCAACAATTTATTTTGAACTATTTCCTTATTCATATTGGTATCTTATATATTTTTTAAATATATAATCACGGTAGCTAAATGTTTTTAGCAATCTTTAATCTATACTCCTATTATAAAGAGGAAAAAATTGTTTATTTGTAGGAGGTAAACTCTGGAACTACCGAACCGATTCCAAAAGTAATGGTATCAAAATGATGGTGTTTGTCCAACTTAGAACATAGGCTATATTTTATGTCGGTGCCACTACCCCCAAAGGGGGTGTAGGAGCAAAAAACGTTCTAAAAATGCGATTTTAGCGTTACTGAAGGGCCTAGAAATATGAAATTTTGAATATTAATTACTTATAAGATATAAATGATGTCTAAGAACAATTCTTAAACAATACGAAATTTAAAAGGGGTGAAAATGCGCGAAAAGCGTTCTAAAAAACGTTCTAAATGGTAGTTTCTACACAATCTCAGGAAATACCAAACCGATTTAAAAAATATTTGTGTCAAAATGATGGTGACAACGCTTGCTCCACGATAGGCTATGTTTTATGTCGGTGCCACTACCCAAAGAGTGTGCAGGAGAAAAATGTTCTAAATTGCGGCTTTTGCGTTACGGAAGGGCCTAGAATCGTGAAATTTGGAATGGTAGTTAGTTTTAAAGATATCAATGATCTCTAAGGACATTTCAAAAAAAAAAAAAAAAAAAAATCGAAATCGAAAAGAAGGTCAAAATGCGCAAAAAGCGTTGTAAAAAACTTTCTAAATTGCGATTTCTATGCAATCTCAGGAAGTACTGAACCGATTTCAAATATAATGGTGTAAAAATGATGGTGATAGATTTAGCTCCAAGATAGGCTATATTTTATATCTGTTTCCACTACCCCAGAGGAGATGCAGGAGCAAAATGCGCGAAAAGCGTTCTAAAAACGTTCTAAATGCCGATTTGTCGGCAATATCTCAAGAAAAATGAATCTGATTTCAAACGTAATGGTAGGAAATTGATGCTGACAGACTCTTCTCTAACATAGACGCTATTTTATGTCGGTATCACTATCACCAAGACGTTGCAGGAGCAAAAAAGCGTTCTAAATTTCTATTTTTGTGATCGGTAGTGGCTAGCAACTTAAAATTAGGCAAGGTACATATTTATTAGATATAAATGATCTTTAAGAACAGTTTCGAAAAAAAATGGAAATTTAAGAAGGGGTGAAAATGCGCGAAAAGCGTCTTGAAAACGTTCTAAATTGCGATTTCTACTCAATCTAAGGGAATACCAAAGCTATTTCAAAAGTAATGGTTGCAAATCAATGGTGACAGACCCTGCTATAACATAGGTTATATTTTATGTTGCTGTCACTACCATCTGAGGGTTGCAAAAGCAAAACATGTTCTAATTTGCGTTTTTTGCACAACTGAGGGGTCTAACACTTTGAAGTATGGCATGGTATTTACTTACAAGATGCAACTGCTTTCTAAGGACAGTCGAAAGAAAATTCCAAATTTAAAAAAATGAAGTGAGTGAAAACCGTTATAAATTACAATTTTTTAGCAAACTTATAAATTACCAAACCGATTAAAAAAATAATGATGACAAATTTTGGTGATAGAACCTGCTCAAACATAAGCTATATTTTATGTCTGTTGCACTACCATCAGAGGGTTGCAGGAGCTAAAAACTTTCTAAATTGCGATTTCTGTGATACCGAAAAGGCTAGAAACTTTAAATATGACATGGTAGTTACTTATAAAATATAAATCCCCTCGAAGGAACGTCGAAAATAAATTCGAATTAAAAAGGAGTGAAGCGAAGAGGAGGTGCGAAAAGCATTCTAAAAAAGTTCTAACTTACGATTCTATGCAATTTCAGGGAATATAAACCCGATTATAAAAGTAATAGTTGCAAATCAATGGTAAGTCTCTGATCCTACACAGGTTATATTTTATGCCGGTGATTCTACCACTTAGGGTTCACTGGAACAACAAACGTTCTAAAAAAGGTTTTAAAAGCTTTCTAAATTACGTTTCTGTGGAATATTAGGAAATAACAAACCGATTTCAAAATTAATGTTGGCAAATTAATGGTGACAGTTCCTGTTTCAACATAGCCCTTTATATTGAGACAGGTGGTAGGACTTGGAATTTGACATGATGGTTAATTTTAAGATGTAAGAAGATAGTTTCTAAAAAATTCAAAACTTCAAATGAATACTGAAATGAACGTATTAATTGAGCATAAAAGTTTCAAAATATTTTCTAAATTATCAGTTATTTAGTTTTATTTCATTTTATTAATTTAAGTCTCATTTCTGCTTAATGCAGTGCAATAATGATATTTAATCAAACTGTGTTTTAAATAGTAATTTTTGAGTTTACTGATGAGGTACTTATTCCTAAAAGTAATAAGTACCTTTAATAAAATAAAATATTACCTTTTAATAAAATAAAAATTTAGTTAGTACCTTTTAATAAAAATTAGACATATAAATATCACTTGGCATATTTCAAATATTACGCGAGCAAAGCCGCGGGGTTTGCTAGTATATATATAAAATAAAACTTTTGATAATTGTAAACCATTTGGGCAAATGAAATATAGACTAAAAAATAAAACATTTAGGATACCATAAAACTGATTAACTAAAATTCTACCTATCCCAGAAGAGAATCATTAAAAATGGAGTAACAGAAATGACAAAAGGAATGTTAACACATAAGAATAAAAAAGGTCGAAATTTCTACGTTCAACGTGGCCAGTGAGGTCCGTTCGTATTCGGACTCGTTTTAAATATTCAGTTGTTGCCAGTGGCCACGCTTGTGTGCAAAAAGGTATGACTAAAATATTTATGACGATTCATTCAGTCATACGGAAATAATAGAGCGCCCTCTTCAATAAGACGTCATCACTATGGGAACACAGAATCATTATCTATCATGGGATAGCATTGAACGAATGACATGATAGGATTTAATACAATAATTACTACGGAAACCTAGCATCATGACCTTTCACGGGTTACCATTGAATGAATGACGTAGGATAGGATTGAATAGAATGAAGAAAACTTTTAGGAATGTCTTTTTAGGTGCGTTCCTCATTCTATAAATACGTGGCACCTAGAGTCTCCTAGAACAGAGCCAAAACGACCTGAAATTTTGAATATAGAATTGTTGCAACAGTGTTTCCAATTTCATGAAAATCGGATGTACAGTTGAATGACAGTCCAAAGTTTTCCAATACAGGATGGTCCATGGGAAAAAATGATTTCCAAGTGCATTTCAATGATGCGACAGTCCTTTGAACAGCATGAAATGGATATAGGCACTTAATGAAGTTGCCAAAAAATAGTTCTAAAACGAGTCCTTGGCCACGTTTCAAGAGCCATTTCCAACTTGTTAAAGTTTTGATTCGATTCTCATCCATTCAAAGCATTCGTTTTGGCGCTGTTCTATGCGGACGTCTTTTAGAACGCATTTACACCCCCTTTTAAATTTCCAATTGTTTTAGAAACTGTTCTTAGGGAACACCGACATCTTATCAGTCACAAGCATGCCCCTCTTTCAAGTTTCTAGCCTCTCCAAGTATCACAGAAAGGGACATTTAGAACGCCATTTTTCCAACAGCCTACCATCATGACCTATCCTGAGAGATCATTGAATGCATGACTCATGATAGGATTGAGTAGAATAAATACCATGGCAACCTAGAAGTATTACCTATCATGGGATTGCATAGAATCCATTACATAGGACAGGATTTAATAGAATAATCACCCTGATAACCGAGAATCATTACTTATGGGATATCATTGAATGAATGACCTATGATAGAAGCCTTACCTAGCATGGGATGCCATTGAATTCATGACTTAGGATAGAAACATGGAACACCATTCATTACATTCATGACTTATATAGGATGGGAATTCATGACATAGGATAGGAATTAATCGAATGAAGAAAACTTATGAATATCTTTAAATTTTGTTTCGATTTTCATAAAATTGGAAAGGACTTGGCACAATTCTCCAACGATTCTATATATATATTAAATTATAAACTATTCGGTTCGGTAGTAGTTTTTGCGCTGTTCTATGCGGGCGGACGGATGCTACGTATTTATACAATGACCCATGCACCTAAAAAGGAAAACATATTCTGGAACTTTTCCTCGGGGGTCCTGATCCCAGACTAAGAAAAACGCGACTGATTTCCGATCGAGAAAAGCATGCGTAGCCTTTAAGAGCTGTTTCCCAAACGGCACGATCCACTGTGGCAAGAAAATTAAAACAGAAGCAAAACAAACTATTGAAATAAAGAAACCGTGAAATACACTTTAATATACAGTACAGCCTCTTTAAACCGAAACTCTCGGTTAACCGAAATTTACTTTTAAAATTTACTTTTAAAATTCACTTTGGAAGCTTTTTTTTTTTTTAAACATCATATTCTTTGTGTGTAAATAACATCTTTCCAAACTACGAGTACATAAATATTTACCTTTCTTAGAGTTCCTTTGAATTTAACTTGAGCTCCTGTAAGCTGCGGGGTAGAAAAAAAACGAACAAATTAGCCATTCTGAAGCTTTTGAATGTTGTACAAAAGGTTTGGCATGGCTGAAGTAGCAGAAAGTCTGTGATACGGGTGAAATAATAATAGCAAAAAACTCCTTGATAGAGCTTCAAAGCAAAGGCAATCGAAACGGCGACCCACAAAACATTTTTTCAAACCCTTGTGATGTAGGGAAAAGGTACTTAATTTCTAAATTAAAATTCAGGTACTTTATTCTTGTTTTTATTTTGCTATTGCTTTGTTTTTATTACGTACTTGTTATCCTAATAAGAAATATTGCCTGTATTTCTTCTTAATCTTAAAATGGAAACATTCTCGATGATCCGAAAATTTCGATTTTCCGGAAAAGGGTCGGTCCCAATGACTTCGGATAATCGAGGTTCTGCTGTATATAAATATTTTCGCAATAATTTGCAAAAAAAAAACTTGATAAAACAAAAATTACGAGATACTAGGGATCGTAAAAGCAAGTACTCTAGTAAAAAAAAAAAAAAAAAAAAAAAAAAGAGTCATTTGTAAACGTGAATTATTTTATCTTTTAGTTTTTATTTCTATAAAGCATCTCGTGGCAAAGTTTCTGCCTTCTTCTGCCTCGGCCTCCTCAATTTTCCACAGGTAGGATTATTTAATCTAAAAGTTGAACGAAAATTCGAAATGCGATGTCAGAGGTGGGCAAAAAATCCTATCCAATGATACCCCACGCATCGTTGTACACTAGATATTCTTTGAGAAAACAAGTAATATAAAAATTTTGTTTTTAAAGTCAATTCCTACTTAGGTCATCAAATAAAAATTTAATACAATCCCTTAAGCTAATATTAGTTTTTGTTGCATTAAAATATCTCAATTGGTTGGATTTTCTATAAGCAAGTAGGTTTACAATGGAACTCTATGGGAATTTGGCGAAATAGTAGAGATATCGCCAAGTTGGCGTCACTTTTGGCGACTCATTTGGGCCGCCAAATTGGGCGATATATCGCCCAGTTGGCGACACACTTGGCGGTATTGGGCGACAGAACAGGGTCCCCCCTATGGTAACCCCTTATTGAAAATACTTTCATTGATCTTCAATAACCAATCGCCGCCATTTTGTTTCCCATGCAAAACTAAAATTAATTGATTAAAATTTAATTAATATTTGAAAAAAACTGTATTAACATCCATTGTCGTCCAGTACAAGTTTAAAAAAATTTATTTCAACTTGATAGGATGAATAATGAGTATTTTATTAACGATTGAAAATTTGAACAAGATATAAATAAATATATAAATAAATAAATATATAAATATATAAATAAATAAATATATAAATAAATATATAAATAAATAAATAAATATATAAATAAATAAATATATAAATAAATATAGGGAGAGTGTGAACTAATAGTAGGAATTGAAAAAAGAGAACAGAAATAATAGATAGGATAGAAACAAACAATTGTACCCTCATTTTTGAATTCTAGTGAAACTAAACTATACCTGGGACTTCTGCCTCGGCCTCCTCAATCGCCAAGGTCAGTTCAGTTAAGTATTCACGCCAACCATCTAAAAAATAAAAGAGACTCATCATCAGGAGTTATACTTAAAGTGAAAAGATACATTTTAAAGTAGAAAAGTAACACTAGTACGCTATTAAAGTAATAAACTGAAATAGAGACCATTTTAAAAAAGGATTCAATTATTAAAAGTAATGTATCATTCAATATACGATAAGATACAATCTCCTTGAATGATTCATGAAACTTTCCTCATCCAGATACCCTAGTCACTCGCATCAAAGTCGTAAAATAAGGAAGTTTTATTTCCGGTTTAGCCAATCTTAATAACCAAAAAAGGTTGACTAACACAAATATATTTGTTAAAAAGATTTGGATGGCCGGTGATATCAGCAATATCTTGATTTTTTTTTTCAGAAATAAATTTATACTTCTATCATGAAAAACCACGAGTTCAGTCATATTATCGAGAATGACATTCAATCAGTATGATATAGAACTTTAGGGGACCAGGAGAGCCCTCTCTCCGCCATGTTAAATACACCCACTTTTTCTCAGAAAGGGTGAAAGATAGAGGTCTAGATTTTTTAGAGTAGTTAGAATAACATGTGTTACGTATTTTAACGGACCATTTTCTTTCTAAGTGAAACTCAAAATTAATTATTTATTGAAAGTCATTTTTAAATTAGCATTTTTGGTAAGATTTCATTGTCTAAAATAATTCAACAAATCATTAAATCCCTGTGTTAAAGTATACAATATAACATAAGTATTAAAATAATCCGAGTTCTTAAGTTGAATAGATATTAAAATTTTTTTCAACATAAAAATGAAAAACCCAAGTTTTGAGAAAACGTCAACTAAAGATTTAAATGGCCATTAAGCTGTGAAGTACTCTTAGAAAGAATGAATAATTTCAACACTTATTTTTATTATAAAGTAGAGCGCCGATTACCCGAACTCCAATTGACCGAACTTCCAATTACCCAAACACCCTATTTCTCTCATATTTTTCCTTTCGGATTTAGCTTCCGAAATCGAATCCCGGATTAGTCTATCGTTGGGAGCAGTAACAAGAGAATTAAAGGCTTGAGAAAAGGGGGTGAATTTGAAGAAAATGAATGGTCCGAAAGTAACCCAGGTCCTTAACATAACGAAGCCTTTGAATGTTTGGAAATAGCTATGAAATGGCTCGAGGGGCAGATGAACGCTGATCCTATTAAACTAATGTATTTAAGAAGAATTCGAGGTATCGCAGCATTGAAAGAATGTATTCTTTGAAGCAAGCAACAATCGAAAGCGTTTTTGCTTATAGTCTCTGGAAAGTGATAAAAAAAGTAAAAGAAAATTTTAAATTATAAAAAAGTAAAAAATAAAAAGACAAAAGAAATAATTTTTAAACTACCACTGACAGGACCATTAACTAGTGCTGCCAGTCCTAAACCTGGATAATGTGTGAAGATTTTAATATACTTAGGAACATCCCTTAAATTGTATGTCCGTTTATTCGAACTAGGGTCGGTCCCGACGTGTTCGGATAATCGGCGCTCTACTGTATATAAACATGTGTGACGCATCGTTGGAAAGATAAAAGTTTAAACTATTTAATGATATAAAAAAGTAAAAATTAATTTTTTGATTGAATTTTGCTTTCCCGGTCCCCATAAAAAAGGTGCCCCTACATCTGAACTGAAAGTTTCATAGTTTACATCTGTGGTGATGTGTGGGTTTTTAGGGTTGCGTATTTGATGGAGTCTACTGTATATTCGTTTAAAAATATAACAAGAACTAAACATCGTTCAAGCAGCATGGATTCTAAAACACTTTACAACACTGCTTTATCAAAACGCCACTGTTTTAATAAAGTGAAAGAACTTTTTGGAAAACGCATAACACAGCTGAAAATCCAATGTGGAATGATCAGAAGTAGCCGACAAAATATCCGAATCCTTTTGTGCAGCCGTGTACATACAGATTGTTATAGAGTACTATAATACTACATAATGTACTAGAATTGCGTTGTTAGAACAATTGAACCCCGTCAAGAAACGGAAATGTACTAGAGCTCTTTCGTGCTTCTGTCTGTAGGATCTATACACATCCAGTAATTAGTTTCATTCAAAAATGCGTATTTCAACTTAAAATACACATCAAGCAAATATTGTTAAAAGACAGTAAACGAATTCTTTTGTGTGTCCCTGTAAATGAACGATGAAGGGTATGCGTACCCTATAGTAAGTTTCCTGTAATGCATCTCATATGTATCATTTTCAATATGTTTGAAATAGTGTAATATCATTAAAGTACACTACAAGTGTTTTCCCCCGCTTCGATCTTTCAGCGGAAATCTTTTTAGTGTCCTGTAAAAGAATTATTTACGCCATACACTTCATTTTCAATACTAAAATCGCAAAAATCAATTTTCATCAATAGCATGAGAATCTGAGTCGATTCACGCGAGTTAGAACATGGATAGACAGATCCAATTCTTAAACACTATCCACTATAAGCAAATAAAAAAAAGTAAAATGCTGAAATTCATCTTTAAAAAGTTAAAATGACACATATGCTTTATTACTTGAAAGAGGATAAAAAATATTAAAAAGATGTCAAATTACCTTCATTCCTAGTACAGTCGATCCCCCTTACAACGATACCGCTTAAGGGGTCTCAGGACGCTTAAAATTGGAAAAATTGAAAAAAAAAAAGAGACCATTTTTAACATTTAATATCTTAAATTGCATTTGATTTTAAGACACAATTTTAATTGGAATAAAATATAAGTATGTTCTTTCGTTTCATGTATTTAAAAAATTATAAGATGCAGAATTAGCATTTACAGGGGGCTCCAAACTGTTAGACATTTGACGAGCAAAAAATCGGCATAACAGATTACGCGCGCGATTACGAAATAAATATTGCAACTAGAATGAAAATTTTGGTGCCTACTTATACTTCAGATTGTAATAATTACCCTGAACCTAAATAAATTTGTATTTAAAGCTTTTTTATATTTTTAATGCAAAGTTTATTTAGCTAATGCAAAATTAAGAAAATTTCAACAGTATAATCACCTAAAAAAATATTGTTTTGAACAATAAAAAGGAAATTTTAGGTTCAGTTTATACAGACTGACATGAAACATATGTTTTGAAAATTTCATGAAAAAATATTCATAAGTTTTTGAGATATCGTGCGCGTTATGCCCAAAAACGTCATTTGGAGAAAAATGGCTTCAAAGTTTCCGAAACGACGCTTCAGCTATTGAACGTGTATAAATGTAAAAGCCATAACTTCAGTTCTAATAAGAATTTCAAGGAAACAATTGTATCAAAATGTTCAGAAAAGATAGGAGTTTAACATCTAAGGAAATTAACATTTCGAAAATTTTAAAGCTTTAAGAGTCCTGAGACCCCTTAATACGATGTCTTCATTCCGAATGACGTTCGTATACTTAAACCTACAGATTACAACGAATTCCACTCATCGGTTCAAGCGCAGTTTTGGGGCAAACTAAGATTTATTACACAGCTTCCCAGAAAAGTGTAATCGCAGCATAAAAAGGTTTTATAGTTTGCCATATTCTCCTCTATGCTTTTCGTTCCTATACAAGGTTTTATCGGGAAAGAATCATCCGCTTACAAAATTTAATATTTTCCATAATTACAAACAGAAAATTATAATTAATGTATCATTGTAAAGAAAATATTTTTCTTTGTCACGAGTGTTCGATAGGACTTCCTTAAGTCACCCGTATAATATCACTGCGATATGCCAATGTTTCAGTATTAACTGTTTGTAGGGTAGCACAGTCCAAATGGTATCCCAAGCGGACGACTAGCACGAACCGTCGATTTCGATATTCTCTGCTGAAACATGGGTGACTTTTGCCTTTGCACATGTATCCAGTTTCGTGGAACTGCCTGTACCACTCACTTTGCGATACTCAGAGATGTCTGTCTGTACTCTATTTGTACGGTACTTTCCCCCCAATTCACGCTGAAGAGCGACTTCTTGTTGTGTTTGTGACGGCCTATTATCAGCACGAGGGCTATAGGCCCAAAGAGGGGGGGGGGGCCCTCCGTGGGAATCTTTCTATAAGGGAACCTAACCCGTATTTACGCTTGGAAAACCAAGCTTCGAAGAAAACCACAAAAACTCCGAACGATTAGGACGACGGGCGCGATTGGGATCGAACCCAGCACCTCCCGTCTACCAGCTTCGAGTGTTGGGTTGATTTTTGACGGCCAATTATCTACACGAGGGATATAGGCCCGGGGGGAGTGCCCTCCGTGGGGGTCTTTCTAAGGGAACTTAATCCGTATTAACGCATGGAAGATCCACGACTCGAAGAAAACCACGAAAACTCCGAACAATTAGGCCGACGGGCGCGATTGGGATCGAACCCAGCACCTCCCGTCTACCAGCTTCGAGAGCAGAACCTCTCGGCCACTGGTGGCGGTCAGCCACTTCTTGTATAGGAGAGACCACCTTCTCTTGCATAGACCAAATCTTTTCAAAATTTAAAAAACATGTTAATGACAACATTTATTGCGAAAAGACAATGTTATAGATTTAAAATTTAACATTTTTCTTTTACATTGACAGATTAATTATAATTTTCATTTTGTAATTATGGAAAATATTAAAATTTTCTAACCGGATGATTTTTTCCCGATAACCCTGTATATTAGGTTATCGTTCATGTATATTAATGCATACATGTTAAAGTGTTTTTCGCACTTTTCTGAGAAAGTCCTTAGTAAAAGGACATGTTCGATCAATATCTTACACACACAAAAAGAAATGTACTCAAAATACACGCCTAAGTGGGATCTCTTGTTTTGAAGTAGGGGAGTGTCCAATACACAGGAAAAAAATCGCACAACATTGTCACTATGATAGCCAGCGGCAAATAAATAGTCAGGCTCAGAGCAGAAGCTGAATGTTTTATTTTCAATTTCCACGATGACTAACAATAAGCGTAAACCTCCAAGTCTTCAAAGTAAAGTAAGTGTTATTCGTTGAGTGAAGGGTGGAAAAATGAAAAAAAAATGTAGCCTTGCTAAACAATTTGGGGTTGCAAATTATTTAGGATTTTAAAGAATTGGAATAAAATCTGTTCTAAATGTGTTAAATAAAAATGTTCACCAATACTAAAAGGAGACTGTCGGAGTAATTGGTTAAATGATCCTAGATCAGCACCGGCCTTCTGATATCTAATGCTGATGGGACTAGAATTTTTTTTGTTTTTAAACAAAAGGTGAAAATTGCACCAGCGATAAGCGGTCCAAAGTTAGACTAACGGTTTTTGTCAGAGCTAATATGAATGGATCCGGTAAACGTAACCTCATGGTTATAGAAAAATCTAAACATTTTTGGTGTATGAAAGGGCGAGAGAAATGGCCCGTTTTGTACCGTGCCAATCAAAAAGCCTGGATGAGATCAGGTTCATTCATCCTAATGCCCTAGGGATTTTGAGGCTGAAAAGGAAGAAAGCATTTGCTAATCGACAGTTGCACCTCGCGTAGAACTTTAAATCCATAACAATCTGCCGGTTTCATCTCAATGTAACCACAAAATGGCAGCCAATGGAGCAAGGGGTTATTATGGGGAGAAGGAGGCGTATGAAAACAAGGGGAATGATGTGAACATCACAATTTTTCAATAGTTATTATATGTTTTTTTTTTATTTTTGAAAAAAAAAACAAAGATGGGAGCACCTGTAGCGATGTTAAATTTTTTTTGAAGCTCTTTGACATTTTGTATATCCTCAGTAGCCAAAACACTTTATAAATCTCAAAAATAAAATCACAGTTCCAACTTGATAAGCTAATAACTTTATTCATTTATTTGAATTTTATTATTTTAACGTATACCATGAATACTAATAAATATTTCCGATACAAAAAATTTTCTTTTAAAATTTAGAAATGTTAATGATTTATCAATTTTATTCAAGTAGCCATGTGGAGCACTTGTGATCAGACTAGCTGGGGCAATAGGAGCCGTTCATAAACGGTTTACAACACTATTTTTATGCATTGCTCTTACAAAAAGTATCACGTCAATCAACGTTGCAAACTTTTCTGTTTCGTTTGTACCCAACTTGCAGTGATGGCTTGCTTACTTCCATCATCTATGATGCTTTGTGTAATATTTCAAGAAAGTAAAATTTTTAAACTGATATCTACCATAAAATACCGATTTTAAGTCCCCCTCCTCTTTCAAAAGCAAGAGAACTTTGGGGGGGGGGGGGGGCTTATAATAGAGATTTATTTTTAAGTCATTAAAAACCATCCTTTATCATTAATTTAGAAATAAATAAGGCAGGGGATGAGAATCTTTCTTATTTTGGCAGATTTCCGATAAATATTATCTAAATGCCCCTCCCTAAAATCTCCCCTGAACAAAAAGTTTCTTTTTTTCCAAATTTACTTTTTTATTTTTCATTTTATTGAACAATATTTAATCATTCATCTAAGCCTCCCTCCCCTCTAATCTACTTATTTTCATTTTATAATCTTGTGTTTAAACATATGATTTAGAAACTAGAGAAATATATATATTTTTCTGGTGAACTGAACAGATAATATAATTAATGATTATGACAATAAATGAATAACAGAATAAAAAGCATGTCGAAGGATAATTTCTCCTAGTGTTCACATGTGTCCTAGGTGTGTTCACAACTACACCGCCGGTGGGGTACATATGAACAATTTTTTGAATTTACAAAACTATTAAAAAAGTAAGAACTGTAAAGGTGATTTAAAAAAAAATAAAAAGCTCTGTTTACTATATTGAGTAGTTTGTTTATAGAAATTAATCCAATTATGAGGAAAAGCTGTATTTATGTGAACTGTTCAAGTGTGCCCCATCTCCCCTACATCTTAAAAAGATCTTATTTAGTGTACGTGCGTTGCGTTACATTCTACTTAGTATAGAAAAAGAAAAATCCCTTGCGAGTTAAACCCACTTTAACCATTTTATTTGGCCGCTTTTGACGAGATTTTAATTTCATTTTTATATAAGAGCTGGTTTTATCAGAATCCTGTTGAGGCGATATTAAAAAAAAAAAATACTTTTCCATGCTCAACAACTCTAAATTTTCTGACACATTTTCAGATTCATTTTTAAAACGAAAAACATGAAACTTGCTGACGTGATTTTTGAAGAGACCTGTTTTTATATTTTTCGTTTAATTAGAACTTTATTTATAAACAATTTTCTCTATCATAATATATAATCCAAACAGAAAAGTAAAATTTATCTGCTTAAAAGACGTTACTAAAAACACATTAAAAGTAAATTAAAAACCTATATTGACATGTTTCAACTCCTTCACGGAGTCTTCAGAACGTATAACACAAATTACAAATACAATGCATATGAAAAATGAAAAAAATCATCGAATACAAACGAGTAAACATAACGCGCCCTACATTTACGCTATCGCGCGTGTTCCCTCTATGTCGCGCAAGTTGTCAACCCTTCAATCCCTCTATTTGGGATGCGGAAATTTATTTAAATTTAAAAATTTAATAAAATTATTTTCTCAGTAGGACCCTATTTTTCGTTTCCAACACAATCACTTTGGGAAATTCGGTTCAAAATGCCCACTTTGGCGTCATTTTTTTTTTTTTCCCCGGGAAATACTTTTTTTTAATGTATAAAACAGAAAACGGACTTTCCCCCCCCCCCCCCAAAAAAAAAAAAAAAAAATATATAACTCCAAAACTATGTGTTTTACGTACTGTATGACTGTACTGCATAAATTAAAGAAGATGAAATTTCCGATATTTGATATATTAAAGTTTTTGTCTCCGATCAAGAGTTTAGCCGAGAGAATGCCCCCCAAAATGGGCGTTACAAAACTACGAAAAAATAGGAATGACGGCATTGTACTTCGAAGTAACATGAAAACGAATCATTTTATGCAAACATTCATCCTACTAAAGATTATAGGATTGAGCACCTCACACAATGAACTTGACTGATAATATTAAACAATTATGTATTTACTTAAAGTACCTCACAGGAGAAAGAAAAAATATTAAAATATAAAAAGGCTGAAGGCACACTTACCATCTCTATTAAAACTCCCAGATGTCCTCAGTATTTGATCTTCTGAGATGACTGCAATGAAACATAGAAAATTAAATGGCTGATCGCCTAAAGCAAGTCCACATACATTACAAATAAGAATGGAAAATCATCTTCAATGGGAACAAGAAAGAAAAATCATGCGTCCAGCATAGATTATGAAGCCCATTCAGAATAATGTAACAAAACTTCATAGTTTAATAAGTTAGAATATCATGTCTCATTCAACCCTATGGGAACTCATAACACATTTGAAAACCAGCTGTTTCCATCGGAAAATTATCCGAATAATTTGAGCATAGGATTCAAACAGTTCAATTTTAAAGAGATGGAAAACGCACTTCAGCCATTGTTATTCAAAGACAGTTTTGTAACCGATTTCTCTTGTGTGTCCCTGTCAATGAACGAAAAATGCTATGAACAACCTATTCTGTCGTCATCCTCTTGTAGAGAAATTCACTGATTTATATCAGTTTCAATCCATTTGAAACAGCGGAATGCCATTCAAATACTCTGCAAACGATTTCCCCCCCTCCCATACCCTAATGTAATGGAACTCTTTTGGGTAGCCCTGTCAACGAACTATGAATCCCACCTACTTCCTATGCGATACCCAACAGGGTTAGGGGACCCTCCCTATGGATTATCCATTGCATGAAAATCAGAGTCTATTAACGGGAGTGAGTGCGTGGAACGACGAACCGAATGCATAAACACTCTTCAACTTGGTTTGCAAGTGTTAAAACACAGTTTCCCGTTCTTTTCCTGTAGAGGCGCCTCGACGAGTGAAGGAAAGGGGGCAACCTATTCATCATTTCCTAAACAAGCCATTCTTGGAAATATTTATACACTTTGTTTAAAATAATCCTCTATTTTTATGTACAAACAGAAGTGATTTGTATTGAAAACTAGGTACAACACCGAGCCTAAAAGAGCATCCGGTCTCTTCTCTCCTAGCTGTTTCTATCGTTTGGCATCCCCTATCCCTTTCGGAAGGGCGCCAAAGTTTTTTAAAAAACGGCAAGGCCCCTCTCCTGAAACAGTATCCCCTCTCCAACGCATTATGAATACTGTAACAAAATATCAGCCTTTTATTAGATGTCTAAATTTAGAAGATGTATAACTCATTTGAAAATAGTATTTCAGCCATCGTCCCTGACACTCTGAAAAAGATCCGAATTCTTTTTTGTCACACAGGATTTGTATGGGTACTACAACATAGGAGTGACGGGAAGAACGAGTCATTCGTGGCAACCTTTGGGTTTTTTTTTTTTTAACCATTTGGAAAAATGGTTATCGTTCTCGTCAGGGTAGGAAATCAAAAGCCTATCTGAAGGTTTTTATGGGTTTAATCCGCATTTTATTAGTTTCCTGATGGGTCTATACAGTCATCTGTATTTCCCATTACTTTCAACAGAGATGGATACCTTCTGTTGCCACTATGACAAAAAAGTAATAAAAACTACAAAAAAAAAATGAATAACTCGGAAACAAATTGAGATACAGCTTTCAAACTAATTGCATTTAAAAGTACATTTTTTTTCTCTATCCGACGGTATAAAAAGTAATAGTGTCGGATGTTTAGAAGTTTAAGAATGAAATTTCATTTAAAATGGGTCGTCCGATTTCTTGGAAATCGGACGATGGAAAAGCCTTTTCCCGAACAGCCCATGAAATGCTTGGATAAAACGTAAGTTTGAGGTAGATAATAACTAATGAAAATGAAAGAAAATGAATAACAATTTCTGCCAAAGAGTTCAGTTTAATGTGTAAGATTTTCGCGTGCCAAAGAAAAATGGAATAAGCCAATTAAAAATTAAAAAAAAAAGATCAATAGGACAGGAATGAATCTATATAAATATTTCACACCCAATACGAGTCGCAGGCGATTTTGGTCGCTTGGAATTTTTACGTGTCCTAACGCTATTCATGTTTAATTGAGGGCGTACGTCCTGTAGGATCTGCGAATCGGTATGTCTTCAATTTTAGTCTTTGAAAAAAATCCTTTTCCAAAGGGTCGTTGTAATTTGTTAAATTGTTTTTTTTTCTTTTTACCAGAAATTTGTATCGAAAATGTATTTTCTTATTTCAATGAACAATCCTTTAAGAACCCCCCCATGAAAGTATAAAAATATTTTTATCTTCAACATTTCTGAAGATAACGAATTCAAAAAACTAGTTATGTTGTGACCCTCCCAAAACTTTCTTCTCTCTCAATCACGTCCATTCAATCATTTAAAGAGTACAAGGAATGGGCATCCATTGAGCATCCAAGTACGTCTGAATCGGATGTTGGGTGAATTAGTTCTTGAAATAGAATTATAGCGGAAATTCTTAAAAAATGTAGCCTAGCAGCGCCACCTGTTCAGCGATTGACACCAAAACATAAAACAGCAGTCATTCATATCCAAGTTAGCAGGGACTCACTGAATGTAAATTTTTATTCAATTCCGTGCATTCATTCTTGTGATAGAGCGCCCACAATATGTGTGTCGCCCACAGACAGACATTTTGTAAAAACGCGTTTTCGGAATCTCTGACCATCCGTCGAAAAGGGAAAGTCGAAAATTTTCACGAATCCAATACCACTTTCTTCTTGTAAAGATAGAAGTAAAAAAAAAAAAAAAAAAAAAAAAAAAAAAAAAAAAGGACGAAAGCTGGCCACTATGCTTTTGATGCTTTTCTTCTGACAAAATTTCTGGTGATAATGGATTATAATAGGCACGAAGGTTGGAAACTTTTGCGCATGCCCGAATGATTCATTCGAATTGTAAAATCATTCGCTGCAAAAATCAGTTCCAATCAACACACAGCACAGCTGAAAATTCCCATTCAGACATTTCTGTACGGAAATGTACGTAAGATCTTTTTTGTGTAACCCTGTATGGGATCTAAAGAATGTATGCACAACCAGTACTAGATTTTTAAAAAGTTGAATTTTAAAAAGGCGTACCTCAACTGAAAACACAAAAAAGTACTTTTAAATGCAATTTGTTTGAGAACTGTATCTCCATTTATTTTTTAAATAATTTTTTTGTAGTTTTTAGTACCATTTGTTTCATTTTGGCAACTCAAGTAGTCCATTTCTGTAGAAAGTAAAGGGAAAATTGTTGAAAAATAGCAATTATATCTTTCTGTTGCCATTTTCTCATAACAACCGAAAGAAAATCATTAAAATACGCGCTATTTTGAAAAAAAAATGTAAACAAATAATTTCTGTTAAAACATGGAGCTGTTATAAACTATATTTACAAGCAAATGAAGGCCTATGAATCATGAGATAGCCGTTTTTTTTTTTCCTCGAGTTGCTTTAATAACGGCCTCTTTTTGCTGCATTTGTGTATTATTTCGCGATACTGACATGTTTGTGATGGATTTATAACCCTCTCAGATATGAACAGTAAACTACTTTAGAAACATTATACATGCAATAACTTTCAAGGACATAACACTTTAAAATACTTGAACTAATTTAGTAGCAGTAAATCAATTCATAATCATCTTAGATATCATTAACTGATTTCAAAACAGGAAGCAATTCAAGAATATAAACATTTGAACACATAAATAAATACATTAAGTAATAATAAATCATTCTACAATAAACAAACTTTCCGATTACTGCTAAATCATCCTACTCAAGATAAACAATGATATTAATATGTGAAATATGTTCGCGAAATTTGTTTTAATATCAACCCACGAATGCTGCAGCTGTGACGTCATCAAAAGAACTCAGACTCAAAAAAAAAACTTTTTATTATTAAGTTAGTTGCCCAATTTATCTCAACAGAGAGAGATGTAATATTTAATTTGTTGCTGCAAAAGGCAGCTGTATGTAAAGCATTAATTTAAAATGTAAAGTCAAAATTTTAATATAATTCTCTATAACGAAAGTGATCTCAAGTGTGGATTAAATATAAATAATATAATACATTTAACCAACACCTTTTGTTTCCAACACTTTAGCTTCGTAATAAATGGATTACCCACCGGAGTTAAAAATGTGCACCAAGCCGAAGAATGGGGAATACCGCTGCTGAAGAAAGATAAAGGTAAGCAATTACATATATTATTATATTAATTGTGTTTTAATGGCCAGAATGATATCTATTTATTTAAGTAAGTACTAGTGCGCGTAACCTGCTGTGCAGAGTAGAGGTGGCTTTTTGCCAACAAAATTGATTATGAGACTGAAAAGGTCTGTATTTAGTAGGTAAATAATATGTGAAAAAGAAAAAAAAAAGAAAAAAAACTACTGGCCATACATGTGTGCACATTAAAAAGAAATTGAAAATTATTGAAAATATAGTTAGTTATTTGATGATGAAATAAATATTGTGCATTTTTTATTGATATATATGAAATGTTAAAGAATTGAAGAAAATTAAATGTATAAGAAGTTTTATATAGAATAAAATAAAAACAGCAATTCCTCACATAATTCCTCACATAAGTAAAACTTATATAACTAGAGAAATGGCCGCATCACGCGAGATACAGTTGGTAGAAAAATTAAATGCGAGTAACTACAACAATTGGAAATTCAAAACTGAAATGTTACTGATTAGAGAAGACTTGTTTAACGTAATTAGCGATGATAGGCCCACGCCAGTCACAACCGATTGGGAGAAAAAGGACAAGAAAGCCAGAGCGATAATAAATCTATCAATTGAAGATTCACAAATCGTCCATGTAAAAGGGCTTAACACAGCCAAAGACACATGGAATGCACTTAAAACGATACACGAACGGGCGAACCTCTCTAGTAAATTATTTTTGTTAAGAAAGGTTTATGGAGCCAAGCTCCAAGAAAACGGGAACCTAATAAAACACATAACATACATTCTAGAACTAAAAGACAAACTCTCAGCGATCGGGGAAACAATTAGCGACTCCCATCTTTCAGCTTTATTGCTGTGTTCGCTACCCCCTAGTTATAACACTTTGATCACTGCACTTGAATCGCGAAATGAAGACGAGCTTGCACCACAATTTATTAGAAGTAAATTAACAGATGAGTACAATAGAAGGGTCGAAAACACAGACCAGGGTGAAAATTCAACAAAAGCGTTTAAAACGCAGAAAAGATTTCCCAGTGATAACTTTAAAAAAGATAAACAGTGCACGTACTGCAAATTGAGAAATCATACGTACAGAGAATGTTGGCATTTGAAAAATCGAAACAATCACCCAAATACACAAAAACAACAACAAACATTACTCATCATCGTTGTGCTATCAACAATCTGATAACCAGATAGGAAACACTGACCGCGAATCAGTAGAAAAGAGAAATTATAGAACGGAAATAAAACCAGATCAAGGCAGCGACGCAGCCTTTCTAATAGACAAAGCAGGAAAACAGACCTGGATTATTGATTCTGGTTCATCTTCACATATCCTAAACAATAAAAATGAGTTTACTAAATTAAATGACACCGAAAAAACAACGGTCATAATTGCCAACGGCAAAACTCTAAATTCGCTAGGTACAGGAGAAACTACATTCACGACGAAAACATCCGATGGAGGCATAAATAAAATTACGTTGAAAGAAGTGTATGTACCGGAGTTAGAATCTAATTTAATTTCAGTAAGTAAAGCCACAAAGAATGGGTATAAATTATTATTTGATAAAGATAAATGCACGCTGTCCCGAAATGGGAAAATCTATTTGGAGGCAAAAATGAAAAATAACCTATACGAGGTTGAATTATTAGAAAATGCTGATAGGAATATAGTAAATATGGCACATGAATGCAAAAGTAAAGACTGCCTGGAACTTTGGCACAAACGCCTAGGGCATAGAAATTATAATTCCATAAAGGAAATGGTTAAAGATGATTTAGCCTATGGCATAAAATTAAATAATTGCAATCATGGAACAACATGCGAAACGTGCATACAAACAAAAACAAGTGATGCTCCCTATCCCAAAACAGTGTATAGAAATAAAACAGGTAGAGTACTCGATCTAGTGCACACGGACGTATGCACAGCGATAGGAACCCCCACAATAGATGGTAAAACAATGTAACTTTCATTGACGACTACTCTAGATTTACTGTAATATACTTATTAAAACATAAAGATGAAGTACAGGATAAACTAATCGACTATATAGCTATGGTTCGAAACCAGTTCGGGATATATCCGAAAGCAATAACATCCGATAACGGGGGAGAGTACATAAATAGTGGCATAGAGGATTACCTAAGAAAAAGGGGCATTAAACATCAATTAACCGTGCCGTATTGTCCGAGCCAAAATGGCATTGCGGAGAGAAAAAATAGGTCGCTATTAGACATGACTAGAAGCCTACTCAAAGAAGCAGATCTGCCACAAAGATTTTGGGGAGAAGCAACTAACACCGCGAATCATTTACAGAATCGCTTACCAACAAGATCGACAAATAAAACCCCATTTGAGCTATGGTTTAATCGCAAACCAAATTTACACTATTTGCGAACATTCGGATGCAAAGCTTACGTATACGTGAATAAACAACATCGAGGAAAATTGGACGACAGGGCTCAGGAAGGGATTTTTGTAGGATACGATAACAACTCAAAAGGATATCGCGTATACACTAAAGAAAATAAAATTGTAATTGGCAGAACAGTGAAATTCATAGAAAATAGCAAAATTAACCTAAAAGAAAATAAAGAGACAGAAAACTCATATGACGACAAACATTACATTGAAACAGAGATAAACAACACAACCGAAGAACCAACCACGTCCAAACAACCGACCAATGAACCAAGAAGGACTGAAAGATCGAACAGGGGGGGGGGGGGGGGGGTACCACCAGACAGATATGCCTGTTATGTAAAAAATGATGATATGACAGAACCCACTAGTTGGAATGAAATATTGGAAATAAATAATCCCAAAGAAAAGGAAAATTGGCTTAAAGCCACACAAGCGGAAATCAATTCGCTGAGACAACACAACACATGGGAATTAGTGGATCTTCCACCTAACAAAAAGGTTATAGGTTGCAAATGGATATTCAAAAAGAAATTAGACAGTTACGGAAACAATCAAAAGTACAAAGCACGTTTAGTAGCCAAAGGGTTTAGTCAAAAATATGGGGAAAACTACGACGAGACTTTCGCCCCAGTAGTGTCACAAACAACTGTGAGAACATTTTTGACAGTAGCCGCACATAAGCAGTTGAACGTGCGACACGTAGATATCGACAGCCTTTCTCTACGGTGAGTTAGAAGACGAAATTTATATGAAACAACCGGAGGGGTACATTGAGAAAAACTCAGAAAACAAAGTGTGTAAATTAAAAAAAATCGATCTACGGACTAAAACAGGCAGCCAGAACTTGGAATAAAAAAATCGCACAATCTTTAAAAAATTTAAACTTTCAACAAAGCACCGTGTACTCATGTCTATATACACGAAAAGAAAACAAAATTTCAACTTACGTAATAGTGTATGTTGACGACATTTTGATAGGCGGTGAAAACGAAACGATTGAAGACATAATAAAATCTTTAAAGGAATAATTTGCATTAAAGGACCTTGGGGAAGTAGCTCACTATTTAGGCATGGAAATAAAGAAATCAGAAAACGGGTATAAACTGAATCAAAGACTAAAAATAGAAGAACTTGCAAACAAATTTAATTTAGAACACGCAAAACCCGCAAGCACTCCCATGGATGCAGGTTTTCACAAATTAGAAGACGAAGAAAATTTATTACCCAACAATACGAAATTCAGACAAGCGATAGGATCGTTGTTATATATAGGAACCACTACGCGTCCAGACATATCAGCCGCTGTTAACATACTCAGCAGAAGATGTGAAAATCCGCGCCTAAAAGACTGGAACGGTGTGAAACGCATAATAAGTTACCTGAACACTACAAAATCTTTAAACCTCACCTTAAACATAAGTCACAATCCACAACTCATCGGTTTTTCTGACTCCGACTGGGCGGGGGATACAAGAACGAGAAAATAGACTACTGGAAACCTATTCATGTTGGGAAACAGTCCCATTCAATGGTACACGAAAAGGCAAAATTGCATTGCCTATTCATCGGCAGAAGCTGAATTTGTAGCTGCAGCTAGTGCAGGACAGGGAATTGCCTGGCTGACAAAATTGTTAGCAGAACTGGACTTGAAACAAAATTTACCAGTAATACTGTATGAAGACAACCAGAGCGTCATCAAGATGGTGGAGAACGAAAAATTCTCAAAGCGAACCAAACACATAGACGTTCGCTATCAAGCGATAAAAGAGATGAAAGAAGACGGTATACTAGACCTTCGTTACTGCCCAACACAAGACATGACAGCAGACGCGCTGACCAAACCACTGGCGAAGCCTCAATTCCTGAAACATCGTGAATCCATGCAACTATTACCGGATGCATCTGAGATGGTTAAGGAAGGGTGATGGATTTATAACCCTCTCAGATATGAACAGTAAACTAGAAACATTATACATGCAATAACTTTCAAGGACATAACACTAAAATACTTGAACTAATTTAGTAGCAGTAAATCAATTCATAATCATCTTAGATATCATTAACTGATTTCAAAACAGGAAGCAATTCAAGAATATAAACATTTGAACACATAAATAAATACATTAAGTAATAATAAATCATTCTACAATAAACAAACTTTCCGATTACTGCTAAATCATCCTACTCAAGATAAACAATGATATTAATATGTGAAATATGTTCGCGAAATTTGTTTTAATATCAACCCACGAATGCTGCAGCTGTCTGACGTCATCAAAAGAACTCCGACTCAAAAAAAAAAAAAAAACTCTTTATTATTAAGTTAGTTGCCCAATTTATCTCAACAGAGAGAGATGTAATATTTAATTTGTTGCTGCAAAAGGCAGCTGTATGTAAAGCATTAATTTAAAATGTAAAGTCAAAATTTTAATATAATTCTCTATAACGAAAGTGATCTCAAGTGTGGATTAAATATAAATAATATAATACATTTAACCAACACCTTTTGTTTCCAACACTTTAGCTTCGTAATAAATGGATTACCCACCGGAGTTAAAAATGTGCACTAAGCCGAAGAATGGGGAATACCGCTGCTGAAGAAAGATAAAGGTAAGCAATTACCTATATTATTATATTAATTGTGTTTTAATGGCCAGAATGATATCTATTTATTTATCTAAGTACTAGTGCGCGTAACCTGCTGTGCAGAGTAGAGGTGGCTTTTTGCCAACAGTTTGACTGTAGATGTTTAAGAGTGGATCGTGCATGTGGAACTCTTAAGCGGATGCGAATGACGTCATTTTATATAAAATAAAAAGTGTGTGCTTTAAGTCTTAAAATTGAAATAGGTTTTGTACTATTTATATATACATATACCTTTTTTCATCGGGGGCACCACTCTATTCTGAAAAAGCAGAATTCTTGTTTTCTAGTTATTTTGTTGCTTCACTGTCTATAAATTGTATGCCTTATGATCTACCTATCTTACGGTAAGCGGACTGAATTCAGAATCGGCCTATAAGAATAACAGACCTGGAAGGCGGCAGCACCGATCATCGCCTCATCGAGTTCAGGGCAGGAATTCCAGAATGGTTTCATACTCGATTCGGATATTAAAACGCAATCTGTCTGCCAAGTCCTATCTGGGTGGAAAACACCTGAAAACCGATTTTTTAGCGGTTGATTCGTGGGTTGACCCTTGTGTTTTCCTGTTCCCAGTCTTCCTGTTTTCATACCTTTGGGTGCAGGAAAACACAAGGGTCAACCCACGAATCAACCGCTAAAATTGAGTTTTCAGGTGTTTTCCACCCAGATAGGACTTGGCAGACCGATTGCGTTTTAATATCCGAATCGAGTATGAAACCATTCTGGAATTTTTGCCCTAAACTCGATGAGGCGATGATCGGTGCTGCCGCCTTCCAGGTCTAAGATTTTATTGACAAAAGAGAGCCACTCTATACAAGTTAATATCATTTGTTTGCATCCATGCTGGGAGATTTCGGTTTTTGCCTGAGCGTTTCATGCTTGCAGCGCCCTCTATCACTGCTGTTTGATATTAGAACCAGCCATCGCAGTCAAAAATAACTCTTTCCATCCTACACAACTCTTCTACAAGAAATTATTTTAATAGCTGTCACCATTCGTAAATTATTGAATTTTAAAAGACAGTCGGTCTATGTGAGTGGTGACTCTTTAAAAGGAATTCGAAACTATTCATCAGTTTTAGTTCTGAACACACAACTTTGGGGAAAACTTACGAAAAAACGGAAGCATTTTTTTTATTATTTCTCGAATTTTTTTTTTAATTTGTGAATAAGTCAATTTTTTTACGTTGAGTCAGAGCCTGTAAAATGTCAAAATCGAATAAAATGTCAGTAAAAATCGTTCAAAATTCAAAAATCGAGGAGAATAAAAATTATTCTATTAGACTAAAAGGTTGAAATTGTATCCATGCTACCAAAAGGTTCTGTTGCTGGCCTGGCACAGTGCAATCCATCAGATCCTGACCGAGCATTTTATGAACTAATATTGACAAATGCATGTTAATGGGTGGGAAGAAGGTATGTGGGTAGGGGGGGGGGGGGGGGCTGTGTTCTGGAGCGATCGATCCATGCGGAGCTACAAAACTGGGTAGGAAGGTAATTATGTAGTGACCCACATCGAAGCCCGATTTTGGATATTTTGATCCATTCCCTTAAATGTTTCACGCCATTTTTAGCGTTTCGAGGCAATTTTCACACATTAGTAAAATAAATTCATTTTTAAACTATTAGAGTACCTACATTAGATAAAACAGAACATTTTTTTTTCTTTCCCCTGTTTTCACCAAAAAGAAGAAAATAAAGGGAATTTATCTTCTGGTACTAGATTGCTTTGAACCTTTCTGAATCTCCTAAACATAATTTCTGGTCGGCCATCGGATTATCTGTTTCTATCTTTCTTCCGATGTCAATACCTATCCTACGTGATCCTACGATGTACTACTCTTCATTTCTGAAATTGAAATTTTAAAACAGAACCGTCCTTTCAGTCTTTTTAGCGCAGACTCGATAGCTCTATGGTAAAGCCTTTGCCTGCTCATCCAATGGTTCCCATTTGGAGGTTCGGTAACAGAGCTTGAAAATTTTTAACCGGAATGGATTTCATTATCCAATATTCAATTTTACACAATTTTTGTCATTTATTTCGCCATTTTAACCTTCTCACCGCCGCGAACTGATATATCAGTTCACTAGGATGTAGGTTTCACTGCATTGGAACCATTATTTAAAGTACTATAATTCTACAGATAAAACCCAGTTTTGAAAAATTAAGTTATGATTTATACTATCAAGGCTTATATGCCTATACTTATTTTTTTTTTATATAATGTTCAAGAAAACATCTTTTGGCATTTTTTATAAATTACGGAGAAAGCTACATTACAATTTTGCCCTTTTGCTCGGCGGTCAAGGGGTTTAAGGCCAAAATCTGTAAAATATTTTATTAGTATTACATTAATTGCTAACTTATAAATTGAGCACATTTCATTAATTAAAAAAAAAACATATTTGGCCATTTTAAGGGTTCCTTTTTTTTAAACCTGAAATGAGATCATGCTGCTCAGATACATCCTGTTACATATATCCTGTTACATTTGTCTGAAAAGCAATTCTTGAATATTTTTAATTGAATTAGTACAATTGTCACAATTTTAAAATTAAATCGAAGGATCTTGCCATCAATGTTTTTATTTAAAAATGTTTAGGATTTAATCATTACACATTAAAGATTTAATTTATTAAAGGATAAAGTGTTTTCAGAGATATTAAATGAAACCCTCTGTGTGATCTTCGATCACTGCTTTTTCTTTCTTTCTTTCTTTTAGCGAAAACAGAAGAAAAAAAAATCCAAAATAAAGAGCAAGAAACGTGAAAAAATGGAGAGGATACTTACTGGGGAGGCGGTCAGATTTATCAGAGTCATCATCTACATCCTCTACACCCGCCAACGCAGCATCTAGAAGTAAAAATATAAAGGCTAATTGTTATCTCTCATAGCTTATATAACAGAGAAAATAGACATCCATAAACGAGTCGTTGGGGGCCACCGTAATACTGACCCATCATGGATATAATATAAAATGGATCTATTTCATAATATAAAATAGGAAAAATAAAGCATGTGTACACTATTTATAAAATGCATTGCAATTCCAAACTAAATTTAAACAAATATTTTTAATGCATAGTCATGCTCTAGGACTGAATTGTGGGTACTACTTGATGATACCGTCGATCCATTTCAACACATTATAAAAAATCGCCAAAAGACTCGCAAAATGACAGAAATTGGCTGAATTTTTATTTTAAATAACGAAAGAACCAATAAATTAGTAAAAGATCAATAAAAATACAAATAAAACGTCGAATTAAAAATCACTCGATGACGTAACAAGCACATGTAACGTGTTTAATGTCAAGTGAATGTGACATTGACGGTAAGCCATTATTGGCATTTAATCTTATAGTTTTGGGATCGACGGGATGATCCAGTAGTGCCGAATTGCGTAAAAGAAACATCCTTATAACTCCAAAAATGATAATCCTATTAACCAACAGTTTACTGCGTTAGAGGAAGCGTCTCATTTCCAATTAAACTATATCTTTAAATTGAAATTTGAATGAAATACAGGGTCATGAAAAATTGGGATAACCCATATCTCGGCAACTCATGATCCGATCGACTTCATTCTTTATGCAAAATTTGTTTTTTTATTGTCTTTTATATTCATTTTTTTTTTAAACAATTTCGAAAAATTTTATATACCTTTTATAAGAACGAAATTGGAGAGTCCGAAAAAAATAGTTCCGGATCATCGAGGTGACTGATATTCAATAGGCTTCTTCCTATTATTTCTTCTTAAGTACAAACGTAATTTCAAGTCTACCTCAATGGGTTCGGGAGATAGAGCGTTTACAGATACACACAGACGGACGGCATTTTTTTTTTCTTTCTAAAAATATGTTTTTCGGAATCTCCAGTGTCATCTCAATCCGTCCAATTTTTTTGTTGTTTTTCGATTTTTAAAACGATTACAATACTTAACATGTACCGAGCATGATGGGTAAGCGAAAACAAAACAATCCTGCGTCCGGCGGGTCAACCGCCGTGGCGAGCGGCCTCTCTTCGTCCGCAGCCCTTTATTCTTCCACTTACTCTTTTGCGGAAGCAAGATTCATAGGTCCCCGGCCACGTCCCGAGTAAAAGACACTCTAGCGAAAGCCAGATTGAAAAAAAAATTCAAAAATTGAAACCAGACAAATTTAAAAGGGAAATTACACAAATTAAAGACATCGAAAACCAGGAAGGGAGGGCTCGGGGCGATGAAGCTACCGAACGACTCCTAGCTGCTTCTAGCTCATTATTAGTCTCAGTTGGGGGTTGGGGGTGGGCGGGTGTGTATACGAAACACATGTAACAAAAATTCTCAGTTTAATGAGGGGAGGATGTTAGAAAACCCTATTTCAGAAGTCATCTTCAAGAGACTGAATAATATTAGAATCCTTTTCTGCAACCCTGTATTATCAGCCTATCTATACTACATCTGTTGGCATACTATGTACAGTAGAAAGCTCTTTCATCCGGCATTCTAGGGTTCGCCACATTGTATAATTCGGCACGCCAGCCCGCGTTTTTTTTTTCTTTTTTCTACGATCATCACTGTTGACTGGGATTACTAGGATGCGAGCACCCACAAGAAGCTCAAATTCAGGAGGTGGAATCGGATGAAGAAGGAACCGTGGCAGATGAATCTAAAGTCTCTCGGAAACAGGCTTCTGATGCATTGGATATACATTCATAAAATTTGCCTAATCGAACAAAAGCTACAACGCTGCTGAATACATAAATCTGTGTATAATCCGTAACGAGTTTTTGAAGAAGAAATCTGAATCGGGGAAGTAACATGAGACTTTTTTAAAATGTCATGTTTATATTAGTTTTTTACTACATATACAATGTAATGTACTTATAAAGTGCCCTATATGTACATTACATTGTACATATACAGTATATATTAAATAATTGGATTTTAAGTTTGTATTCTATGTTTTTCTTTAATGCTCACACAGTTGTTAGATTGACGAAAAATAAAACAGTTTTTGTCAGATATTTATACAATTCGCACAGGTTCATAATGTAGGTGACCAAAAAAAAAATGCATTAACGTTCGATAATCTGGCAAAATCGCTAATTCGGTACGGCTGTGGCCCCGAACGTGCCGGGTTGGGTTGATTGTTGACGGCCAATTATCTACACGAGGGATATAGGCCCTAGGGGGAGTGCCTTCCGTGGAGGTCTTTCTAAGGGAACCTAATCCGTATTAACGCATGGAAATCCACGGCTCGAAGAAAACCACGAAAACTCCGAACGATTAGGCCGACGGGCGCGATTGGGTTCGAACCCAGCACCTCCCGTCTACCAGCTTCGAGAGCAGAACCTCTCAGCCACTGGTGGGGCCCCGAACGTGCCGGATTAAAGAACTTCTACTGTATACTACATACAGCTCATATTCAAAATATTAGAATAATTACTTTTTTTTTTTTTTTACAAATTGAAAATATCGTTTGGTAATTTAACCTCTTAACGATATTTCGAAAAATCAAAAAAGTACCTATTTTTTTTTATTACAGAAATTGAATAATTATAAGGCTTCTAAATAAAATATGCAATTAGTTTTTTTACGGCCCAAAAGGTGTTATAGAACTAATTCACATTTGTAGAAAAGTCATCATGCGAAACTTCCGTGCCTTAATGATTGTCTTACAAATTAATGCGAATAAGACCTTTATTTTTCACATCTTAGATCTTTATCATCACCACACAAATTTTTACAAATAATATATCTATACATTAAATTTTATTATTAATTTTTTTGAGCGATACATTTTGAAACATACAATACAAAGTCTAACATCAAAATCAGCGCTAAAAAACCAAATCCTAGCGGTAATATTCGAAGACTTCACATGGAAATGACTTAAATTTTTCTGGTTTCGAAGTTTTTTCAGCAATTGAATCTCCAGCCCGGAAATAGGACGGGCACGAGAAAAAACGAACGACACCTCAATCCGTGATATTGACGGGAGCGAGAATCATGGTGTTAATGTCTTTTATTGCAAATATAAAAACGATATTTTTATTAAGAACTTATTGTTGATTAAGCTTATTTATTATCTTAAAATTAATATCATTTTTGAAAAGATTAATTGAAAAAAAAATTTTTGAAAATTCAAAATATTAAAATATGTATTCAAGCGGTTCAAAATATTAGAATATTTCACATTACTTTTCCTTTAATTATAACTAATTCATAACTGATGGCAGCATTGATTAAATTTATACGATTTTATTTAAAATCCGTATTCTTTTTGAAGTTAGTTTGCTTTTTCGTCTTAAAATGAGTCGTGTGAGTGATATTCCTGAATCTATTAAACTTCGTATGGTTGATGTGTATCGGCACGGTGAAAATCAATGTTACATAGCGAATTATTTATATTGTTCGCAATCAATCGTTAGTAAAATACTAACAATATTCAAAAAATAGAAAATTTCAAAATAATTGCCGAAAACCAAAAACATCTGCTAGAGATGACAGGAAACGAAAGCGTTTAGTTAAGAAAAACCGTTTTAAAAGTGTGCGATTCTTGGACCGAAAGTGGAAAGAAGGAGTTGAAGTTTCTACATCGACAACATTAAGACATCTCCATAAATTTAAGTTTGAATTTCGTGTACCGAAAACAAAACCTCTTATGACTGCAAAATAATAGCGTATAAAATTGAATTGGTGTAAATCAAGACGCTTATGGAGCGAAGAAGATTGGAAAATACATTATTTAGTGATGAAAGTTTGTTTTGTGTTTCATATGGCAATCAAGGTATTAGAGTTTGAAGAATGAAGCAAGAAGAATTTGATAAAGAATGTCGTTCCGTAAAATTTGCTGCTAGTGTCGTGATTTGGGTATGCATGAGTGCAGAAGGACCTGGAAAGTTATTAATCGTCTACGAAATGGTTAACTCTCAGATATATCAAGAAATTTATGAATGTTACATGATTCCATGATCAGAAGATTTATTTGAAGATTTCATTTTTCAACGGGATTTAGCGCCACCGCATACCTGGGTGTCAACTAAGAATTTGTTCCGCCAACGCAACATTAAGGTACTTCCTTGACCACCAAACTCGCCAGACCTTAATCTCATCGAACGCTTATGGTGTATAGTGAGAAAAAAACTTCAAGAAAATCCCCCTTCAAGTAAAACTGATTTAGTGGCACGTATAAAGCCTATTTGGGCTAATATTGATAGAAATGTTTGTAAACACCTTGTATATAGTATGCAAGATCGATTGTACGCTGGTTTGAAAGCTAAAGGGTTTGATGAAAGCTAAAGGGTATGACTACAAAATATTAACTACCATCTATAATAATAAGGAAAAGTTTGTGTGAGTGTGTCGACGGTGCTCTGAAGAGACCGCTGCACGTAGAGTTACAAAATTTGGGGAAAAGGTACGT
The DNA here is from genome assembly GCA_963932465.1 of Maratus speciosus. NCBI lineage: Eukaryota > Metazoa > Arthropoda > Arachnida > Araneae > Salticidae > Maratus > Maratus speciosus. Next base: position 2,783,750 of record OZ010789.1, read on the forward strand.
CTATATATGAAGTTTTGCACCTCTAAGCCCAATTTTCAATTTTTTTATTAGATTTTTTTAAATTTAATTCGATTTTTAGCGCTTTAAGTTTCGAGGCGATTTTTCCACATTAGTGAGAAGAATACGGTTTGTTTCTTTTAACCCAATATAGTAAATTTTTTTCTCTTTTCAAAAACATTTATTCGAAATTCGTACAGCGATATTTGAATTCTTAGCGAATTTTTTATGCGACTATAGAACAGCATTTAATGCATCTCCATACCTATAACGGGGTTACCGTAGGGAGTGAAACAGTTCTGCGTCAAAGGCCGCCAAGTTTGTCGCCAACTTTGGGATCTCTAATATTTCACCTAATTCCCATAGACAGCCATTGTAAACCAATAGGTATTACTGCCTTACAGAAAATCAACAAATTGAGATATTTTAAAGCAACAAAAACTAATATTAACTTAAGAGATTATATTAATTATATTCAAGGAAATCCAAGGCCACTTACCCTCTATCTGCTGGTGGCCAATGGAGTCCTGGATACCACTTTCCTCTGCAAGTAAATAGATGAAAATTAAATGGCTCATTATTTGTTCGCATATATTGAATGATACTATTTTTATCAAACATCAAAAATTTCAAATGAAAATCAAATTTCAAAGTAATTGCTTAAAAACCGCAAAGGCCAACTTAGTGAAAAAGATTCCATGCCGGGGTTCGAACCCGGGCCGTCAGACATTCTAGCGCACCGACATTCTAGCGACTCAACAACATGGAACGATACCCAGTCTGGAAAATTTCTCACTTTTACATGTTGGCAAGGCTATAAACGCAGCACAAGATGGAAAGTTTTTCTCGTGAGCCACCCATACGGGGCCAAAACGAAACATAATTAAATCCAGCATCGATTGAAACTATATTAATACTTGGAAATTTTTCCAGAGAGAAATATTCGCCTTGTATACAGTATTTCAAACGAAAATCAAATTTCAAATGAATTGCTTAAAAGGCGCAAAGGCCAACCTAGTGAAAAAGATAGTAATAGTGAGACGTTCCAGACTGGGTATCGTTCCATGTGGTTGAGTCGGTAGAATTTCATTAGGTTGGCCTTTTAGAATGAATTGGCAGTGTGATGATAAATATAATTCAAAACAGTCCATGGTATTTAAAAACAACGCTTAAAAACCAGGAAACTATTTATAGTTAAAATTCGTACAGTCTATAAAGTAATGCCAGGTAAATAAAAACCTAAAAACAAGAATATTTAAAAGTTCAGAATATTAAAAACCAATGTAAATATATTATACTACATTTTATTATAAAGAAAATGTAATAATAGTAAATATAATATAGTAAAGAATACAAGAAAAAAAAATCACCCAAAATAAGAGTAGAAGAAAAGTGAAATAATGGAGAGTATACACTTACCAATAAGTGGTTCGGGTTGGCTTGGTCCAGGGACTCCCGGAAAGTCATCTGCAAGTAAATAAAGGAAATTGAATGGCTCATTGTTATATCCCACATGCAGCTTATAGAACACCCGGTAGCTGCATCCATAAAAAGCAAAGAAAAATGATGCGTTAAGCAAAGTTGTGAAAACACCTTTTTTAACAAAACTTCATTTTATATCGCATAGTAGACTGATGTTCAGTTAGGCAACGTATGAGGCAGTTGAAAATCCCTTTTGAGCCGGAAATGGACTTCCGTGCAGCCCTGTCTATGCGTACACACCAAGAAATAGCTAAAGGTTCGTTCCATCTAAAAACGTCCGAAATTCTACTCGCTTCATTTCCAATACCGAACACACTCTAGCAGCTATGCTGAACCTACGGCTGGCGGGCCGCATGGGGTCCGGCGACCGCAAGCCCAAGACACTTGATAGGTGTACAAGTAAAAAGTACTTAAAGAGCTCCACTGCTTTTTTATATATTTTCATGGAGGATAAAATCTGTACTGTCATTTATAAGTATATATTTATATTTAAATTTATGTTAAAACATCTTAAATTCCGTTTCTTTAGTCAAAAGTTCTTTTTACAAATTTGCACTCTATAATTCTACAAATAATAAAAAAAACATTTTTACCTGGCGCAAAGTGATTGATTTATTAGAGCATTTTTTTCTTTAGAAATTTGAATTCTGCATTGTTACATTATTGAGTTTTATTCACATTTCTAGAAAAGGTAATATATCTTTTATTTTTTTAAGTTTGCACATTTGACGCAGAAAAAAATGGCACCCAAAAACTTTTAAACATCTATTTCCAAAGAATGCTATAACGTTTTCAATAGAAATCTTACACGAAGATTGTTTGGAAAAAAGTGTTATTTTTTTTAACACTTCTTCAGCAACGAACTTACAACTCTACTGATACTATTAACTTTGCCATAATGCTTTATTTTACTGCTTCTGTTATCTTACTATTTAAATTCTTTTTTATACCCTTTTATAAGTCTGTTGCGGCCCGCCTAATGTCGCAAACTGAAGTTTGCGGCCCGCGAGAAAAAAAAAGGTTGAGTATAACGTAGCCCAATCCGAGACTATGGACGAAAAGCGAATTTAAAAGCACTTTTTTACTTGGTTGGAAAATGATGGAAATGACTTAAAAATGCCAGCCGTGCTTGTTAGCCCCCGGTACGGTATGCTATTTCTTTCTCCCAGCTTATTTTGTGTCATCTCCAAAAAATAACGTTATCTTACAGAAGCCAGCCGTAAAACAAAGCAGTACGATTCAATACTCTATAGTAATTTTTTTAACTTTTAAGCATCTAACATTTTCAATTTTTATACCGTCGTATTGAAAAAAAAAAACAGTACTTTTAAATGCAATTTGTTTGAAAACTGCATCTCCATTTATTTTTGAAATATTCATTTTTTTTTTTTTTTTTTTTTTTTGTAGTTTTTGGAGCTATTTGCTTAATATTGGCAACGAAAGTACTCCATTTCTGTAGAAAGTAAAGGAAAAATAGCTGTAAAATATTAATTATATATTTTTGTCGTCTTTTTTCATAACAGCCGAAAGAAAATAATTAAAATACGGGCTATTTTGAAAAAAAATATAGAAGAATGATTTCTGTTAAAAACATGGAGCTATTATAAACTCTATTTAATTTTAAGTATCTATAGTAATGTTACAAGCAAATGAAGGCCTATGAATCATGAGATAGCCTTTTTTTGCCGAGTTTCTTGAATGACGGCCTCTTTTTGCTGCATCTGTGTATTATTTCGCGATAGTGACGTCCTATGCCTACTTTACTGTAGATGTTTAAGAGCAGATCGTCCATGTGGAATTCTTAAGCGGATACGGATGACGTCATTTTACATAAAAATAAAAGCGTGTGCTTTAAGTCTTAAAATTGAAATATTTATATATATTTTTTTTTTCATCGGGGGGCGGGGGGGGGGGACACTCCATTCTGAAAAAGGCAGAATATTTCCGTTTTCTAGTTCTTTTCGTTGATTGAATTTCATTTCCAGCGGTGTCCGACATCGTTGAAAAGTGTTTTTGAATTCGGATTGTCTGTCAACGGGTCCATGCAGTCCGATGGCCCCGAAATGGATAGACGTTATTGAAATGGACAGGGGCCTGTTCGGAATTGAAAAAAGAAGTGTGTAGCGTGGCCAATTCGTTGACACGGACATCCAAAAGACTTCCGTTACAGGACGTTTTCAAGAGTTTGAGAATGAAATCGATAGACATCCCTGCAAGATGCTAACTATAGAATACGGTCTTCGTTCATTGAAAAGAATTTAGTTATGTGACGGTCTATTTTATTCATGTTACACTATTTCAAACTTATTGAAATGGATCTCCGAGAGGCACTTCAAGACAATAGAATAGGGCCTACAGTCGTGGAAAAAAGTAAACACCCCCCACTAACTCCTCAACAAATTATCCTAGAAGAACGTGACTGGTACCGAACGATTGGAAATAAAGTCTACTTTTAAAGGATGTTTATAAAATAGGCTTAGGGGGACATCTACCTGTTAAAACGAACCCAAACTTCATTCTTTTCAATGGCAATACCCAATTTTAACAAGATATTTCAAATCTTCGGTTCAAACTGTGCCTAGACACCCAACTTCAAGTCATTTGAATGATACGTTTTTGTATGACAAACGTTCAAAATGGAGTGCTTCTAATGGTTAAATTACGTTTTCATATTTTTATTAATATCTCCTGAAATGATACTCCTAATGTGCTCATTTTTTGTGCAGCAATAATACTAAAATATCTAAACATAAATAAGTTGAATTTTCCATTTTTATAATATTATAAAATCAATATTCGAAAAAATTATGAATTGCAACCTACAATTTTTTTGGATGGAATTTTTTTGATGGTATGATTTATTAAGTCCTGCTTTATGGAAATTCAAACTTTCACATTTTTCTTCCAAGTAGTTTACAGATGATGCTTAAAAAACGACAAAATGATGGTTTAAAAGGGCCGTCTAGGATAGAAGTGACTAGATATTTTGAAATTTATACTATCCTGTCATCTAGCAGTTTACTATGATTGCTTGAGTGTCGCTTAACCCCTTGAGGGGCGGTGGGGTAAAATATATCCCACCTAATTTAAACAAGATTCTCCCCAGGAACTTAACTAAATTTTATATTTTTATCTTTGGGGGAAAATGGTTGAAAAATTACTCGATTATTTTCTATTATTCCGGCGAGAATTCAATATTATAGAGACGACATTGCTCGCCCCTCAATGGGGTCCCTCAAGATGCCTTGATCAATCTCTCTCGGCGAACTTCCATCTGGATACATTCCCTAAAATAAGCTTGTTTTAAAATAATTTCTCGGAAACTTATCGTACGAATGCCATACGAATTTGTTTTTAATCTCATGGAAGAGTGTAGAGTTCGTTTATGCTGTCAGAATTGTGTACTGCTATTTTTTGCAGAGTTAATAAGAGGTGATAATTTTTTTTTTTTTTTCCCACGACTGTACATTGTTTCTAGACAAACTAAATTGGGTTACTCTATGAACAATAATGGCTACAAAAGCATTTCCCGTTGTGGTGAGTCTTTTTTTTTTGGGGGGGGGGGGGGGAGGGGGACATATTACTGAGTATGAATTCTATCGATCAGCGGTGCCCAAAATATCCTAAGTACAAATCTGTTTAGGGATGTAAATTGTTGCAGGGGGATGGAAAGCCTTGTCTATCTGTGTTCTATTTCAGCTTACTTTATACCCTAAGATAAATCTGTAGTTCAGCTGCACACACAAACAAAAACAGTTTTTTCGAATTTTGATGGGAAATTGTGAAATTGCTTTCAAATACGCTCTACGTTCTTAAAAACTGTTGCTTAAGACACATCTTAATTAAACGGTCAACTTTTACGACAGCATTGGGAAAATCTGCGCTGGATTTTATGTTTTTAACACTTTCCAACAAAGCTGAAAAGTGTTTGACTTCGGTTTGTCTGTCCACGCTGTCACCCCCCCCCCCCCCCCGTCCATGGACTCTGATCTTCATGAAATGGATAAAGGTTATGGAGGGTCACGCAAGCATGTTGGGTATTGTATAGGAAGCATCTAGGATGAATCGTTTATTGACAGGGGTACTCAAAAGTATTCCATTACATGACGGTACAGGGGGGAAAACTCGTTTGCAGAGTATTTTAATGACTATTTCGAATGGATTAAAACTTATATAAATTGCTGAATTTTACTACGATCCTGTTAGAACAGGGCTACGTTATAAAATTCGGTATCCGCTTTTGAATTTAATTTTTTGTATGCCACTCGCCCTCTATCAATTCTATAACTCATATAGACAAGGCTGCACAAAAGTATTCACGTACCCTTCTCCTTATGAGAAGAAATGGTTGAAGGGAAAATTTCAACTGAATTATAGGTATCTCTTAAGTGAACTGCACTTTGGCATGCGTGTCGTTAATAGGTACAAATCTATATATCCTATACAGGGCTGCTGACAAAATTCGGATCATTTTCCGAATGGGAACAACTGATATTGGGTTTTCAAACGTTTCCATAGGCTCGAATGAGACGTCCTATTTTCATTTTTTAAAGGGTGTAGTTTCGTTACATTATTCTGAATGTATTGGATAGTGTTTCATAATCTATGCTCGACGCATGACTTTCTTTTTTTTTTCAGTGAAAACAATGTATTAGCTCAAGAAAAGTGAATGAGTGGAGAAAACACTTACATACAGGGTGTAGAATGACATTGGGATCAGGATGCTGATCTGCTATACTACCTGCAAATAAAAAAAAAAAAAAAAAATATTAACTGCTAAGGGTTCTACCTCAAAACGGGTAGAACAGAAAACATCTAGATCCATTTTGGAAAGAAATAAGAAAAAATAGAAACTTAGAATTTTTTTTTTTTAAGGGGTCAGCTTCCCTTTGAACCAACAAAGTTCATGGAAAAGTGGCCTCTGTAAGAATTGCAGTCACCCTTTAATTAATTAACTTTTAATTATGAAATTAAAAACACATGTTAGGAACAATTTATTTTACCAATTAAAGTTGTTAAAAAAGGTACACTAGAGGTCTGCACGGGCGGGAATTTCCAGGCCCGGGGCCGGCCCGAACGAAAGCTACCTTGGCCCGGCCCGGCCGATGTAAAAATTGGAAGTTCGGCCCGAGCCCGGCCCGGACCGTTTGCATTTTTACAGTTCTCGGCCCGGCCCGTACAAAAATCAGGGAAAACAGGCCCGGCCCGACACAATTTCTACAAAAAAAAGAAATCTTTTTTCTCAACATACAATTACGATTCTTTTAATGAATACTACATACATATTTATGGAAACATTTTGCAGTATTTACATTACTATGATGTTCGCAAAACAGAAAACACGCAATAGTAAACATTAACGATTACTTAGTGTTTTAGTCATCGTGTCTACAGACATTTCAAAATGGAAATAAGGATTCATTAAAAGATTAATGTAGTTCATCAGAATAAAGGATTAAAAACATAACTTTTGAAGCTGTATAATAAAAAGTAGATTTGTGAAAATATTTCTCTCATTTTTAAGGCTTTCCTCAAATCCAAAGGAGCTACATTTCGACGCATTTATGAATTCTTTTCTTTTCGGAAACGCGTAAGATTGGCAGGTATTCTAATTCAGAAGCTATGTAAATATCGTTTTTTTTTCATAGATAAAAGCAATATATCTTTCTGAAAATACTGTCAAAGTTAGAGTTTTGAATCGAATTTCCGGAAGCGATGGCACAGGAAAGGAGAAAAACGTAGTGTCACGTGACAGGAATCTCTTATCTCTAAGTAATTTATCAAATATGGAAAAAGCTATTCGTTTCCAAATGCCTTCAATAAGCAGGCCTGTCAATTTTATGCCTTTATAGTTAAAAATTTTGTCAAGAAATGTGTCTGAAAGCTTCGCATTGTTGAGCAGTGAATATGAGAACCACCTTTATATTTCCAAAGATACTGTTAAGAGAAGTTCATTACCACTATTAATACTACAAAACACAATGACTGTTCTGCACATCCTGAGATCGATTAAGACCAGGGGGCCTACCACAAACGCATCGAGTTCCTTCCGAAGCGAGATGAACCCGAGGTTGAATTTACATGTTTCCCGAAAATTTTTTCCGATACACAGATTAAGTGCTACCACGAAGAGCTCGGCAATAGCTCACGGATTCTAGATTCCTTTTCAAGTAGGCATCGGAAAAAACTAGATTGACCACTTCAGTTACGAGACAATTCTCACTGACCTTCCCTCTTTTTCTCCCGTTTGAAAAGAAAAAAAATGTTTAATTTTGCTTTCTTCTGTGTTTATTAAAAATGCCATCTACACACACCTAATTAAGATATTTTCATATTTTTTTTTTTTTTTTAACGAATGTGAAATATACAGATTTTTAGCTGTTAAAAGCTCAAAATCATACGACCGGTAGATCTTTAGAAAATGATAAATAAAAATGAAATTAGCTTTTTTGACTAAGCGGAAGCTTTCCTTTAAAAATTAATAAAAAATTAACAAATTACTCTAGAGATATTTAATAACTATCATAAGAAAGGCCTTATTCTAAACTTTAAAATGATATGAAAATAAATTTTTTGTGAGTTTTTGATAAGTAAATATTAGCATAAATACCCAAAAATTTCAAGAAATTCTGCTTAAATACAAAATAAACGGGAAAATATTTAAGCTTGTAAACTCCTTTTAAACACTAATAATAAATGTACTTTGAAGATATTGCATGCAGTTTTTGATAGATTTAGATTGATGCAGTATGGAGTCTCTGTTTGTAATGAAAATTCAACGCAAAATTAAAAAAATAAATTCTAATGTGAATTAAAAAAATAATTGCAGTACATATTAAAATATAGTTTAACAAAATATCGTGTGTAAGTTTATTAATTTCCTTTAAATAAACTGTGTTAATTCTAAGAAAACTAATTATACAATAGTTGTCGCATAAAAAAATTAGCAGAGAAAACATGCTGTGCTTACTAGAAAATAATTGACTAGATATTTTTGCTAAAACTTCTTTATAGTAAATATAACATTTCTGAAAATATCGAAGCCATGTGTGCACTATCATTGTTTACCCAAATAAATCAAATATTCAAAATTTCCAAATATTTATTTATATAGATTATTAAATGTTGTATCAGTTTTAAGATTTGTTATTTGTTGCTTAAATAACAAAATACTTTAGTAAATAGATAGAGAATTTCTTTTTAGAACAAGATAAAAATATTAAATTTAAAATTTTTGCGCAAAAAAAAGAAAAAAAAGAAGTAAATATCTTTGGAAAGTATTGCAGGATTTTAAATACTTTAAGATACTACATTTTTTATACTTCATATTTCATTGGATATAAAATAAATTGTAAAGTTTCTAATAACATAAAAAAACAACTTATTTCATAGTAACTTTACAGTAAATTTAGAAAAGATAAAAAATATATTATTTGAAGATGATGTGAATCAGTCTTCTTAGATTTTTATTTTTTTGTCTCCATCTTTAATTTCTATATAAAACTAATCTTTCAAAATATAAGGTAAATATTACTCAATGTACACACACACACACAAAAAAAGAGGACTGTCTGGCGATCCTAATATTAAGCTTTATTTAATATCGAAACTTCCTTTTTTTTTTTTTTTTTTTTGGTTAATTTGAGCAATGCAATAATTATTTTATATTCCGAAAAAAATAGTTTTATATTCGAAGGCAGAAAAAAATGAAAAGTGAAGAAGACTGATTCACATCATCTTCAAACAATATATATATATATATATATATATATATATATATATATATATATATATATATATATATATTTTTATTTTGTTTGAAAGTTTTCGAAATTTATTGTAAAAAAGTTATGAGGAAATACGTTGTTTTTTGATGACCTTAGAAACGCTACAATTTATTTAAATTCCATAATAAAATATGCCGTTCAAAAACTTGCAAAACTTTCCTAAGATTTTTTCCTTCCGAAAACTTTGATTGAATATTTTGATTTTGTACTAATCGGAAATTCTCATTGGATGTTATTAAAAGATTTTATATACTTATATATAGTATCCGTCATATCACTATCCGTCATATCACTTTGAGATTTTGACAACTAAAAATCTGAACATTTCACTCTCGTTTAAAAAAAAGATTATGAAAATATCTTCATTAGGCGTGTGGTATTTTTACTAAACAGAGAAAACAATATCAGCCGCTTTAAAATCTCTCCCCAAAGACGCACTTCCCACAATATATGCTTTTCTCACTCCCTTCAATGGGGTCGGAAGTTTTCGTGGAGATCTCGATGACAGTAATCCGATGGAAGACGTTCTCGATTGTGTCGTGGTAGCATTTATCCCAGGGTCATCGGAATGCAACGTCACATCGGGAAATGCAGAAGATTTTACGAGAAAGGGAAATTCGATCTGTTCGTGATAGGCCTCCAGTTCTGTCCCGGCACGAGTCTGCTGAAAAAAAAAAATGAACTCTGAATCAGACATCTTGCAACTGTACGATGCCGATCTCTACGATGGACATGTTACATTTCTGTATTGATGTTGTTAAACTCGCATCGGCTCGTGACGCACATTTATACTTCTCGAAAAAATCATAGTCATTGAAAATGGCTCGTATTTTATCTGCTACGCTTAAATTCTTACATCGGGCCGATAGGCCTGATTAATTTTTTTGCCGGCCCGGCCTGGACAGTTTATTTTGTCTGTCGGCCCGGCCCGTTGAAAAAATTGTTCTAATCGAAATTATTGTTCTGAAAAAATTGTTCTAATTGTTCTGCCGGCCCGGCCCGTTTGAAAATTCGACTTCATTCCGCCGGCCCGGGCAGACCTCTAAGGTACACACACATAGTTAAAACTTTACTTTTAAAGATAATAAAATTTTTACGAAAGAATTATTCTTGTATTCATTGCGCGCATGATTTTTCCCATTTGAATAGCTGAAACAAGCCAATTTTTTTTTAATGAGTACAGATATAAAGTGTTTTCAAAATGACCTACAATGAAAAAAAAAATAAAACTTGTAGTTTTTTTTTTTTTTTTTTTTTTTTTTTTTTAAAGAAATTACAAATATCGAGAATTTTTTTTTAAACAAAAGCAGTCGTGGAATTCTAAACTTCTTACGTGAGAAACATAATAGGTCATTTTGTGCTTCTGTACGTTTAACACATCCACCGAAAATTTCTGAAATTCTAGATAACCGTTTTTCAGAAATCGCGCGCGCATTGATCAAAATCGCTGTTTTGAGAAAATTGGCTTTAAAGATTGAGATTTGCTGTATGACCAAGGGGTGATTCAAAGTGTTTTAGACATAACTTCTCTTCTAATGCGAATTTTTGTATGGGGTTTGCTTTTAAATGTGCCTAAAGAATCATATTTAATTAAAAGCTATTTAAAAAAAATCGATTTTTGGACGCTTTAAAGGGTACCCGACTCCTTAAACATTACTAAAATTCACTAATAGTCCAGGCACTAGGGAATTTTACCTAGCAAAATTAATGGTAGTTCTGGAAATTGGCTTTATGTTTTTTGGGTCGCTGAATCCGAATTTGTAACTTCCCCCCAAAATTTCCCCCGGCAACCTCTCCAAATTTTGCTAAAGAGCCCCCCCCCCCCCAAAAAAAAAGGTTTTTATTAAAAAAATCAATTTTTTTATTGTTTTATGGGAAAAGTATCTAGAAATTCAGAAAATAGACAAAATTTGCAATAAATTAGATATATGACATTATGACTTAGGATGAAGGAGAAGGGGGGATCTGCCTCGGAACATGCGCGCGGAGCTGCGTGGACTAAGTTGCGCAATTCCACTTAACCATTCACACGTTTACATTCGCCCTCCCATCTCCCCTCCGAACTTTCCTTATAAGGTTTACTTTAAGTTTTTTGAGTCGCTGAATCCGAATTTTTAACTTACCCCCAAAATCCCCCCCCCCCGAAAAACCCCAAAATAGTTATCAACTTAAATTTCTTATTGTTTTAGGGGAAAAGCATTACGAAATTCAGAAACTAGACAAAATTTGCAACAAATAGGATATCTGACATTATGACGTAGGATAAACGGGGAAAGAGGGGGCTGCCTCGGAACATTCTCCGCGCGCTTTTCTCAAAAACCAAATTTTTTCAAAAAATTAATTTTTTGGGGGGGTTGCCGGGTGAAATTTTTGTGGGAAGTTACAAATTCGGATTCAGCGCCCCAAAAAACAAAGTGATTCGAAATCCAGAACTTGTATTAATTTTTCCAGGTAAAATCCCCTATTGCCTGGACTTCATAACTTAGTGCATGTAGCGCCGCAGTGCATGTTCAGAGGCAGCCCTCCCCCTCCCCGTTCATCCTACGTCATAATGTCATGTGTATCCTATTTGTTGCAAATTTTGTATAGTTTCTGAATTTTGTAATGCTTTTCCCCTAAAACAATAAGAAATTTAAGTTAATAACAACTATTTGGGGGGGGGGGGGGTTCAGGGGGAAAATATTTGGGGTAAGTTAAAAATTCAGATTCAGCGACCCAAAAAAACATAGTAAGCCTTTTCCCAGAACTACCATGAATTTTTCTAGGTAGAGCCCCTATACGGTTTCTATTGCCTGGACTATAAAATGAAAATTCTATTTTTTAAATGCACTACCCGATGGGCCGATTTTTGGGCAAAAGGGGGCTCTCGTGTGGTCACTCTGTCGCGAGTACTTTTCAACCAACACTCATTGTTAAAACGGATACTGATTTTTCTCCATACGAAATCAAACTATAATGAAGTCACTCTTAAAATTAAAAGAATGTTCAGCTGAGTAGTGTTAGTTTAACCTTAAGAATTTTTCTGATGTCTTTCAAAAACGAAGGGCACCCGAGGCCAACTCCCCTCTTTGGGGTCGAATTAAAAACATCTTCATTTGAATTACATCATAGGCATGTCAAGTTTGAAGATTTTATTTCCACTGGCTTATAAGATAGGGCGATTTTCTTTTTAATTTTACATTTGCCCCTTTTATTACCCGACTGAAAAGAAGGGTTATGTGTTTCACGCGTATCTGTGTATGTGGATTTCTTTATACCATCGAAACATATCGACGGCTGGATGGATTTTTATGAATGAGGTCTCTATCGATTCGTCTTAATTTTCCGATGGTTATAGGATAGGTTTTGTTTTTATAAATTCAAAATGACGGCCGTAAAATAAAAAAGGGCGGTAGAAACGAAAAAAAAGAAAATTTACGCACCCTATTGAGTGGCCTATCATTGGATAGGTCTTTCAAAATGAAGACGATGTTTCATTGGCCATTTTGTAGTCAGAAGCTCCGTTTAAATATTACACAAACTGGAAGTTGTGTACTTTGGATCGCTACCTTTACTGTAACTCTAACCTTCATAATAGACATCTATAGGCTTCATCAAAAGAGTGTTTGAACATAGGAACTAATAATTAAACACAACTTAAAAGTCATCAAGTAAATAAAAAAAAAAAGGTAACTGATATAAAAAATAGTTTCATATGGATGAGAAATAATTAGTTCGCTTTTTACGCAGTCGGGTTTTTTGATTTTTTTTAAATTTAATACATTATGGATAGAGTTGCCCTCAGAGGTCAACAAAAAGTGGGTGGGTGAAAAGGGAGTCAAGATTTGATTGAAACAAACAGTATTCGAAGTCATAAATAGAAAGAAAAATTTATGTTAGTGTACTGTTGAAGCAATAACATTGAAGCGTAACAACTTTGTGAAATAGTAACACACATGAGGTAGAAATTCGCTTTCGTTCAAATTTTAACCCTTCAATGCCGCATGTTGCTTTCCGGCAGCGTACCCCATTGAGTCTTCTAAAATATAACATCAAAGCTCTAATGCCTCACGTTGCCCATAAAATACATACAGAAAATATTAAATTCATTTTCAATTCCATTCATTTCCTTGTAGATAGCAGCACTCGTGCTGTTTAAGAATAAAGAGATTTATTTTACATGTGCTTTTTGTTTCGTTTGGAAGCTTGCGAAACACTGTTTTGTTATGCAGGGAGCAAGTAAAATTCATTCCTTATCCTAGTTCTTAAAATTCAGGTGTGTTTAATAGTATAGAATTTTATCAAGGAAAATTATTTTTTCAATTAAAGAACAGTATTGCCGATTAGGAACAACCTGTTTTTTAGCCGTAAACCATACTTAACATGTTGACTGCCAAGTCTATTTTGTATATACTCGTGTATTTTCAATAGTTTTGTAAAAGCATTTCATTTCAGATAATCATTTAACCCTTTCCAGGGCGGTGTCCTTAAAAAAAAAAAAAAAAAGGACACCTAATTTTAATTCCAAAACTGAGAAACGGCTCCAAGAATATTTAATTAAAATTTTCCTGCTATACTGTACGTGAAAATAAGCAAATTCGTATTTTCTAAATTCCGGTGCCAGTCAATTATTTCATCAATTCATAAATTCCACTCCGGTAAGGGTTAAAAGAAACATTAAACTGAACTCAGTCATTTTCGAAACAAATAGAGTAGTTTTATAAACCTTTTCAACAGGGCAGCGAATTACAAGGGTTCATAAAAGGTAAACTTTCTAAATAGCTATGTAAAATGTTCGATTTATTTATAGTCCAAGAGCTAACAACGTTTTCGTCGCTTGATTGCATTTAAAATCTACGTTTCGAGCTGTTTCTACAGCCGTCTTCAGGAAAAATATCGTAGATTTTAAATGTTTGTTTATTAAAGTTCGTATTTTGTGTACCATTGGGCAAGATTGTGCGTTTTTATTTATAGAATTATATTATTTCAAATAATGCTTAGATTGCAGTGAAACAGGGAGCTTACTGAACGTATTAACACGGACTTGTCCGTGAGAGGGTTAATAGGCTATATTCTTTGGCTATCAGAAAACCCATCATTCGTTGGCCTAATCGAAGTTCGGTCGATACATGAATGCCAGACCGCTTTCAATCCGACAACAGCCCAACCTTGATGGTATATTATACTAGGGGGCTCGCCCCCCTACGAGCTACGCTCGCCAACCCCCGTTCACACACAGCACTCTCTAAAAGCACGCTTATTTGATCTAGTCCAGTCAAATTGTCAGAAAATTGGGCCGATAGATGCAAAAATTCTGCTAGAAGATTTTATGTTTTTAAAGTGTTTATGGGGATGCTAATAACAGGAATTAATTGTTTCCCAACAAAATATCTCGAGGCTAAACTTTGTGGAGCCAAAAAACCACGAAATTTTCGGACTTTTTTCAGTTTTTTGCCTATAACTCGAAAATTATAAAATTTTTGTGTACCATACTTAATTACAAAAAGAAAGAAAATTAAATTCTCTACAAATTTCATACTAAAAACGTTTTTCTAAACCCATTATTAAGCGCTCTACAATTTTTTGAAAATAGCACATTTTTTTCAACTTTATAGAAAGTGACCTATTTTTCGCCTCCCATCCCTAAAAAAAATTTCTTTTCATCACTAACTGTGGAAATGAAATGCACCTATTGATGGATAAGTAAGAAGGCAAATTTTCAAGAAGGTTAGGCAGAAGGTAGGGTTGCCAGATAGTACGTTTTTCTCGTACGTTATACGTTTTTAGTATTTTTTAGGTCTATAGCGCTTTTTAGGTATTAGGTGTACGTTTAAATGTGTCCGCACAACGTTTTCTTCCATTTTTCTACCCCATCTCACTTTTGATAGTTTAAAAAATATTCTTTTTCAGTTTACTTTAAAATTTCACCTTTTGCCAAAAATAAGTTATGGATATGCGCATCAAATGTAAAAACGGCTTGTTCTAATACAAAAATCTTGCGTGAGTTGTGTAATATTAAGTGCGCATTTGCTGTTGAAATAGATCAAGTGAACTCTACTTTATTATAGATAAATATCTACATTATAAAAATTTTTATTTAGTCTAACTGTATCATAAGTTTAGATATTTTGTTTGATTTATTATCACCTTTTATGCTTAACCATTAAACGTTGAGCCTGATACATTCACGTGCAGAATCTACTAACTTATGAACTTGCTCCCTATCCGATGTCTTTATTCTCCGACGAAGGGATGAGAAAGGGTACAAAATCTTCGTTTTACAGTGCTTTTATCCCATTAGACAATCTGGATCTTATTGGAAAAGATAAGTTTTTTGTTGTTGACGGAGGGTACCTTCTTCACAAAGTAACTTGGCCTCGAAATGTTTCTTTCAAATTTATTGTTAAAAGTTATATTTCTTACATTCAGAAAAATTTTGGATCACAGGTCGCAGTTGTGTTCGATGGATATCCATCTGAGGGAAAACAGAATGGAACGAAAAGTGCAGAAAGAGCACGTCGATCTAGAATGCACACTTCTACTGAAGTCATGGTTGCAGCAGAAATGTTAAGCACAGTGCCTCAAGAAAAATTTCTAGCCAATGACAGAAACAAGAACCTCTTCATTTCACTGCTTAAAACAGAGCTTCAAAATAACAGAATTCAAGTTGACCAGGCAGAAGAAGACGCTGATGTCATGATTGTTACCTTAGCCATTTCAAGAGCCAAAACCTTTGAAAGTATCGTAATTGTCGGAAAGGATATTGATATTCTCGCGATCATGACAAGCTTGGGATATCAACACAAAAATCTGTTTTTCCAAAAACCTGGAAGAGGAAGCATCGAAACAAAGTGGTTTTCAACCAATTCTTACAAATACAATCACAACAATGTTCTTTTCACTCATGCAATCAGTGGGTGCGATACAACATCTGCTCTTTTTGGGCAAGGAAAGTCAAAGTTTTGTAACACTTTAAAAAAAACATAAGCAGCTTGAGGAAGTATCATGTGTTTTTAATAAACCAGAGTCTACCCGTCAAGAAATCATCAAGGCTGGAGAAAAATTCCTTATTGCACTATACAGTGGATGCGTAGATGCCACGCAGACATTGAACAGTTTGAGGTTCCAGTTATTTGCTAAATCAGCCACAAAAAGCAAAGTTCATCTTGCAAGGCTGCCACCGACGCAAGAGGCTGCGCAGCATCATTTCCTAAGATGTTATCATCAGGTACAAGCTTGGCTAGGAAACAACATGCCCCCTGAAGAATGGGGGTGGGTTCGCAGGTCTGACGGTCTTTTTCAGCCAGTTCAAATGTACCAAAACCCAGCACCTGAATCCTTGCTGCATGTTGTCTCATGTAGCTGTAAAAAAGGGTGCACCAAGGCATGCTCTTGCCAAAAATCAGGACTCAAATGCTCGGCAATTTGCAAAAACTGTAACGGGGTCAATTGTGAAAATGTGGATGATATTATTTATGCAGAAGAAGAGAATTATGAAGCTGATACCTGGGAAACCATCCACCAAACCAGCAACGTCGATGACTTTCGCAGCCAGGATGATGATGTCGCAACAAGCTCAAAGCTGTTGAAGATCATGCAGCCTGCCCCTTTGCTTCTCAAGCTGAGGTTGACGAACCAAACTCATCAACCCGCAAGCGCTCCAGACGTTACTAAATCCATTAAAGATGTTACTGTAAGTATGTTTTTACTTACATTCATGCTACCTACATTCATAATACCTACTATTATTGTTCTCACCTTAAGTTGTAAATACAAAAAAAAAATTACAATGTTGTCAATTTTTTACGGTTTTACCATTGTAATTAATCATTATTACTATCATGCAAATACCTGTAATATAAAAAGTTACATTAAAGAGGATAAAAGAAATAAAAATGGTGTCAAATGTTGGTATTTGCGATTTTTTCACAAAGTTAGAAAAAAAGTATCATTTTCAGGAAGCTGTAGCGCGCTTAATAATGGATTTAGAAAAAGACTTTTATAATGAAATTTGTAGAGAATTTAATGCTCTTTCTTTTTGTTTTTGAGTATGGTACACAAAAATTTTATAATTTTCGAGTTATAGGCAAAAAACTGAAAAAAGTCCGAAAATTTCGTGGTTTTTTGGCTCCACAAAGTTTAGCCTCGAGATATTTTGTTGGGAAACAATTAATTCCTGTTACTAGCATCCCCATAAACAGTTTAAAAACATAAAATCTTCTAGCAGAATTTTTGCATCTATTTTTGACAATTTGACTGGACTAATCGGCTTTAAACAGATTTTGAAAGATTGAATTATAATTTAAAAAACAGTGACGATCTCCCTATAAACGGGTTTCTATTCATTTGGAATTTTAAGGAAAAATCAGCTGCTGTTAAAAGATACAATGGCTGTTTTCGTCTTTGATTAAATAAAATCAGTTAAACATTTAAAAATAAGCTAATATAATAAGCAAATCTGCATCAAAATGCAAATATATTTCACAAATACGAATGCTTTCTTTTGACGGAAACGACACAGAAGGTTAACGAATCTTAACTAAACCATTTAAGCAATTTCTGGTACTTCTTAGTTATCCCGTCGGCCAAATTACTGTCGCCAAATTGTAAGATTAATTGCCAATAATGGTTGCCATTAATTAATTGTAAGATTAAATGCCAATATTGGCCAATAAAACCACTAATTCGACGTTTTATTTGTATTTTTATTAATGTTTTACTAATTTATTTGTTCTTTCGTTATTTAAAATAAAAAATTATGTCAATGTGTATAATTTGGCGAAATGGGTCGACGGGATAACTAAGAAATACCCAATTTCTTTATTTTCTGCTTCACAGATTTTTCTCTATCAAATCATATTTTTTGTCGATGACACTTCATTTTCAGCTTGTAATCTTTTTTATTTTTATTAAATTACTAAATAGTCGCTCAAAAGCAGTCTAAACGCGTTCAATAAAATCAATATTAATCTTAGTAATATAATCTCAAAATATCAAATAAATGCCTCGCGCAATTTTTAAATTTAAACTCTTTTGTAATATTACTTTTTGTTCATTTTACGTAATAAGTGTAATGTGACGTAATTTCTCCTATTTAAGACTTCTAACGCATGCTAATGAATTTATTGTTTTACAATATCCTTTCTCTTTTAAAATTCACATGTAACTATAGTTTTTATGAAGTATTTTCAATAAGTTCCTGCTTTTCATACGTAATTATTTAATCCTAATTTGAAAGCTTTTTTTTTTCTGTTAATAATAGTCGCGTGTAAAATAAATTTTTAATTTGAAGCAAACATTATTATTTGCGCTGTTTATACAGTTAGCAACAGTTTAAATTAATACAAATTTTTAAAATAAATAAAAAATCTCTCGAAATGCTGAAAATTTGAATTTAAAATAGAAATAAAAACCTCAAAAAATGAGTCAAATTAAAAAAGTGAATGGAGTCTGCACACCGGGAAATTCTAACGTATAAAACGATCTAAAAATGAGTTAATTATCATATATAGTTTTTGCTCCTATAAAACTTTTTTAATGGAACGGTTTTGTCCAACTTTAGCATTAAATATCTCTTAAAATAATTATTCGATTTGAAAACTATCAGCACCAGCGTGTTTATCAAACATTTCACTATAATACCGCCAATTTTCATATTTTTGCATGCAGTATTTTTCTTAATATTAACGGAGAAAGACCTCCGGTCACAAAAAATTCAAAACCGGCGGCGGCGGCAACAGCGTAAGTTACTTTTTTTAGAATAGAGAGATATGTATTGTCGAAGTCAATGTTTAATTTGTGTCATTCATGTATGACATAATTGTAAATGTTATTTTGCCTGGCCAGACTAAAAATAAAACAAGTACCCACAAATTCACTATTTTTTTTTTATATAAAACATTCACTATATGCTACTTCTAATTGCTAAAAAGATGCAAGACTTTAAAAACAGTAAAATAGTTTTAGTGGATTGTTGACCTGCTTTGACCCAACCCGAGTCATTTTCGAAACACAAATAACATTCTGAAATCGCACGGACTAGCATCTGAAACGCCATCCTTCAGTTTCTCATATAACGCACGTTTTTAGCCCAAAAAATAACCTTCCGTTGTAGAAGCCAGCCGTCAAACAAAGCAGATGTACCATTGTACGGCATCACCACTACTGAGCATCCTACACTTTCAGTTTTTATATCGTCGTATAGAGGAAAAAGTACTTTTAAGTGCAATTTGTTTGAAAACGGCATCTCCATTTATTCTTGAGATAATTTTTTTTGTAGTTTTTAACGACATTTTAATTTTGGCAACTGACCCTCTCTGAAGAAAGCAAAGGAAATAGAGTTGGAAAATAGTAGGTTATTCTATTTTTGCTTGCCATTTTCCAATAGCAACTGAAAAACTAAAATGCGTGCTATGTTGAATTTTCTTTTTTTACGATTTTTGATAAGACATGTAGCTCATATGAACTATAATTTTATCTATCCCTATTAATGTTGCAAACATATCCATCATGAGATAGACGATTTTGTTTGTCGAGTTTCTTGAATCACGACATCGCTTTTTTGCTGAATTTGTTTATTATTCCGCCCTAGTGATGATGTTGCAACTCATTTGGGGGAAAAGGAATAATCCCTATTGGGGATTTCGAACTGCCATCGTCTCGTCCAGAGGGAAGAAAACTCCAGAACGTATTTGGATTCCGGCAAAGACCGATGTCAGCGATGTCAGGGATGTAATCCAGCAAAAGCCAAGTGTATAATTAAGTTTGTGTTGTTGTGTACTCTGTTCTGTTTGTGTGAATAAACTGAAGTGTATAAGCGAACCTCTTCCATTCGTCAAGAGATTCAAGATCTTGAAAATGGACTCTTAAAAGGATTCTTTCAGATGCATACTTTTCTGTAGATGCTGTTTAACCCTTAAATGCCTGGTGTTGCTTTTCGACAACGTACCCAATTTAGGCTAGTAAAATTTATTTCTTATTATAGTTCCTAAAATTCTTGTGTGTAATGTTATGGAATTTTATTAAGGAAAATTATTTTTTCAATTAAAGACCAGTATTGCCGATCAGTAACAAGCTGTTTTTTTAGCCGTAAACCATACTTAAAACAAAATATGATTTTTTTAAGTACTTTTTCCGTGATTTATTTAAAAAATGAAAGACGAAAAACATTACAATGATTTTTGAAAAATCAGGCATTTAAGGGTTAAGACCGGATCGTCCATAGGGAATGCTTCGACGGATCGAATATTTTATTTAACATAAAAGCGTGTGTTTTATGTCTTCAAACTGAATTATGCTTTGTACTATCTTTATTTAAATATATATATTATTCTTTTCATCGGGGGAGACACTCCATTCTGAAAAAGCATAATTCCTGTTTTCTAGTTATTTTTTTTTTTATTTTACTTGGACCTTTATTTCTGTTTCCGTAACCTTTGAGTAACTCGCATGGAGGCCCCCGCAGTTTTCCAGGAGCAAGACTTGCCTTTCGCCCCTCCAGTTTTTGGTATTGTTTAATGGAGGCCCAGTTTTGTAATTTTTTTTTATTTAACTATTTATGTGCTATCTTGTGTGCTAACGAGTGCGAACTATTGGGTCATTCAAAATCACCCAATTGAACGTCTTCCTGTTCATAGCAGCCAATTTCTTATGTGAATACGATCTTGAAGGGTGTAGTCAAAGTTTAATTAAAAATATTTCCCCAGTTCTTTATTTTCAGAAAATCGGAACCTATTTTTCTCTTTTGCAGTAGAACTGTTTATCTGCCTATGTGGAATAGATTTCTTGACTTAGACCCATGCATTTACGATAAAGTAGCCCTATGTAGGATACTATGAATACAACTGTCTGATCGTCCTGGCTCTATCGTCCCCTATTTCACGTTACCTGTCAAATATTAGTCATTCACTGTGCCCGTAGAACTTCACTGGGTTTCACTGGAGAAATGAAAATAGACCTATAGACAGGCCCGTAACTACCGCCGGGGCACTGCCCTGGGGCCCCCAAGTTTTAGGGGCTCCAAACGGATTGTTAAAAAATTATTACATTTTATCTAACTTCCTATAAAATACCCAGCACTTAGCTAAAAGTTAATTATAAATATTTTTGCCCTGCCGTTCCTATCCATTCCATACGCAGTGCCGGAAACAGGGTACTTTTGAAGACATTTTCGACAAAAAATTGGAGAATGAAAGAAGCTTCTGGCGAAAAGTTCTTGAAAGAATCCTAAATGTGACTTTCACACTTGCAACATGTAATCTCGCATTTCGTTGATCTAGTGAAAAGTTAGAATGTAGCAACAAAGGAAACTTTCTCTCGATAGCCCAGCTCTTGTCAAAATAGGACCCAGTACTGCAAGAATGGATTCAGCGTCCGCAAGAGACTGAAATATCGACCCTAAAATTCAGAATGAAGGTATAAATCGATTAGCCTTAGAAATCAAAAATGAAATTACCGTTGAGCTTCAAAAATTGTTGTTTCATTGATTTTAGATACCACTCAGGACATTGCTAAAGTGGATCAGTCAAGAGAATTTTACAGGTACGTCAAAATAGTGAATGATGAAGGGTGGATTGATATCAAAATGTGTGAAACTTTTTGTATCCTTTAGAGAAGTGAAAGATCAGTCTGCCCAAGGTCTTGCAGAAGAAATACTTATTTTTACTTCATTGGAAGAGAAAAACTTTGACTTGACCAAATGTCGTGGACGACGGGGCTCCAGTTATGAGTGAGGCTTACAGTGGAGTGCAGCCCCACACGCATACTTTGTGCACTACGTTGCACATAACCTTAATTTAGTATTGAAAGAGGCTATGGAAGGAAACCGGGTGTAATCTGCCAGTTTTTTTTAAACCACTCAAAGTGTGTATTGCTTTTTGGGTCCTAGTATTTTACGCTGGCAAGACTTGAAGTTGAAGCTTCTTTGAAGTCAGTGTACGACATCGAGGCTCAGACTGATTCACTGAATTCGAAAATAACACTAAAAACTCTTAATCCAACTCACTGAGCTGGTAGGCACGAGGCCGTGTATGCACTGAAACACAGGTTTTGTGACGTGTTGAAAGTTATCTGCATAACTTTGACCTCTAGGAAAAGCAAGGAAAGAAATGAAGCACATCAGCTAAAGAACAAACTTGGAAAGTTTTGATTTTGTATTGCTTTTGGTTGTGCAGTGTGAAGTTTGGGAGTCTCTCAACGTCGTATCAAAATCTGAAACCATGGACCTGTTGTATACATACGAGTTATTGGGTTATTTATTGTTAAGGATTACCGAAATACGTGGAAAATTTGAAGAACTTATTTCTGAAGCATCAGATGTTTGTAGTCGATGGGGAATAATCAAGGAATTTCGCCACAACAGACTAAGGAAAGTGAAAAAAACACTTTGATGAGTTGAGTGAAGACGAGAGATTAATAGAACCAAAATCTTGTTTTCGAGTCACTGTTCTATCCAATGGTAGACACACTTTGTACTCAACTTGATCACCATTCTGAAGGGATGAAAGCTGTTCTTGTCACTTATCAAGTAATACAACCTGATTTTTTAGCCAATGCAAGTGATAGTCGCAAAAAAAAAAAAACAGTTGATTTCGTTTATAAGTTTCCAAATGATGAGAGTCCAGCCTTCCCTTCACAATTATGTTCAGTGAAAAATTCGTTTCAAAACAAACTGGGAAAAATGAAAAGTGTTAAAAGAATTTGCTAATTATATAAGTCGACCACATTTCTCTTTCATCAAGCTATCCAGATGTTTGCACAGTGTGCATCATGTATTTGACTGTTCCTATGACAGTATCTAAGGCTGAACGCTCCCTTTCTAAGCTTAAATTGATAAAAAAAAAACTACTTGAGAACTACAATGGCTCGAGAAAGACTCAGCAGCTTAGCTTTGCTTTCAATTGAGAATGATCGAGCTCAACAAATCAACTTTGACAAAGTAAGTGATGAATTCGGTTCTTTGAAAGTTAGGAAACAAATGTTTAAGAAATAAATGTAGCTAATCTTTTCAATCTACACTACTTTCCATGCATCAGTTACTGATTCCTTGTCTTTTAAGCAAAGTATGCATTTTTAACGAACTTAATTTACATCTATTGGAACTATATCTTTAATCTTCCTGAAACTTATTTAGAAAAGTCATATTTTAAATTGTCAATTTAAAATTTTTCGCAAGTTTAATCTAGTTCTAAATAATGACCAACTAAAATGAAAGTATTTGTTATTATTATTCCCATTCATTTGAATAAAATTTTCTGTACTATAGCTTCCTCATAACATTAAATTGTTTTCATTCTTGTTATTGGTTTGTTCAGTAAAAAATGACTATAGTACTCAAAAATTAAACTTATTAAAAGTTTTGTTTTAAGTTTTTTTTAATATTAACAACAGTATAGCGAATATTTTACCACGTATTTATATCGCGTGATTTTATAAATTTTTAATAAACATAAACTCTTGAGAAATTGTACTTTTGTAAGTATTTTGCTTTTGTATTATTCACTTTATTATTTTTACAACCCTACGCACTGAATATTTAATTTTCAAAACTTGTATCATAAAAATAATCCATTTAATAATTTGTTAATAATATAAATAAATACTTGAACATTAGTGGCTTAGTGAACCTTTTGTAGCTAGTTTTGTTACCATTGCATGGAACAATAGATAAAAATAAATTTTTGTCGAATTTGAATAAACTCCCATGCATATAAAAAGAAAGATATTGAGGGGCCTCACTATGAAGTTTTGCCCTGGGGCCTCTAAGTTTATAGCTACGGCCCTGCATATAGAACAGAACTATAGAAAACAGAAATATAGAGAATTCTGTTTATAGAATAAAACCTTGTTTAATGAGTTCTTTATTGAGCAGAAAAGCTGCAACGAGGTAGTCATAGAGCAGTCACAAAGGAATTCTTATTGGATATCTTATTTAAGGAATCTTCAGTTGTCAGTATCCGCTTGGGTTTATGTCATTTCAAAATTCGGAAATGTAAAAAAATATAAATATATTTAGTATCTTAACTTGAGTACAATTTAAGAATAGGGTAAAAAAGGAAATATTTTTTAGAGAAATCGAAGCAGAAGTACCAGAAACATTATGTTTTTTTCTTTATTCTTTCACCAAAGTACTATAAATTACATAAAAGTTTGTATTTAATGCTTTAAAAACAAAACAAAAAAAAACACTAAATATTTTATTTGGATTTTTAAGAGGAGTCTACTTCGAAAATGTGCAAAATTAAAATATCTAACTAAACTAAAATCAGTGATTTAAATTTTCGTATCAATAAATTATCCGGATGCAGTATGAGTTAGATTCAAATCCGATCCAATTATCAAATAAATGTTGCTAGTTTTACATAGTTTCTAAAATCTCATCTATGATTAAAGTGTCCTATACAAAATTTTTTCTCAAACTCCTTCAAATTTCTCAAGTATATTATATAACCCCCCCCCCCCCCCCCCACACACACACACCGTAATGTATGAAAAAGAAGGAATAAGTATCAAATGCATTAAGCGAAACATGAAGAAAGCTCGCCCAACTTGTAGAAAATATATTTATAATTTTAAGTAACAATCGATATACGTTAAAACTAATACGTGTATTTTTAGGAGCATTGTTTTTATTAAGGCTTTTCTAAAATCCAAATTGGCTTCTTCCGTACGCATTTAAGATATTTTTTGTTTGCAAACGAATCAAATTGGCAGGTGCTTTTATTAACAAACTATGTAATCGAACCGTTTCCATTTTTCGATAAAAGGAAAAGATATTTCAAAAAAATTATTTCAAACTGGGCGTTATGAACGGAATTTTGGGACGCGACAGCGCAGGAAAAGAAAAAAAAACTGTCGTGTTAAGACAATCACTTATACAGTTGGCAAAAAAATTACTTATACACTTCATATATTTTTTTAAATTATAATAAAATCTAATAAAAGATTTCAGCAAACACCAATGTAATACATAAATTTAATGCATTATAATACTATAAAAGCAAAATAAAAATAAAAAGAATTAATACATTTTAACAAACAAATATACAAAAACATAATGCAAAAAAAGTATTTGTACACTACATTAATGTACTATAATTAATGAAAATTTAGTTAAATAATATAAATTAATACTTTGTGTGAAGTCCTT
Source organism: Maratus speciosus (assembly GCA_963932465.1). Classification (NCBI taxonomy): domain Eukaryota; kingdom Metazoa; phylum Arthropoda; class Arachnida; order Araneae; family Salticidae; genus Maratus; species Maratus speciosus. Next base: position 2,809,142 of record OZ010789.1, read on the forward strand.
TAGCTTTAGTGTCTGCTTCTAGACGTTGTGGCATAGATTTCACCCATTGTTTTGTGAGGGTTACGTCTATGTTATTCCGCGACTCAATAAGAGCTTTTAAACCTTTTTTTTTATTTCATATATTTTTTTTTTCTCGAATGTGTGCATCCAATAGCATCCACAAATTTTCTATTGGATGCAAGATTGTGCAGGAGTTACCAATCACCTTGGAGCATTGTAGATAGTAACCATGTCCTGGTGAACATAGCAGTATGTTTTGGGTAGTTATCCTGCTGAAAGTTCCTCTAACAAGGAGAAGGACAACCTTGTTAATCACAGATTTTGATTATTTTAATATATGTTGTAGGGTAGAGACCCCTTAGTGCGAGGTTCAACGGATTTTATCCAACGCTCTTTAATTCTTGAGAAACCGGGGGGGGGGGGGGGTATCTAATAATAGTACACAACTTAAATACTTACATTGCAACCGCAATGATAGGCTGGTCGTAGCTCAGTTGGTACGCCGTTCGCTGGCTGATCTGCGGGCCCGGGTTCGGTACCTGAATGCGCTACATTTGTTTTTCTCATTTTTTGTTTTATAAATATACTTGTAATTATAATTTAATAATTTTAATTACAAATTTTAATATCATACATTAATTATAATGTTAACAAACTTAAAATTTATCATTTTTTATTTTTAAACTATTATTTCTCATCCTTTAAAGAGGTTTAAAAAGAAATTGGATCTATTATTGAATGATAAAAATTCCAAAATCATGACAAAATATGTTGTGGTGCCATCTAGTTATGATAAAATAAAAGAATATTTCAAATAAAATAAAAATAAAAGCAGAAAGAAGATAATGGTGAAAGCAAAATAATTGAAAGCGCAAACATACGTATTACAAATTTAAAAATCTTTAATATGCAAAAAATCGGCTGTAATTTAATTCTGATGCTAATTTTTTATATAATTATGCTTGTTACTTTAAAAACAGAATAATAGTATTATCGCATTGACTTCCTTTGTTAAAGCAATGCGTAAATGATGTTTCTTTAAAATCCCGAATTGACACAATTGCTCAATATCATTGCATCGATAAAGAATATATGAAATACATTTTAAAAGTGATTTTAAAAAAATTAACAGTTTTATGATGTTTTATACAACTATTTTTGTTAAAAGTAAAAAATTAAATAGGTTAAAATTAAAATTGATATACAATATTATAAATTTTAATTGACAATGATATTATTAATTATACTTACAAGTATATTTATAAAACAAACGTAGCACATTCAGGTATCGAACCCGGGCCTGCGGATCAGCCGGCAAACGCCATACCAACTGAGCTACGACCGACCTCCTATCATTGCGGTTGCACTGCAAGTATTTAAGTTGTGTACTATTATTAGACCCCCCGGTTTCTCAAGAACTAAGGAGCGTTGGATAAAATCCGTTGAACCTGACACTAAGGGGGTCTCTACCCTACAATATATTAAAATAACCAAAATCTGTGATTAACACGGTTGGCCCTCTCCTTGTAAGCCTAACTTCCTAACACTGCTTAATAAGTTATGCGGCAACACATCAATGTATGTTTAAAGCTGTCATTCTAGCGTCGATAAATTCAAAATTTCCATTTACAAAAGTATTTTCACGTGAATATTAAAAAGAGAAAGAAGACTTTGGTGAAAATGACATCCGATTTAAAACGATACATTTAAAATGTCTTATTTATAAAAACTTTCTTGTAGCGTTGTTAACAAATACCGGGAGACAAAGACTGTTTACTTAAATCCTTTTATGTTAGCTTATTTTCACATGTTTCACGGATCCGATTGAATCCAAGACGAAAACAACCCGTTAACAGGGAGATAGCCACTGTTTTTTTTTAATTATAATTCATTCTTCGGAATTTTTTTCTTTAAGGCGATCGAATGAGCGTGCTTTACAGTTTTCGGTGTCCAAACGGGGTTTGGGGAGCATACTTCGTTAGAGATCCTACATTAGAGAGAGATTGAACATTGAAGAAATGTCCGACATTTTCGTTACAAAGTAGATGGAACGCCGCACAACGCAATGCATTTTCATCAGCGTCTAACACTTTTTATTCTATTAAAATTATGAAAATTTCATTTTATATGTCTTCAAAGTCTTTCAGAACCTAAATATGAGCACATTTTCATTTTAATGAGTAAGAATTCCCAGAAAATGCATTTTTGACTTTTTTTTTATTTTACTAATTAAAATAGTGGCAGAGGCAGATTGGGCATGTAAGAACATTATTTTAATTTCGCAATATTTGAGAGAATAATTTTTAACGATTATCAGATAGAAAATGAACTATAGAATTCAAATTTTTTAAACTAACTATAATTTATTACGCATTTTAAAACAACAGTAATTATACTTTTCACCATCTTCGCATTGATAATTTTCGAAACAATAAAATTTGAACAGATCATATACCATTCCTATTTAACTATGTATGTGATTCAAAGTTAATTTAATATGTGCGCTGAAAATATTTTATGATAAGTTTCTACGTACTGCTACTTCTCTTTGATATTCTTTTTAAATACGGAAGTCTGGCAAATATATAATATTAGAATGAGTATTGTTATCAAAACATTAAATGAAAGTTTAGAAAAAATTAAATAGGAGCGCTGCTGTTAAAAGAAACAAAAAATATGAAAAATAAATTCTATAAATAAATCAAAATCCGATAACTAAGTAAAATCGCACTGCTGCGTAGCGTAAAACAGCTGAGTAAAAAAAAAAAAAATGCATTTTCTGGGAATTCTTACTCATTAAACTGGAAATGTGCTTACATTTATGTTCCGAAAGACTCTTTGAAGGCATATAAAATAAAATATTCATAATTTTAATGGAATAAAAAGTATTAGACGCTGATAAAAATGCACTGCGTTGTACGGCGTTCCATCTACTTTGTAACGGAAATGGCGGACATTTCTTCCAATCTCTCTCTAATGTAGGGTCTCTATAACTCGTAGGGGGTAGAGCCCCCTCGTCTATGAAATTATTCAAAAATGATTTTAGGTATATTTTGAAAAGTGAAAGCAGGTGAAAAAAAATATCGGTACAAGAAAAATTAAAGAATGGAGAGGACACTTACCCGGGCTCCCAGATCGTTCTGGTTGAGTTCTTCTCCCATTTTCTGTTGGGGTTCTTCTCCCATTTTCTCCCTTATCAGACATAATCTGCAAGTAAATGTATAGCATTTAATGGCTCATTGCTATATAATATTACAGCTGATACAAAAGCAAAAATTCAGATAACTTAGAATAACAATTAAAAAGCTAATATTAAACACGAACGAAAATAGCGTCACTTCTTTAAGGGGTCTCAGGACGCTAAAGCCTCCAAATTTTCGAAATTTTTATTTGTTTAGATATTAAACCCCTATCTTTTCTGAACATTCATATAATTATTTCCTTGAAATTCTCATTAGAACAGAAGTTATGACTTTTAGAATGATATCCGATCCATAACTGAAGCGGCGTTTTCGAAACTTTGAAGTCAATTTTCTCCAAATGACGTTTTTGAGGATAACGCGCACGATCTCCCAAAAACTTCTGAATATTTTTTCATGAAATTTTCAAAACGCGTATTTCATGTTAGTCTGTATAAACAACCTAAAATTTCATTTTTATTGTTTAAAAGAGTTTTTTTAGGCGATTATATTGTTGAAAGTTTCAAAATTTTGCATTAGCTCAATACAACTTTGTATTGAAAATATAAAAATGCTTTCAATACAAAATTTATTTGGGTTCAGGTTAATTATTATAATCAAGTATAATGAGGCACTGAAATTCTTTAGTTTGTAATCCTGCGTGTAAGTCATCCTACCCATTCCCCCCCCCCCCTTATTTTTGGAGCACCCTATCAATACTAATTCCGCATCTCGAAATTTTTTAAATGCATGAAATAAAAGAACATACTTCTGTCTTTCATCCCAATTAAAATTGTGTTTTTAAATGCTATCTATTTTAAGATATTAAGTGTTGAAAACGATCCTTTTATTCAGTTTTTTGCAATTTTAAGATTCCTGAGACCCTTTAAACACGCGTATCGTTTTTGAAAGCGCACTTTCAGCCATCATTGTTAAGCAAGAGGGTTTTTTTTCCCCCCTATAGCCCAGTTCTTTTGTGTGTCCATTCTGGGCACACCCGATTCCACAGCGAGTGTCTTGTACTAGTACACTTCAGTGATGTCTATTTAAAATAGTGCCACTTCTTTAAAATACACCGAAAACGATTTTTCCCCTCATCATCCATTCCATCCATCATGATTGAAAGTTCATTTTTCGGAATTCATTTTTGTCGGGATTTTTTTTTTTAAGTTAAAAGGATCTTTTAACCTTCAATTACGTCCTTCAAAGGATCTTTTAACTTTTCCGAAAAATCAGTTTTCGGCTGCTTTCATTACAAAAAGTAAAAAAAGAAAAGTACTCAGTTAAGCCCATGACATTGAGCTCACAGGCCATTCACACTATTTGTAAATTATACTCTTATTTCAACGAATAATGCCCCTCGAAAAATAAATTACGGGGATTCCCCCCCCCCACTTTCCCCTCTTTATGCTTAACCAAATGTCGTCAGGGAAGCGCCTTATCGAAATAAACCGGTATACCAAATTGGAAGCAAATCGGATAGAAAAATCCATTTATCAAAATTAAGGGAATATTAGCCCCCGTTCCCCCTTTTATATTTAACCAATGAACTTCCTAATCTAATCAGGGAATCGCCTTATCAGAATAAGCGGTATACAAAATTTGCAGCAAATCGAATAGAAAAACCCATTTATCCAAATTAAGGGGGTATTAGCCCCCGTTCCCCCCTTTAGACTTTAAAAACTAAACCTTCAAATCTAATCAGGGAAGCGATTTATTAGAATTAACCGGTGTACGAGAAAAAAAAAAAAAAAAAAAAAAGATCTGATAATTCTCATGAAAAACCCATTTATCTAAGGGGTATAAACTCCTTCTTTCCCTTTTTATACTTAACCCATGAACCCCCAAAACTAATCAGGGAAGCGCCTTATCAGAATGAACCTAGAAAATGTTTTTGAAGCAAATCGGATATTTCTATCAAGAGTTATTGCGTTACCTACATACGTACGTACATACATACATACATACAGAACCGGCGGGCACATTAGATATCAGGTTTCGATAGCCTGCTAGCTATTGCAGCCGTCCGGAGGAAGGCATTTCCGGAAAATTTTGGCATATTTCCACCGATCATGACCCTCAGACCCCAAAACCACCCTCCAGTTCAAATGTGACATATATCTACATTTTTGTCATGAGATAGCTGTCGTATTTTATTAACTGATTTGTACGAAATTAATTGTATGCATATTACATACAATCGACCTAGTAGTTCGTTGGCCAGCTCCATCTGCCATCTTGTTTCAAAATGGCGGCCATTTAAAAAGCAGTGCAAATAAATTAAAAACTGAAAAATATTTTTTTCTTAAGAGTTTGACCTTAATACAAGGATTCCGGAGCATATTTTGTTTGATCTTTATCTTAAAAAATGGCTGAGATACAGCAGTTTGAATTTCTAGGGTGGCTGACATTTTGGAACTGTCTGATTTTGGTCATGCTGTAACTCTCGCATTTATAAACAGATTTGGATGAGATTGATTGTATGCATAGTACATACATATGTCTCGACCGGGTTCGTTGGCCAGCTTCATCCGCCATCTTGTTTCAAAATGGCGGCCATTTGACCCGTACACTGCCACGCAATGCTTAAATATTATTAATGTCCGTTAGCTTCAAATTCTCGCCATGCTTGGCGACATTTGACGACCAAAAATAAGTAACCCAAAATGATGCCAACTTGGCTACAGCTTACTAATTTGGCGCAATTAGCATTCAAATTCAGTATTGACGAATATTCTCTTATCGGGTTCATCGCGTTTTTGCTTAAAAAATTTGAGTAAAATTAGTTTCGAGTAAAACTTGGAAAATTTTAAAACCAAGATATATGAAAGCTATCTCTTCCTCCCGGCACATGCCGAAAGGATTTGTTAATTTATTCTGAATTTAAAATTTCTCAACAATAAAAAATCAATTTATAAAATGTGCATTATTTCTTGAGTTATAGAGTAACTCCGGGAGAGTCGAAGCGTCCAGGATAGATGCCGCACCTCTTGTATTTCTTGTAATTATCGATAGATGGCAGTCAAATGCGCAGTATAGGTGCGCAATAAGATTATTTTAATCAGTGTATATCGTGAATCCCATTTCCATGTTTACTTGTAGCTGTACAATCCTTATCTTGACGTAAGCGCATGATTTCACTATTCAAACTTTTAAACACATTATGCTTAAATACTTTTCATACGCTAATTTCTAAATGCATGCATGATTTCGAAGTCAAAACTAAGTGTAACGTTTGTATAGAGTATTGTGTGTATGCATTTTCCTTAGCGAGGGTAGGTAACTGATGTGCGACGTCTGTACCATACAAAATGAGATACATGCCTCACTGCAATTCCGGTATACATGCCACAGTTTCTTTTGTACGAGATGATAAAGTGTTATTATCTTTTCCTTTTCTTTTTGCACAGACTAACCACGTTAGGTATGTTATTAGTCGTTAATCGTAATTGTAATGATTTTGCATTTTAACGTACTGGGTTTAAATGAAATATTGTTTTTCAAAACCAGATAAATTTTAAACTTGTTTACAGATCTTATTAGAAATGTCCACAGTTTATAAGAGAAAAGAAGGTGCAAGCCTTCGAGGACAATGGTATCCGTAAAGGTTAATGCAGAATGTTGGGCGTAGAATGACTCTGAATCAGGTAGGATCTTTAATCTGCGATGCTTGGAACAAATCGGCAATTGTTGGCAACGCTACTAGTAACTTTAAGGCCACTGGGATCTTCCCTTTCAACAACGACGCTCTCCCAGATCATGTGTTTTCTGCTTTAGCGAATAGTGAAATGCCCTCTCCAGAAAACACGACGCAAAAAGAGGCAAATCCATTACGTAAATCGCTAATCAACACATCTCAAATCAATTTAAAGCCTGCACAACCTGGAACTTGCAGTGTAAAACTACCATCACCTACCAACCACCTACATAAAATGCCTCCTCTCCCGAGACTTAGAGGACAGCAAAGCACAGAATAAGGAAAACGGGAGTAAACTTAACCTCTATTGGAAAGAGAATGGAAATTTAGAAAAGTAATTCCAAAAATGTAAGAAAATTAACAAAAAAGATACAAAATTTCCAAAAGAAAATTTAATTTTGATTCAGGTAGAGGACCCCGAGACAGTCCATTCATGAATGTTCAAACAGTATACAGTGGCGGATCCAAGGGAGGGGCGATGGGGCGATCGCCCCTCCCATGGACAATGATAGAAGGTCTCCATTTTAACACATATAAGCCACATTTTAAGGCCTTTTATATGTTAGGAATAAATACGTGTTTCTTTCTTATACTTTATTGGATAAAAATTCTAAAATATGTACAATACCTGAAAAGTTGGATAAAAGTATTCAATATATAAAAATATAAAATTATACATAACATATTCTGTTACGGCTTACCCAGTTAAATCATTAATACAAATTAGAGACTCTGATGAGCAGAAATTACCTTTACAAAAGTTAAGATTCCACTTTTCAACCAGCTATCTTTAGCTAACTTGTTTAATTTTTTAAATACTTGTTTAACAAGTTCAGATCATTTGAGGACCCCAGAAGACAAGGGATACAAGTGACAAAATTTAGATTTCGAGTAAATTGAGTTCAAAGTTAAGCACCAATTGTAATTAACTGAATTGGAATATGAAACTGTTGCATATTTCTTAGTGGTCTTTGAACTGTGAAAAAGAAAGTGGAGTACATTTTTTAAAAATTTATAATTAAGCAATATTTATTATCATTCGGCACTTATACCCTTTGGCTTCCAAGCGATACACAAGAATTGAAAAATTATGAAATAAAAAAAATTGAATTCATGAAAAATTTAATAATGGTTATACAAATGAATGAAAGGACAAAATTTTGTTCTAATATAAGTTTTGAAGCATTGAAATTTTATAATTTTTTAACCGTTAAAATGCATTTATTTAACGTATAAAGCTGCTATCAGATTCACCAACTTTACGAGCAGCCAACTTTGCAACTGATTTTAACACCAACTTTTTCCTGTTCAAAGGGAGAACAAGGTTACAATTGTCGTTGTTAAAGTTGGAGGAAAACCAGTACTTATAGTAACAGCCTTTAATATTTATCGCCTATTCGTATCAATCGCTTATCTCAGATTGGCTGAAACGTTGAAAGTTGGGGGAAAAGTCGCGGCTAGCCCAGACTTTTTAGAGCTGTGGATAAAAAATTGGGGTATTGCTGTTTGCTATCACCCTGGGTGTTGAGACAATATTTCGAGAAAAGTTGCAGGAAATCAAGTGTTGGTTCAAAAATTGCTCGAAAAGTTGGTGAATCTGATAGCAGCTTTAGAAAGTAAATACTAAAAGGGGAAAAAATACACAAAACAGTTTGAAAATATGGAACAATATTCTTCTAGTGCATGCGAACATAACATCTACATTATCTCATTCTGGTCAGTTTCATAAGTACGATTAGGCTGATCAGCCTGATCTTCAGAAGCGTGCAGGGCTTAAGTGTATCTAGGTGCCACTTGGTGAGGAAGATCTCGGTAGAAAACGTGGTATACAGTGGTACAAACTGCAATAGTTCAGTGAGATTTTTAAACTTAAGGTACTTGAGTTTTGGCTTTTCTTATGCTATGGGAAGCTCAGGCAGAATTTTAGGGCATCTTCCGGCACGGCTGAACTTCACCTTTAGCTCGTGGAAAGGTTCTGATTCACCACTTTCTTTCTTTGCAGAATAATGTGAATGGTTTTTTCCCTGAAAATGTAGCCACTGTATATTTCGGATACTTTTCACTGACTTTATAAAAAAGGGTGCAAGTGACTCGACTAATAAAATCTCCATCTTTTAGTACTTCGACAATGAAGTTTTGCTGGAATCATTTACAAGTTGAGCCCAGTGCTTTGGAACATACAGATCCCTTTTATTCCTCTTCTTTCTGATTTCGATGAGCCCAAAGTCTTGCTCAAATTCATGGTAGGAGTGTCCTGAAATCAAAAAGCGATGATCGACTGTTTCTATGCGTGTATGTTTTATGATGTACAGCCAGAACTTCACAATCAAGCGGCTTTTATTTTGTCCTCCACATTTGTCACTAAAAGCTGTAATATGACTGACTTGAGAGGGAAAAGTCTTTATGAACTTCAAGAGATAGGATGCGATCTCTTGGCAACCACGAAAATCCTGGCCTTCATGTCACATGTACTCTTGGGAAGTTCCACTTTCAAGGTTATGAATGTTCAAGATGTACGTCCAAAGTTGACGTAGGTAATAAGCCTTTTAATTGGTTACATGTGGAGTTGACATGGTTTTTTACAAGTCAAAGCACATCGCGACCTTTGAATCATCCTTTAAATTGTCGAATGCGTCTTTGGCTAATCTGACAGCTTCTGCTTTGCGAAGATATAGTTCCTTTTGAGTTTCTGCTTATTGTTTCTCATCTGCATCTTCATGGTCTATTTTCAATTGTAGCTTGTCTCACATTACACATGTATCAATCCCTGGTCAGTGAAAACAGATTAAAATGGGTGTTAAAATGTGTCTATAGGAATTTTCCTTGACCATTTCTACGTGCTTTTCTTCACGGCAAAAATGAACACAGAGTTTGTACATCTCCTTTAAATTGAGTTCTGGATGCAGGTATTTACGGTTGGGGTCTTTTCTCTAGTACAATGGATTGTGTATCGTGGAAACTTGTTTAAGTGTTTTTTGATGACATCAGTACCGTCTTGTGGAATTTTATTCGACGGTTTTTTTCTTCCTCTTTCATCGTGAAATACATCGTGATAGTACGCCAGAAACTGTTTCTTCCTTTTCGGTTACTATGTTTCGCAACCGTTTGTTAAAAACATCTTCGTCTTTTTGTGTCAATCGCCATTTAAAGATGATCAAATTCGTGTGGCGTTTTAAAAGTCATGAACTGGTCTTGTATTTCGTTGGTCACGGTTCAACTATGTGGGCGTCAACGGATCCAAGTGCACTTATACCCCTTGGGCTCCAGGCGTTTCAAGGTTTCTGGAAAGAGGTTAAGTAATTGACCCCTAGAACGCAGCGTATAATTAAAAAATCATATCTCTTTACCTACAAACAAATAGACTTATTTCCAGATAGCCTGTGCACTTAACTCAATTTTTTTAATTTTGTCACTTATACCCCTTGGCTTCTGGGGTCCTCATTTCTTATTTAAAATAAAGCAACAAGTAGTTTCATGTGCAATGACTCTTTTTTGAAATACCTGTTGGAATAATTTTGGATGTAGAAGGTGCTCATTGTGCTTAAGAGCCATTATTTTGAAAATCAGACAAGTGTGATAGTTGTATTTTTTGTTTTGCTTGATTTTTTTTATGTTGAAGTAGATCACATTTAATGAATAATGTGCAATTTTGAAGCTCTGAAAAAATTTTCCCTTCCCTGTAGAAAATGTCAAAGTTCAAGGTTGTGACCGTCATTTTTCATGAAAAGTGAAATGCGAGTATGTTTGCAATGCTAAAGTTTGGGAAAGCAACGACGTCCCACAATTCTTTTGTGATGAAATATTAGTATAACACTACCTGCTTAGTAGACTGTTCGTTTCCATGGGGCATTGTTATTTTACATTGTTATGTTGCCTCAAAATGCAATGAAAATGACGTTTTTGTCCGTTTTCCGCACGTATTTTCTTATTTAAGCAATAGTACCCCAAACTTTTTCTCATAGAATATCAAAGTGTACTACTAGGACAAGCTAAATAATATAAAACTTTATTTCTGCTAACAGCAGCAATATTCCGGTAGTCTGTTAAATATTCAAACATTTCAAAATAGGCAGCATTTCAATTGGTCTTTTCTCAAAACAGCATCACGGTTCAATAAAACAAAATATATCACGTAGTAGCCGCCGCGGCGAGCGGCCCATCTTCGTCCGCAACCCTTTATTCTTCTACTCTACTCCGACTCTTTTGCGGAAGCAAAATTCCCAGGTGCCCAGTCAAGTCCCGAATGAAAGACTCTCTAGCGAAAGCCAGATTGAAAAAAAATAAAAATAAATAAATAAATAAAAAATTGAAACCGGATCTATTTATTAATAAAGTATAATTTTTCAAAAACTTTTCAACAATTTTTTTTTAAAATTCATCTCTTCTATATATTCAAAAACAAAAATAAATCAAAAGTTGAATTAAAATTTTGTAACAGTGATTTGAACAAGAGAGAATCATTAAGGTGTCAGTTACGGGGGGTTTCACCCCATGTCAGGGAAATTCCAAAGAAAATTCTCTTTTTTTTGGGGGGGGGGGGGATAAAATTTTTAATATGTTTAATTTAAGGGTATGATTGGAAAGCTTGATATTTTTATGTTCTACAATAAAATCCTAATAAAAAGACATTATAAATTACTGTTTGCAAACTAAGCTAAGGAGCATTATTGTCTTTGTAAAGTCATAATGTTACATCAGTTACACAATAAAAGTTACGTCGGTTTCATGTGTAAGTGCGATTTTTTTCTTTTTTATCGGGCAGAAATTAAACAAGTTACTGTTATTTGTCATTACTTACTGTTATTGAGAACATTAAAATCACTTTTTTTTAACGGGATAGTTTTGATAATTTTTACACTTCAATGAAGGCAGAAAAACTGATTGTATATTTTATGTTACATCAGTTACACAACTTTGAATTGCAATTTTTGGAACTCAAAGAGAGTTTGAAATAATCTGCTGGTATTTGGGTATTAAGTCCTTAGTACGAGATATTTTAAATTGTAAACATTTGTTCTAGCTTTATTAGTAAATTTTCTACACAGTTTTGAGAACAGAATTCAATGGTAAAGTGTTACGTCAGTTACGATGGAATTGACAGTGATCTAAACATGAAATGGATGTGGAATTAAAAAATAAGTAAAATTTCACAGAAATCGTAATTTAGTAAGTTTTCCGCTCATTTCAACGTCTAAAATTTAGATTGTTTTAGAAACGGCCCCATAGCACCCGAGATAGGTAGACGCCCCCTGGCGGTAAAAATTGGAACGAAAATATATACGGCTATGGTGCATAATATGAAAGAGTGGTCAAAGGAATGTCGGCAAAACTTAGATAGGTGCACCCCGGATGTAAAGGGCGGAGGTTAGAAAAATTGCTAACAATACAGAAGTTAGAGCCCGGAAGGGTAAATGTAATAAGACTTTTCTAAATTTTTATGGTTTTTCGTGTGATAGCAAGTTAATAAGTTTGCAGAATTTCATATCTCCAACTTAATTAGGGGTTAGGAAAATTCCTTAAAATACACAAGTTAGAGTATTTTAAGGAATACTCTTATTTGTATTTCTACAAGTGTAATTAACGAAATGTAAAACTTTTTCAAAATTTTATAATTTGTCGTTTGATGTGAAGTGGTCAACTATAAGTTTTCAAAATGTCAAGTGTTCAACTTAATTAGGGGCTCAGTTAGAAAAAAAGTTTAATATACACATGTTAGAGTCCAGAGGGGTAAATGGTTTGAGGGGGGCATTTGTATCTTAAAAGAAACCGCCATGTCAAATATCAAATTTCCAGTGTCTTCAAGTATCACAAAAATAGTATTTTTGGAACATTTAGTTTTCTGCATCTTAGATTCCAAATCTTATGTATTTTTTTAAACTATTCTGTGCAATCCTTTACGTCTTAAAAGTAGCATCCATATCAAATTTCAAGTTTCTATCCTTAACAATTCTTTAGAAATCGTCATTTAGAACATGTCTAGACCCTAAATTTTAGGATCATTTCATCCTTTTAATTTCTTTTTTCAACTGTTGGGTGCGACCCTTTACGTCTTAACCCTTTTGAGGGCGGTGTCCTTAAAAAAGGACACCTAATTTTAATTCCAAAACTGACGAACGGCACCAAGAATATTTAATTAAAATTTTCCTATTATAATGTACGTGAAAATAAGGAAGTTCGTATTTTCTAATAAATTCGTATATGAATTCCGGTGTCGTGTCAGTTCATTTCATCAGTTTATAAACAGAATTACTCCGCGCCGGTAAGGGTTAAGGGGACCGGAAAGCCCCATCTCCGCCATGTTAACTTCAACTTTATGTACCCTTTTCTCAGAAAGGGTGAAAGATGGAGGTCTAGAATTTTTAGAGTAGTTTGAGTAACATGCTTTACGTATTTTAACAGACCATTTTCTTTCACAGTGAAACTCATAATTAATTATTAATTATTTATTGAAAGACATTTTTTAATTATCATTTTTGGTAAGATTTCACTGCCTAAAATAAATAATTCTCAACAAATCATTAAATCCCTGCGTTAAACTATACACTATAACATAATAAAAGTAGAAAAAAAAATTCTTAAGTTTATTGGATATTGAAAAAAAAGGAACACAAACTTGAAAAATCCAAGATTTGAGAAAAAGTAAATTAAAGATTTAAATGGCCATTAAACTGTGAAGTACTCTTAGAAAGAATGAATGAATATTTCCGACACTTCTTTTTTATATATAAACATTGTGACACATTGTTGGAAAGATAACAGTTTAAACTATTTAATGATATAAAAAATAAAAATCTATTCCCCCCCCCCCCCAAAATTTCGCTTACCTGGTCCCCTTAAGTGTAACAAATGTGAAATTCCAAGCTTCTTTCCCTAACAATTACACAGAAATCGTAAATAAGAATGCTTTTTTACTCATTTTATCATTTGAAATTTCGTTAATCCTGGTGTTAGTTGCACTGATATAAAATACAGCTTATGTTTAGACCCGTGGTAGCCACACATCCATGATCAATATTTATTTGAATCATAGGATCACTCGTTTACCTTTTTAATTCTGGGATTAGGCGAATTTCAACTGCGGATGTTTCGAAATAGGTGCACGTCTTTCGATATATGTATTCTCTCAAGATGTTTGCTTTTTCACATTGTGTCTAAAAAGGTCAATTTTAAACACCATTATTAAAAAAAATAATTCTCTGTTATTAGCCAAAAATGGCCGATATTAGGGTGATTTTGTGCTGCAGGGTCAGCTCGGATTCAACATTGGACGCTTTTTTTTTGGCAAATTAAAATTTCGCCTACGTAATGTTAAAGTAAAAATGCACACCCCCAAGTGGGTCATTAATAGATTTAACTTTTTTTCGATTCCTTATAAACCGGTAGCACAGATTATCACCTCATCGAGTTCACGGATGAAATTATAGGATGAGTTAAATCTTGATTGGCCTATTAAAACGCAATCGGTCTGCCAAGTCCTAATCTGGGTGGAAAGCACATGAAAAACTGATTTTAGCGCCTGACTCGAAGTTTTACCATTGTGTTTTCCTGCACCCAAAGGTATGAAAACAGGGAGGACTAGGAGCAGGAAAACAATGCTAAACCTACGAGTACACCGCTAAAATCAGTTTTCCACGCAGATAGGACTTGGCAGACCGATTGCGTTTTAATAGGCGAATCAATAATCCTATAATTTCATGCTTGAACTCATTGAGGTGATAATCGGTGCTGCCAGCTACCGGTCTAGTAGTTTTAGAGAGTAAACTAATTTCGTACCCAATTTGAAGTTTGTAGGTGCAGTAGATATAGGAGATCTTTTGATGAGTGAGTCAGTGATAAAATTATCGATTATCAGACATTTTCAAATTCCATGATCTTGGAAACTAATTATGCGTTATTTATATAAATTTTGGATTTTAGGTAATTAGGGTGAGGGGGGGGTGCAGTATAAAGTTTGTATTTTTTTAATAAATTTACGTTCAGGTATGTAATTCTTAGATCCGTCTGCTCTAATAAATGGTATTTCATCGCAAAAATACAAACTTTGTACTATTCAATATATTCCAAGCTATTTTAAAGAAATTAAAATATAGCCTTAAACGTTTCAATATCTGCTTAGTAACAAAACCACCTCCGAAATTGAATATCATCTGCGCTAAAATGGACCCAATTAGTTTTGAGAATGACTCAGGAGTGTATGAAATACCATTTATTAGAGCAGACGGATCAAGGAATTGCTATATTGGTATGACTAGCAGGAAATTTAAGTATAGAAAAAAAGCCTATAGCCAATATTAAATATAATAGAAAAATCACAGCCCTAGCAAGATTGATTTTATCAAGAAGAAGCCATCCAAGTAAATTTCAATAAAAGTAAAATTATTTTCCCCATCTAGTCTATACTATTCCTGCATTATAAGAGAAACCATAGAGATTGTAAGGCACAAAAACTCAATAGGTAACGATGCAGCATCATTTCACTAACCAAAAAATAGGGCTGGAGCTACTCTATGGTTATGAAAATAAACATCCATGTAAAATAAAAAAGTAACGTGCATAATATGAAAGAATACATGAAAAACTGAATGATGGCGTGTCATAGACCGGGCAAATTTAGAATAGCTTTGTTTGTTTTGGAAAATGACTCGGGGCGAGTCGATACATGTTAACAGTTGAAATAAACGTATTTTTACTGGTTTTAAAGTTTTAATTTACACCTTTTAGCATTTGAAATTAATTTATTAGAATAAAGTAATTAAAATAAGCTTATACAGTTTTTTCGCCGTAGACCATTATGTAACACTTTTGTTATGCTACTTAGCTCTCTCTCTAGTCTACAGAATGCACGTTTCAGTGAACCTGAAAAATTCTTATCCATTTCATTATGCTTGTAATAGTGATTAAAATCTATCGTAAGCGATTGTTTCCAATAGATCCCCTAAAACTTAATTCCTTTCAGTATTGTCTGGAAACGAACTATAAGTACTTAGTCCAGTCATTTGGTAGAAAATAGGGGAAAGTTTTGGTGTAGTTTTGATATTTGGTGCCTTTATGTTTTTTAGGTCGCTGAACACAAATCTGAAGTTTGCCAACAAAATTTATCGCGGGAAACACGTTTTTTGGCAAAAAACGGGATTTTTTCTGTTTTTTCAAAATAACTT
The DNA here is from genome assembly GCA_963932465.1 of Maratus speciosus. NCBI lineage: Eukaryota > Metazoa > Arthropoda > Arachnida > Araneae > Salticidae > Maratus > Maratus speciosus. The sequence continues at coordinate 2,825,176 of OZ010789.1, forward strand.
CAAAATTATGCATTTTACACAAAAGTCCTCAATACATAAATTAAAGAGAATAAAATTTCCTACATTTTACGTATTAAAAGTTTTTTTCTCTGATCAATGGTTTAGCCGTGACAACGCTGCAAAAATGGGTGTGAAAATAACAAAATTCTGAAAAAACGTGAGAGCACGGTGAGTGATTTACCGATTCTAGCTGGCCAAAATTATTTTTGGCGTCAATATAGTCGCATCGCCATGAAATTGAAAAATGTTATTGATATTCACTGTTGAATGTTAGGTATTGTAAAATGTTGCGTGTAGCAGTCATAATTTCGTTATAGGGACATTCAAAAATATTTCATTATATTACGCCGCTCCGTATGGGGAAAAGTCGTTTATGGTGGTTTTTAGGGGCTATGCAAATATAACGTTATCATTTTAGGGGGGGAGGGGGGTCTAGCGCATGATATTGTAAGATATCGTTAGGGGAAGGGGGGATATGACTTTTGATATCGATATCATTTTTTATCCAAACAGGATTTTCTCTTTATTTGTAACTTGGTCTTTACATCAAAAGAGTGTGTTACCTTTATTTAGTCTGTTATCTATTTTAATGAAAATACAAAGTTATTAAAATCATTAAATGATTATAAAATTATTTAGTTAGAAAGTAGAGAATACCCCAACGTTTGGTATTCCTATTCTTCCGTCATCCGTGTATGCATATATAATCCGCTGTTCTACAAATCATGTGCGAAGTATGTTTGAAATGATACGTGTGTTTACTAATCAATAAAAGAGAAAGAATGTTGTCCACCTGTTTTTTTTATAAGAATTTCTGTCTGCTGCGGCCAGTGCAAGCAGACATTATTACTGCTGAATGCATTATGTAACAAAAAGGTGTTACTAAAAACTTTTAACCAGCAACTATTTCTTTTAAGTGTTATTTGATTTAATGTTAATTGTTTCATATATAAAGCGATATTTTATTGACTTCTCTTCATTTGAATCAATAAAGTATGCGAAAAATAAATGTAACCATATTTGTATACCACTCCAAACGAAAGAAAAAAAAAATTAGACATTGATAACGATATCATTATTGGGGGGGGGGGGGGCGAGGAATGATAACCTATGATATCGCAGGGGGGGGGGGAGGGGGTCCAAAATTACCAAAATCTCGATAACGTTATATATGTACAGCCCCTTAATAATGTTTCATAATTTCAAACACTTTGAAATTTATATACATATCTATGAAGTGCACTACAAGATTATTGCATATAAAATATGGTATGGGTAGTATTTATCGATCATTTATTTACAGGGACACTAAAAAGAATTATGTTACATTACGGTCTATGGAGAAAAGTTGTTTGTGGTGTATTTTGTTCATGTTACACTTTTTCAAAAGTTTTTAAATTTATATGTATATCTCCAAGGTGCTCTATAAGATGCTTACTATTGAATATGATGTGCCATTGATCTTTCATATACAGGGGCACACAAAATAAATCAGATATTTTTCTCTGTATGAACAATAATTGATGGAAGTGCGTTTTCAGTTGTGGAACACGTTTTTAAATTTTAAAAATTGCATACTATTTAGTGTGTATAAATTCAATAAATCATATACAGGGCTGCACAAAACATCTGAAGTATATTCCCGCTTATTGCCGGAAATTGCTAACGAGGAATTTTCAACCGTTCACTAACAGGTCTAAATTTTAGCATATTGTGAATTATATGATAAACCAGATACAGAGATGGTTTACAGAGTTTACAGAGATTACAGAGTTCATATACAGAGATGTAAGAAATGTTCAGCTATTTTTTCGATTTTGGTTGAAATTGTGTTTTCAAACGTGTTATATGTTTTACAAATTATTACTTAGACATCGTTTTTCATGTTATTAAACTATGAAGTTTTATTATAGTAGCCCGAATGCGTTGAAAAATGTTCCATAATTTGATTGACGCATGATTTTACCTTCTTCTCAATAATTTTAATGATACTTTCTTAACGGTATGGAAACTAAAATGATAAAACTATTTTTGTATTATTATATCAAATTCAAATTTTTTTTTCTTCTAAAATTTAAGGTACGGGACAAACATTCGACAGCTTTAATGAAAATTGCTGTGTTGCATATTCTGTTGTACATTCATATTTATTTCTGCACAGAGGAACCTTATGTAAAGATAGGGAATTATAAGATATCATGAGAAAATGCCTACATTATGTTTTGCCTTGTATCAAATCTGAATTTGGAGAATTCACTAATTACATACGTCTATTTTCTATGTTGTAGATGTCGGTGAAAAGCAGGGATCATCAAGTAAAAGAAAGCGGAAATAGTATTTTTTGTTTTTTAAGTAAATGTGCTTACAAATGTACATATTTATTTATAATTAAATAATGATTCATAATGAGTCGTCGTATTTATTATCAGCAACTTCATTGTAAAATATAGTCATTCATGTAATCTTTAATATAATTTATAGTCAATGCTTGTGTAAAATGCTCAGTTTTCATGTAAAATCTACGTACAGCGGCGTAATTCCCGTTTTTTTCTGAATTTTTTGATTTTCACTCCCACTTTTGCGGCGTTGTCATGGCTAAACCACTGATCAGAGAAAAAAACTTTTAATACATAAAATGTAGGAAATTTTATCCTCTTTAATTTATGTACTAAGGACTTTTACGTAAAATGTATAATTGTGAAGTTATTTAGAAAAAACAGACAAAATCCCGTTTTTTTTTCTGTTTTTTGCCTAAAAAACGTATTTTCCGGGATAAATATTGTTGGCAAACTTCAGATTCATGTTCAGCGACCCAAAAAACCTAAAGGCACCAAATATCAAAACTACACCAAAACTTTCCCCTATTTGTCCTTTTTGAGCACCTAATGCCTGGACTAACTGTAGATATCGTATAATTATAGTAGGCATCAGCGTTCCGACCCAAATCACCGATTACTACCACTAAAATTTAATAGTATTTCTCAAATTATTTAATGACGGAATTTCTAAGATTTAATAAAGCAAAGAATACTATTAAAATTTAGTGGTACTAATCGGTCATTTGGGTCGGAACGCTCTCATCCCTCCATGAGTGATGTTTATCAATTTCAATATGTTTGAAATAGTGGAATATAATTAAAATACACTGCGGAGGATTTTCCCCGCATAGATGTAGCTTTTGAGTGCCCCTCTAAATGCAATCCACTTCGGTGCCGATCATGCTATGGCTTTATATTATCTTATAGGGCAACTAGACGCCAAGTTAAAATCTTGAATACAGATTCCACAACTTTTGCGTTTGTAGCGCACCTTGGAGTATGTGTGTGTGTGTGTGGGGGGGGGGGGGGGGGAATTGGATTTTATTTATGTTTTTTAAATTTGTTTTCAGAATAAAGTTTCTGCTTCGATCAAGTTCCTATTTTGATAAAAAATTTCACATGAAATATATTTTTATATGCTGGAAGCGCTCCTGGTGAGAAATTTCACAACTTTAAATTAATTGCATGAATTTTCATTCACATTGCTAACGGTGCGTAAAACCAACAGAGTGTAAAAATATCCAGACCAGGTTTTGAAGTTTCAACGCACCCATGCTCTGCCCACTGAGCCACCTGGAGCAACACACCTAGCCTGGTTCCCTCCACTCTTGTATGTTGGTAAGGTTGCAACTGCAGAACAGGATGGGATCACTTCATGAAGCATTCTAGGTGAACTCAGTTGGCAGAGCGTGGGTGAGCTGAACTCAAGACCCAGGTTCGAATCCTGGCCTGGATACTTTTCACTCGTTTTACGCCCTGTTAGAAACGTGAATGAAAATCCACGTAAGGAAATTCAGATTACTAGGCGTGTGTCGTCGTTTATATAAAATTTTTAAAAAAAGATCTCCAAAAATCAGACCCCTATCCCAAGTTCAACTTAGGTAATGATTTGCATTTATATCGCCCTCTGGGAGGAAACACGATAACAAAATTTAAATAACTAGGGGGCTCAGCCACCTACGAGCTACGCTCGCCAACCCCCGTCCAGACACCGCATCTAAATGCACGCTAATGTGATCGGCTTTAAAAAGATTTCGATAGATTAAATTATAATTTAAAAAAACAGTGGCGATCTCCCTATAAACGGATTTCTATTCATTTCTCTTTGATTGGGGAAACTTTAACGCCAAATCCGCTGCAGTACTACTTGATTATCCCGTCGACTAATTTCGCCAAATTATATAAATCGCCAAACCACTCCCCAAATTATACAAATTGATATAATTTTTATTTTAAATAACGAAAGAACAAATAAATTAGTACAACATTAATAAAAATACAAATAAAACGTCGAAATAAAAATAACTTGATGACGTAGACACGTGTAACAACATTTCAAAATAAGCTAATATAAAAGGAATTAAGTAAACAGTCTTTGTCTCCTGGTATTTTTTAACAAACCGAAAAGAAAGTTCTTTTAAACGAGACATTTTAAATTAATCATTTTTAATCTGACGTAATTTTGAGCAAACTATTCTTTCTCTTTTTAATATTCACGTGAAAATACTTGCGTTAGAAATGAAATATTATTTGCGCTTTCCTAAGAAAAATAGTTGAAAAGTATCCGCTCAAAATATCAAATAAATGTCTAGCGCAATTTCTAAATTTAAACCGTTTTGCAATATTATTTTGTGTTCGTTTTATGTAATAACTGTAATGTGACGTAAATATGACATAATTTCTCCTATTTAAGACTTCTAACGCATGCTAATAAATTTATTATTTTACAAATTCCTTTCTCTCTTAAAATTCACGTGTAATTGTAGTTTTATGACGTAATTTTTAATAAGTTCCTGCTTTTTGTACATAATTATTTAATTCTAATTCCAATGTTTTTTTCTGTTTATAATAGTCACGTGTAAATAAATTTTTAATTTATTACACGTATGAATATTTTTTTTTTTTTTTTTTTTTTGAAGCAAACATTGTTTCCGCTGTTTATACAGTTGGCAACAGTTTAAATTAATATCACTTTCTATAATCTGTAAAAAATATCTCTCGAAATGCTGAAAATTTGAATTTTAAATAGAAATAAAACCTCAAAAAATTAGCCAAATTAAAAAAAGAAATACAATCTGCACACCGGAAAATTCTAACGCATAAAAAGATCCAAAAATGATTACATTCCCATGTATAGTTTTTGCTCCAATAAAACTTTAGTGGAACGATTTTGTCCAACTTTAGCATTAAATCTCTCTTAAAATAATTCTTCGATTTGAAAACTGTCTGCATCAGCGTGTTTATCAAACATTTTTCTATAATACCACCGACTTTCATATTTTTGTGTGCAATAGTTTTCTTAATATTAACGAAGAAAGACCTCCTGTCACAAAATATTCAAAATCGGCGGCGGCGGCGGTGACAGCGGTAGTTACTTTTTTTTAGAATAGAGAGAAACAACCGTACTCTTTTTAAGTATAGCGATAAAGGTTCAACACTATTTTTAGATTCATACCGTTCCCGAGTGGAAAATAGGGTACCGTCGAACTTTGGGCCACTTTTTCCTGGTTCCACTCACATTTCCATTATTAAAAAATATTATGTGATTATTCAACGTCGAAATGGAGTTGTAAACTATTAACATGAAACAATGAAGCAAACTGTATGGTTTTAAAGAGGAATTTTTTTTAAAAACTATTTTTAAAATTTTTGGAACAAAGTAACCCCTGCTAGGGGCTTCTTTAGACCCTTCACTTAGTGTCACATAAAATGAATACGTTTCATATGTCAATGAATACATTTTTATGAAAACTTGCATTTTGAAAAATAGTATTTGCTAATAAATTAACACTGCAAACCAGATAAACAAATGGGGATTTTTTTTACATTCAAACACAATTAACCAATTGTTAACATTAAAGAAGCGCGAAACAGCTTTCGTCATGTTATCCTCAGCAACTGGAACAAAAACAATAGAACAAGAACTTCTTAAAACACCATCAAAAACTTAACTGCCCTAGACCTTTCGAAAGTTCAGAGTCTCTCTTCGTCAGGCGCAAAGAAGACTCAAATGCTTTCATAGTAGAAGTATGTCTTTTTTGAGCCTGACGAAGAAAGACTCAGATCTTTCGAAAGGCAGTTAAAAGTTCTTGATGGTGTTGTTCTTATTCATTCACACCAGTTTCAACTTAATTTCTTCCAATTAATGTACATTTTGCAACAGTAACGTTTGAAAAAAAAAATTACTTAAAACACGTTTTAAGAGATTTGGTTGCATAAAAGGCATTTCAAGTAATCGGGGCCATTTTCGGACCAAAACAGGCCTGGCACAAAGTAGCCCCGAAATACTAGTTTTCATGCTAGCTTTATGAAAACGTAAACATTTTCTGCCAAAATAAAAAGTTAAAGGAAAAATTAGGATCACACATGGGTTACAGGTTACTAGAGGTCATATTTTGACACTGACTTTATGGGTAGCTCTTATCCAGATTGTTTCACAATAGAAAGTTTGGAGTTTTAAAATCTACACACGAAAACAGTTGTTGACCAACACATTCAGTATTGCCATTAAAAAAAATTAAATGACCCCCAAACTATTCAAATACCCTATAGTAGGGTGTAAATTATTTTTCAAGGGCAAAAACTCCAAATTATCGTGTATTGTTTGTTCAATACAAAGAATAAAATCTTTTTTTATGGGCTGGACCCAAGTAAGACCCAAGTAGCCCCGATGGACGGTAACTCAATTTAAGTGAAATTGACTTTTATGTTTTTGTTCCATTTTTATGTTCAGATTCAAAGTTTTTATCCAAACTACGACCCTCTGCATAGGGGAGACATTTAGATTCATTATTGTTAAATTGCATTACAAATAGGGATGCGTTAGGTATACACCAAACTAATAGGGGTACTCTCCGTTCATTTTGAAATGTGTTCGGCTAATTGCTGTAGTTACGTCAATTTTTTTTAAACTTGGCATATTAAACAATTTTTCATAAAAAAAAAATCCTACATTGTTTAAGCCCGACAGATATTAAGATATTTCTATCAATTAGTTCTGCATTTTAATGTTATTTTTTGTAGCCAATAAGTTAAACCAATTGAACATTAAAATATAAAATTCATACACTATTTAAACTAAAAAACCGATACTGAAGACCTAAATGTATTTAACCCTTTATGCCCGACGGTACTTTAAAGTACCCTTTAAATAACTTGGTATAAAATTCATTGAATACATCGATGAGGAGTCCGAGTTTAGCATGAGTTATAGACACTATCTTGTTTCAAAAGCATGATGGGTTGCACAAAACAAAAATATTTTTTAAAGGGTAATTTCTTTTGCCTCTTTTTAGATTTTTTTGAGTTCGAATGATTGGGGCGGGGGGGTAGAGTTTTATTTTGGAAATATTTCTATATGTCTATTGTAAGAACATTCTATTGGTACATTTCCTAATTCTACAAAATACTAAAAAAATATTTTAAATAAAAGATTTGAGTGGAGTTAAATAGGGCACAAAATCACCCTCCATTCAAATTGAATTGGCAAAATCCTAAAATTTATTAAATGATTGCGTCCATCTTCTAATGGAGTTTCAAACATTCGCGAAAAATGCTTTAGAAGATGACATTTTCGTGAATTTGGGACATAATGGGTGAAATCAAGTTTCATATGACAAACATTTGCTTGCATTAAAGTTAGGATTAAATAGTCAAGTTTAAAACAGCAATTTCTGTGTTTCATTTCTTGTCATTGAATTAAGAAGTTTTGTCATAAAGACTGGCCAATGAGTTCCCATAAGTGCCAATCCCATCAAGCCGATCATACTCCATGGAGTTTCCGAGATAAGGTTAAGGATATCCTTAAGGGGGCTCAGAGCTTGAAAATTTTTCAATAAATCGATTTTTTTTTTATACCTATTTTGATTATTCAATTAATTTTGAACACAGTGGAAAAAAAAACCCACAAAAATATTTGGATTTTTAACAGAGCTATAAGCATTTATGTAACAATCGTTTTCAAAGCCGCACCCATTTAATGGCAACTTTAAGTTGCGTTTTCTCAATACTTTATTTTTGACGACTATCTGCAAGATTTAAAAACTATTGGATGGAATGGCTTAAATTCCTTTTGCATGCATATAACATTATCTATAGCATGAATATATTTTAGATAATTTAACATTGAGTATTTTAAATGAAAAAAAAAAATTGTATTTTTTAGGGTTTTTTAAATTTTCAAATTTGGGAGTTTTTTTAAATAAGGTTTCCTTTGAGTGATATCCTTAATTCATTCTACAGAGTAAAGTTTCCTGATCCTTTTAAAGCAAAAATTAGGTTTTTTATGTCAATTCAACGTTGGACCAACGCTTAAGACCAACGTTGAACTTACGGAGGGTGATAGGACACCTAATTTGTGTGTTCTATAAATTTTGCTCTATTTTTACTTTCTTCTATCTTTACAAGATGAAAGTATTGGTTTCATGAAAATTTTCAAATTCCAGTTTTTGACGGTTGACACGTTTTATGGGTCAGAGATTCCAAAAAAACATGTTTTTACAAAATGTCTGTCTGTGAGTGTGTGTCCGTCTGTCTGTATGTGACAAATTCTGTGGGCGCTCTATCTCAAAAACTAATAAACGGAATTTAATAAAAATTTATATTCAGGTAGTCCCTGATATAAATGGGTGCTGATTAGTTTTTGTTGTAAATCGCCCTGCAGGTGGCGCTGCTATGTAGCATTTTGCAGGATTTTCGCAAAAGCTCTATCTCAAGAACTAATCCACAAATTTTTATAAAACTTCATCCTTGACATGAATGGATGCTGTTTACGTTTTCGTGTAAATCGCCCAACAAGAGGCGCTGCTAGGCTGCATTTTGCAGGATTTACACTATTTTCGCAGTGTATCTCAAATACTAATGCACACATTTTCATCAAACTTCGGATTGAGTGAGTCCTTCCTATGAAATGATGCCGACTACGTGTTGGTGTAAACTGCCCAATAGGTGGCGCTGCTGTGCTGCATTTTGAACTATTTCCCCAATAGCTCTATCTCAAGAACTAATGCACGAATTTTCCTCAAACTTTATATTCAGTTAGACGTTGACATAAGTGGGTGATAATCAAGTTCTGATGTAAATAACCCAATAGGTGGCGCTGCTATGCTGCATTTTGCTGGATTTACACGATTTCAGTGTCAGTCATACCTCGTGAACTAATGCACGGAATTTCATATTTTTAGAATTCTCATGATGAACACAGATTGCCATTTAATTTGGCAGTGAGGTAGTGAATTTTGAAGTATTGGTATGTATGAGAAAGAAGAAAGTTTTGTGATGGCCACAACATACTAGTTTATTTATAAAAGCATATTTTATAAAATTATATTATTATAAAATGAAGTACTTCCTTTCATAAGACTACAAAACACCTTAAAAATATCAAAATTTAAATGAGTTGCATTGAATACTGTTTTTATATGGACTCGAAGCGAGAGCTCTGTTTACACGTTTTTCGGTATCGTTCAAGCCTTGAGCCCCCTTAAGATGATCTCCGCCATATTAAATTCACCAACTTAATGTACCTTTTCCTAAGAAATGGTGAAAGATGAAGTCCAGATTATTTAAAGCAGTTAGAATAACATGATTTAAGCTTTTAACAGACCATTTTATTTCTAAGTGAAACTGAAAATTAATTATTTATTGAAAGTCATTTTTAAAATATTTTTGGTACGATTTCACTGCCAAAAAAAAAATAATAATAATTCTCAACAAATCATTAAATCCCTGTGTTAAACTATACAATATAACATAAGTATTAAAAATAATCCAAGTTCTTAAGTTGAATAGATATTGAAAAAAAGGAACATAAACATGAAAAACCCAAGTTTTGAGAAAAAGTCAATTAAAGATTTAAATGACCATTAAGATGTGAAGTACTCTTAGAAAAGAATGAACAATTTCAACACTTATTTTTTTTTTTATATATAAACATGTGTGACACATCGTTGGAAAGATAAAAGTTTAAACTATTTAATGATATAAAAAAGTAAAAAAATCGATTTTTTGGTTGAATTTTGCTTTTCCGGTCCCCTTAAGGCTGTTCTCAATAGGGGCAACTTTATGACACAAGTTAATTCATTTTTGATCGGAAACGCATGAAATGGACAGATGTTCTTTTAAAAACTATGTAATCGAAAGACGTTTTCCATTTTTGATAATCGTATAAAAGACTGTTCAGGAAATACCGCCAACGTCGGCGTTTTGAACCGAATTTCCGAACAAATACAGAAAAAAAAACCGGTTGTCACGTGACCAAAACTGCTTATAACTCGATTGTAAATTTATCATAAAATCATATCAGCCCATTTTGATTAGAGATCGCTTCAATAGTCAGGTCTGCTAATTGGATGCATTTACGTTTAAAAATGAGTTAGTAAATGTATCTAAGTTTCGTGCTTATAGTGCAGTGCACCTGAAAACCGCCTTAAGAAAAATAATCTTGCAATTTCGGCTGCAGAAACTAGTCACATAACCAGCTCACTCAACTAACAGAGTTCCTGTTGGAAAAAATAGTTTGGTTACAATTGTCTAAAACATTCTTCTGGGTTTTTCTGTTTCATGTTTCGCGGTTTTCGATGTCTGGTCTCAATAGTTGCTTCCGATAGAGTTTAAGGATGTTAAACTTTTGTTAAAATTTTATTTGTGATGGATTAGCACTTTTTTGGGGGAAGTATAAGGTTGCGCAAAAAATAATGGGGGTTTCTGTTATTACTTACCCATCATACATAGTATAGGAAGTATAGGGTCTTGTTTTAAAAATCAAATTTTTTTTGATGGATTTACACGTTTTAGACACTGGAGATTCTAAAAATATATTTAGAAAAAATTCTTTGCCTTCCGTCTGTCTGGGTGTGTGTCTGTAAACGCTCTATCGCCCAAACAAATTGAGATAGAGACTTGAAATTGGGTGTGTACTTAGTATGTAATAATGGGAAGAAGCCTATTGAATATCAGTCACCTCGATGATCCAGAACTATTTTTTTCGGACTCTCGAAATATTCGTTCTGATAAAAGGTATATAAAAATTTTCGAATTTGTTTATTTGAAGGAGTGAATATAAAAGACAATAAAAAAAACAAATTTTGCATAAAGGATGAAGAGTTGCCGAAATATTTGTAATCTTATTTTTCACACGCTTCGATTTTTCTTGACCCTGTATTTCATTCAAATTTCAATTCAAAGATGTATTTTAATTCGAAATAAGACGCTTAATCCGACGCAATAAACTGTTAGTTAATAGGATTATCATTTTTGGTGTTATAAGGATGTTTCTTTTACGCAATTCGATACTACTCGGTTATCCGTTGACCCAAAAACTATCGCTAAATGCCAACTCTGGCGATAAAAAAAATTCGTCAAAAGTGACGCCAACTGGGCGCTATCTTTGGTATTCCGCCAAATTCCCATAGTCTCCCATTGTAATACAATCAGGTTCCTGTTTTGTTAAAAATATTTAAATATACGTTTACATTTTATTTTGGAATTGCAATGCATTTTATTAATAGTTTACACACGTTTTATTTTCATATTTTATATTATGCATATTGATGATGGGTGGCCCCCAATGACTAGTTTTACTTTTTGACCATTTTATTTTAGCTGGTACTTTAGAGCAAGTTTTATCAGACTTTGGTATGTGAATTAGCTTTAACTTATGCATTCGATTTCGCATTGTTAAAGGCAATGTCACACGCTACCTTCTCTATACACAAAACTCTCATTCCCAACATGAAATTTCTGGAAGCAATCTTAAACTGGGCGTACTTGAGTGGTCATTGAGTTTAAGGTAACATTGAATTTAGACATTTTTCTCCAGGAGGGATTTCTGCAGCCCTGGAAGGGACACTTTGGAGTTCAGGGAGGGAAGTAGGCACTTCTAGAGGAACTTCCCCTGAATCCGACACGCTGTAGTATCATTAATGTAAAAACCGTTTCCGATATTTTCGTATTATTTTGAATTCGTATAAGCAATACGAAGTTACAATATTAACTAAGTAGATAAAAATCTGTCCTTCAAAGTAATAAACAACCACGTCTTATTACATTAACATTTTAATGAAAATAACTCGTGATGAAAAATTCAATAACAAAAATCGTCTTTATTTTGTAAAAACACAGAAGAACATCAAACCTTTCAATATCCCTCTGCTATTTCTCTAACAATAAACGGAACCAGAAATAAAAGTATCCAAGCAAGAAAGAAACATCGGTCTTGCAACATATCCTATTCAGATTTCTAAAGGTATTTTAAAAAGGGGCAATTCACACACAACCGATCCAAGAATAAAGTTACTTTTATGAATTCCAGCCACCAGATTTAATGTAATTGATCTGGTATAAATTTATAAAATGAACAAAAGATAAGAGTGGCGAAACTTAAGGAGAAAGACGAACTCAATAACGCCCCATTAAGTGTCGGCAACAGTGGGTCGCATCGAAGTCCAAGATGAAGTTTTATGTTTAATGTATGTTTATGTTTTAAGTAGGGTAATGCCGCTCACTCAACATCTCTAAATAGAATTCAAAACGTGCGATCGGTACCGGCACCTAGCAAACTTCATCGTAACTTCCCAGTAAGGATAGAGTAACCGTCGGAAGGAAAGTATTTGTGTCCTCACGTTATTAGTTTGCAGTTCTTTTATTATAAAATTCTACAACATCTAACTTGAAGGTAAGTGTACACTCTTATTTTCAAATGTAAATCCACTCAATATGTCTAAAAACTACATACATTTAGCTGTAGACATTCATGCTTTTATTTATTTTTGTAGTGCGTTATTACGCCAACTGTAATGCATTAAAATCCAACATTGCTATGAAGGACAATGGCGCTCACGTGGAATTCGAAGCCATTTTGCTGGTGGGCTACTTATTTTAAAACTCAAATTTCTTGATTGACACCACTTTTCTGGAATGGTAAAATTACCCTTGTTTTAGCTTTCATTTTTATGTTATTAAACAAGGTCAACTTTGATTGTCACCACTTTCTTGAAATCGTAAAGAAACCGAATTTAATCCGGGAGAACTCGCTGCATGAGATTTTCTCTCACCGTCGTACTTTTCTTAACCTTCTCACCGCCGCGAACATATATCCGTTCACTAAGCTGAAGGTTTCACTGCAGTAGAAGCAATTTATAAATGAATATAATTCTACAAATATAACGCAGTTATAAGATATTTTGTGATGATTAGCATTCTCAAGGTTTATTCTCCAATACGTAGTTAAATTTTTTATCTAATTAGAAAAATAATATTTTTTTAGACATTTAAAAAAATTACAGAAAAAAAGTTACAATTCTGCCCTTTTGCTCGGCGGTCAGAGGAAGATTTATTTAAACCATTTTTCATTTTAATTAAAATTTAAAAATGTTATTTCAATTATTTTACCTTTTTGTGAGTAAAAATACTAAGCTAAGCAAAAAAAAATTATATTAAGCGAATGTAAAGTAAAAGAAAAGCAACTGGGCACCGTGGGAGAAATTCTCACTAGCGAGTTCTCCCGGGTTAAAAAAAGTATGGATACAGAAATTCGGTGTTTTTGCGGAGAATTCGGGAGAGAGAACGAAACGTGGTTTCGCTGCATACTATGTGGAAAGTGGTCGCATAAAGTCTGCTGTGGTGTGAATAGCCCACACAGCTACATATGTGACTTTTCTCCTACTTAAATGTTGTATTCAAATTTTGAGCGCCATCGACCTACCCTGTTGGGCTTTACCGCTCAATGCATGGTTAAATATATAGAACGATCAAAAAATTTCCTAAAACTTATGCAAATTAGTTGGTTGCAAACTGTTCCTTATCTTTGGACTTATACTGCGTTAATAAAATATTGATATTTTGTATAAATTTGACTAGCTAGTGAGTGGCGTTACCCTACTTTCCCCTACATAAAAAAAAATTGTTTACAAAATTTTGAAAAATATACTTTATTACTAAAAATTAATTTGATAAAATTATCTGGATCCATCACCCCAGTCACTGACACCATTCCTATTTTTAAAAGCCTGTCATGGACACAACGTGAACCCGTATCTGACACTTTATTGGCAAAGATTTTTTTTTTTTTTTTAAGTTATTTTATATTACAAGTCAATTATGCTTTAAAAATAATTTAATATTTATTATAAAAACAAAATGAACCTTTTTTTACATATAATATGCTACAGATGCATGTGTCCTTTTTTTCAGTTTTTAAATTACTCATAATGCCACTGTCGAACCATTGACATTGATGAACCAGTCACTGACAAGGGGTGTGGGACATCTTAAATGTGAATGGTGTTTACTTGAATATTAATTTTTTGTTTTCACAGTTCAAATAATCGATTTCAACTTTCTTTAATATAAACCCATAATTGACACTTATTGTGGAGACTGGTGAAATGAAATTCCTGAAACCAATAACTGGGTTAATTAGGGCCCCCATTAGCCCATTCAGTTAAATATCTATAAAACCATGGCCTTCATGTATCGCAGGCATCTTAATTCATTTCTACAAGTATAAATTTAAGAAAAAGTTTAGTAGGGTTGCATCAGAAAGAGATAAAAATTATATATGTATAAAGATGGTTTCCTCAAAATGGCACTTTGTGTTTTCAAATTTGAGTCATGATTTGAAATAAACCAGCTCCTTTATTCGACGGAATTGTCAAGTTCAAAGAACAGGATTTCTTTCTATCTTCAGAAGGTTTTGTACTCTAAAAGCATATTGCTCCGTTACCCCGCATAGATAGCATGCTCAGTAAATTGTTTTGTATACCAAATGAATGATTCCATCGATAAAGAAATCATATTCATTTGCATACTTTTGGAAGGGGATTGATTCTATTGAAGTCTATTTGCAGATTTTTATTAAAAACAAATACCTCATCCTGGCTCTGCTTTCAGGTAAATCGCACGTCCGTATAATAATATTTTCTTCTTTTATGAACTTCAAAACTTTTATACGGACGTTCTGCTCACCTTGTATAGTACATATAGTTTGATATACAGGTTTAAGTTTGATATATATAAAGTTTGATATACAGGGTGTCCACTCTCAGCGGTGTTCAATGGCTAATTCACCGTTAGTCATAGACATAGTTCCAATTACAAAAATATTTTAAATGAGGTAAAGAAATATTTGAAAAATGATTTCGGTCAGTAGAAACATTTCTTAAAAAATTACGAAATTTAAATTTTATACGGTCCCCCCTGTCCTATAAGTTATATTTAGTAAAGTTTTTCCTATTAGACTGACAAGACAGACAAAAAAAGTTCCGTTCATATAACCTTAAAATGGACCGAGTTATGAAACTTTAAGAATGCGTGACTTGCACCACTTTTCTGCATCTGAAAATAAATGAGTTCGGCCATGCTTTGAGGAGTCCTATACCAACTGCTCAAAGTAGTCGAAGAATTTTTTTCGTGTGTATCTGCGCTTAGAAAAAAATCTTAAAAATGTTACGATTGAGTTAAATTTTCTCGAGTTTCAGTTGACTAAGATAATTTTATTTTAACCCATGTTTTACTTTGTAAGGATTTGAGACAATTTTTGTTAAAAGAAAGCAAGAAAAGAGTATGTTATTTTTATAAGTTTTTATTTAACTTCAACGATCGTATGTATGTTTTTCCAGTTCAAAATTTGTACTCGAACTCACTTTCAAATATCCGATCGAGATTAAATTTTACAAACTGAAGTGAATCCGATGACAATCTAATATTATGATTTTCGGTGGTTACCATTTATAGTTATTTTACAGGATAAACATTTTGGATCGATTACCGCCAAGAAGTTTAAAAAAGTTTTAGATTAGATAATAAGTTTCCGATGATTGTGTTTTTTTTTTTTTTACTTTTATGTACTTTTTAGCACTGAATCAGAAAATTACCGCTTTTTTAAGCATCATTTCAAGATTTTTCGCAAATCAGAAATTGTAACGTTAAAAAATACACTATATGGCCAAAGGTGGCCGGTTACTTGCGATTTTAGATGTTTTGTTAAATATCTAGAAAAATACATGAGGAATTAACCTGAAACTAACTGCAGGTGTGTAAACAGTATAGTATAGGTCATATTTCCGCGAAGATTTTTTCCCGAAACCCCACAGGGGACGTCAACAAATTGAAAAAGAACGAATATCTTTTGGATAACCCTGTAAAAACTAATGAAGCAAAAGCGTTCAAAACTCGCGATTATTAATAAGTGTCTTATTGTAATAGTATACTGTGTTCATTTTTATAGCATGTATAGTAGTAGAGAAATTAAGGTTTTTATAAAAACAGTCGCAAATTTCGCCAAGTTTTTGCTTATCATTTGCAGAGTTCTTAATATAAAAAAAAGTTCTTTTCAGAAAATAGGACAAACACATTGTACACAATACCCTGCAATCAGAATTAAAAAATAAAAATTGGATGGAAAAAATGAGCAGGTTTACTAAAAAATGCTTTACTGCGCATGCGCGAATGCAATCAAAATATAATGTGCATAATGTATTAGCTAAGTATATGGAGCAACTTTTGTGAAAGTCTCAAAATCATAGCTTCAAAATTCTGAAAATGATCGTCGATAGAAAGCTCGAAATCCGTTGTTCCCAAAAGGAAGCAAAAAGATGAGGGGTTGTATCCAAATGCAGTAGTACGTGCAATATTGTGTACGCTATCTTGGCAGTAATCAACAGATATTTGATACAACCCCTCATATTTTTGCTTCTTTTTTTGGAACAACGGATTTCAAGCTTATTCTATCGACGATAATTTTCAGAATTTTCAAGCTATGATTTTGAGACTTTCACAAAAGTTTCTCCATATACTTAACTAATACATTATGTACATTATATTTTGATTGCATGCGCAGTTAAATATTTTAGTGAACTTGCTCATTTTTCATCCAATTTTTATTTTTTAATTATGATTGCAGAGTATCGTGTACAATGTTATTTGTCTTATTTTCTGAAAAGAACTTTTTTTTATATTAAGAACTCTGCAAATTATAAGAAAAAAACTTGGCGAAATTTGGGACCGTTTTTATAAAAACCTTAATTTCTCTACGAGTATACATGCTATCCTCATAAAAATGAACACAGTATAATAAGCCACTTATTAAAAATTTCCAGTTTGAATGCTTTTGCTACATAAGTTTTTACAGGGTTATCCAAAAGATATTCATTCTTTTTCAATTTGTTGACGGTCCCCTATGGGGGTTTCGGGAAACAATCTTAGCGGAAATATATGCTCTATACTATACTGTTTACACACCTGCAATTTCAGGTTAATTTCTCAGGCTTTTTTCTAGATATTTTAACAAAACGTCTAAAATCGATGGATGTGTTATTTAACTTTTGATAATTGATTTTTATGTATTGTTTTTAGCACTGAAACTGATCATTTTTAACAGTCACGTTAGAATTTTTTTGTAAATCGTAAATGTCAAAGTTAAAATTTAGCGAAAATCTGATACTATGAAACGGATGTAAAACTAATTTTATTTTGTTTTATTCGGCAATTTGTTCAATTTTTTGGCTTACACTGGATTCTTACAGCTAAATAGCTGAAGAGTTTGATGAGGTGGGGGAAAAGGTTCAATTTTAACTTCTAACTTTTTAACTTTGAAATTTACAATTAGCAAAAAATCGTGACGTGATGGTTAAAAATGAAGGCCATTTTCGGATTCAGCGGTAAAAAATACATAAAAATCAATTATCAAAAGTTAAAAACGCGACAATCACATCTATTTTACAGTATCAAATTTTTGCTATTTCTTTTTTTAACCTTAAAATTTAAGATTTGTAAAAAATCTTTACGTGATGGTAAAAAATGAAGGTCAATTTCGGATTCAGCTGTACGGAATACATAAGAATCGAAAGCTAAAAATTATGACATAACCCAACTTTTGCAGGCTATTGTAATCTAATAACATTTTAAAATATGTATAATTTTGTAAAGGCTGCTAATTTTCATCATTTTATTTAACAAAAAAATTCTTTTTTTCTTATATGTTTATTACGAATTGTATATTTTGCATTAATATGTCAGAATGATTCAAGATATCAAATTTAAATTACAATTGTTAATTATTTTTTTATTATCTCGCGAAATTATATTTCTACTACATTTGTGAATGACACCTAATTTTCAGCAAAAAATATGCTCCAACTTTAAACAGCTATTAATCGGTCAATTGTAATCGTAGAATAACGAAACTTACTTGTCAGTGTAACAGGAAAATTTTACTAAATATACCTTATAGGACCGGCGGACCGTATAAAAATTTAAATTTCGTAATTTAAGACATGTTTTTATTGTCCCAAATTGCTTTTGATATACTTCTTTACCTCATTTAAAAAACATTTTTTGTAATTGGAACTCAATGACTAACGGCTTAGGAATTAGCCATTGGACACCGTTGAGAGTGGGCACCCTGTATAACAACAATAATATGCAATTCTAGGAATAAGTGCCTATACAAAATTTATTCAATTTTATTTTCGCTTTGCCCATTTTCAAAGATGTAGATAATATACAGGGCGTCCACTCTCAACGGTGTCCAATGGCTAATTCCTAAACCGTTAGCCAAAATACGTACGTATACGTAGTTCCAATTACAAAAATGTTTTAAATAAGGTAAAGAAGTATTTTTAAATCGATTTGGGTCAAGAAAAATATTTATTAAAAAGTTCCGAAATTTAATTTTTTTTATACGGCCCCCCGGTCCTTTAAGTGATATTTAGTGAAAGTTCCCTATTACACTAAAAAGAAAGACAAAAAAGTCCGTTCATTTAAGACAAAAATGACAGAGTTATGAAACTTTGAAATGCATAACTCATGCCACTTTTCTGCACCTGTATACAGATGAGTTCAACTGTGCTTCGAGAGCTCATATTCAAAGTGCTTAAAGTATTCGAAGGAATTATTTCCGGTGCATCTCTGCTTTGAAAGAACTTGGACAAGTATTACGATAGAGTTAACTTTTATTAAGTTTTAGATCCGTTAAAATAATTTTATTTTAACATATGTTTCATTTCGTAAGGATTCGAGGCTGTTTCTTGTCATGATTTCTTTTAACAAAAATTATTTTAAAAACTTTTATTTAACTTGAAACTATCGTAACCTTTCCAGTTCAAAATTTGTACTCCAACTTTAACTCACTTTAAAATATCCGATCGATGTTGAATTTTGTATACTGACGTAAGTCTGATGACAATGAAGTATTTATGATTTTCATTGCTTACCATTTATACTTATTTTACAGGATAACAAAAAATTTCGGATAGATTACCGCCAACAAGTTTAAGAAAAAATAAATAACACAACCCTGCGATGGTTGTGCTTTTAACTTTTAAAAATGATTTTTATGTATTTTTGAGCGCTGAATCCAATTACCTTCCTTTTTAACAATTATGTCCGGAGTTATCGCAAATCGTAAATTTCTAAGCAAAAAAATAGTAAAAATTTCATGCCAAGATAGAGGAGATGGTTGTGTTTTTATCTTTTGATAATTTATTTTTATGTACTTTTAGCGCTGAATCAGAAAATGACCTACATTTTTAACCATCACGTTAGACATTTTCGAAAATCGTAAATTTCAAAGTTTAAAAACAGAAAATCTGATACTATAAAGTAGGGGTAAAACTTCTTTTATTCAATTTAATTTTATTTAATTCAATAATTTATTGATTTTCTTTGTCTTTGTTCCCAGTCTGTTTCTAAACAGCTCAGAGATCCGATGAGGTAGTGGTGGAGAGCGGTCACTTTGAAAATTTAAACTTTGAAATTTACGATTTACGAAAAATCCTGATATGATGGTTAAAAACGAAAGTCATTTTCGGATTCAGCGCTACAAAATACATAA
The DNA here is from genome assembly GCA_963932465.1 of Maratus speciosus. NCBI lineage: Eukaryota > Metazoa > Arthropoda > Arachnida > Araneae > Salticidae > Maratus > Maratus speciosus. Next base: position 2,845,045 of record OZ010789.1, read on the forward strand.
GACTCAATTATCAAAAGCTAAAAACATAACACAACTCAAATTTTGCAGTCTAGTGTAATCTAATAGCATTTTGAAAGATTCACAATTTTGTAAAGAATTAAGGCTGTTGCCATTTCACCATTTTATTTAAGGAAAATTCTGTTATCTTTTCCTCTTATGTGTTTAGTATAAGCTGTGTATTTTGCATTAATACTTTAGAAGGATTTTATATTTCAAATTTATATTGCAATGTTAATTTTAGTCTCAATATATATATATGTTTAATATATCTGACGATTATTTATACTTCTACTAAATTTGTGAATGACCCCTATTTCGTAGCAAACAATAGGTTCAAACTTTAAACAGCTATTATTCGGTCAGTTTTAATCGTATAATAATGCGACTTTTTTTTTTTTTTTTTGTCTTACTTGTTAGTGTAATAGGAAAATATTACTGACTACAACTTATAGGACCCAGGGACCGTATAAAATTTTAAAATTAATTTTTTCAGAAATGCTTTTATTGACCGAAATTGTTTTTAAAATATTTCTTTACCTCTTTTAAAACCTTTTTAAAATTGGAACTACATGTGTATGACTATCAGTTTAGGAATTAACCTTTGGACACCGTTGAGAGTGGACACCCTGTATAAGTTGTAGGGTAGGTGGAGGTAAAGATGCGGACTGATTTAATATGAAACTACATTTCTACAATCATGACAGCTGTGTGGCACTTTGGTTTCAAGAAGTGTAGTAGTTTTGTGTTCAAACATTGTGAAGAAAGTAGCGCTCCGTTCCATGAAAATGAAGTAGGGAAAATAAGGGAATGGTGCTCACTTAAGGGAAAACGTGAATAGCTAGTCAAATTTCGACAAAAAAAACAATGTTTTATTAACGAAGTATAACCCCAAAGCATAAGGAACAGTTTGCAATCAACTAATTTGCATGTAAGTTTAAGGAATTTTTTTTTTATCGTTTTGTTTAAATAACCATCGATTGAGCAGTCATGCCCGACATGGTAGGGTAATTGCGCTCAGAGTTTGAATACAATATTTAAGTAAGACAAAAGTCACATATGTAGTTGTGCGAGCTGTTTACACCACTGCAGACTTTTTGCGACCACTTTACACATATTGTGTTACACATATAGTGGGCTACTTTTTTTTAATTTAGGTTTGATTTTCACAACTTTTTTGAAATCGTAAAATTCTCCTTGTTTAATGACATATTAAGGCGAAAACAGGGGAATTTTATAATTTCAAAAAAGTGGTGTTAATAAATTTGGATTTAAAAAAGTTGCCCACTGGCAACACTTCTGGAATTCCACGCGGGCGCCATGACCTGTTACCGCCATGTTTGGTTTTAACGCATTATAATTGGCGTAACAACGCACTACAAAAATAAATAAAAGCATGAAAGTACAGCTAAATGTACATATTTTGTAGACATAATGAGTAAATTAATATTTGAAAATAAGAGTGTACACTTACCTTCAAGTTAGATGTTGTAGAATTTTATAATAAAACAACTGCAAACTAATAACGTGAGGACACAAAAATACTTTCCTTCCGACGGTCACTCTATCCTCACTGGGAGCTTACGATGAAGGTCGCTAGGTGCCGGTACCACGTTTTCAATTCTATTCTGTTTAGAGATATTGGTGTGAGCTGCATTACCCTACTTTCCCCTAAGTTTCAATTTTCGAATTTTGATGCCCTTTACTATTTAGCTGACAATAAGGCAGACCGGGAGCATCGGGGGTATGCCGCCACCCAGCCTAGTTTAAAAACTAACGGCAGTTTGAGATAGTGAATGCGCCTGCACTATAGAAACAGTGCCTAGAGTGAGTAATTTTGTTGTACTCGTTCGTTTGTTCAAGTGAAAAATTTAGTTTCAATCGAGTTGCTTCTTATTTTAGAGCTTCAAATGAGTAGAGATAAACACCTTTTATTGTAACATTAGGTACTTAAGATAATATTACCCGTCATCTGCATGCATTCGCCGACATTTTGATGCAATTTGTTGAACAAGTTCTGTTCTTCTTTCGGCTTTGTTTGGGGATTTCCGCTCTATTGTCCTTTTGGGGTCATGTACGTTAAGCACCTTAATAAATCTACCTTGAGGAACATTGTAATTAGAGATGTAATTTAGCAGAATAATGAATTTCTAAATACCTTCAATAGGTTATGTGTTTCCTAGTATGCATTTTATGTATTTACTAGGTCATTAAAGAGTGGCGTCATGACCCCGATACAGTGGGAGGTTTCCTGGATAATCTAGTCATTGTACAGAGGCTTAAAATCTTTTTAAGTGTGCTTACTTTACAGTTATGATTACGGTTATATTTATACAGATACTAAAGATCACGGTTCAGTTTTAGAATTTTTACTATAAAAAAAGACGAACTTTTTTTGAGGTGAAAAAAATTTCAATTCCCTTAAGGTGTCGCCATTCTCCCGATCTCCCCTACCTCAAATTCTCACAAATACAAAAATTCAGTGGAGAAATGCCACGCAGTTTACTTCGATCGCATTTGTTTAAACTTGCAGGTAGCCTGTTAAGCAGAATACTGCAGAAAACTCATTCTCTTGGGCGAAGATATGCACGTATTTAAAATGCGTTGCTTTGTCCAATTACGTCGTGGAAATTGGAACGGAATCTTTATATTTTTTCTAAGTTGAATTAAGTAGTTTCTGATGTATAATAGCTACTTAACTAACATAATCTAGTTAACTACCTTTTTCCCTTTTCTAGTTAAGTTTTTTTTTTAAAATACAGAACGTAGGTGTCTGTACCTACCTACTTTTGAAAAAATATATTCTTGTTTCATGAAATGCTTTTGTATTAAGCCGTAACCCAACTCCTGTTAGAGGTCTAACAGACCGCTGCTATATTCAGTTTTTACAGTCTAAATATGGATGTTAGTTTAATTTTGATTCGTTTGGAAACTTAGTAGTGTCGAAAGAGACTTCTGAATACGGGAATTTTTTTTACAATAGGCTTTTACATAAAGTTTAGTACCGAAACAGCATCTTATGAGACAATTGACCTTTTTATTCATTCTACGATCAAGACGTCTCCGAGATCACTCACAGAATTTATGCAAAAAAAAAAAGGCACATTAGTTAAGGGTTTGCGGTCTCGCAGACTGCTGTTTTTTTTTTTTTTCCTTTTTCATGGTTTAACTTGTAATTTTCAAGTTTAACTATCGATACTGTTGAAATTTACTGTAGATTCTAGTTTAACTATAGATATTAATTTCGTTAGGAGTCTATCAGTAACGCTAGAGATTTCTGAATAGGTGAGTTTTAATGCTAGTAGTCTTGTACTTAAAGTTTTGTGCAGTGACAGGGTTTCACATAACAGGCTTTTTCATAACTCATTCTTTTTAGTGGAAATGAGGCAAAAACTCAGTCATGAGGCGAAAGTACGGATTGCGTATCTTGGCCCCACCACTGCGTACTTTTACCCCAACCGACGGGGCAAAGATACGCAGAGCAATGTTTTTTAAAAAATTGCAATTTCTCACGAAATTATAATCTGACAGAGTGTCGGTGGAGGGTGGCACCTAAGGTTCTAATTAGTGTTCTAGCTGGCTTCTGACCAACGTTAGTGATTTCGCGAATAAAAAATAGAAAACAGTAGCCAAATGAAAAAAGTTAACAAAACAGATTCAGCGTGAAACACTGAAAAATGTATCTTTTACCCCTTATCGTATCAGTTTTTTTTTTTTTTTTTTCAATATGTTCTAAAATAACCTAATTTTTTGCAATTGCTTATAAAATGGAAAGTCCACTCATCCGCTATAGAAGCTATTAAAAATAAGTACATCCTAAATATGTAAATGTTTCAGACATTCTTTTAGCACTCAAAATGAAAATTCAAAACAGCGATCTTTGATTTACAGTTGTGAAAAAATAAACTAAAAATTGCTAGAAAAAAATTGTCCGGCCAATGATACTTTGTATACAACTAATAAATAGTATGGTAAATGGCCAATTTCAACGCCGCATCCCAGAAAAACTTCTCTATTTGGCTATTTATTAAAAGGAAATATATGAATGTGTTTTGATTAGTTTTCAAAAACACACTTTTCGACTATTGGTGAAATAAGAAGGTTGATGAATGTTGTTTAGCTGCAGCAAACGTATTCTTGCTGATTTGTTACAAAAATAACTTTTATATATCTTAATGTTGCTTTGGGAATTACAAGAAAAAAAACATGTATTGTGATAGACAGGAAGGATCTTTCAGAATTGCATAGGTGCAGCACTATTATCAACAGTTTCCCGTTGAACACACATATAAGGAGCTCATTTTTTTCTGGTTTAATAGTTTTATTTAAAAATATCGAAATAAGATTTCTTAAAAATTCGCCTGTTTCATTAATTAATATAAATTTTGTAAAAAACACAGACAGTAACCGTAAGGAATTTGCTACAATGAACTTTTAAAGAAACGATTTGACTATGAATGAATGAAATTTATGACTTTGCAAATTTTGCATAGTAAAATATCCATAAAAAAATATAAATAATTCTAAAGTGCTTTCTTTTTATGAATATACGAGCCTTTATAACTTTTCTGGTCTATATTAAAAGTTTTAAGACTTTCATAATAAGTAGTGCAAATGATTTATTTCTTTGCGTTTATATATGGTTTGATATTTTACCCGAGTGTTAATTTTAAAATTCGTTTATACGAATAATTCGTACTTTAGTTAATAATGATTCAACTTGTGTTAAAAATATCTAATTTTTCATTTTTGCATTCAATAATACATATTTTAAATTTCGCATGCATTATTTCTCAAAAGCACCATAATCGAAAAATTGTGCCCCAAATATTTTATTAATGGAAATCCTAAAAAATCTTGTGTAGTTGAAGATCTTATTAAACACGCGCGCATTATATAAAGAGAAAAAAATACATTTAAACAATTTCATCTGATGCCATTGTACATATCAGATTAATAAAATATGTTCTTTTGTAGACATATATTAAAAAAGACTGACGGAAAAGAATGATATTAGACTGATTTGTTTTTACATTCTTCTAATACATAAGATGAAAGTATTGTAATCGTGAAAATTTTAGACTTTCGTTTTTGCTTGATTTACATGTTTCGGGATGCCTTGAATGCGATTTAACTATTTTTGGGAAATGTGTGTCTATATGTTAGTCTGTGCGAGACAATTTTTGTGCCCCTTCAATCTGAAGAACATGGAGTTTAATAATCATCAAACTTCAGATTAAGATAGACCTAGGTATAACTTAGCTTTGGATTTATATCGCTCAACAGGTGGCACTGTTATGCTTAATTATTTTATTCCATGATGGCTATAGTGTACGAATTTCATCAAACTGCATATAGACATGGACAGAAATACTTACCGATTAGCTTTTAGTGTATATCGCTCAACAGGTGGCGCTGCTATGCTGTGTCTTTCATTATTTCCGCGATAACTATATCAAAAACTAATGGACAAAATTTAATCCAATTTCATGTTATTTTAAATCTTCAAATAAATTAATGCTGATAAAATTTGGGATGTATCACTCAAGAGGTGGCGTTGTTATGTTGTGTTTTTATGATTATCAAACATGTATGTAAAACTCTCGCTTTTTTTTTCATCATGTCAAAATGATCATATTTGTAAATCAAATTGAAATGAAATTAAATACATACCGCGTACATAAAAGGTATCTTTTTAAAATACATTTTGTGGTTCGTAATGCATTTATTTGATTTAAAAAAATCTGAAATTGGCAGGTGTGCCGTGAGAGCTATATCTCAAGAACTAAAGCACGGAATTTCACCAAACTTCATGTTCAGTTAATGTATGACATTTTGGTGTGGATCGTCCAACAGATGATTTTTTTTTCTGTGCTGTGTTTTATAGGATTTTCGAGATTTTTATATCGCTGCACCTATTGAATAGAATTGCACGAAACTTTTTATGCTTTTTCTGAAAATCAATACTGTCAGAATTTTGGCTTCTAACACTCAATAGCGAGCGAAAATTCTATGCCTCCTGAAAGAGATTCCCTATAGGACACACAATCAATTCATGTAGTTATTCCTAAATGAGTAACTACCTTTAAAGGGTAGTTTATTCATTATTAGTTACTAGGGGATCGTACCCGGGCTTCACGGGTTAAAGAATATAGGTGAAAAAAAAAATTTAATTGAAAACTAATTTTTTTTTTTAATATGCAATACATATTTTAGATTGCCCACTTACATTAAAAAAGCATTTCTTATATGGAAAATACGAATTATACAATCAAATAAATTTTTGAAATTTATCAAAAGCGATATTTTCTTATTAGCCGCATGCTAAGAGTTATTTGACCAAGATTTTGCTACTTATGGCATCCTTTTATATTCTGATAATTTCAGAGCTTATACATGTCTGTTAAATTTGTGTTTTATTTATAATATTTTATTTATTTATTCATAGGGAAGTTTTTTTAATGGATATTAGCCGTAAGAAAATTATGAAGTCTGTATTTTGTTTTAAGGGCAAACGGATTAATCTTTCGTAATCGAACACCGCGCGATATAGATAAATTAAAAAATATGTCATGCTTTAAAATTGTTTTTAAAGCCATAGACAATCAGTAAACTGAGATGAACTTTGCAAACAAATTCCATTTGAAAAAAAAAATATATATATATATATTTGGTGATATAAAAATTTAAATTTTACGATTCCAAATATGTTAGATGTGTTTTTTTTCAATATTATTCTTTTATTTGTTTATAAAAGAAGTTTAATTTCGTTAATATGTCTTTCACAAATATGTTAGATTGGTGGTTTTTTTTAATATTATTCTTTTATTTGTTTATAAAGGAAGCATTAATTTTGTTGTGCAAAAATAGTCAGAAACAAATGCTGGAAAATGTTTGTTGCTTTATGTGCAAAATGATTATTATTATTATGTATTGAAACCGGCACGTGATAAGAAACTTAAAATAAAATCAGGCTTAAAAATTAATTCGGAAAATATAATACACCGGTCAATTAAGATACAGTTTTTAAACAAATTGCATTTGAAAGTATATTTTTTTTTCCCTATGCGACGAAAATTGAAAATGTACAATGGTCAGAAGATTAAAAAATTGCAGTAGCAAAAATTTCAAGACCGAAATTCGATCATAAAGTTTTGCCATTCGCAAAATGACATCAGCGTTACGCACAGATATGTTTGTTCTTTACAATATACATACTTAATCAGTAAAATATAATAAAGAGCGGTTATTAGGATGTGGTCATCAACTGAGGCTCTTATGCTTGGTATTCCGAAATGAAAAACAGCAATTTTCACCTTCTCAAAATTTGCATACGCACTTCTCATATCCATATTCATCATTTTTAAAGATTTTGTATTTTGTTTGATCATTTTAAAATCATTTTAACTCAAAATTTGAAGTCACGATTGTCATCAACATCTTTTATGTGAACAGACGCACTCTTTACTTGAGATTCTAATCTCAATTCCGGAGAGTAAAAATTTCCGTAATTTATGTTTTTTAGACGCATTTGTGTTAAAATGTTTAGTTTTATCTAGGAAAATGATCGTTTTCTTTAAATATGACTTCATTTTCACTTAAATAAGCATTTTGCCTAGTGTCTGAAACCTAGTATCAGTACACATGCAGAAGGAAAAACAATATAGAAAATTTATGAGGAAAAAAAGCGTGTTTTTAAAAGCAGTATGTCATTTTCCGTTATTATGCCCCTAATATAATATGCTCCTAATGAGATTTTGCGGCACTAAACCCAATACAACAATTTTTATCAACAATTTTGAATTTTTATCAGAAAATAGCATAAATAAAGATAAAAATACCTCATTATTTCTCTCTTGTCTGCAATAAAGTTATATAATTTTCACCATTGTAAAGGAATTTCATAAAAGGCTTTTAAAATTAAAATATAAAATGGGGGATATTAAAAAAACAAAAAAAACAGACAGTGTGATCACATCTACAAATAAAGAGATTTCAGTTAAAATAAAATATTAGTAAAATTGGTTTAGCAGAAAGATCGGGGAAGATGACTAAAAAACACACTTGTGTTTTAAATATATAGATTATATAAAATTAGGAAAAATTAAATTAAGCAAATTATGTTATTTCGATAAAATTATAGTAGAATGTCCTAAACAATAGCATTAAAATTTTATTATTCGATAGAATTTGACAAAAATTTCAGGAACATCAACAACCACGAATTATTTGTTTGCTTGTCTAACTCGGCGAAGCAAATCCATCCAGGCAAGAATCATCAATTTCTGTAATATAAATCGCTATTTTTTGCATGTCACCTCTCTTTCATAAAGACACTAAATTTTTGTAAAACATTGCATTTTATCAGTATGTGATTTCGATTACATTATTTTCAAAAGTGAAGCATTTTCACCTGTGAAGAATTTCAAAGCAGCTGGGCTGTGAAAATGACGCCCTTCTACAAAACATAATTCAGGTTTTAGAATTAAAATACACGCTTTTTTGATAAAATGACGTCATTTGCCTCCGCTAAAGCAATCCACTTTTACAATCCAGTCTTAAACTTCGTCTATAGAAAAGTATGCATATGACGTCATTATCACGGAATAACAGACAATATTCTTTACATAGCCCATATTTTAATTTCAACTTTTTTCTTCTTCAGATTTTGAGAAAATGGCAACAAAAAGATACAGTATCGTCTTTTTTCGACTATTTTCCGTTTACTTTCAATAGCTTTCAATAGAAATGGGGTACTTTTGTTGCCACGATAAGAAAAATGTTATTAAAAACTGCAAAAAAATGAATATCTCAAAAATAAATTGAGATACAGCTTTCAAACAAATAGCATTTAAAAAGAGCATTTGTTTCTTTATACGACGGCATAAAAATTTAAAGTGTGCGATGTTTAGAAGTTTAAAAATTTGCAGTAGAGAAAATTGCAAAAACAAAATTTTATTTCAAATTTCAAAGTGTTGCCATTCGCAAAATGACGTATGCGTTACTCACAGATATGTTTGTCCTTTATAATATAGATAGACTAGAAAGGAAGCGCGTCAAAATTGACGGGAAAGGAGATAAAGCTATACAACACATGTACAATAATCTGACATTTTTTCGCTTGGTCCGCAGTGATAAATGAAAATAACACATTTTAAAAACGAAGTCTATTTATGAAAAACTATGTAGAGTAGAAGAGCACTGCTTCGTTTGAATTGTTGCGCGGATTACAAACCATGTCTATTCAATCTTTGTTTACATTTTTTTTAAATTCATATTTTGGACATTTTATAATTTAATTCTTAAAATTCGAACAGTTGGAAGCTCAGATAATACAGCGCCGCCTAGTGGTGGTTATGTTATTAGTAGCATCGGGATGAAGATGTAAAGATGTACATTTTCGTATATTACACTTTAAATTCTGACCCATAGATTTTGAAAAAAACATTAAATGCGCGGAGTTTAAATTAAATTGTGGCGAGTTCGATTCTTGTAACTTTCATACACTTTTAAACACATTGTTGCTGCAATCTTTCAGTTTTGCTTTTGTTATCTTTCGTTGAGATTTAATTGATTTTGATTCTTTGTTTGTAATTTTATAATTTCTAAATATTTAAGTAGTTTTGAAAACCCGTTTTGCATTTGAGTCATGCAATTTAATGCACAATAGTTTAATTCTTTTAATGTATTTTGAAATTTCTAAAGTATTTCGTATTTTAAGGTGTAAAACCAATGTATTTTGTATCGAAAATGGTTTTTCGATGTATTTTGCCCAACTCTGATTATGGCACTTGATGAGAGTAATTTTGTTTGTTTTTACCGGCGTGACGCCGGCGCATAGATTAAATAGTGTTAAAGCAAATCAATAAGTATTAAAAGAACTTCTTAAAACACCATCAAAAACTTTTAAAATGGCCTTTCGAAAGATCCGAGTCTTTCTTCGCAAAGAAGACGTGCTTCTTTACGTGCTCTTAGAAGACGTGCAAAAACAAGACAGTGTCTTGCTTTTGCTTTCATAGTAGAAGCACGTCGTCTTTGCGAAGAAAGACTCGGATCTTTCGAAAGGTCTAGCGTATTTAAATAGTGTTGACTGATATCAGGCACTGGCGCAGCGAAGGGGGGGGGGGGGGGGTGAGGGTTAAAACCCCTCCCAGAGCTAAAATAATGAGTATTATTGCCGCTTATATGAATCACTAGTTGAGAAAATTAGCCGCTTTAATGAATCAAAACCAAAGTTAATATTATAACTTTTTGGCTTATTCAGATTTGGACATTAAAAAATCTCAAGAATCCGAAAGTTCGGACATAAAAAATATCGCAAATTTTGACAAATGTTCCGAAAAAAAAAAAAAAAAAAAAAATTTCAATCGTTTGCAGAAAAATCGTGAATTTCGTCAAAGGATAGTGGGAGAAACACACGTTTCGTCAAAGAATCGCAGAAAAAACGCAAAATGACGCCCAAGAAACGCGAAAAAAAGGCAAATTTTGTCCAAGAATCGCGAAAAACAAATTTCGTCAAAAGAGCGCAAAAACCATACATTTCGTCAAAAGAGCGCGAAAAGGACACACATTTCGTCGAAAGATCGCGAAAAAACCGCAAATTGCGAGAAAGGATCACGAAAAAACGTAAATTTCTTTAAGGGATCGCGAAAAAACGCGAATTTCGTCAAAACGACGCGGAAAAAACTCATAGTTAGTGCCAGGAGGGGATTTCCCCCTCCTCTGCTGTAACTTTTCAGAAAATTTTCTGTGAATTTCTGAATTTTTTTTTTTTTTTTTTTTACTCAGAATTCTCCCTGATTCTACTCAACAAAAGGGATTCAAGTAAACGGCGAATATTGTATTTAAAACTGCGAAAACGACATTACATGCTTCAGTTTTCTGAAAACTGGTCATTTGTTTTCAAAAAGAGCAGCTGTCACATTTTTGGAACGTCTTATGCTAAAAGAGTGGTCATTTCTAGAAGCACAGAAACTTTGAGTTTCAATATTATACATTAGACAACAGTTTTTTAATTTCCTTTCTGTTTATGTTCCATGTTCGAAACGATAATGGAGCATCTAGAATATAATTCTGGAGAAAAGCGTAAAAGACATGCATTCTAGATTTCTCCGAGTTTCAAAAGCCCTTTTTGCGTTTTTGCTCTCAAATGTCTCTTAGACCAAGTTATGTGCGTAAAAACTTTGAAAAAGCAAGAAATACAAAAACAGTACTATAAAGATATTAACATAAAAAGCTGTTTTTTATTGTGATTTTACAGATTATTGCAATCAGTGTGTCTTTTGAACCATTTGTTTAAGGGTTGAGGTATATAAATTTAAAGATTTCAGTTTATTAGTTGGTAATGTAACTTGAAATTTTCCCCAGAGGAAGTCTTGCTCTCGGGGAGGTACTGTAGGAAAGAATCACTGATTGCAATTGCATTGACGTGTAGATACGTGACTGTGAGCAGGATTTTCTAAAGACAGACATTAAAGGTGAAACTTTTTCTTAGAATTAATAAAAATTACTATCTATATCTTACACAAACTTAATCCATTTATCCAGTGAAAAAAGTAAGGTACTAGCAAAACCCTCGGCTGTGCTCGCGTAATTGAAATATGCCTTAATAGTGGTATTTGTGGATCTATTTTTATTCCACGAAATTATACCGCTGTAATTAAAAAATTACTAACTAAGCCACAATTTGACTAAACTTCATTATTACACAACATTAGGCGAAAATGTGACTTAATAAGATGAATTAAAACTAATTCTAAATAAATGATAAATTAGAATGTAATTTGAAGCTTTTACGCTCATTTGAGTTTTCATTTGAAGTTTTGAATTTTTTAGAAATCATTCTTAGCAAGCATTTACATCTTAAAAGAAACCATCATGATATATATTCTAAGATTCAAGTCTAACGGTTTACCACCCCCAACATGAAACATAGCTTATGCTAGAACAGGAACTGTCTTCATCAATTTGCCAATATTATTTCTCAACTCGGTTTTGTATTTCCTGAGATCCCATAAAAATCGTAATTTAGAAAGTTTTTAGAATGCTTTCGCTGAGTTTAGCCTTTTAAATGTTGAATATTTTAGAAACTATTCTTAGAGAGCATTTACATGTTATAAATATCTACCATGCCAAATTTTAACTTTCTAGCTTTAACAAATCCATAAAAATCTAAATTCGTATTGCTTTCGCTCATTTCACTCTTCTAAATTTCAATTTTCTTAAAAATTATTCTTTCAGAGCATTTACCTTCTTATAAATAACTACCATGGCAAATTTATTGTTTCTATCCCCTTCAGTATCGCAAAAATCGCAATTTTAGAGCATTTCTTGCTCTTGCAACTCCTGGTGGCAGTGGCACCGACATACAATATAGCCTATAATCGAGCTGGGACTTAACATCAATTTGCAATCATTACGTTTGAAATCGGTTTGGTATTTGAGATTTCATAGAAATCGTAATTTAGAATATTTTTAGAACGCTTTTTGCCCATTTCATCCTTTTAAATTTAATTTTAGAAACTGGCCGTAAAGATAATTTACATCTTATTCGTACCTACCACGCCAAATTTCAAGTTTCTATCTTGAACAGTTCCATAAAAATCGTAATTTAGAAAGCTTTCAGAACTCTTTTCGGGCATTTTTAACCCTTTTAAATTTCGATTTTTTTTTTTTTTTTTTTTACAAACAGTTCTTAGAGAGCATTTACATCTTATAAGTAACTACCATGCCAGATTTCAAGTTTTTAGGCCCTTCAGTAACACAAATATCTCACTTTTAGAACGTGACTTGCCCCTTCTACTACCCCTTGGGGGGGGGGGGGGTAGAGCCACTGGCAAAAAATATAGCCTATGTTGAAACAAAGACTGTCACCATCAATTTGCCACCATTACTTTTGAAATTGGTTCGATAGTTCCAGAAATTACTCCCTACAAACACACAAACTAACGAACAAACATTCCTTCTTTATAATGTTAGTATAGATAAGACTTCAAGTGGAACCCAGATATTTTTTGAAATCTGTAACAATAATGAATATATTTTAACGAAATTTTCAATAAATTTACACTGCTTTTCCATAATGCGAAATTCGATGTCATTTAAAGTGCTGCTAGTGCACAGTCATTCAGTCAACTATACCGTTCTTAATATGTTAACTACATTCCAAAATATAGAATATCTAATTCAGCACTGTTTGGACGTGGGTAATTATAAATTCCTGCAATTTTCGCGATTTTTTTGCATTGACACAAAGTAAGTCTATTGAAAATTTTGCTGAAATGGATTCATTATTAACCCTTTCAGGGAAAAAGCATTTTCATTCCTAAAATGTTTAAATAAATTAATGACACCGGAATTTACAAATTTATTTTTAAATAAGAGTATTAGAGAGTATAATATTTTAAATAAGAGTTACATTTCACATATATAATAAATCTGAATTTTTCTCATTAAAATTCTGGTGCCATTGTGGCGTTTGGGAATTAAAATGATGGGTTTTAAACATACCACCGCCCCTCAAAGGGTTAAACAAGAATTTGGAATTGTCTTGGAGTGAAACCCTGTGTATTTTTAGCTGAAAAATTGGATTGCAACCACCCGATATTTTCCGATTAATCATCCGATGATTTTCCATACAAAACATGTTTGTTGTACTGTGTTATTTGATCTTTTAAAATTTGTCTATGATTTTTTTAAACATAAATCTGACATAGTTTTATGTTATTTCATTGATGCATTTCAAGTTTTGTAACTCTAATAGGGTAACTATGAGAGATGGCCAGTCTCTAAAACTTAGATCATAGATTGTAATATAAGCATTGTTCGTATGAAATAGTTAAACGAGTTTATACTACGACTTGCAGTTGTGTTTTTCGATTATAAAAAGTAAGTAATTTTAACGTCAAATAGGTGGTTGAATTTTTTTTTTTTTTTTTTTTTTTTTTTTTTTTTTTTGGGACTTTGGTATCTGAATGTTTTGCAGTACGTACGTTATATATATTTTTTTACTATATGGACTTTTAAGGCACGTATATAATCCAATCTTTACTTAAGACTAAAACAAAGACGTACAATGGCTATTAATGCTTTAAATGGGGTGACCCTCAGTCCTTCCATTTCAGGAGAGATGGCCACCTTCAATCAATATTTCAAAATTATATTGAGTGATGATTTTAACCAATTATAATTAAATTTAAAATAAATATAGAACGTTTATATTTATAAAGATATTAATTGATAGGTTTATTTAAATTTTAACTAATATAAATATTTTAATAATAATAAAGATAATAAGACCTAACGATTTATTTGTTTCAGAAAATAGTGAAAAACGTCGGAAACTTTCATAACAGAAACTAATAAAGTTGATAAATAAACTAAATTAACGTAAAAAACCTACAATGAATGCTAGAAAAAAAAACACGACCATTCCAGTAACGAAAAAACACGACCATTCCAGTAACGAAGAAACAAGATTCAGAGTCAATAGAATTGGATTAGGATCACTGTGCTGGTTGCGCAAAACAGTAGAGTATCCAATCCAAAAAGAATGTCTGGATACAATGCATAAAGGTACCTGAAGTGGTTTCATGAAACGTTTACAAATTATCAAGACCTTTGCCAAGCATGTGGTAAGACTTTACGAAAAGTGAAGTATTAAAATTATACTTCAAATTTTCTTTATTCGAGTTTTCTTCACTCATTTTCCATCCTATGACTGCATCTTTACAAACTGCTATATGTGTTTTCATGATGTGTTTTTTTTTTTTTTTTTGCTATTTAAATAAACTTATTGGATGGCCATCTCTTCTCGGCTTTAAGGAGAGATGGCCATCTGCCATTTAAATTTCAATTTTGTTTAACACTTTTTGTTCTCAATGTTTAATTATTTTTTGCATAAAATATTATGAGTATAAGAATTTTAAATATGCATCAATATTTCTTGTATTTGCATTCTAAGAATTTTTATTTAAATCTTTAAAAACTATGGCCATCTATCCCAGAGTTACTCTATATTGAAACGCTGTTTAAATGAATCATAACCAGCGTATCTGCTGATTCTAATATCCGAGAAAAAAAGCGTTATGATTTCATTCATTAAATAGACTGATTCGATAAGCCAGCGATTCAATGAACCGGCGACCACCATTCTCAACAACTCAAAACTCCTCCTAGAGCGGACTGTCCTATCGCATAATCTTTTTGTGTCTTTGGCTAAACTCGAGTCAGAATCTCTATAAATAGAGTCCTGTAAATGGCACGGTGCGATTGAAGATCAAAAGCGACACAATCGTTCAGTAACGCGGATAAGATTCTGTACTGTATTGGCACACACACAAACACCGAAAGAGCAAAAATGGAGCACTCGCAATTGAGCGAGTCCGATTGTTCGTTTACTCGCCCAATGAAGCATTTTGTCGCGATTTGGCGGAAGGGCGAGTAGCAGCGAAAATCCAGTTTCTAATTTCTAATTTAACATTTTAATGAGTCGTCACATAAGTTTAGACCAATATGTTTGTTAAAAATCAGACTTTATGGAAAATGCATCTCTTTATCCCCACCTACCCTATTCGTCCGAGAATAGGGCGTGGTTTGTATTAACCTTCAACTATTGCAGCAGGTACTGATGAGCGGTCTCCTAGATCGCTTGATAGAAAGATGAATCAAATGCTCGCTTCATTTATACGATAGTGTGTGAACATTTTGTGTTCCAATACTAATGGACAAGATTATAATAATCATTAATAACCTATTCAAGAGTCTAACAATAGTAATAGGCGTCAAAATTTAACTTTAAATAGGAGTGGATTGGTTCTAAACTGAAAAATAAGAAATTATGCAAGAAAACCACTCATTAAACCAAAGTTATAACAGGTTAAAAGTGAAAAAAAACTAGTCGGATGTACCAATCCCAAAACTTTCTTCTATCTCATACATGTTAATACTTCAAAATTCGCTATCACACTGCCAAAATTAAATGGCAATCTATGCATCTCATGAGGATTCTAACGATATGAAATTCCGTGCATTAGTTCTTGAGATATGACTATCACTGAAATCGTCTAAATTCAGCAAAATGCTGCCTAGCAGCGCCACCTACTGGGTGATTTATACCAAATCCTAATCAGCAACAATTTATGTCAACGTCTGACTGAATCTGAAGTTTGGAGAAAATCCGTACATTAGTTTTTGAGATAGAGCAATAGCGAAAATCGTGAAAATTTCTGCATAGCAGCGCCACCTATTGGGTGATTAACACCAAAACCTAATTAACAACAACTTGTGTCAACATACAACTAAATCTGAAGTTAGATGAAAATTGGTCCATTAGTTCTATTGATAGAGCTATTGAGGCAATCGTGGAAAAGGCAGCAGAGAAGCGCCACCTGTTGGGCGATTTACACCAACACCTAATCAGTAGCAAGTCATATCAAGGACTAACTTAATCTGAAGTTTGATGAAAATCCGTGCGTTAGTTCTTAAGATAGAGCTATTGGGGAAATCGTGTAAATCCTGCAAAATTCATCATAACAGCGCCACCTGTTGGGCGATTTACACCAAAACGTAATCATCATCAATTCATATCAAGGACTAACTAAATCTGAAGTTTGATCAAAATCCGTGCATTAGTTCTTGAGATAGAGCTATTGCGAAAATCGTGAAAAATGCAGCATTGCAGCGCCACCTGTTGAGCGATTTACACCAAAAACTAATCAGCATCAATTTGTATTAGGCACTAACTGAATATCAATTTTTATTAAATTCCGTGCATTAGTTCTTGAGATAGAGCGCCCACAAAATTTGTGTCACATACACACAGACAGACAGACAGACTCACAGAGTCACAGACAGACATTTTGTAAAAACATGTTTTTTGGAATCCCTGACCCCTAAAACGTGTAAATCCGTCGAAAACCGGAATTCGAAAATTTTCATGAATCCAATACTTTCTTCTTGTAAAGATAGAAGAAAGTAAAAAAAGTACAGTCGTGGAAAAAAAAGTCGACACTCCTTACTAACTCTAAAAAATTATCGTAGAAGAAAGTGATTGATACCACACGATTGGTAATAAAGTCTACTTTTAAATGATGTGTATAAAATTTGCTTACAAAATTACATGCATCAAATACGTATAAAATCTACATATTAAAACGAACCGTACACAATTCTGACAGCATAAATTCTACACCCTTCCATTAGCCTAAAAACAAATTTTTATGCAATTCGTACGATAAGTTTCCGAGAAATTTATTTTAAAACGAGCGTATTTTAGGGACTGTATGCCAATTGAAGTTCAGTACTCGATTGCTGACCGAGAGAGCCCCCTTCTTGATCAAGGCATCTTAAGCCCACTCAAGCAATCATTGAAGTCTCCTAGATTACAGGATAGCATAAGAAATTTCAAATTATCTAATCACCTATCATAGATGGCCCCTTAAACCATCATTTTGCAGTTTTTTATACATCATTTGAAAATTACTTGGAAGTAAAATGTGAAATTCTGGATTTTCATAAAGCAGGACTTAATAAATCTAAATCCATGAAAAAATGGTAGGTTGATATAATTTTTTCGAATATTAATTTCAGAATTCATAATTCATATCATATTATAAAAATTACAGATTCAACGTATTTATGTTTGGGTATTTTAGTATTATTGCTACACAAAAAATGAGCCCATTAGGAGCATTATTTCATGAGATACTAATGAAAATATGAAAATGTAATTTAACATGAGAAGCACTCAAGTTTGAATGTTTATCATTCAAAAACTTATCATTCAAATGACTTGAAATTGGGTGTCTAGGCACAGTTTGAACAGAAGATTTGAAATATCTTGTTAAAACTGGATATTGCCATTGAAAAAAATGAAGTTTGGGTTCGTTTTAATATGTAGCAAATGTCGTTTAGCAGTAAAAATAGTTTTAGCAGCTATAAATGGATCATTCTTGAAGAAAATTACATTCTTAAATATCACAATAGTTACGATATTTCTCAAGAATTACGTGTAATAAAGCTGGCATTTAAGTATCTTTTTCTAGGGATTTGACTGCTACCAATAGTTTCAGATATTTAACCCGGGAGAACTCGCTGCATGAGATTTTCTCTCACAGTCGTACTTTAAGACTTATTTAAATCATTTTTCATTTTAATTAAAATTTCAAAATGTTTTTCAATTATTTTACCTATTTTGTGAATGAAAGTACTAAGCCAACCAAAAAAAGCTGATATTATATGAATGTAAAGTAAAAGAAAAGCAATTGGTCATTCTCACTAGCGAGTTCTCCCGAGTGAAATTATAAATTAAGTTAAAATTAATTCGTTCCACAAAAAAGGAAAATGAAGTAAGAAATAGTTGGGTATTTAAAAGAACTCTTTTTTCCGAAATCGTGCAATAACTATTCTTTATTTCTCGCCAACGATCAGTTTAAAGTATAGTTATGGCCAAAACGTTTGTAAAAAAGCATTCATGCATGTCAGCTTTTAACATGAGATTTTGCAACTCTTCCTTATATATACACTAATATTATAAAGACTAAACATTTGTTTCTAAGTGGTTCTCCCTAGACCAAAGTGAGGTTACCAAACTGATGTTACCGCGCTTTAGGAAAATAATGAAAATGTGTACAAAACCAACACATTTAAAGCTATTTTTTTTTTCAAAAAATGGGAACAGGTTCTTTTGTTACAAAAGTATACATTGATGATAACTATGTTCAACAACCCGAAATCTTGATTAACTGAATTTTATTTTCTTTAAAATTTTAGGTGCAAATATTAATTCCCGCTCATTGTTTACGTTTTCCGATGAAAGAAGAAACAATCGCATATTTTCTGTAAGAATTCCAGAAATTGTATTCTGAAGAAAAATTTGGATATTTGAATTTCCCAACTTTTCCTCCTCAGTGTGACTTGAGGCGAAGTGTTATCCAATGACTCTACGTTTCATTCTCAACTACGTCATCATTCCGAAGATAAACCGCCTGATTTTTTTTTTTTCAATATGAAGGGCAAAGTAACGTATACATGCTTCAAAAGAAAATATCACTGCACTTGTTAAAACAAATATGAAATGTCCTGAACACAGGTGCAGACTTCAAGGGTGCGAAAGAGGGAATAAGGTATACTTCTACAACTCATTTAATAGTTTCCTTTTGTCCTGTTTAATCACTGTGATTAATTAGGACAAGCATAATGTTCTATAATATAAGAAATTTGCCTTGATAGACCCCGTCGCCCCCGTTAAGTCGGCGCTTATGACCTCATGGCGCTTACCTGATATTTTAACGAGTCGCTTCAGTCTGTGAAGATCCTATACGATCCTATACGTTAAGAAATTATAAGACCACTCACGAATGGGTGCACTTCCGAAGGAAGACAATATGCACATTTTTAGCGTGTGTATTTAAAATGGATCGTAGAACGTTTTCTATTATAATTGCTACATTAAAATTTAAGGTACATTTTATTAAACTATAATTTTTTTTTAAACGTAAATAATGTGACTTAAGAAATAAGACCACCTGAGGAAATTAGCATATTATACGTTACATCAGAATCATTATAAAACGTACGCGTTTGTATAACGTGAAAGCAAAGGTGCAGGTTTAGGTAGTGTTATTTACGATACATTTGAAGATGCCGCGGAGTAGAGTTGTCTGCGACCGAAGCAAGAAAATTTTGGGTTTTATAAGGGTGCTGGTAAATCTGAACGATAAATAGCTCGGTTAACGAAGCGTCCTAAAACTGCCATTCACAATGAAATAATTAGAAAAAAAGGATTCAAATAAAATTAAACGATCGGGAAGAAAATTTTGGCAGCACGGGATGATCGACAAATATTTCGATTATCAACTCAAAAAGGTCTTTCAACTCGGGAAATTTCAAACCCATTCTGCAAAAGAACGTCACACGTAACAGTTTGGAAGAGTCAAATAGTAATGCAAAATGTACGAAACTTGACAAAAATTGAAGTTAATGAAATATCATAAAGAAGAAAGACTGAAACGGGCTAAAAATGCCATGTCATGGGACAAGAAATGGAAACAAGTGATATTTTCAGATGAAAAAAAATTTAATCTTGACGGTCCGGATGGTTATTATTGCAAATTACTATTCCTGTATAATGGCTAGGGTTGGAAACGTGCAGTTTCTAAAATGCTGAAATTTAAAAAAGGTGAAATGAGCGGAAAATATTCTAATATAACTTATTTTGGAAACTCCCAAATGGATTTTAAATCTTTAGGCCTAAAAAAGGCTATATTTTGTCTCCTTACAAACTATCCTCCATTCTAAATTTCGAATTTCATCGATTCGGTTGCGAACGTGAAATTGGATAGGGTGCTTTTTTCGATCACGTAAATACTGGCTAAGAACATTTTTATTATTAGAGATTTAACAGTGCGAAATGATAAGAAAAAACTAAGCATTATTTTCCTGTGAAATTATCAGAGCTAGAAAAGTTTAATTGGACATGAAGGCGAATTATAGACTAAGAAACGATTAAAAGCATGACTAGTAAAGACTGACAAAACTAGACTAAATTACATCCATCCAAAGTAGCATATTGGTGCCCCCCCCCCCCCAACATCACCTTGCCTCCTCACGATTATATATAAGAAAATTTGAGTCAATAGTTGCTTGATGTACGCAAAGAAAACACGCTATTTACACAAATACATTTTTAATGTGAAGACTGTCTTATGCAATAATACATTGTATATATAACCCTGAACGTTTTGTTAATATCTTAACTTAAATATGTATATTACATCATAGTTAAATATTTAAAAATTTACTCAACAAAAAAAATTTTGTGCGCTAAAGTTTTTAATATGTCATCCTAAAACAATTTGCAAGTAACAACTATCCAAAATGTTAAATTTCTTTATCGTCGCTTCAGATATGTAAAGTCTAAGCCTGTGTCCTACGATTCAAATAAAAAAAGGCATGGATGACCTCCGAAATGTTTGAAAAATAGCTTTTAAATAGGAACAAGAAATTTCGGATTCGACAGATTGTCCTTTTTATTGTTAACTAGCTGTTTACCCCGTTCTTTGCACGGGAGTTAATGAATTCAATTCTAAAACCAAAATAAAAAATAACTATTTGATTTAGTAAAATACTTTCCTACTACTGCGCATTTTTTTAAGGAAATTTAATTTATCATGTTACTATGGCAGCAGACGATAAAACGATATCATTGGAATAAGGGAATCAATAGAATGAAAAGTTTTGTTGATGTTTCTGATAAAATGTTTGTCTTTATTTTTAAAAAATTATAATAATTAAGCGCAATTAAATAATCTAATTATTTGCATGAGAGGTAAAAGAATCATCGTAATACCCGCCGGAGCTGTTTAGTATTGCAGCGAGGCGTACGTAAATATATATATCGCACATGAGTTAAAGAACTCGCGCGATTACGGGTTGAACATTAAAAAAGGATTTTAGTGTGAATTTTTAATTGTTGGCAGCTGTCATAACGAAAATCGTTTAAATTTGATAGGCTGTTAAATGGGTTGTTTATTAATTAAAAGTTAACTAGAAATTATTTCGATTCTGGATTACTTGAGTTGCCTTGGCCGTTTCAATACACATGTACACTACATTTCGCAATTCTGGCTTCCAAACTGTGGATTTGTATAGCATTACAGAGACAGACAAATTTTTATATATTAGATTGTACGGCTCAAAACGGCATACCCTAAATGAAAAATGTGTCATTTTTTTCCTCCGGCCAACATGACATCTGCGATGACACGTCTGCCGATGGACCAAGAAATCATCAAAAAACTTAAACATTTCTACAAGCGTCTTTCGGTTGAAAGCATCCTCCGCGGAGATTTTGACATTAGAAACCTCAATCATCTTCATGCTTCCCGAACCTGTAGGCAGGCATGGGACAAGGTCAGTGAGAACGATTATGAAATGCTTTCATAAAGGTGGGATCTCAAAGAAAGAAATGGAAGGAGTTAAAGTAGTGGAAAACTTTGATGAAATGGATCCTGAGCTGGCTGTCGATAATTGGGAAATTGTAAAATCTGACCCATCCATCTTGTATGAGGACCCTGTCAATGTGAACCAAAATGTGGCTGTGTGTGACAAGGCAACTGATGAGCACATTATTGCTCAACTGGCGGAGAGCTGAGGACGGACTATCTGGATATAGACATGAACTTCTACGATATTTTGAAGGTCAGTCTAATGTAGAAGATTCTATTTTTGTATCGATTGATAGGTTGGAATCATACGTTATAACTCATTGCATTCAAAGGAGCAATAAAAAAAAAAATATTTTCTTAAAAGTGATGAATAGTTAAGCTAGTAAAAAGTGCAAGATTTGATGAAAAAAAAAACTAGGTATTTTTAGATAAAGTTTGTGTTAAATCTTTGATTGTGGAGTTATTTATCTCTTTTTACCCCACTGAAAAGAAGGGTTATGTGTTTCACGCGTATCTGCGTATGTGGATTTCTTTATACCCTCGAAACATCCCAACGGCTAGGCGGATTTTAATGAATGAGGTCCATCGATTCGTCTTAACGACCCGATGGTTATAGGCTAGGTTTTGTTTTATAAACTCAAAATGGCAGTAGAGACAAAAAAAAAATGTTTACGCACCCTATTGAGTGGCCTGTCATTGGATAGGTCTTTCAAAATGAAGACGAGGTTTCATTGACTATTTTACAGTCAGAAGCTCCGTTAAATATTATACAATCTGGGAGTTGTGTAGGTAGGATCTCTAGCTTTACTGCAACTCTAACCATCATCGACTTAATCAAAACAGTGTTTATAGATAGGAACTAACAATTAAACACAACTTAAAAGTCATCAATACAAGTATACATACCTCTCTATTCTAAAAAAAAGTAACTACCGCTGTCACCGCCGCCGCCGGTTTTGAATTTTTTGTGACCGAAGGTCTTTCTTCGTTAATATTAAGAAAAATAATGCATACAAAAATATGAAAATCGGTAGAATTATACAGAAATGTTTGATAAACACGCTGATGCAGACAGTTTTCAGATCGAAGAATTATTTTAAGAGATATTTAATGCTAAAGTTGGACAAAATCGTTCCACTAAAAAAGTTTTAGAGGAGCAAAAACTGTTCATAGGAATTTAATCATTTTTAGATCATTTTATGCGTTAGAATTTGCCGGAGTGCAGATTGCATTAATTTTTTTATTTTGACTCATTTTTTGAGGTTTTATTTCTATTTTAAATTCAGATTTTCAGCATTTCTAGAGATACTTTTAACCGATTTTAGAAAGTGATATTAATTTAAACTGTTGCCAACTGTATAAACAGCGGAAGCAATAATGTTTGCTTCAAAAAAAAAAAAATATATATTTATACATGTAAATAAATTAAAAAATTTACACGTGACTATTATAAACAGAAAAAAACATTTGGAATTAGAATTAAATAATTATGTACAAAAAGCAGGAACTTATTAAAAATTATGTCATAAAAACTATAATTACACGTGAATTTTAAGAGAGAAAGGAATTTGTAAAGCAATAAATTTATTAACATGCGTTAGAAGTCTTAAATAGGAGAAATTACGTCATATTTACGTCACATTACAGTTATTACATAAAATGAACACAAAATAATATTGCAAAACGGTTTAAATTTAGAAATTGCACTAGACATTTATTTTAAGAGGATACTTTTCAACTATTTTTGTTAGGAAAGCGCAAATAATATTTAATTTCTAACACAAGTATTTTCACGTGAATATTAAAAAGAGAAAGAATAGTTTGGTCAAAATTACGTCAGATTAAAAACGATTAGTTTAAAATGTCTCATTTAAAAGAACTTTCTTTTCACTTTGTTAAAAAATACCAGGACACTCTGTTTACTTAATTCCTTTTATATTAGCTTATTTTGAAATGTTACACGTGTCTACGTCATCAAGTTATTTTTATTTCGACGTTTTATTTGTATTTTTATTAATGTTGTACTAATTTGTTTTTTCGTTATTTAAAATAAAAATTATGTCAATTTGTATAATTTGGCGAGTGGTTTGGCGATTTATATAATTTGGCGAAATGGGTCGACGGGATAATCAAGTAGTACCGCAACGGATTTGGCGTTAAAATTCCCCAATCAAAGAGAAATGAATAGAAATCCGTTTATAGAGAGATCGCCACTGTTTTTTAAATTGTAATTCAATCTTTCGAAATCTTTTTAAAGCCGATCAAATTAGCGTGCATTTAGAGTCTACGGTGTCTGGACGGGGGTTGGCGAGCGTAGCTCGTAGGGGGCCGAGCCCCCTAGTATAAAAAAAATAGGTAAGTAATATAAACAAGTAATGTAAAAAAAATATTTTAAGTCAATTCCTACTTAGGTCAAGAGATATTTTTTTCTCCCATTCTTCTTTCCTCCTGAGTGGCGCTTAAAATGCCTTAGTCAAGAAGAGGGCTCTCTCGGTCTTAAAATACCTTGATCAAGAAGAGGGCTCTCTCGATTATTGAAAATTAATTAAATTAAAGAATATTTGAAAAAACTGGATTAACATCATCAAGTGTCATCCACTACAAGTTTAAAAAAATTTATTTGAGCTTGATTGGATGAATAATAAGTATTTTAATAACGATTGAAAATTTGAACAAGATATATATAGTAGGCGCTAATAGTAGGAATTGAAAAAAAAAATAGTTTCACATTGATGAGAAATAATTCGTTCGCTTTTTACGCAGTCGGTTTTTTTTATTTTTAAAATTTAATTGTTTATTGAGAATATATGTATAACATTACATGTAATTCGAATTTTTGGATAATTTCGAACTTTTCTTTGGTCCCTACAAACTTCGAATTATCCAAGTTTAACTATACATACAATATTGGAGCGCGAGCATTCTTTAAATTGTTTTATTAAATAGGTTCAGAATTTTGTTAATTAGCCGAAACAGATTACAAAACATTCTTTTTTTGACTCTATTCATTGATATTCTAATTCTTATTGCATACTATTTAATTTTAAAAGTACACAAGGAAAGAAAACTCAATATTTTTTAAAAATTGATTTTGAGATACAAGATATGTTTTATGTTCATACAAAAGATAGCTTTATTCTCAGCAATGAGATACGCGCATTTGCTCAGTAGAGTAATATTTTTAAAGCTAAACATAACGGTTCAGATTGATTGAAATAAAAACAAACGGTCCAGTGCGTGTATTACTCACGCTCACAGGGTTCCGTGCAATAAATATGAATTATTATCTGTATTATTTAAAAAAAAAATCATTGCTAAAAGAATAATAAGACTTTGTAAAAACTATACGACGAAGATTTGGGTATAGCTATATATACTAAGAAAGTTTGAATGGGTATACCACAAAAGTTCAAAGAGATATCAAGCCTAAATGATATCAAATACTGCTATTATTCTGTGTAACTTTTTTTAGTCTTATCTTAATCTGTTTAGGATGAACTGAATTCGGTACTGACGATAAAATTAGTGCCTATTTAAACTTCATTTGGCATTTCATAAAACTAAATTCTGCATAGTAATAATCTTTGCATTTTTCAGTGCAGCTAAAACAAAACCCTTGTTCCAAGTTTAAACTTGGCATTGTGCTAAGCACGCTTCGAAAGGAGATCGCAAAGTTGCAACGCCGCCTTGGTCCGTGCCGCGTTTTTCCAGATAGGTTTTTAATTAACTTTTAAGGTGGTCCGGGACACAAAAATCTTCAAATTTTCATTTTTTTTTTATTTGATTAAAAATTTCTCTGCCGTTTTCTGCTTAAAATGATGTTTAAATCATGTTTCTATCTTAATTAGAACAGGAAATATTTTTCTCGTTTTGGTTTGTATTCAAAATCTGCCTTTCAAGCTATGGTTGTCAAGGAAACGAGTTCTTGTGAAATTGCGTTTTTCTTCATGATATGGTTTTTCACCATTTCTCATATTTAAATTCTTGTAACTCGAAAACCGTTAAAAGATACAGGGTTGAAACTCGTAACATATCTTTGTCAATTATTTTACTTTACTTTTGAGCCAGCATATTTGAAAAAAATATTTACTTTTGAAAATATGATTTTTTGTAAAAAAGTTGCACCACTTCTTTTGCAATTTTTTCGTTAAATATTTAATTTTTTTTTATTAATACTTAAAATGCTGGCTCTAAATTAAAATATATATATTTCTGTTTATTTAAATGAAAAACAATTTAAATTCTACAAATAATATTTCGAGTTATAACGATTTTAACTTACCACTTTTTTCATAAATTTTAAATTTAAAATTTTTTTAAAAAAGCTATGAGAAGTTTTATCATTTGATTTTGTTTACAAATGATATGGTTAACCATCACAAAAAAAATTTCAAAATTTTAACTCAAATAAAAATATTTTGAAAATGTGTCCCGGACCCCCTTAAAAGACACGGGAGGCATATTGAGAGATCCACTCAATGCAAACTAGTCGCGAATCCCATAGTATTTGCGATTGATTCTAATTAAATTAGTCTTTTTAATAATTTGACACTTATTGCTTTTATACTGCTACTGGGCATCGCATTACACAAATATATCATTAAAAGTTGTTATCTTGACTTTAAAAGACGATGGTATATAGGGTACACCGCCCCTGTCATTATGTATGTCCAAACCGTCCGTGTCTTTAAGGATTAAAATCTCTTAATTACCGACGATTTTTTTCGAAAATCATTCTCAACAATGCTTTTATACTTCTGCTACGATAGGTACCTCCAGCGCTCCTCAGCCAGCACATTTGCTTAATGCCCACAAACCGAAATTTGTGTGGAACGCAAAAAAGGCGCTTCTCAAAAACTGACCTAGGGTAATCGCTATAGTTTTCTAGGAAGGTTTAAATTAACATCTACCTCTAATTTTTTTTATATAATTTTAGTTACAGTAGATTCGGAAATAGAGGGGGGGGGGGAACCTATTTTGCACTACATTTTCGACGATACCTCTGAAAATATAATGCTGAAAATTAAAAGAAATGTATTTGAGTTTAGTGTTACGAAAGCTTTCACACGATATCCCAGATGAAAGAAAAGTTTTAGTTTTTCAAGTAACTTAATTAACCCCTCTACATTTTTCCTAAATGTAAGAAAAACGTGAACGTTTAATAGTTAACTATGTGTGTCTTTATTACTCCCCCCCCCCACCCAATTTGAACATTCCACGTTCCATAGTTGTGTAAAACAGCTGACAGACACAGGAGGGATCTTATAATGGTTCGGTTTTTACTTTTTAAGCACAAAACCCTAAAAACTACCAAGATTGGATCGAAAATGGATCAACGAGAAAATGGGAAAACAATCCGCTACACACCAAAATTTCAGGCTCTACCGAGTCATAACCAAGTTGCTGAAAAACTTAATGTAATAAACTTAAAATGTTTTAGAAATGAGATTTCGTTGACGCGTTAGGTGGGTCCTGAAATCGCTTCACACTTCATTGAGATAAGATAGGTTCTACGACTAAAATGACCTTTTGTGAAATAAGAGACGACTTGTCAAAATTGTTGTGTTACCATCTCTTTAGTGGCGTGTTAAGCATTTGTTTAAACTAGTTGGATGTCCCAATCCTAAAACTTTCTTCTATCTCATAAATGCTAATAATTCAAAAAGTTGTTACACCTGTTGAAACCTCAATATTAGTTCAATACTTTGACTTTCCTCTTAAATTTCTGCTTCAGTCAATTAGAGTAAAAATCATGATAAGTTCCATCTCGATCATGATATTTAAAAAAATCAATAGTTTTTCGTTATTCTGTTGTACTTCACAGCTGTTTGCGTACACCAGCTATAAAGGATGCAAAGTTTTTATCGCTGTACGAGGCGCCGGTGTACAATAGAACTACGAAAAATCAAGAAAATTATAGAAAAATCGCTATTGTAGTGACCCCTTCCGGCAGAATATTTGAAAGTTGAAGGAGGAAGTGCTTGCCAAAGCCAAAACCACTAATATGGAATTGGGTTCAATTCTTTGCATAACTTCATGGAGTTTTCGATGGTATAATGAAAATGGCACAAAAAATGCTATTATAGCACCCCCACCCCCTTATGGCGGAATATTTCCAAATTCAAGAAGGACCTGCAGGCTATAATAAAAAACACACAAAAAATTTGGTTCAATTCTATGCATCACTTCATACACTTTTCGATGATGCAACGGCGACACAAGGACAAACAGACATTTTGTATAACTAGATTTTTTGGAATCTCTGATCCCTGAAAACGTGTCAATCCGTCAAAAACAGGAAGTCGAAAAAAATTTCCATTACAATACTTTCTTCTACTGAAGATAGAAAGTAAAAAACTAATCTCATCTGATAATCCCAAAATTTCCTTCTACAAGTTAATGCACCAGGAATTTGTTACACATGTTAGTACTTCAGTACTACACCCACTTTGCTTTTCATCTTAAATTTTTGTTTCATTTCATTAATAAGGCTAAAACGAACTGCTTTCTATAAAAAATTTCAATAAATCAGTATTTTTTGTTATTGAATTGTACGTCAACTGCTTGCGAATCCTCGCGTTAGCTGAATGGGAATCTCATCGCTGCACGAGTAGCCGATGAACAACAGAACAATGAAAAAAAATGAGAAAATTCTAAATTGAGAAAAGCGCTATCGCAACGCCTCTTTCGGGGAAATATATCCATTTTCCCACTGGGACATACCATCTATTGTAAAAATATGAAGTTTGGTCCAGTTCTATGCATAACCTCGTACACTTTCCAATGACACAGAAATCACTCTTACAGTGCCCCTCTACAAGTGGCTGACCCTAGCCTAAAACATGCTAAATTGGATTCCATTCTGTGCCTAACTTCATACACTTTTCGATGAGTGACACACAGTTTAGAAAAACATGTTTTTGGGAATGCCTGACCTCAAACCTAAATCCATCGAAAAAAGTTTCAATTACAATACTTTCTTCTTTAGAAAGACGAATGAAAATAAGAAAACTTCACTTAAGTCTAGAAAGATTCATTTAAGGAAAGTGCAAAAATGCCTTAATTTAACACTGACTACACACTATTTGCCACGTCAATGTTTCCATTGAAGACAATTTATTGCTATGCACTCTCTGAAACAAGAACAGAAAATCATGCGCCCAGCATAGGCTACGAAAAACATCCAGAATACTGTCACTAAACTTTACCGTTTATAAAAATCTGTCTAAATAAAGAAGAAGTTTAACGAGGAGGGGTTAAACTTCTTTATTCAGGTATAGTAGATCCATCCCATGTTTAAATGAGATTCGAAAACCCAAATTCACAAAGAGTCAGTAAAATGTGATTTTTTTTTGCACAGCCAGGTATAGGATCTACAGTTTTGTAAGTCTGATAAAGTTAAACACAGTTGAAAATTGCCATTCAGCCACTTCCAGTCAAACTGAAATGGGCTCGAGATCGTTTGTGCAGCCCTGTATCCAATGGATGCGCACCCAGTAATAGGCAAAAATATTTTTAAAACCAGAACTTCGAGCCGTTCTAGTTCATAGGAAGTGACGTTTTGTGTGTCTGTCCATGAGATTCTAGGTACACTAGATTCTACACCCTATACCCTAAAAATACCTCCGTTTTCTGAACCGGTTTGGAAACTGGAAGTTCTCTTGAAAACCATCAATTGTAACAGAAATCTAAAAAATACGAAATAATTTTTGAGATGGACATCAAGTATCTTATGCAGAAATATGCCTTAGGTTAAGCTTTATTTTTTTATTTATGCTTTAAGTTAGGCAAATTGCTACTGGTAAATCAGAAAAAAAATCCCCGATTAAGCTCCCTCCGAAATTCCTGGCTATGGGTCTGCTCTCAGTGATATTATAGATGCAATCCGCTGAATTGACATCCATATTGCACTTATTTTACAGCAGTTCAGTTCTTGTAGTATAGTTAAAATTGAATTTTGGCTGTGTTATTGAGCAGAATTGTGTAGATAACAATTACCTAAGGAATTTAAAACTAGAGAGAGAGAACATTTTTAACTTAGCAAGTCTGTATGAGCACTCCTTATTCATTTCATCCATGAAGTGTATCATTTATTTGTTAAAATTTTTAGTTTGTGTAAAACAATCAATTAGGATCACACTGCCTATAGGCATGTGTGTGGATAGGGCATGTCCACAGATGTGACACTCAAGCATTTCTTCTTTTGAAAGTAGTAGTTTTAAGCTATACTTTATAAAATGGATGTGGTCAATTCTATACAGGGTAATCCCGCTCACCAAGCAAGATCTAGTAATTTATTTAAAAGAAAAAATGTAATTATTTGTTCCAATCGTTTAAGATAGAACGGCAGGAAAGGGGAAAAAACATCAAAACTACCTCTTTAGGATTTTTCAACTTCTAATCATAATTTAATATGAAACTTAATGGATAAAAGCGTATTTTTAAAAAAAAAATACTCTATTTGTAATATTTTCCAACATGGTTGAAAAGCATTTATGAATTCATTCCGTCTGTGCTCTAATTCGCTTAAATAGAGTCCGATATACAGTAGAGTAGAGATTGTATAATTAAGGAAGCTCAGGGCTTAAAAACTTTTCAAAAAAAATCTTTTTTTATGATCTTTTGAGCACAGTGCAAAAAAAAAAAAAAAAAAAAAGAATAAAAATATTTGCATTTTTAACGGAGTTAAGCATTTATGTAACAATCACTTTCAAAGCCGGCCCCATTTAATTGCAACTTTAAGTCGCGCTTTCTCAAAACTTGATTTTTGACTACTCTCCGTAAAATTAAAAAGAAAAACTATTGGATGGAATGGCTTAAAATTTCTTTTGCATGCCTATAACATCATTATGTATAGAATGAATTAATATACTTTAGACAGTTTAATATTTTGAGTATTTTTAATGAAAAAAAAATTGTACTTTTTAGGGTTTAACTTTTCAAATTTGAGAGTTTTTTTTAATAAGATTTTCTTTGAGTGATAGTTGTTATAGCCTAAATTCATTCTATAGAGTCAAGTGCCCTGATCCTTTTAAAGCAAAAATTAGGTTCTTATGTCCATTTAATATTAAGATATCTTACGGGAGGGTGACGTGACATCTACATTTTTTTTCGAAAATTGTGTTCTATAAATTTTGCTCTATTTGTATTTTATTACATTGGAGTACTTCATTTTATAATTTTGTAATCCTATAAAACATACCTTAAAAATTTTAAGAAAATTTAAATTAGATTAATACTTGGAAATTTTTCCAGACAGAAACATTCGCCCTGCATACAGTATTTCAAATGAAAATCAAATTTCAAATGGATTGCTTACAAGGCGCAAAGGCCAACCTAGTGAAAAAGATTCCATGCCAGGACACGAACCCGGGCCATCCGTATAGCGCACTGACATTCTACCGACTCAACCACATGGAACGATATCCATCACAAGGGAATCTTTTTCACTAGGTTGGCCTTTGCGCCTTTTAAGCAATCTGATTTTGAAATTTGAAATAGTTTAAATGAGTTCGGTTCATTGACAGGGCCACTCAAAAGAATTCCGTTACATTGCGGTCTAGAGGGGAAAATCGTTCGCGTTTTAAAGCAAGCTGAAATTGACAGACATCACTGAGGTGTGTACTAAACGGCTCTTACTCTAGAATAGGGTGTGAACAGAACTTGCAATTTATTCACAACAAAAGAATTTCTCAAAGCAGAAAATGAGCCATCCTTTAACTAGGGAAGCCTGCGAAAAATAATTGCTGACAGTGCGTTTTCAGGGGTGCGTACTTGCCAACATTCCCTTAAACTTCCGTAAAATGAGAGTTCATTGGACTCAGGTTAAACACTTTTTGAACCAGAAATTTACTAAAGAAATTAAATCAAATAGTTTTCACAGAGAAACATGATTTTAAATATAGAATGATACATCCAATAAATTTTCTGGTTAGTAACGCGTATAACCTGGGTCCACTTAACTCGCATTTTACGGAAGTTTAGTTGAATGTTGGCAAGTATGCGTTTTTAAATGTAACTATTTTTTTAAATAGGACTAACCATTCTATTCGATCCTCTACAGGGTCGCACAAAAGTGAACCGTTGAGGGGCGGAAATGGCTGAATGGGAATTTTCAACTGTGCTACGCGTTTCACGGAGCTCACTTTCAGCCTGAAAAACAAATTTCAACGACTCTTCGTAGGAATATCAGAAATAGGGTTTTAACAAGGCGTTTTCCAAAAGGGGTTCATGGAGAATCCCTCTTCCACCTCAGTCAACTGAAGTTTTGTTAGAGTATTCTGATTGGGCTCAAAAATGTCATTTTCTATGCTGTGCGCATGACTTTTCGTTCTTGTTTATTTATATATTTTCAACATTTTAGCTTTTAAAATATTACTTTGTTGTCGTTTCACACGACAGGGGCCTTTTTGGAGAACAGGGATGGGCGCCTCACGAACCCCTTGTGGGGCGGTGGGATATAGTATACCCCACCCCATTTTAATCATGATTTGCACCCGAAAATTAAATTTTTACTTTTTAACTTGGGTGGAAAAAAGTTGAAAAAGGGCTTTTCCTTATTTTGAAACACTTTATTTTTCGAAATTTCCGGTGTGAATTCAACATGACAAACATCACTGCTACCCCTGAAAGGGTTCAACTCATTGTTTTCACTTTTATACAACTTGAACTATCAATATCCTTTGGCGAGGTATCACTTGCGGCCGATTCGTGAAAAAATGCCTTAAAATGAATTCATTCGTTTAGAATGAAGTTCTAAAAATATTAAAATGTAGTATTGTCATCAGAAATACGTGGGAATATAATTTTCTATCAGGAAGCGAGATTAAAAAAAAAAACTTGTTATCTATCGTTAAACTTAATGCACATTTGCGTACCCACACAAGGGAAAAACCTTTTGTTTGTGAAATATTTAAAAAGATCTGATTTTAATCTGAAAGTACACTTGCGAACCCATACCAAGGAAAAATCATTTGTTAGTGAAATATGTACCAAAAGATTTTCCCGAAATGTTTTTCTAAAAGGACACTTGCGTACCCATACCAAGGTAAAACCCTTTGTTTGTGAAATATGTTTCAAAGGATTTTCAAAAATTTGTAATCTGATAGTACACTTGCAAACCCATACAAAGGAAAAACCTTTTGTAAATATTAAAGTGTTTTCTCTAATCTCCAATAGGTTACCGAGTCCGTGTTTCCTTTTTCGTCCACTATTTGATATACTTCCTTTTAGGTAGATTTCGCAAGAAATACTGCCTATTGCAGTCGTTACCATGGTGCGACTTTTGAAAAATTCCCTCATAACTTTTCATTATAGGACCCCAGGAACCCAAAACCACCCCCACCTAAAAAGTTTATATGTATGTATGTACTAAATTTTGTCCGCACGATAAAAGTCGCAATTATGCACGAATCATCTTCAAACTCGCCAACAACTTTGAGATGGTTAATATCTCGGCGGGGATTGAAAATGGGCGAAATCGGCCCAAGAGGGTGGAAATGGGGAGGGTTCAAAAATTTGAATACTGTCTTAACATGATTCTGATAAAACCAGCTCTTACACAACAATGGCAAGAAAAAAATAAAAGTTTTTCGTTATAGCAGTTGCCAAAAAAAAATAAATAAATAAAAAATAATAAAATTCTCACCACAACAATTACTTTTCTAATGCAAAATTTTCACGTGTAAAATTAAATAGTTTGACAAATTGAAAACAAATTAAATATAACGTCATAAGTTTCCTAGAGCAAGATTTCAGCATGAAAACTCAAAATAAATAGTTTGACGAATTAAAAAAATATGTATATTGCATCCTATTGGAAATATAATGGACCTCAGCAGGTGAATATGTAACGCCATGTAAGTTTGAAGAAACGTATTAAAACATGATAAAAACCCGACTATGGAAATATTAACATATTTTAACACTTTAAGGTTCTCTGAATTTTTTGTAGCCATTTTTTAAACCTATTCCATATATATATGTGTGTGTGTGTATTCGTGTATATTACAATTTTCACAAAAAGTTTAGCTCCCTACAGCTCGCTCTTTGTGAAGAAACTGGGTTTTATCTCTAATCTTGATTTAAGTTTTGTTGGAGAATTTAGTACTTAACATCGAAATCTACCTCCGCCTGTAGGCCCGAGCCGGCAGGGATTTTTTTTATTTTGATGCATGGTCCTCATTCACAATGGTGAGTATTCATGGGTGAATATACAAACATGCAGCTTTTAAACACTTTCCAACATTGATGGAAAAATGTTTATGAATTCGTTTTGTCTGTCCACCTGTCTGTATTGTCACCTGTCACGAATCCAATCTTGCAAAGATAGAAAGTAATAAAAAATAGAAATTAACATTCTAAATGATGATAATAGCCAAGGGGAAAATATTATAAAGTCTATTTCACTATAATTTTAATAATCAACTTTTAAAAACTATTCATAAACACTTCAAATTTTTACATGCCCATACCTATTCTGTTATACACGTTTCATGTCGCGCGCTAGAGATTAGACAGGGACCCGATCCCGTTTGCTTTCGGGCTCTGTTTATAGACCCGTCTTCAGGGCTCAGGCTTAAAGCGAAAATTATGTATTCACAAATTGTGAAAAAGTGGGGAAACAAGGATGTCCGAAATCCCCTCGCCAGTGTTAAATATAAGAGCGTAGAATAAATGCATTTGCCTATTCAAAATATCTCCTCGGGAAACTAGCATCTCTAGAACTCTTCTTAAAAGATGTTTATTTTCAAAAAATAGTTCTAAAATCTATGCTTCATTTAATATTTTTATGAGTTGAAAGTGAAGAAACAAAGTTAAACGACGTAAAATTATGTGCATCTTTTAGAAATATTTCGGCGACTAAGACATCCTTAAGGAGAGGACACAGAAAAAAAGTAAGTTAAAAATATTCATTTCTGGGGGAGGTAAACGAATGTATCGCACACCTATAGCTTTAACAGGGAAAATTTTAAGTTGACTTACAGCGTTAATAGAAGTTTACATCCATATTTACAAAACGCGGATTAAAGGCCTCAATTAAATGCAAAGAAAATTCATACTATAAATTGTTTCAATAGAGTCTGCAGAAGCGTCCATTGTAGGACGAATTTAAAAATAAACCAATTGTTAAATGGATCCATGAGAGAAGCTGGAAAATCCTCTATTTTAACTCTCGATTCTATTCATTGCATCAGTAAAGTAGTAGGCTTAATGTTACGATAAATTTTAATCCGCAAGTTATGTGTCTGCGTTCGGAGAGCTTTTCTTCAAAAGAAAAATGTACAATCAGTGCCTGATTTACGGCAGGGCGTTCGGGGCAGTGTCGGGCACGCTCACAAAAAAAACGAACTAGTTCAAACTCAAATTCAATTTCTCAAAAATGATTCAAGTTCACGCTCAAATTCAAAAATTTTCAAACGAACTCGTTCAACTCAAACTCATTTATGAAAGTGAACGAAGTTCACTAAAAACTCGTTTTTTTCTTTTAATACTAGGGGACTCGGCCCCCTACGAGCTACGCTCGCCAACCCCCGTCCAGACACCGCAGACTCTAAATGCACGCTAATGTGATCGGCTTTAAAAAGATTGAATTATAATTTAAAAAACAGTGGCGATCTCCCTATAAACAGATTTCTATTCATTTCTCTTTGATTGGGGAAATTTTAACGCCAAATCCGCTGCGGTACTACTTTATTATCCCGTCGACTCATTTCGCCAAATTATATAAATCGCCAAAACCACTCGCCAAATTATACAAATTGACATAATTTTTATTTTAAATAACGAAAGAACAAATAAATTAGTACAACATTAATAAAAATACAAATAAAACGTCGAAATAAAAATAACTTGATGACGTAGACACGTGTAACAACATTTCAAAATAAGCTAGTATAAAAGGAATTAAGTAAACA
Organism: Maratus speciosus; assembly: GCA_963932465.1. Classification (NCBI taxonomy): domain Eukaryota; kingdom Metazoa; phylum Arthropoda; class Arachnida; order Araneae; family Salticidae; genus Maratus; species Maratus speciosus. The sequence continues at coordinate 2,880,905 of OZ010789.1, forward strand.
GAATCTTTGTCTCCCGGTATTTTTTAACAAAGCGAAGAGAAAGTTCTTTTAAATGAGATATTTTAAATTAATCGTTTTTAATCTGACGTAATTGATTAAATTATTCTTTCTCTTTTTAATATTCACGTGAAAATGCTTTTGTTAGAAATGAAATATTATTTGCGCTTTCCTAAGAAAGATAGTTGAAAAGTATCCGCTCAAAATATCAAATGTCTAGCGCAATTTCTAAATTTAAACCGTTTTGCAATATTATTTTGTGTTCGTTTTATGTAATAACTGTAATGTGACGCAAATATGACGTAATTTCTCCTATTTAAGACTTCTAATGCATGTTAATAAATTTATTATTTTACAAATTCCTTTCTCTTAAAATTCACGTGTAATTATAGTTTTATGACGCAATTTTTAATAAGTTCCTGCTTTTTGTACATAATTATTTAATTCTAATTCCAATGTTTTTTTCTGTTTATAATAGTCACGTGTAAATAAATTTTTAATTTATTACACGTATAAATATTTTTTTTTTGAAGCAAACATTGTTTCCGCTGTTTATACAGTTGGCAACAGTTTAAATTAATATCACTTTCTAAAATCTGTAAAAAATCTCAAGAAATGCTGAAAATTTGAATTTAAAATAGAAATAAAACCTCAAAAAATGAGTCAAATTAAAAAAATTAATGCAATCTACACTCCGGCAAATTCAAACGTATAAAATGATCTAAAAATGATTAAATTCCCATGCACAGTTTTTGCTCCTATAAAACTTTTTTAGTGAAACGATTTTGTCTAACTTTAGCATTCAATATCTCTTAAAATAATTCTTCGATTTGAAAGCTGTCTGCATCAGCGTGTTTATCAAACATTTCTGTATAAAATCACCGATTTTCATATATTTGTATGCATTATTTTTCTTAATATTAACGAAGAAAGACCTCCGGTCACAAAAAATTCAAAACCGGCGGCGGTGACAGCGGTAGTTACTTTTTTTTAGAATAGAGAGAAACATTAGAATTTCCCTGTGCAAATTTAGAAAATTTTGTGAATTAATCTTTAGGTTATTCAATGTAAGGGACTTATTGGGCCCGACCAATTTTTCCCTCCCGACACTCGGTCCGTGCTTTGTTTGGGGATTACTTTTTTCTAGAGGTTCGGACCGAGATGGCCGGGACTGGATTTATTTTCCGGCCTAAGTCGGGAATGGACTGCATTCTTCTTGAGATATTAACAGGCAGAAATTTTCAATCGCAGTTCCAACCCAGCTCATGTGAAAATCATTGGCTCTGGTCTGTCCGGTAAAAATATCAGCAAAATTTAGCCCGGCCCAATTTTTTTTTTTTTTTTTTCAAAAAATGCACGTATTTTTCAATCGCTATTATTCCAAAATTAAAATTGATGCTTTCTTTTTTTTTATTTTTCCTTTTTTTTTTTTTTTTTTTTGTACATGAGTGGGTGCATTTCTAGGCAATAAAAACCCGAGAAAAATAACCTGCCAATGACGGACTCCCACGTTTAATGAAACACCCAATAGCAGAAAACTCTCCAAGTGTCTGCAACAGATACTTCAGGGGCAGAAAATAATCTGCAGGTAAAATATTTTACAATTGAAGCGTTAATTAATCAAATGATCACTTACCTTTGACGTTATTATGCATTTTATTAATTTTACTAATAATAATGTTAAGTTTTTGTATTAAGTAATAAAGGGCTGAACATAATATAAAGCGAAATAATGGTTCAATGGAAAAATAATCTGCAAAAGAGAAAAGAAAATCTGCGACGTCCGTCTCCCGTCTCAAACTTTCTGCTATCGGGACAAAACAAAACAAAAAAATATTGATCTATGTAAAAAGAGGTAAACAGTACTCGTGAAAAGAATGCAATACATTTACAACAGACGACGAACTTGCTCATAGGGGAACCAGCCCATAACGGATTTTTCTTTCTTTCCTATGCAATTCAGCCTCAGAAGATTTTATTGTATAGATTTTTTTTTTTTTTTTTTTTTTTTTTTTAAATCTCCAAGCCATAGAATGTGGATAACCGATATTAATGGGTAATTGTGATATTTACATATAATCAGATGCATTTAAAAAATAAATACCTGAAAACTCTTGAACTGAAAACTTTTTTTTTTAAATGAAGAATATAAACATGATATAAAAAGATAAAATAAGTATTTTTAGTTAGAACTTCTCGTACAAGACAATTTTAACCTTGTAGGCGTAAAGATCTATGTTCTGCCTGGTTGGGCCTAGCCGAGCCAATTTTTTGTGCAGGCCAGGTCGAAGTTTTAGTTTTTGTTCCGGATTTCTTTTCCAATAATTTTTTTGAAAGGCTCGAGTTGTTCTCGGGGCAGTTCTGACCAAACTTAGAACTGTCTTAGTGGGCCAAGTCTTGGTCACTCTCGGCCTGAAAATTTCTTCCTTTGCATCATACATCTAATTCAATGTATTTTTTTTATACATCGCATCTGCATGATAAGTTGGCGGTTTTTTTCTTTAAAAAATTATATTTTTTAATGAAATAATTGTATGTACAACGAAAGAAAAATAATTTTTAAATCTAACGAGCATGGAAGATATATTTTCAATCGTTCAATGGTACTAAAAATTTATTTTTATTATTTAGTTTTCTATACTTTTTCATTTATACAAAAAAGGTGATTGTGTAATAATTAGATATTCATATCATATATTCATATTAAAAGTTAGTCTCTTTTTAATTTCATAGAAAAAATGGAATGCATTAAAGATATAGTCCTTATTACCCTCCCACCCCTTAAAATAAAACTGCTGCCCCCTTTTTATTTTATTAAATAATGTCATTAATAAAGATTCGGAAATCGCTAGTAATGTTTGAAATAAATTTAAATATCTATATATTTAGAAATTCATAATATTTTAAATAGATATTTGCTTAGAATCGCAATTCATTCTAATCTCTTTTATACTCAGAGAGGTTTCCATGCTTAAGGCTGTTTCTTAACTGCTCTGCTCAACAAGTGCAAAACGTTTTCACACTTTTAAAAATTCATTTTTTAACGGAACGGCATAAAATTGGAAAGCCTGACTATGAAAGCGATTTGGAATCGAACTGTGTTTTCCATTTGTTGATCAATAAATTACTTATTGAGTTTATTCGGTTCAAAATGTCCACTTTCACACTATTTTCTAAAAAATCTATTGCGTTTGCAAAAAAATAAATAAAGCGAAAAAGCAGCTTGATTACATAGTTTCTGAACATCAACCCCTGCTAGTTTCATACATTTCCGAACAAAAATAAATTAAAACTTATGTCACAATGTTTCCCTTTTGGATTTGAGAACGGCCTTAAGTAATTTAAGCTGCATTCCTAAAAAATTAATATTTTAAATCTCTCAAATTTATTGTGAAATATTGGAGATTGTACTTATTAAAGGAAGTTATACTTTTTTTGGAGGAAACTAAAGTATCGTAAGCTAGCAAACAATATATAATATCTTTAGAATTATTACATGTGCATCATATCTCATATCCTATGCGAAATGCATGTTTTTATTATTATTATTAATGTCCTTTATTCTCAAATAGTAGTGTTTAAAGATCAATCAAACAAAACAAAGTTAAAAATTCATTTAATAATACTTAATGTTTTATCAATATATGCATTCCGTCAACTATACAACTGTACTATAGAGTATATTTTAAGTATGTATTTCTCTGAAACACTTCATGTTATTTCAATTTCAATATACTGTTTTCAGATTTTGTTAATTTATATTAGCTAAAATTTATCTAATAAATTTAATTTTAGAAATCGTAGCTGTTTTTATTTCAATGAATGATGCATTCCAATAAAATAAATTATTACTTTTTATGAGTTTCTTTAGAATAGCTATTTTTATTTTAATGAATGATTTGTTCCAATAAAAAAAAAAAAAAACAATTTTTACGAGTTTATTTTTATGTTTTGTGTGTAATATTTTAAAATGTCATTTTTCTTTCCTCCCAGATTATTAAATATGTTACTTTTTTAAAACGAATTTCAATAAAATATATTATAAATAACTTGTAATCTTTAGCTTCTTCAATGCATTTTTATGAAACCACTGGTATTCTTCACGTAGCGCCTCATGCATATAAATTTTGACTAACAATTTACACATCCATATAACAAACAAAAAATCTTATATATTTATTTTATTTATTTAAAGAAATTTCTAATAGATTTGGGATTTTTATCCGTTTGATTACGACATGTTGAATATATATTTGGCTTTCACATTCACAGAAATTCACAAAGAAATCTGGATTCGAGAAAAGCTATTAGAAAACACTAAATAGCAGTCACTTCCAGGGATATTCGCTGCGTGGGGTCAAAAGGAAAAAAAAGAGAAAAGCAATCGCTCCGAGTCAAATACGTTTTCTGATCTAATGTGGGAAAAAGTATCACAGGATTTTGTTTGAACCATGATTTGTGAATGATCCCAAATGATACTTCAAAGCAGCCGTAGGCTTTTTCTTTCTTTAAAACTACGCTTTGAAAATGGATATAATAAGAAATTCACAATTACTTATATTCTGTGCAACAAAGTACAAAACAAACATCTTTGGCGCCCCGTCCTGTTGTCTTGTAACAGTGCCGTATCGACGCGACATTGCTTGTAACCTAAGCGAACTTGACTTTTTGTCTATGCATTCATTCAACATGATGTGGGGTCTTTCCTTTATATGTCTTCTCTATCCTTTTACGGTATAATCTGGGATCTGGGACAAAGATATTATCTCCCCCACAAATTCTCCTGTTTCTTCAAAAGAGACTTTTGCATCCTAAAGATAAGACTACAGTAAACTCTCTGTAAGGCGGACTCTATGTAAGACGGAAATCTGTCTAACTCGGAAAGATTTTCAAGTCCCTGCGAATCCATAGACATAGAGCAAAATTTGACTAAGGCGGAATATTGTCTACTGCGGAAAATTTTCTTGGTCCCGATTGATTCCGCCTTAGACAGAGTTTACTGTATTTTATTTTATGGAGATATTTCTGTGGGCTGCAAAAATTTTGGAATCCCAATTATAAGTGTTTGCGTTTATCGGGCTTTTACATTATCACAATTAAAACATAGAGGGACTCAAAAAAAGAGGGAGGGGGGGGGGGGCAATGCAATGGAAAGTAGTGTTTTGATTTAATTTTTTAAACATTAAAAATAATAATTAAGATTTAATTTAATTGTTTTGCTTTCTCATTTGTAAAAGATAGAGTTACCGTTAATTGAATTTCATTTGCCTCTGATTAGAATTCTGCATCGAGTCGAATTACCCGCACCCGACCAAACCAGCGGTTCGGATCGGGTTTGTGTTGATTTTTTTTCGTTGTGAGACGAGTTCGGGTTAAGTTCACTTCTACTTTTTTGCTGCAGGTCGGGTTCAGTGTCCTTTTCGGGTTCGGATTGGATTTTGATGCTTGCGGCTCGGGTTCGAGTTGACCAGATTTTTCAAAAGAATATCCAAAACATTTTTTCAGATTAAAAATCTATATACAATAAGATCTTCATAATGGATACTCCCGAAAAGTACACATCTAGTCAGTCAGCGAACACTTTTGTAATTCCTAATTTATATGTTTATACGCTTATATCGCTAAATGTGGGCACCTTCGAATCTACGCACATGTAACATGTGTATAGGTATGCATAAACTATCACAAGTATCATACATGAGTTTTTCTGTGTATCAAAGATTAAATTTTGGCAATTTTCATGCAATAATTTTCATGCAATTTGGTTTTCGGCAACTCATCAGTTGTGGAGAGTTTCTGAACTTCTTCACGATGGCATTGGATCTGGCGGCGTGACAGGAGCAATCTTTTTCGATGTGCTGAAGGCCTTTGACAAGGTCTGGCACATCGCTCTTATCTTTAAACTTATTGCGCTCGGAGTGCCGGGCCAATTAATTAAAATCTATAATGACTACTTTCAACTTAGATCCTTCGTAGTTAGTGTGGGAAGTTCTTACTCTAACCCTCAACCTATTGCCAGCTCTGTGCCGCAAGGCTCCCTCAGCGGTCCTACCCTCTTCAACATTTACGTCAACGATATTCCTAAAGAGCCTGATATCGATTTAGCAATATTTGCCGACGATACTGCCATGCTTAAACAACACAAACATGCACAAACAGTGTTCTCTAGACTTCAAAATTATTTGGATATACTTTCGGTCTGGTTAAGGAAATGGAAAATTAAAGTGAACAGTGTCAAAAGTGCCGCCATCTTCACCAATCAACGTTTTACCCCAGATGCTAATCTTAACTTTAAATTGAATAACGAAAACATTCCCTGGATGACTGAGTATAAATACCTAGGCATTAACCTAGATTCCAAATTAACATGGTGCCAGCACATCACAGAAATTCTGGGGCGTGCTGACCGCGCCGTGGGCTCCCTTAATCCCCTCTTGGCTTGGAACAGCCCCCTGTCAATCAAATATAAATTGTTACTGTACAAATCAATGATCAGACCAATTGTTACTTATGGTTCTGCAGTCTATGGTAGTGCTTCAAAATTTCAACTTAATAGAATTCAACTTTTTCAAAATAAATTCATGCGTAGGTTTACCAAGGCGACCCGCTATGTCCGAAAGGACGTCATTCATCGTGACCTCAAAATTAAACCTGTCTTTGCAGAAATCAAAAAAATTACGTTGAAGTTTCACAGGTCAATCCCAGCCGTGAGGAATCCTGCGTTAGATGCCATCCGTCGTTATGACGCAAGAGTGGGGAGGAACCGGAAACGGCCCCTCGCTATTCTCACTCGGGATTAGGGCTGGACGATATCAGAAATTTAATATCGCAATATATCAACGAGTTAATATCGATATTACTGATATATCGCGATAACTACTGTAGAGATCTGCATGGTCCAGCCCGTGGCCGGAAGCCCGGCACCGCCCGTGGGCTGGGCCTATTTTCGTTTATGGCACTTGGACCGGGCCCGAGCCATACTTCTTTCTGAAGTCTCGGACCATACTTCTTTCTGAGGGCTCGGGCTTGGTCTCCCTCCATTTTTGGGGGGCAGGGCCGGGCCCGAGCTATACCTTTTTCCAAAAGCTCGGGACGGTCCGGGCCTAACTTTTTTTCTGTACAGAGCCAGGTCTGGTTTCATTCCTAATCTTCACGGCCCGAAATTTTCAGTCCTAGTTTTGACCCGGCCGTATGAAAATCATTGTCTCAGCGTGGCCTGGTCCATTCAAAAGTCAGTAGAATTAGGGCTGGCCCAAAAATTTTTGCAAAAAATGTATACTCTTTTAAATCGCCATTATTTTACACTTAAACATTAAAATTTATTCTTTTTAAAGAATAGTAGATTTCTATGCTTATTAAAATTTAGCTGAATTAAAATATCGTAAAACGTGTGAAAAAGAACCTGCCAATGACGGAACTGTTTTAAACTGAAAAACGTGTTTATCCATGAAAAATTAATATACTAATACCTAAGAAAAGGATATATAAAACATTTACTCTTGCTAAGAAGGGAACTTGTCTATAACGCATTTTTTTCTATGCAATTCCGTCTTAGAAGATTTTACTGTATAGTATTTTTCAGATTTTTAACACTTCAATACATGGAATACGGATTAACAATATTAATGATAACTAACACATTTACATACACGAAATAGAGATTCATTAAAAAATAAATATCGCACCCTGCGGCACTACTATAAAAATGGAGATTATAAACATGAAAAAAAAAAAAAAAAAAAAAAAAAAAAAAAAAACTTAAGCTAAGTATTTTTGGTTAGAACTCCTCGTATGAGACAAATTTTTAACCTAATCGATGCAAAAATCAATCTTTTGTAGAAATTCACTCGTGCCGGGCCGGGCCAGGTTTGGGCCGAGATTTTAACTTTTTTCCGGGCCGGGGCGGGCTCGGGCCGAATTTTTAATTTTTGTATCTGGCCTGGCTGGGGCAATTTTTTTTTCTATGAGTCGGCCTGTGCTACCTTTTAAACTGTCTTACTCTAAACTACCTTAAACTGTGTAAGAATAGAAATATTGCTAATTTCGAATACAAAAATGGTGCAGTAGCAGCAATTTAAGTACCAACAGATGTAGAATGCTACAAATGAGTGTTTAATTGTTCACACAGCATATTGAAATATGTATATATATCTATGCAAAATAGAAATATTTTAGGGAACGAAACCAATATTTGATAGCTGTTTGCACTTATACCATTTGTTGCATAGTATTTTTCTTTAAAAATAGTATTTTTTTTCTTTTCTTCCTACTTCATGGATTATTTATTAATAACATTTTGACTATTTAATTACTTCGCGTATAACTGAGAATATTATATATAAAAAAAAAAGAGTGACGATTTTAATAGGATTAAAATAAGTAAAAGCAGGGGAAAAACTAAAATTAATTTAATGCCACATATCATGCTAATATACTTGTAATTAAGTAGGTTTCAGTGGATGATAGATGCAGCAGACATGTTGTTTTTCTATCTTTCTCTAAGGAATGAATGTATTCTTAATCGAAAACATTCACTGTATTCATATCTTCTTACCTATTTACTACAAGAAAACAACATCGAAACCCTATTTTTTTTTTAAATATAAATATTCAAATCAAATTTCGGAATAGTTTTATACTAATTTAAATTTATTTTTTGATAAATATGCCCTTTAAGCAAAAATGCAAGACAGGATATGTTAAATTCATGAGAGAAAACTTTGCCCTGATGAAAATACAACAAACGACAGAAAAGAAAGAATATGAATAAGCATTGTATTCAGTAGCATATTAGACATTAGAGTCTGGGAAGCTTTTTTAAAAAGCAACGAATCATCACAGTGAACGACTGCTTTGTCCTTGACTTTTCCCCAACTTGACTAGAGAGAAAAGTAAAGTTTACAATTAGCGGACTCTGATTGGTCGCTCGCAAGTGGATCATCCCTGCTTTTCAGCTAAGTACTCAATGATAACCAGCTATATTCTGTATCAACTGGAACTCAGCAATAATCAGAGCTCGTTTGGTTATTCATGACATATCAATAGCTGTGGTTATATCAATATGTGTGGATCAGTCTCAACGACGAGAGGGCGATGAGAAGAGAAGTGCGATAACTGTTATTCAGTATAGTTTTCACCCAAGGAAGAGTGGAATAATTGGAATATGTCTAGAGATAATCAACGGAAAGAAAGATAATCGAGGTAGATTTTATGTTTTGGAGAGGATAGAGGGTGAAAACATTGTAATGGAATATTGGGCTATGTTTTTCGGGGCTTTGGCGGTGTGCGCAAAAGATTATTATTTTATTTGGTTTTGAGATATTCTACGCTCTTTTTTCGAGGCTTATGTTCAAAATTCCAGTGAGCTCAAAACATTGTTATTTTATTGGGATATATCAATAAAGTCAACGTTTAGATATTGTTATTGCGACATTTAAAAAATATCAATATTTGTCGATATATTGATAAATGATCCAGCCCTACTCGGGATGACGACTTCGTCCCATGTTCGAAAACTTCGAGAAGGAATCCTTCTGGTGTCACTTAAACGCAGTATTCCCCGGGAAAATTCTATCTTTTCCCTAGATTGAAAGAAACTTTCATCTAGTATTGGCTTTCCCCGTGACGTCATGCAGCACACTTTAGTGATAACAGCCGCGCATTTCAACTTCCCTAACTTAATTGTTTGTATCTTTTCATTTTTATATTCTAGAATTCCCCTTTTCTTCACTATTTATTATGAATGGGTGTTACCTGCTATCTCAAAATTTTAATTTGTCTTCGTGCATCTTCGGTACTTCCACCAGGGAGAGGTCAGGCTCAGCCTACCTTTTTCCCGCCGGCCTTGGGGTGTTTTCTCACTGCACCCCGGCCATTTATACACCCCCCCCCCCCCCATTTTGGTTCAGTCGACCGGCGGTGCTTAGGCATCCCGGTCACGAAATTCATACCCCAGTTTTACAGTTAATTTTGAAGTTGATTGTTTATATATTTTAGCATTTAATTTTAATCTTAACTTGTCCCCATTTTCGATCACTGTCAATGCCAAAATGCAATTTGCATTAGCGGTGTTCTTTCGATGTCTAGTAACACAAAGACTTTTTAAAGGCTAAACGGTTTGTGTGAAAGCCGGGAGACCCGTGACCTGTAATGCGCACTAGGCTTGACATCAAAATTAGTGAGCTATGTGGCCCCCCCTTTTTTTTTATAAGTTCTTAGAAAGGTTAGTTAGGCTTGGCTACCTTATACTATAGCTTTCTGTGCTCGTTGGTACCCTACTGTCTTTGCATTTGCCGACGCCATTTGGTGAAGTGACATCGAAGTATAGGGCAACCAAAAAATTCTTGGATGCCTTATGCGCCCTTTTTTCTGGAGGTTATATTTAACCTCGTGCTTCCAACTCTGGAATGGCCCTCGGGATTCCACCAGAGCTTCCAAATTATACTTTGGCCGTGCATTGTTTCGAAATTCATTCTTAGTTCGTATTCATATTTAGTTGGAGGTTACGCGCGGCGGCACTCCTTAAGCACCGCGATGTCATGTCATTTTTCATAGAGAGAAGAAAAAATGTTCTTAACTGTACCGTAAATAAAGAATAACCTATGGTCACATTTTTTGCAAATTTTGTTTCTCATGCAATAATTTGAATATATACTCATTCGTACTGAAAAACATTTATTTTCATCTGAAACATAATTGTGCTCAAACTTTTTGTGAAAGTGCAAACAATCAGGCTTCCAAAAGATCTAACTATGACTTGCAATAATTTTTATAGGCTATCCAACCCGCGAAAAGGATATTAGAATCATTAAAACATGAAAACAGAAATTTATGTATAACCTGACCCGATGCCAGACTCTATTCAACGCTCCCGATGTCTCTACTAGGGGGCCGTTCAAGTATTACGTAAGCATATTTTTAGTCATTTTGTACCCCCTTCCACCCCCTTGGAAGGAAAAATAAGATTTTATGACATTCTAACATCAACACTATTTGCCATAAAAAATTAGCGATAAATTGCATTATTAATCCAGCAAATTTACATAAACAGACATATAGGGGTTGTGGTATTGAAGGAAAAAAATCGGTTATATATATTGCTACTTATGGCATTAACCAATTCATAGAATACAAAATAGTTTTTTATATTATTATTTATAGCATTGAACAACAAAAAAATTTTAAAAAATACAACAGGCCCTAACTTATTTAGACACATAACTAAAAATTTTAACAAGAATCATAGGAATATTATGTGTTTGGTGTTCACATTTCTAGTCTGGTGTCCAAGATCTATGAAACCATGTTTCTGCATTTTCTATTATTAAGTTTTCAATGTAGTGGTGGGCTGGAATGATCCTCGTTCCCAGTGCTTGTTTACTCCATATCTTTTTTCTCAAGTCGTTCAACATCCGCAGAACGCTCATCTAAATCATGCTCTTTTGCTTTTTGTTGTTAAACTATAGTTTCTTTGTTTTCTAATGCTTAGGTAAGAATTTTCGTGACTCCCCTCTCCCCATTGTCAGTAAAAATAAACAGACACTGGACCCCCTCCCCCACTTACTGTTTACGTAATACTTGAACGACCCCTAGTCAGAGGTTTTATTATATATGAATATTAAAAAATGAAATTTATGAATATTTGAATATTAAACCCTTGTCCTTTTTTTCTATAAAAACATAAAATTGGTAGTTGAGATATAAATGTAGGTTACTTTTCACTATTGCATTAAAGCATAACTTCCCTTTCTTTCCTTTCGGGTTGGGTTGCTGGTCGACGAAAATTATTTCGATGCGTTCGGGTCGGGTTGCGGAACGAACTTTTTCTTTTTGTCGGGTTAGAGTCGGATTGCGGGTTGATTTAAAATAGAATTTTCGGCCCTGCGCGGATCAAGCTCTCGACTCGCGCAGGGCGCTATGTCTGATGATCTGACAAAAAGTAAAATTTACTTGTCGTAAGCGGCGCAAAAAATAAAAAATAAAATAAAAAATAAAAAAAAATAAAAAATAAAAATAAAATAAACACCAAGAAAACCAAAAATGAGAAATTTGCGCCCTGAACACCCCGTGGAATACAATTTTTAATTACGTTTTTCTTTTTGTGTTTAACCGCTTAAAATTTATCTTAAGGCTGTTTCTCAACTGCTCTGCTCAACAAGCGCAAAACGTTTTGACACATTTACAGGTTCGTTTTTTAACACAAAGATATAAAATTGGAAAGTCTGATTAGGGAAGCGATTTGGAATCAAACTGTGTTTTCCATTTTTTGATAAATAAATTACCCATTGAGTTATAAGCGATTTTGATCATGTGACAAAGATGTTTTCTCCCTTCGCTGACCAGTTTTTCTGCTGTCTTCGGGAACTTCGGTTCAAAACATCAACTTTGACAATATTTTCTGAAAGATCTATTGAGTTTGTAAAAAAAACGAAAAAAAACAGCTCAATTACATAGTTTCTGAACAACAACACCGGCTATTTTCATGCATTTCCAACCAAAAATGAATTTAAACTTATGTCAGAAAGTTGCCCTTTTGGATTAGAGAACAGCCTTAAACAGGCACTTCAGGAGGCCAAGTAGAGTTCTGAGCGGGTCAGGTTGTACCCGATTTTTTATCTAAAATTATTTCTCAAAGACAGGACTTTTTCCTTTTTGTTATGAAACCAAAACCATGACACAAACTTTTTTTAATTAGATGATCATCGGTCGAATAGTTTTAACTATGTGAGTCGCCGCTAAATAATCGTTTGGCAAATTTTCATAACAAATTGTGATGCGATACTTCATAAATCAAGCCCTGATGATGTTAAATTTGACATCAATTCGTTTAATTGCATTACTTATTAAAAAACTTCACATATTAAACAAAAACATAATTTGCATAACAAAATAAAAGAAAAATCTATTTCCAACATTGTTTAAGACCGCGAAAGGACTGATATTAAAATATTTCATCCAGTTGCTTCTACATTTAACGTTAAATTTTTGTAAGATATGATTAAAATAATTGAACTTCAAAAAATAAAAATAAAATTTAAATAATATGATACTTAAACCGCCCTAAAAACTTAGATTCCGTTCAAATGAAATCGAAATAAATCTTAGACATTTTTCCATTTTTAAGTTACAAATATTTGTATTGCAGATTTTGTATGTTTATACAAAATGAAAAGCTATATGTAAAATGCAAATCTTAAAAAAAAAAAGGGGGGGGGGGCTAAGAATTATTTTGATTTTATTTGAACGGAATCTAAGTTTTTAGGGAGACTGAAGTACCATATTATTTGAATTTTATTTTTTAAAGTTAAATTAGTTTAATCATATATCTTACAAAAATTTAACGTTAAATGTGGAAGCAACTGGATGAAATATCTTAATATCAGTGTCCCTTCTCGGTCTTAAACAATGTTGGAAATAAATTGTTTTTTCTTTTAATTTGTTATGCAAACTATGTTTTTGTTTAATTTATTTTTACGTCGATATGTTTAAAATTTTGTCTTGTGCGAGAGGTTCTGACAAAAAAAAAAAAAAAAAAAAAAAAAACTACAGTCTATTTCATGTTTATATTGTTCATTTTAAATACAAGTGCCATAGACTGCATAGTACAGGGACCTCGTTCCAAAATACTGTTTCTACTACATCTCTTTCTATATCCTATTATAAACTATATTGATCTTTTTAATGGATCTCTATTTGTATGTAAATATCTGAATTATTATTAATACCATTAATCCATTTAGACTGTTTGGAGACTTAAAGATATGAAAAAAATCTATATCGTAAAACCTAAGATTGAATCACACAGGATAGAAAAAAAATCGTTATAGTTAAGTTCCCTTTTTTACCAGGTCTGTCAAATCTTGCAAATGTATTATTTATTTTCAAACGGATTATTATATCCATTTTGCACCAATCAAGAAATTTTCCCGTTTAAAATAGGATTTCATCATACATATTCTTATAACAGGTTTTACAGTACTTTATATTCCCCCAACCTCCCCTAGAAAGGTATATGTATTATTTTTTAAAGGGAATTTTAATTTTAGAATAATGGTAATTTAACAAGTTAAATTTAAAAAATCAAAAAACCCGACTAGGTAAAAAGCGAACTAATTATTTCTCCTCGATGTGAAACTATTTTTTATATTACTTACCTATATTTTCATTTACTTGTATGGATGACTTTTAAGTTGTGTTTAATTGTTAGTTCCTATCTATAAACACTGTTTTGATGAGGCCTATAGATGTCTATGAAGGTTAGAGTTGCAGTAAAGCTAGAGATCCTATCTACACAACTTCAAAGTTGTGTAATATTTAAACGGAGCTTCTGACTGTAAAATAGTGAATGAAACATAGTCTTCATTTTCAAAGACCTATAAAATAATATGCCACTCAATAGAGTGCGTAAATTTTTTTCGTCTCTACCGCCATTTTGTATTTTACGGCCGTCATTTTGAATTTATAAAAAAACCTAGCCTATAACAATCGGAGGGTTAAGACGAATCGATAGAGACATCATTCATTAAAATTCATCCAGCCGTTGGGATGTTTCGAGGGTATAAAGAAATCCACATATCCAGATACGCGTGAAACACATAACCCTTCTTGGCAGTCGGGTAAAAATATATGTATTTTTGGCAAATAGATTGTTCCTTTGACGGATTTTTGCACGAATCAGACAGGAACAGGTCAATGATTTTCAAACAAGCAGGTTTGTGACCATGCCAGAAAATTTCGTTCTAGAAGGAACTTCTAGGAAGAATAAAACTCAGGCCCAGAAAAGCTCGGTTCGGGCCGGCCTTAGCCTCCAGAGAAAGCAAAACCCGGGCACGACCCAGAAAAACTGATGATCAGACTCATTCCGTCGCGAATCCGTGTAGGTCTCTAAATGGCATTTGAATGGGAAAAACGTGTTCTTAACGGCTTGGAAAATTTTAAATAAATTATGAAAAAAAATGAGTTTGAGTTGTAAATTTCGTTCAAACTCACGGATTTTTTGAGCTTTCGTCCAGCTCACGTTCGTTTATCAAAAAGTGAGTTAAGTTCAGTTCAAAGTTCACAGAAATTGAACTAAGTTCGTGAGTTTTCGTTCACTGAGCGCGTTCATACCCAACACTGGTTCGGGGTACGTGTCCCAGGGCCTCTGATTATCAGGGACCCCCCAAATGCTGAAGGTTTTTCAATTATTGTCCTAAATCTGATGTAGTTTTAATATCTAATAGAATTTTACATTTCATTCTACATTCTACTGTGTTCGTATTGTATATTTTGTCCGAAACATACATTTATAATTACTTTATTCCAGTGAATATTTTCTTTTACCTTTATCACTTTAAAAATGTTTTGTATTTTTAATTCTTATTTGATCCTGTTCCTGTGAGGTTGTTTGGGGGGGGGGGGGGGGGGGTGGTGAGCGTAGCTTGCAGGCAGTACACCCCCCCCTCCTAATATTTTAAATAATTGTTGGTCGAGGTGTTGTCGAAAATTTATTATTAGTTGTGGCATACTTTATCATTCCAGATATATGGACTTGTATAGGAAAAGATAATCAACACCACACAATTTATTATAAAACGTCTACTCATTTCAATTTCACAATTGTGAAACAGTTATTTAAAAGTAAATTGATTATCATATTTGATTTTTTTAATGGATATTTTAAAAGTAATTATTAAAGTCAATAGTGGTTATTTCAGTAAGTACCCTTTTTTCCATTTTTGTTTACTCGATCCCCCTGTAAGTATCGGTGCAATAGGGGCTCCCGTAAGCATCTGTGCCCGGGCCCACAAATTTGTAAATCGATCCCTGAGTGCAATAGGGAATAAATACACACTTTTAGTTCAGTTGTGATACAGAATGTTGAGAAACCAAAATTCTAGCAATATTTTCAGAACATTTTTAAAAATGGGGGCGTTTTGCCACTTAGCAAAATTTTATGCTTACACCAGACAACGTACACTCCATTCAACTAAAGGTATTTCCATTTACCTTGTACTTTTCCAGGGCAGTCCAACGCGGCGCCCTTTGAAGATTTCCTGTTACTAGGGGATTTTTCAATTCGGAAATATTTCTATTGTAAGAGCATTGCATGTGTACATTTCCTAATTCTACAAAATATTAAGAAAAATATTTAAAATAAAAGATTTGATTGGAGGTTATAAAGAGTGCACAAAATCCCTATCCATTCAAATTGAATGAATCCTAAAATCTATTAAATGATTCTGTCAATCTTCTAATGAAGTTTCAACAATTCACGGAAAATGCTTTAGGATATAAAATTTTCATGAATCCATAATTCAGTACATAAAGGGTTAAAAAGGATGCTTTATTTAAAATCCTTGATATTGCCTGGAGAGATATTTTTAAAACCTCTGCAACTGTATTTCACGCATCCAAAATTAAAACTTAGTTCGAAAACTTAATCATGTATTATGGCGTTTCTTCCCTCATTTAGAGTTATTCTTTATCCAATACTTCGCGGAATTTGTGGCGATGAGAGTGAGTAAGAGTTGGCCATCACTTTTAATAGGTTAAGAAGTAAAATGAAAAACTCCCCATCTCTCCGTGCATGAAATTTCAACTTTTTTGTTATTAATGTTGTTATAAAACAGCCAATGGGCCAGTAAAAGGCGGAAAAAGGGCTGTCCTTTTCTCCTCTGACCTTTGACATTTTGGGTCATTTTGTTTTTAAAAAAATCTATAAAATATATTCATCACTCTATATTCACCCATAAAAGCTCTTCCAGGCTGTTCGAGAGCACCCATGGATGGGTCACTATCATGCCTGTTTTTGTTTCTGTACTTTTTATAACGGCCAATGGGCATCTCCAAAATAAATCAAGGAGTATTTTTGCATCCCAAAAACACATAATGTCTCCATCTTATCTTAACCATAACTATTTTGAACATTAAAGACGTGAATTATCACAATGCTAACAAAGCGTCAACCAACTTAGTGAAAAATGTCCAAGCCGGGAATCGAACCCGGGCCCCTGGAATAGATCTCCAGTGCTCTACCACTAAGCCACAAGGACGATGCCCAGCTTTGCAGCTCTCACTTATATAAGTCGGTAAGGTTGCTACCGCAGCACTAGATGGAAAAGTCTTCAAGAGCACACAATCTAGTTGCGTAACATGAGACGCAAATGAACCCAGCATCGGTGAATATACAATTTTAATTTTTCAACTACTTTTCAGCAGTGAAATTACGCTTGAAATTATTCAACATTAAAGACGTGAATTATCACAATGCTAACAAAGCGTAAACTAACTTAGTGAAAAATGTCCAAGCCAGGAATCGAACCCGGGCCCCCGGTTTATTTGCGTCTCATGTTACGCCACTAGATTGTGTGCTCATGAAAACTTTTCCATCTAGTGCTGCGGTAGCAGCCTTACCGACTTATGTAAGTGAGAGACGCGAAGCTGGACATCGTCCTTGTGGCTTAGTGGTAAAGCACTGGAGATCTATTTCAGGGCCCCGGGTTCGATTCCCGGCTTGGACATTTTCCACTAAGTTTGTTTACGCTTTGTTAGCATTGTGATAATTCACGTCTTTAATGTTGAATAATTTCAAGCGTAATTTCACTGCTGAAAAGTAGTTGAAAAATTAATTAAAATCATAACTATTTTGTCTTAACCCATAAGTACACGCAGCGGGTATATTTGACGACTCGACGCACGAAATCATTTCCACTACAAAATTAAAGTTTCTTCTTTTTTTTTGGGGGGGGGGAGGGGGATTTGAAATTTGACTTTTAAAACAAATATATCTTATGAAAAAACGATTCAGATACTTTTGACTTTATTTTTTTCATTTATAATGCCCATATTTTACCACGAAATTAGCGAAAATATTAGAGTCCTATTGACCCAGTGCGTGTGGCTGTGTCATAGAAATGGTTGCGTGTGCTGAAGGGTTAATAGGCGAAATTTAATTTTCTGGTTCCTTTCCAATTAAAAAATTTGAGATAGTCCCTCGCAGAAAAATGTATCATTCGAACGATTTCGCAACGATTTACAGTTTTGAAAGTTTATTTTTTGACCTGGAGCTTCAGATCCATAGGGGCCTTACGTCTTCTACAGCGAAATACATTTGCTACTTGTGTATCGCTACTCATACTGTGACAATTTTGTTGCCTGTTTTGAGCGCTGTTCATAATGGCTCCCTTCATTGTTTGCCACGAGTTGAGATGCGCGTCTGTTGAGAGAAAGGTTATGGACAGGCCTGCTCTACACTACTATCACACTGACCTGTGCTTCGAAGTAGGAATTTTACAATAACTTCAAAATTAACTGAAATATTTTAATAGAATACAATATAATAAAATAAAAATACATATTTTTAATTAAGCTAAATAATGCTATAAAAAGAGATAAAATATCTATTTAGATGGACGAACGTTTCATCGCACAAACGGCGACCTTTTCAAAATCATTTATGTTAGAAAATATTTTCACAAAATTTAAAAAACAACTTGATAAACAGCGTCACGAGACATCCTGCATCATGAAAAACAGTGCAAACAAAAACTAAACTAAAATGAAATCAAATATTTGTGGTCGTGGATTCATTTTTACTATTGTTACTAAATTTGGATGTCATCTCTTCAAATTTTAGGTAAATCAACGGACACCGAATCATTGCAAATAGTCTCGCTGCGTAAAAATTTCTATCGATTCCCGGATAATGGATGGTCAGTAAAATCTTGATGGATAAATTATTCTGCTATTCTTAAAATTGATCTGTAAAAGGTCCTTCGCTGCATAAACTGGACAAAGATGTGTTTTTCCTGTTGTATTGGATGCCTACTATAGGTTCTTTGCTCACTTCCGGTATTTGACTCATTATTATAAGTGTTGTTACACATTTTTAATTAAAAATGACCATTTCCTTATATTCGAGCACCTATAAAATAACTACATAATCACACAGAGCTTCCATTCTAGTTATATGGAAAACATAGAGAAATTTTCACAGATAAATGTGTTTAAAATATTTTATGGAATGAAATTCCTCGCACATGGCAATAACGGAAAAAATGTTAAGAATTTAGCATTTCAGATGCTATTAAGCAGAGTATTTTAGGAATATATTGAAAACTAAATAAACAATGAAAGTAAAAAGGATTGCATCCTGAATGTTGAATAAAAAAACTTCAGATGAATACATATTTACGTAACTGGAATATATAATAAATGGATTCTTAGATAACTTTAAAACTGATTTCATAAACCGGTCGTGAGAGCTCTGTGCAAACTATTGACAAGAATAATTAAATTTAATGAACAAAAAATACTGTTGTGGAAATCTCACCCTACTTATAAGAACAGTGTCCATCAACGTAGTGTGATCCTATCTGTAACAGAGAAGGGTTTTGTAGTGACCCATTTTTCGTAAAACATTTTTAACCCTTTCCGGCGCGGAGTGATTCTGTTTATAAACTGATGAGATAATGGACTGATACGAGAATTTATAAATGAAGTTATTAGAAAATACGAACTTGCTTATTTTCGCGTACATTATAAAAGAAAAATTTTAATTAAATATTCTTGGTGCCGTTTGTCCGTTTAAGTATTAAAATTAGGTGTCTTTTTTTAAGGACACCACCCTCGAAAGGGTTAACAGGATAAAAGCTGCACCTTGGTAAAGGGTTGAGAAAATAACCCCATTCCAAAATAGTGAGCTTCGACTGTTTCAATCTGCATTCTAAATAAGATTGAACCAATTGTTTTGTATGGAAAGTGCAATCTACTTTTATGAGTAGGCGAATTCAATTTTTCTTTAAATGGTACTTAAAAGTAACCGTCAGGATGAAAAGGGTTAAAAAAAAAAAAAAAAAAAAAAAAAAAAAAAAAAAAAAAAAAAAAAAAACCCCACATAAGCATTCAAGGATCCTCTTGAAAATAGAACTCATTTAATTGCCAATCCTGTCTTTTTCCCAATATGACGATGGACTTGGCAAGCTTGGCTATGACGATAATCCTATTACGAAAAATTCACCGATTTTTTTATGCTTAGTAGAAAGCTCAAGAAAGTGAATTTATTATAAAATATAAATTTTGATCTTTCTATTTCAATAGAATGGGAAACATTACAAATATATTTTTAGGATTTCTCATTCAGGGGTTGATCCAGGGATTTTCCTTGGGGCCTATTTTGTAAAATATAGGTTATTTTTGAGAAATTTATTATATTTTTGTGAAAAGAAATTTTGTAACGAGATAGGAAATCCAGTGACTGAAAAAAATCCCAAGTCCTTCTAGTAAAGTTTTTATTTCTTCTGAACTTGTTTTCTTTTTAAGCGACACATTTTAAAACATAACAGGAAAATAATTAAGGAAGAGGATGCTTTTAAGGAATAGAATTTTGTGAAAGAGCCTGTTTTATTAAAAGGAATTTCGCGAAGGGGCCCGTTTTATTAAATGAATTTTTGTTAAGAGGCCTTCATTAGGCCCCAAATTTTGTCTGGATCGACTCCTGTCATTGATTTCTCAAGGTATCATCGTAAAATATTAAACTACCTCCTTGCATAAAATCCAAGCGTAGAAGAGTGTAGGTAACCCTTATTAAGTCTATTTCTACTGAACCGATTTTGCTAATATTTTTTTTTTTATTTAAATGAAAGCTGTTCGTGGGTAGGTACATGTGCCCGGACTCGCTATTTTTAAAAATAGTCCATCTTTTATTATTTTAATTGTCATTTAAAACGTCTATGAAATGGGTTCAAATGGGTGGCCATCGGATGACTCCCATTGTTTTGGATAAAAGAAATGACGAAAAAGTTTCAGACCCCTGGCTTTTTGGACATTTTTTCAAATAACAGTTATTTTCGGTTTTAAAAAAAATGCACGAGTATTATTTTTATAAGCAACTAAAAATTCATATTTATTGGGGCATCACCAGAATAATGTGTGGACTTATTTTATCTTTATGCACAGGCTTTGTTTTTTTATTACAATAAAATAGAAAATACATTTTGACTTAAATGTGCTGTGGTTCAGCCTAAAAAGTACGTCTATAAAGTATTTTGAAATGTTTGCGCTTGTGACATTATGCTTAACTTGAAATCTATTATTAAAATTTTTTAAAAAAGAGAAAAATGGATATAATTGCCTCAACAGGACGTCATTTTCACGGATTTTTCAATTCTTAATTCTAAAGATTACCATCGGAGCTTTTATCGATCATTTAGCTATTTCAGAAATTGAAAATATCCTCATCGTTTCAATTTGTAGAAATCATGTGTCATTTGTACTTTTCTACAATACAAACTTCTTCACTCATAAAATCTCCACATTGTTTGTATGAAGTCTTACGAAAATAAAACGCAGATCAACATTACGTCATTTTTCACGGGAATTATATACTAGTTAACACTTTATGTACTGAACTATGAATTCATGAAAATTTTATCTTCTAAAGCATTTTTCGTGAATTGTTTAAACTACATTAGAAGATTTTACATAATCATTTAATACATTTTATGAAGGATTCATTAAATTCGAATGGATAGGAATTTTGTGCACTCTTTATAACTCCACTCAAATCTTTTATTTTAAATATTTTTCTTAGTATTTTGTAGAATTAGGAAATGTACAAATATAACGTTCTTACAATAGAAATATTTCCGAATTGAAAAATCCCCCCCTCCCTCCAAGGTCAAGAAAGCTGAAAAGATGAAAAGACAAAAGAAATCCTTTTTAAAATATTTGTTTTATGTAACCAATATTGCTTTTGGAACAAGATAAAGTAATGTACCTATAACTCATTCTAAACTGTATGACAACAAATCGATGTTTTAAATGAATTTCATAACAAGTTATTTGAAGGATACTTCTAAGTACCGTCAGTCGATAAAGGGTTAAAATATATTTCAAACTTGCATTTTTACACGAACCAGGTTGAGTGTAAAGAAGAACGAAAAATCATGCTTCAAAGCCTAGATTATAAAAAGCCAAACGCATTAAGAAACTTATTAATAAGGTAAAATATAATGTTGTAAAACCCAATTTCAGTCATGACCACCCTTAGTGACCGAATTCTTTTGCACAGTCCTGTCTCTGGACTCATAAAAGAAAGTTTCGTTCAGTCTGCGTGTCGGTGATGGCTTGCACAATCGACTGCACGTACAAGGTTGAAAATTTGGGTCCAAGATCTGTCCTGATACACCTGAGGCTCAGAATTTTAATTTTTTGATAATGAGTAGGGGAGAGTGGGAGGAATGGGACAGTAGAATTTTCTCTTTATGTATCATTCTAAACATTTCATTCATTAGATGAAGCAAGGGTAGCCCAATCTTCAGTTGAAAAAAGTTGCTTATCTGTATAACCTTGCAATTGTATGAAGATTATTTTAGGAATCAAAAGTAAATTTCCTTCCTATACTTTTAATGCTTTCTGTATATTTATGACTTATTTATGCATAGATGTAATAGTTTCCCTACTTAAGGAATATTGTACTGTATATTATCCCTAATTTAAACCGAGTCTTCAAGCAGCATTTTTGTTTATTCAAGAAGTTTAACAAAATAAGGTAGTGGGGAGGAATGGGACATGCCAGTAAAGAAGAATGGGACAAGTCCAATTCAGTCTTTTGTATAAGATGAATGTAAATTGCTAGTATGCAAATATTTTTAGAGAGTGATATTATAACATTGATACTATAATCATTTACTTTAAAAAGTTAAATAAATTGAACGGGTGATTTTTGAATGTCATCTGTTACTCACAATTGAATTTTCCTTCTAGTGATGAAGGTACTAGAATTTGATAGTGTCGCACATACATTATGAACCGACAATCTTTTTTATACCGTATATCCAACACTAGACTATTTTTTCGTGTAGCTTTGTTTTAGAGCTGTTTTATAGCTTTGTTTTATAGCACACATTTTGAAACTTACGATTTCTTTCATTACAAGATTGTTACTGCAAGTTATGTTTCTATATTGATCAAGGACATTAGAAAGTGTTTTATTTTGTTTTCTATAAACTGAAATGTGTGTCAAAGTTGATTTTCTTATTTTTGTAAAAAGTCTCCCATTCTTCCCCACTCTCCCCTACACTTAATTAAAAATTCATCGGATGCACATTCTTTTTCTGAAAATCGGCAAACGCGCCCGTGGTGTGTTCGATGCAAAAGAGCAGCTCATTTTATTTGAAAGCTTGCACGGATTTCTCGAGGAGGGGGAAAGGCCACAAAGATCAGTTCGAGGTTTGTTTTTCGGGAAATTTTTCATATGAATTCGATGTCATTCCATACACATTTAAGGTCCATTTAAAGTGATCGAGTCACGCAGGGCGGGTCGAGTGACTACTTACGAATGTTAAATTCTCCTTCAACCATTTCCGTCAAAGAACAAATATATTAAAGATCTTTTGCGCAGCCCTGTGCATGGTTTTTAAAATTTTTACACACTCAGTAATATAGGCAAAGCATTAGTTTTGTTTAGCAAAATTTTTCATAATGAGGTGCCATTTTACAGTTTTTATCATGAACGCTATTCATTCCCCTGTGGGTGCGAGATGCATTCTTCTATTCTAAAACATCTCTTCAGGAAATGGAAATTTAAAACTCCCTTTTTTCTGTGCACTCTATTTGTAGGATGTCTTTTTCAATTAGTTCTCAAACTATTTTCAAAATCTATGCTAAATTTTATATTTAGCTTGTTAAAAGCTGGCGAGGTGCGAGTATGATTTAACACTTCACATAAAATTCAGTCTATGGCTGAATCCATATCAACTCAGGCAGGGGGGTTACCTTCATAGTCTCAGAAGTTTTTGAATTGAACATATGTTAAAATTTAAGAAAAAGTAATATTCTTGTATATTTTCATTTTGCCCCAAAAAATTCCTGGCCCGAGATAAAGGCCACCAAAGATGACATCCCCGGCATCCTTTCTCATTCGCGATTTTCGATAAAAATTTTAAAGTGCTTTATCTTTAGAGCGGTGCAAGATATTTTGTGGCGATTTATTTTATTTTAAAGATAATATTCTTCTGTTTAAAATTATATGCCCAATTTTGAAAAATGTATTCAACTTTTCTTGTGGCAGCCTTTTGAAAAAAAAATTTTTTTTTCAAAAAAATTTTTTTTTTCGAAAATGCCAATCCCAAAAATTTTGATTTTTTTGCTGTTGATCAATACCATTGGGAACTATCTTCACTGTAAAGGAGAACTTCCACTTTTGAGTTTAACAAATTTTAGAAACATTTTAAAAATTCAGAGAAGTTTACAGGAACTGTATATATACAGTTCCAGTAAAAGTCAATGAATTTTTGCTTATTTGTATCATATTTGTAAGGATAAGCCTACTATATATCCTAAACAAGTTAGAAATTGCAATATCAAATGTGGCAAATGAGGTGCGTGCGTACTATAACTAGTTTTATAAATATTCAGGTCTTGGTGCAATAAGTTACACTCTTGGGCAAAAAGGGCATGAATACAAAATTTATTATGATTCTACATATTAAATTCAGTAATACGGAAGTAATATGAATTCATCTTAAAAGGACTTAATCGCCATGGCAACCTAGAATCATTACCTATCATGGTATATCATTGAATAAATTATGTATTATAGGATTTTTAAATAGAATGAAGAAAACTTTTATTAATGTATTTTATGTTTTAATTTGATTTTCATAGCATTTGAAGTGATACATACTTTATTTTCAATACCGAACATAGTAAAACAATCTCAATAACATATATCAATTACACAGTAATACAAATTAAATTAATACAAGTTAGAGTTCAGACAGATGGGCAGACAAATCGAATCCATAAAGACTTTCAACTATGTTGGAAATTGTTAAAAACACATAAATAGGACAGAATTTGACTTTTAGAAATTTATGTCAATAGACGGAAGCATACTTGAATACTTTCATACAACCCTGTATTTTACCTACTATCTTTATATACATGCCACTATTTAGCTAATATTTAATTAAGATTAAAACATCCTTAAAACCAGTGAAATCACACTTCCAGAGGTTATCATTCATAGACGGCCATGTATCTAATTCTTTGCGTGGACCTATATATCAATTTATCTATATTCTCCAAACATATCTTAGTATACTAAATGTAGTTCAGTGTAAAAATGCATAACTCATTTAAAAATCACCTTTAAGCTACTTTCATTCATACTCAGTAAACCCTTAAGATTTCTTTGTGTAGCCCTGTATATGATCTACAGCATTTATGCACACAACGTAACATGGAAAAATTTAGTTAAACTTAAAAACTCATACACAACTAAAAATGCACTTCCAGCAATACCCTTACGATTTCTTTTGTGTAGCCCTGTATATGATCTACAGCCTTTATACACACAACGTAGTATGGAAATATTTAATTAAACTTGAAAACTCATATTGCAACTAAAAATGCACCTCTAGCAATCATCGCTAATGTACAGTATTCCCAATAAGGTAAAGTATCAGAAATCTTTTGTGTGTCCCTGTAAACACTATGCACTTTCTATGACACAGGAAGTAATTTTTTGTAAACCTCTGCAATAAAGTATGTATCACTTCAAATGCTATGAAAATCAAATTAAAACATAAAAGACATTAATAAAAGTTTTCTTCATTCTATATAAAAATCCTATAATACATAATTGATTCAATGATATACCATGATAGGCAATGATTCTAGGTTGCCATGGCGATTAAGTCCTTTTAAGATGGATTCATATTACTTCCGTATTACTGAATTTAATATATGGAATTATAGTAAACTTTGTATTCATGCCTTTTTGCCCAAGAGTGTAACACTTATTGCCCCAAGATCTGAATATTTATAAAACTAGTTAATACTATGCATGCACCTCATTTGATATTGCAATTTCTAACTTGTTTAGGATATATAGTAGGCTTATCCTTACAAATATGATACAAATAAGCAAAAATTCAGTGACTTTTACTGGAACTGTATATATACAGTTCCTGTAAAATTCTCTGAATTTTTTAAATGTTTCTAAAATTTGTTAAACTCAAAAGTGGAAGTTCTCCTTTACAGTGAAGATAGTTCCTAATGGTATTGATCAACAGCAAAAAAATCAAAATTTTTGGGATTGGCATTTTCGAAAAAAAAATTTTTTTTGAAAAAAAAATTTTTTTTTTCAAAAGGTTGCCACAAGAAAAGTTGAATACATTTTTCAAATTTGGGTATATCATTTTAAACAGAAGAATATTATCTTTAAAATAAAAAAAACCGCAACAAAATATCTTGCACCATTCTAGAGATAGAGCACTTTAAAATTTTTATCGAAAATGGCGAATTGGAAATGGTGCCCGGGATGCCATCTTTGGCGGCCTGTATCTCGGGCCAGGAATTTTTTTGGGCAAAACCAAAATATACAAGTATCTTATTTTTTATTGAATTTTAACATATGTTCAATTCAAAAACTTCTGAGACTATGAAGGTAAGATTTTTTCTTTGGCTGCCTGAATTGACATGGATCATACCCTATATTTTAGAAATAGCATGGCAATAGACGTGGCCAATGAGTTGCGAAGATACTCCAACTCGTTTTATAAATAGTCAGATCTTGGCGCCATATAGTTGTTGCACTGTTATGCAAAAATGCATGAATACAAAATGGATTACGCTTCCATAGATTAAACTCAGTCATGCGGAATGAATAGGACTCCCTCTTCAATAGGACGTCATCGCCATAGCAACCTAGAATCACTACTTATCACGGGATATCATTGAATGAATGACGTACGATAGTATTTAATAGAATAATAACCATTGAAACATAGCATCATGACCTAACATGACAAATTTAAAATATTAATTTCCTGGGGAGATATAAATATCCGAATGCATCATTCATTACCCATAAATTTCACATGAGCGAGGCGAGTTTAGAACTTCACTGACTAACAGCCTTAAAGAGAAAAGGACATTTCATTTCAAGTTAGTCATTTTTCTCGCAATATCGCCGTATAAATTGTATAAATAGGGAAATTATGCAGATACAACGAAAGCAATCGCGTACATCTTTTGAGGAGGGTCAAGATGTCAAGAAATAATCCAGTAAGATATACAGATGTTCTAGATAATGGTTTTTCAGCTGTACTCCGCTATTTATGGACCATTATTTTCTTATTGACGGGGTAACATCCGTTGGA
Source organism: Maratus speciosus (assembly GCA_963932465.1). Taxonomy (NCBI): domain Eukaryota; kingdom Metazoa; phylum Arthropoda; class Arachnida; order Araneae; family Salticidae; genus Maratus; species Maratus speciosus. The sequence continues at coordinate 2,908,051 of OZ010789.1, forward strand.
CGACTTTAAAGGGATATTTATATTAAGAAATACAAACTTTACTACGTAAAAATGACATGAACTACGTATATCAAGTTTTTTGTATCCTTAATTCACCTTATTGTGCCAAGTCATGAATTATTTTTGTAAAAACCAAAAATTCCATTTAAAAGTACAGGTAATTAAAATATATACAACTCAAATATCAAAACAAAGTGTTTTCGAGCATCTGACGTACTCATCGCGGTTTTAAATCCTTAAAAACCAGAGGTCGAGTTCATTTATGAGTTCGTTCATTTTGAATCAGCCCTTCAAGTATAAATGACCTCCGGTTTTTAATAACTTTAACCCCGACGATGAGCACGTCAGATGCTTGAAAGTACTTTGTTTTGATATTTGAGTCATACCTATTTTGATTTTATGTAATTTTAAATGGAATCTTTTGTTTTACGAAATAATTTATATTACAAACTGTTTACAAAAATATTTACACTAAATTATTTTATACATTAAAGTAGAAAACCATTTTAATTAGTTTGATGCTTAAAAAATGACAGTTTAAGAGCAGATGGGTGGGAGCCCTTCCAAAAAGGCTATCTGAGCGCTATCTACAATAACTCATCGTAACTTTAACTTGAAACAATTTGATGAAAGTCTTTAGAAAGTCTTACTAGCTGCGCTGATTTTACTTAAATAGCTTAAAAAAAACGGGCCTTTCACTCTGGAAATTTCGAACTAATAAACCTAGATTTGTGTGCATTTGTGTGCAATACTAGAGATCAACCGGAAATTCGGTTTCGGTTCAAAATCAGTTTCGGCGAAAAGATTAAGATAACATAGAAGAAAATATTTTGTGCTATTCAAAATGTTAGTTTATGCACATATTCCAACATTTCTGAAATTAAGAGAGATAAGTCATTAGTACTCTCATCGCATTATGTAAACGAGCTTTTCTATACCTACACATATCAACAGAAATCCAGCTTTAAAATTACTATAAAATCAATCTCATTTTTTTAAAGTTTCTAGCAGATTTTAAGGTAAAAATCACTTTTTTCGAATTTAAATTCTTATAACTCGAGAACCGTTAAAGATATAGGGTTGAAACTTGGAACATATCTTTTTTCAATTGGTTTACTTTAATTTTGATTCAGCATATTTGAAAAAACATTCTTTTAAAAATATGATTTTTATAAAAAGTTGCACCACTTTTTTTTTTAATTTCCGTTAAATTTTTAGTTTTTTTATAAATTATTATTTTTAAAAATGCTAAATCAAAATTAAAACATTTTTGTTTATTTAAACGAAAAAAAATTGAAATTCTACAAATATTTCGAGTTAACGATTTTAAAATGCCCCACTATTTTAATAAATTTACATTTTTTTTTTTTTTTTAATTATGAGAAGTGTTATGTGATTTTGTATACAAATTATATGGTTAACCATCACAAAAAATTCAGAATTTCAATTTAATAAATGAAAATTATTTTAAAATGTGTCCGGGAGGCCCGAATTATCAGAGATTAAGTATATATAAATACTTATATATAAAATATAAAGTAGCTTATTTAAAGATATATATATTTAAAAGACATGTTGAAAACAAAAATGAGTAAAAGAAAATGTATTTACTTTGATTTGAGGACTCAATAGGAAACTTCAAAACAGTCAAATACGGCCTATGAAATATTCGCACAATCAATTTTAACATCAACAATCAATTTTTCAAGTGACTGTCTAGCTCTCAAGGTAAATTCAACATCCAAATTTTCCCTTAATTTTCCGCTGTTCCCTCATGGGTGGGAGTTTTTCCCAATCAAATGTGGATTTCATCCATCGATACATGGAAGCAGCATTTGATTGGGGGAAATTCTACCCATGAGAGAATAGCAGGAAATTTAGGGAAAATTTGCTATCGTATCAAAAGATGCCAGAGAATCTTCCCAGTCTGAAGGATAGTATTAAACATTGCATAAGGCATGTATATAACAAACTTTCTCAAAAAAAAGCTTTAAACTCACGGTTTTATTGCTATTTTAAATGTAATTTACAAATATTGACAAACAGTAAAAAGGCGAATAAGACGCAGAAACAAAATTGGCTACAGACATGTCATTTTTCTTGCATCTAAAATCCGTGCTAAATCAATTGTAACGTTTAAATAAATGAACTTTTTTAAACAAACATTTTTGTCTTGAGGTACGAAAGTATAGAACCGCTTTTATCCGAAACTCTCGGTTAACCGAAATCCATTTTTAAAGCTTTTTTTTTTTTTTTTTTTTTTTTTTTTTTTTTTACTATCACATTCTTTGTGTGAAAATTGCATTTTGAAGGCTTTTTTTTCCTTTTAACTATCACACTCCTTGTGTGCAAGCGGTCGTTTCCGAACTACGAATACATATTAATATTTTCAATCCTCTCTTGGAGTGCCTTTGAATTTAACTTGAGCTCCCGTAACCTGGGGAGTGAAACAAAGAAAACGAACAAATTGGCAATTCTGAAGCTTTTGAATATTTTGCAAAAGATTTGGCATAGCTGGAGCAGCAGAAAGACTGTAATACTAGTGAACTAATAATATTAAAAAATTCCGTGATAGAGCTTCAAAGCAAAGGCAATCGAAACGGCGACAAACAAAACATTTTTTCCAACCCTTGTGATATATAAAAAGTACTTAATTTCAAAATTAAAATTCAGGTAATTTATTCTCGTTTCTGTTTTGCTATTGCTTTATTTTCATTAAATACTTGTTATCATAGTAAATATTGCATATATTTCTCTTTAATCTTAAAATTGAAACATTCTCGATTATCCGAAAATTTCGATTTTCCTAAAGAGGGTCGGGTCCCAATTACTTCGGATAACCGAGGCTCTCCTGTAATTTCAAAGCTGGTTTGTAACATTATAAAAATTATTCCGGTTAAGATAAATTGAGTGTACGTAGGGGAGATTATAATCAGGGGTCATTGGGATTGTGCACTTCAGAGACAATCTGTAACAGATTTAAAAAAAGACCGTGCTCATTATGAAGTACAACTCGTATTCTACGTGTGAAATTTTTTTGGAGTGAAAATGTATGTTCCCGTAGAAGTAATCCCAGAACAAACTGAAAAACATCGTCCAAGTGAGAATATTTCGGTTAAAAAGGTCCTGTGTAAAAAATTGTTGGAATATATTTAAATAGAGCTATGGATTTAAATTTTCGAAAAAGGTCGTTTTTAAGAGGAAGTGGTTGCGTTTTGAACAAACGAAGCATGATGTTAATCGGCATGATTCTAATGACTCCAGAAATAACATTTTCCGGGTCAATAGGATCCTAGAGTTTTTGGGTTAAGGGTCCATTGGGATCGCAAATTTTATTTTCTATTTCAATAAAATTATGCCTTTTTTAAATATTTCGGTTTTCAGATCCTGAAAAATGCCCCTCGTTTGGTTTACATGACTGCACATTTTGTTTTAGCAAAACATTTTATATTTATTCCAAATTTTAGCCTTGACTGTGTTTTAGGCCTCATTAGACCTCAACACTTCAAATGTAAATTAAATTTTCCACCTTCACAACCTATGAGCTTTGACCGATCCCCCCCCCCCTCCTCCTCCACCGTTGCTTATTTTGTTTTTGTTAACTTTAAAAATTATTTCTTCATTAATACAAAAAATCCCTGCCGGCTCGGTCTACAGGCGGAGGTAGATTTCGAAGATAAGTACCCATTTCACCCACAAAAACTAAATTATGATTTGAGATACACAGTTTAACAATTTCATTTGGCGACTTTTGCTGAGTTTTTAATTTCATTTTTCTGCAAGAGTCATCCTGTAAAGGAGGTATTCAAAAAAATATTTTTCCACGCTCAACAATTCGAAATTTTCAGACTCATTTTTAAAAGTAAAAAATGAAACTTGCTGACTCGATTTTTTGAAGAGATTTATAAGCGACTTGTGTTTTTATTTTTCGTTCAATTCATTAATTCTTGATTTGCAAACAATTGTTCTCTTAATACGATCCTTTTTTTCGTTTCCATCGCTTCGGGAAACTCGGTTCAAAATGCACACTCATATTTTCCCCATCCTGTTTTATAGACTTTGCACGAACGCACTTGCAAACGTTGCAGTGTTGCCAAGTTAGAGAATGTTTTTATTGAAAATATCTACCACTCTTTCAGAATACTAGGTTAGTAAACGTGTCACTGTTAATGAGCCCTATGTGAATTTAACTTTACTTTATTTCCCCCACGATTGTACATCATAAACACCCCCTACTAACTCTGCAAAAAAAATTACGTAGAAGAAAGTGACTGGTATTAAAGTTCAATTTTAAATGATGTCTATAAAATTTGCTTAGGAGGCCATCTACCTATTAAACCGAACTACAACTTTTTTTTTTTTTTTTTTTTTTTTTTTTAATAGCAGTACACAATTCTGACACCATAAATGACCTCCCAAGAGCCTGAAAACAAATGTGTATGCAGTTCGCAAGATAATTTTCCGAGAAATTATTTTAAAACGAGCGTATTTTTAGGGGCTGTATCCCAATGGATGTTCGGTACTCTATGGTTGACCGAGAGAGTCCCCATTCTGGATCAAGGCATCTTAAGCGCCATCCCAGCAGTCATTGAAGACAGCTAAGATGACAGGATAGCATAAGAAATTTCAAAATGTCGAGTATTGTGAAAGTATATCAAAGTATTGAGAAGATTTATAATAAGTTTAAGTGAATTTGATATCTCAAAAATGGGTGAGGTTATTAATTTCTCTCTCCCTAAAACTCTTTTTTTTTTGGGCCTCGTGAGCCCATTTTTAATTTTATCAAAAACCTGCAATACATACATTTCTGGCCCTTTTCCTAGAAGTAACAGGCATACAATTTTAATAACCAAGCATTTTATTTTTATTTTTTTGGATATTAAACTCCTATCTTTTCTGAACATTTTGATATAAATGTTTCTTTCAAATTCCCATTAGAACAGAAGTTATGGCTTTTAGAATTGTACCCGTTTCCTAGCTGAAGCGGCGTTTCCGGAAACTTTTGAAGCCATTTTTCTCCAAATGACGTTTTTTGGGCCTAACGCGCACGATATTTCAAAAACTTCTGAATATTTTTTCATGAAATTTTCAAAACATGCTTCAGGTTAGTCTATAAAATGAACCTAAAATTTCGGTTTTTTTTTTGTTCAAAAAATTATTTTTTTTAGGTCATTATAGTGATGAAATTTTCTAAATTTTGCATCAGCTCAATACAACTTTGTATTAAAAATATAAAAATGCTTTCAATACAAATTTATTGAGGTTCAGGTTAATTATTACAGTCTGAAGTATAAGTAGGCATCCAAATTTTCATTCTAGTTGCAAAATTTATTTTTTAATCCTGCATGTAATCTGTTATGCCGATTTTCGGCTCCTCCAATGTCTGACCGTTTGGAGCCCCCTATAAATACTAATTCTTCATCTTGCATTTTTTTAAAAATACATGAAATGAAATAACATACTTATACCTTTCATCCCAATTAAAAATGTGTCTTAATATCGAATACATTATAAGATATTAAATCTTGAATATGATTTTTTATTTTCCATTTCTTCCAAATCTAAGAGTATTTTAACGCATCCGTCCACTCGATTCTGCGAGTAAGGGGAAACGCCAAGAACAGAATCTTGCTTCAAAAGAGCACGGAAAAAAACTTGAGTCGTGCACAAAGGAACCGATAAGACACGTGAATCCTTTAAGGCTGTTCTCAAATCCAAAAGGGCAAATTCCTGACATAAGTTTGAATTTAGTTTTGTTCGAAAATGCATGAAATTAGCAGATGTTGTTCAGAAACTGTCATCGAACTGTTTTTTCCATTTTTTTGCAAACGCAATAGATCTTTCAGAAAATAATGTCAAAGTGGACCTTTTGTACCGTATTTTTGCGCGAAAGTAGAAAAATCACTCAAGAGCGGGCAAAAAACGGGTTTGCCACGTGATCGATATCGCTTATAACTCAATGGGTAATGGATGGATCAAAAAATGGAAAAAACAGTTCCATTCCAAATCGCTTCCATGGCCAGGCTTTCCAATTTTATACCTTTCCGTTAAAAAATGAATTTGTAAATGTGTCAGAACGTTTTGCACTTATTCAGCGAAGCAGTTAAGAACAGCCTTAAGGAATCTCAGTGCTCTTAAAATTGGAAAAAGTGAAAAAAAGAGACCATTTTAAACATTTGATATTTAAAATGTATATAAGTTCAAATTTAGACAAAAAATCAATATTTTATGAACGAAGTGTAAGTCCAAAGCATAAGGAACAGTTTGCAGGCAACTCATTTGCATAAAAGTTTAAGGAATTTTTTTTATCGTTTTATTTAAATAACCATCGATTGAGCGGTCATGCCCAACAGGGTAGGGTCATTGCGCTCAGAGTTTGAATACAACATTTAAGTAAGACAAAACTCACATAGGTAGTTGTGTGTGCTGTTCACACCACTTTACACATATTGTGGGCTACTTTTTTTTTTTTAATTTAGGTTTTTTGATTTTCACCACTTTTTTTAAATCAATTGTAAAATTCTTGTTTAATGACATTAATTAAGGCGAAAACAGGGGAATTTTACCATTTCAAAAAAGTGGTGTTAATAAATTTGAATTTAAAAAAAGTTCCCCACTGGCAACACTTCTTGAATTCCACCGAGTGCCATGACCCGTCATCGCTATGTTGGGATTTAATGCATTGTAATTGGCGTAACAACGCACTACAAAAATAAATAAAAGCATGAAAGTAGAGCTAAATGGTTTGCTAAAATTTTTTTGTAGACATAATGAGTAAATTAATATTTGAAAAGAGCGTACACTTACCTTCATGTTAGATGTTGTAGAATTTTATAATAAAACAACTGCAAAGTAATAACGTGAGGACACAAAAATACTTTCCTTCCGACGGTCACTATCCTTACTGGGAACTTACAATGAAGTTCGCTATGTGCCGGTACCAATCGTACGTTTTCAATTCTATTCTGTTGAGAGATATTGAGTGAGCGGGATTACCCTTCTGAGCGTCAATACCCTACTTTCCCCTACTTCTTAGAAAATGCAGAATTAATATTTATAGGGGGCTTCAAGCTGTCAGACATTTGTAAAGTAAAAGATTGGTACGCTTACGCGGCTTACGTGCACGATTACAAAATAAATTTTGCAACTAGAATGACATTTTTTGTGCCTAATAATAATACTTCAGATTCTAATAATTAACCTGAACCTAAATAAAGTTGTATTGAAAGTATTTTTATAATTTTAATACAAAGTTGTATTTTGCTAATACAAAATTTTCAAAATTTCAGCAGTATAATCACCTAAAAAAATATTTTTTTTTTTAACATTAAAAAGGAGATTTTAGGTTCAGTGTATACAGACTAACATAAAACATCCATTTCGAAAATTTCATGAAAAATATTACTGAGAAGTTTCAGATATCCTGCGCGTTATGCCTAAAAATGTCATTTTCTGTAAAATGACTTTAAAGTTTCGGAAAAGCTGCTTCAGCTATGGAGCGGGTAAAACTCTAAAAGCCATAACGTTATGTTAATGGGAATTTCGAGGAAACAATTACATCAAAATGTTCAGAAAAGATAAGAGTTTAAAATATAAAATAATTAAAATTTCGAAGCTTTAAGAGTCTTGAGGCCCCTTAAAGCAATGAGAAAATTAACTATTATCCAAAAGAACAATAAAAAGGATTAAAAAAGCATAAACGATAAGTTTATTACAAATTTCGGCTGTCAATGAAGAAAGAAAGAAAACTTTTAAATGTCTTTTGCATTCTCACTGAATAAAATGGATCGGTTTTACACCCAAAACTGAATCCTTCCCATCCATCGGATTCATATAGGAAAAACTACACCCATCCATTATCTATAGAACTACTTCCGGAAAATCATGCGTCAAGCATAGATTATGACACTTTCCAGCACTTCCAAAATACTTTAACAAAATAAGATACCCAAGTGAAGCACATAGCACATTTGAAAATCAGATTTCAATAATGACCGTCGGAAAAGTACTTTAAATCTTTTAGTAAAGGATCTATTTAAAAAAAAAAAACCGCATAACAGAGTTAAAAGTTTACCTCAGCCATTTCTACCCATAGATGAAAACATACTTTATTTTAAAATAATGTGAACCACAATCTTACTTAAAAGGCGACTCATGTAATATGAAAAAGAGTTACAAGTTTAAAATACAGTCAAACCTCGTTAACACGAACACGCTTAACGCGAATTACTTTTAGCACGAACTGTTTCCGATTGCCCTGTCGTTGTAGGTAATGTATTTAAGTTCGGATAACACGAACTACTTTTAACACGAACAAAAAATGGTTCCCCTTGAGTGTTCGCGTTAACGAGGTTCGATTGTATACATTTTATTTAAAACTTCTTAGTACTTTCAAGCCTTCCAGGCTCATCATCAGAGAATATCTTAACTAAACGTTGTTCATTTAAAACAAATTCGTCACTTTGTTTTGGAAATGAGAGAGCCAATAATGACTAGAGTTGAAAGTAGCAGTAGCAATTTCTTGGATTGAATTTAATGAGAGGAAATATATATTATTAACTGCAGTTTCATTTATTTTATGACATCACTGTTTCTCATACGTCACTTTCCATGGATAGAAGAAAATTTAACTTGTGTATTTTAAATTTTAATACGTCAGAAAAAAAAGTGATGTCATAAAATAAATGGAACTGCAGTTAATATATATTTCCTCTAATTAAATTCAATCCAAGAAATTGCTACTGCTACTTCTGCTTTCAACTCTCGTCATTATTGGCTCTCTCATTTTCAAAACAAAGTGACGTATTTGTATAAACAAACAGCATTTACTTATTAAGATATTCTCTGATGATGAGCCTGGAAGTACTAAGAAGTTTCAAATAAAATGTATATTTTAAACTTGTAACATCTTTCTCATATTACATGAGTCGCCTTTTAAGTGAGATTGTGGACCTTTTTAATGTTCACATTTTATGTAGAATCAAGGTGAAAAATCGCGTTTCGTCTTAAGATATACTTTATTTTGTACAGCCCTTTAGGTTACCTATAGGTTTGTTTTAGACACGTCACATATGAACCCTTTCGGGTCTGGTGTACTAGTCATACTCCATGTCTTTTCATGGAGTATCATTCTGTCGTAATTTGTTACTATCTACCTAGAGTCATGGTAGTATAGGACTGTCTTTCTTATTATGACTTCATGTATGTTTGGACCTTTAGTAATAACAATAAATAAAAGTTTGCTTCATTCTCTTTGCACTGTTGGCGACTCTATTATTTTATACTCTCTTTAAATTTAAAATAGAGATTACTTTTCTGAACGAAAGTTGTAATATCTGTTAAACCCTGTTGTAATAAGTTATTCTCCAAAAAGTCTTCCTTAACCTAGTATCCTATAAATATTATAATAGTGCACAAAATAAGTACATTCGTTAGATTTCAGACAATGAGGTCCTCTTTAAACTTCAGTCAATCTATTGGGATAGCTACGATTAACATTATTAAAGTAAAAGTAATTTTGTTCTCAAACTTGGAAAAAAATCGGGCCCGAAAGGGTTCAGTCGACATTTAATTCGGACAAAAACAAAACTACTGAAATCCTAATTCCTGAAAGGATCCTCCCTAGCCGGCCCTGTATACAGCTCTTTGCATTGCCCTGTATGTAATTTTATTTATATTTTACAAACCTATTAGAATATTCATGACTGAAAAGCGACTAGCTTTAAAATCTCAAATTAAAAATACCCTTAAACAATTGATGCTCATTCTCAATATTTCTTACGAATTCATGTGTGTGTGTGTGTGTGTGTGTGTGTGTGTGCAATTTATACGCACCGTGTAAACATTGAGTCAAACTTAAGAGGCATACCCTAACTCAGTGGTTCCGAATGGGGAGCGTAAGCCCCACCGGGGGGGGGGGGGCAATTTAACTTTTTAGGTGTGCAATTTCAACTTTTCAACCCACCCATTCACCGTGAGGTTTTTGGAAAAGTAATCTTTTCGACTAAAAATAAGTTATGTATTCAAATTAAAAAAAAACAAAAACAAAATATAGTTTTGTTGAATTTTCAAAAAGTTCCAAATCAAAAGCTTAAAATAAAATAAATACCATAATAATTACATGAAATAACTTCAAAATATTTTAAAACCCTTTTTAATATTTAAAATTTCTTTGGCTAATGATCTAATTTACATTTTCTTTACACTTTGATTATTTATGAAATGAGCTTTGTATATCTATTTGCTCGGCTGTATGCAACATGAATAAACTGTGTGAAACTACTTAAAAGTATACCTAAATTTTACTGTTTTGAACCTAAAAAATATTTGGAATATCTAAACATGGTACTATTAACTTTATAAATCTTAATGTATCTTGTGTATCCTGTTACTGATAGAAAAAAATTGTACGTTCCTTCTTATCCATTTTAATGGTAAATTTGAGTCTCTCCAGCATTTTGTGAAGATAAAATGTGGACCCTATAACACTTGTTTATTTAAATATTTAGGTAAGTCGATAAGGCACAAGAAAACTCTTGCATAAAAGTGAGGATAGATCGCCTTATTTATAGAATTATGTTTAAAAACACATTTATGACAAAAAATTCATTTTATAAGTAAAAAAAAAAAAAAGTGAAATAAATAGTTATTGTTAAGGCTCTGTGCTTCCTCCAGGTTAATAGATTTCATTTTAAAATGATAAGAGATATCTGTTACAGAATTTGTGTGTGGAGAAAAGGAGGGGGGCAATCGCGATTTTACAGATGCTTCGGTGGGACGTGGCCAATAAAAGGTTGGGAACCAAACTGAAAACGCACTTTCAGCTAAATTCTTTAACCCCTTGAGGGGCAAGCAGAAATGACTAAATATTGAATTCTCACCGGAATAATTGAAAATTTTTATTTTTAAATAAGGAAAAGCAATTTAACGATTTTCTTCCAAAGTTAAAAATATAAAATTTAGTAAAAAGTTTCTGGTGTGAATCTTGTTTAAATTAGGTGGGATATATTTTATCCCACCGCCCTTCAAGTGGTTAATAGACAATACTTCGGATACAACGAAATCTTGTGTGTCCATCCCTGTTCCTATTCTACTCCAAGCATCTTTTAGTACACCCTCAGAGATGCTAAATGGACGATATCCATTTCACAGTGCAACATCATTAAATGCGAATAGTTTTGAGTGCACCTCATACCAGGTACAGAATATCTTCACGCTCTAAAGTGCACCCATTTTGAGAAAATTTTAAATGGGACCCATCCTCTTAGAATAATAAAAAATATTCCTGCCGGCTCGGCCTACAGGCGGAGGTAGATTTCGAAGTTAAATACTCGTTTCAACAACAAAATCTAAATCATGAGAGATAAACATATTTTAACCATTTTATCTGGCCACTTTTAACGAGTTTTTAATTTCATTTTTATATAAGAACTGGTTTTATCAGAATCATGTTAAAGCGGTACCCGTCAACTTTTGGGCTCCACTCACATTTCCATTATTAAAAAATATTATATGTGATTTTTCAACGTCAAAATGGAGTTGTAAACAATTAACATGAAGCAATGACGCAAACTGCATGGTTTTAAAGAGGATTTTTTTTTAAACTATTTTTAAAGTTTTTTAGCAAAGTGACCCCTGCTGGGGGCTTCTTGGGTCCATTTACTTAGTTTCATATAAAATGAATACAATTCATATGTAAATGAATACATTTTTATGGAAATCCCCTTGCAATAGCATTTGCTAATAAATTAACACTGCAAACCCGATAAACAAAAAAAAAAATTTTTAACATTTAAGCGCAATAAACAAATTGTTAATATTAAAGAACCGAGAAACAGTTTTCGTCATGTTATCGTCAGAAACTGGAATAAAAACAATGTAACATTTTTCAACATTAACACTTCAAAAAAAAGTTACTTAAACATGTTGTAAGAGATTTGGTTGTTTTAAAGGCATTTCTAAGTAATTGGGGCTATTTTCGGACCAAAACAGGCCAGGCACAAAGTAGCCCCGAAATACTAGTTTTCATGCTAGCTTTATGAAAACGTAAACATTTTCTGCCAAAATAAAAAGTGAAAGGAAAGACTGATCACACATGGGTTACAGGTTACTAAAGGTAATATTTTGACACTTACTTTATGGGTAGCGCTTATCCACATTTTTCACGATAGAAAGTTTGGAGAGTTAAAATCGACACACGAAAACAGTTATTTACAAACACATTCAGTATTGTCACTAAAAAAATTAAATGACCCCCAAACTATTCAAATACCCTATATAGTAGGGTATAAATGATTTTTCAAGGGCAAAAACTCCAAATTATCTTGTATCGTTTGTTCAATACAAAGTAGGGGAGACCGGGGGAATGGCGACACCTTAAGGGAATTTAAATTTTTTCACCTCGAAAAATTTTTTATTTTTTAATAGTAAAAATTCTAAAGCTGAATCATTATCCTTAGTATCTGTATAAATTTAACCGTAACCATAACTGTAAAGTAAGTATACATAAAAAAATATTTTTTAAACCTCTGCACAGTGGCGGGATTACCCAGGACACTGGGGTAATTCCGCCACTGTACCGGGATAATGCCGCCACTCTTTAATGACCTAGTACATGTATCAAATGGATACTAGGAAACACTCAACCTACTGAAAATAGTTAGAAAGCAATGCAATTGAGAAGAATAATGGTTAAGCTTATAATTTACTTCATTATTGCAAAAGTCACTCTGCTGAATCGGCTCCACTACATTAAAATGAGGCCATTTCTCACCCGATTTGCATGGCGGCGGCATTACCCCGAGAGGACAATATGGGGAAATACCCAAGCAAAGCCGAAAGAAGAACCGAACTTGTTCAACACATTGCATCAAAATGTTGGCGAATGCATGTAGATTACGGGTCATATTATCTTAAATACCTAATGTTACAATGAAAGGCGCTTATCTCTACTCATTTGAAGCTCCAAAATAATAAGCAACTAGATGAAAACTACATTTTTCACTAGAACAAACGAACGACGTACAGCAAAGTCACTCTCACTTTAGGCACTGTTTATATTGTTGGCCGCTATAGTGCAGGCACATTCAGCATCTCAAACTGCCCTTAGTTTTTAAACTAGATGGGGTGGCGGCATAACCCGGGTTGGCGGCATTCCCCCGGTCTCCCCTATACAAACTTTTTTTTATGTGATGGACCAAAGTAATCCCGCAAGAACCAAAGTAGCTACCTGTTGACGGTATTCAAAAAATATTTTTCCACGCTCAACAACTCGAAATTTTCAGATTCATTTTTTAAAAGAAAAAAAAACATTAAACTTGCTGACGTGATTTTTTAAGAGATTTATAGGGGGGCCTGTGTTTTTATTTTTCGTTCAATTTATTAGAATTTGATTCATTAAACAATTATTTCCTCAGTAGGACACTATTTTTCGTTTACATCACAATCGCTTCGGGAAATTCGGTTCAAAATGCTCACTTTGACAGCATTTTTTGAAATAGTCTGCGTCTCTATCACAAAATCGATCATTACGGTACATTAAATAGTTTGAGAGAAAAAATGAATTTAAAACTGAGTCCGAAAATAAACGTTTGGATGTGAGTACACCCTTAATACGAAGTGCACTTCGCATCCCGCTAACCCAAGGATTCGCTATGCGAATAACAATCCAGGGAAAATACAGATTTTATTGAATTTCTAAAAAAGTGCCGTAGCCATTTGGATGAAATTTAAAAAGGGGACCCATTTCCTTTCAATTAAAAAAAAAAAATCTCAGGAATCGGTCGCGGTCATTTGTGAACCTCCATAAGGGACTATGCATATATATCGTTATCATTTTAGGGGGCAGGGGGGGTCTGGTATATGATATCATAAGATATCTCTTGGGAGAGGGGGGTGGGTTGTCTTGATATCGATATCATTTTTGATCCAACCAAAATTTTCACTTTTTATCTGTAATATGATCTTTACATCAAAATAGTATGTAATCTTTTTTGAGTCTATCATCTAATTTTATGAAAATACTAAGTTATTAAAATCACTAAATTTTTATAAAATTATTTAATTCCAAAATACACGTTTGACATTCCTATTCTTCTTCATATGTGTATGCATATATAATTTTCTGTTCACGAAACCATAAGTATGTTTGAAACGATACTTGTATTTACTAGTAAATAAAAAAGAAAGAATGTTGTCCACCTGTTTTGTTGATAAGAAGTTCTGTCTGCCCCACCCCCTTTCCTCCGTGCGGGGTAAGTGCAAGAAGACATTACTACTGTCTAATGCATTATGTAACAAATAACTATTATAAAATACTTCTAAATAGAAAGTATTTCTTTTAAGTGTTATTTTATATAAAGTTATTTCATATATAAAGTGATATTTTATTGACTTCTCTTCATGTGTAGTCATTTTTGTATATTATTTTCCAAACAAAAGAAATTACAAAAACCAAAAAAAAAAAAAAATCAGATTGATAACAATATCATTGCGGGGGGGGGGGGGGGGGGGGGTCGAGGAATGATAACGTATGATATCGGAAGGGGGTCCAAAATTTCCACAAAGTTGATAACGTTATATATGCACAGCCCCTAAGGGACATTTTTTTTCTTTTTCTTTTAAAGACTTAAAGTAAGATTTAATTGGAAAATAAAAATAAAGATACGAAAAAAAAAAAAGGTAACAATATTAGAAAACGTTGATTACTTTTAGATTATAAGGAAGTATTGAAAGATTATTTCAAACAGTAAATCACGGTTAACTGATAAGGTCGAACCCATTTTTTAATTAGTTTTTATTCGGAAGCTCGTGAAATGGGTCGATATTCTTATTCAGAAACTAGGATCGAAAGACGTTTTCCGTTTTTGGGTCAAGATCTTTTTTTTCTGTTATGGGGAAAATGGCAACAAAAAGTATAATTACTATTTTTCAACTATTTTTACTTTACCTTCTACAGAAATGGAGTACTTGAGTTGCCAACATTAAAGAGATGGCGCTAAAAACTACAAAAAAAATATCTTGGGTCAAGGAAGATCTTTCAGAAAATACTGTCAAAGTTGGAGTTTGAACCCAATTTCCTGACTAGACACAGAAACGAGAAACATAACCCAAATCGAATCATGAAGGAACTCATTTATTTTTAAAAAATTGAAAACTTATTTCCATCCCAAATCTCTTTCATTGTCAGCCCCGCTCATTATAAGCCTTTAAAGCGGAGTTAGAAAATATGTCAAAAGAGAGAACCGCCTTAGTAGATCTATCAGGGACCTGCACTGTTCATACAAAAACTATGCTTTAACCCCTTATCTACTGACAGTACTATGAGTACCATTCAAATAACTTGTTATAAAATTCATTTAATACATCGATTCTTTGTAATACAGTTTAGAATGAATTATAGATGCATTACTTTATCTTGTTCCAAAAGCATGATGGGCGACACAAAACAATATTTTTAAAAGGTTGATTTTGCCTTTGCATCTTTTCAGCTTTCTTGGCGTTGGGAGGGTGGGGGAGATTTTTCAATTCGGAAATATTTCTATATTTCCATTGTAAGATCATTCTATGGGTACGTTTCCCAATTCTACAAAATAGTAAGAAAAATATTTAAAATAAAAGATTTGAGTGGGGGTTATCAATGCTGCACAAAATCCCTATCCATTCAAATTGAATGAATCTTAAAATGTATTAAATGACTGTAAATTTTCTAATGTACTTTAAACAATTCACGAAAAATGCTTTAGAAGATAAAATATTCATAATTCAGTACATAAAGGGTTCAGAACTTAAATGAAACCGGACAGATTTTTTCCAAGTACAGTAGAACTTCGATTATCCGAAGTAATTGGGACCGACCCTTTTTCGGAAAATCGAAATTTTCGGATAATCAAGAATGCTTCAATTTTAAGATTAAGGATAATTAAATGCAATATTTCTTATTATGGTAACACGTGCTTAATAAAAATAAAGCAATAGCAAAATAGAAACAAGAATAAATTACCTGAATTTTAATTTTTAAATTAAGTACCTTTTACATTTATCACAAGGGTTTGAAAACAATGTTTTGTTTGTCGCAGTTCCGATTGCCTTTGCTTTGAAGCTCTATTAAGGAGTTTTTAATATGATTAGTTCACCAGTATCAGTCTTTCTGCTGCTCCAGTCATGCCAAACCTTTTGCTAATTTATTCGTTTTCTTCGTTCCACTCCGCAGCTTACAGGATCTCAACTTTAATTCAAAGGGGATTGAAAATAGGTACTCGTAGTTCCGAAAGGATCGCTTGCAAACAGTAATATGATAGTTTAAAAAAAAGCTTTCAAAATGGATTTTATACACAAGGAATATGATAGTAAAATCTTTCAAAATGGATTTCGGTTAACCGACAGTTTCGGATAAAAGAGGTTCTACTGTATTGTGTTACATGTTATTAATGACATAACAGAAACACTTTCTCAGTTTAATAATACTCGATGCGAAATTTCTTCTACTGTGTAGAATTTCAAT
Organism: Maratus speciosus; assembly: GCA_963932465.1. NCBI lineage: Eukaryota > Metazoa > Arthropoda > Arachnida > Araneae > Salticidae > Maratus > Maratus speciosus. The sequence continues at coordinate 2,924,552 of OZ010789.1, forward strand.
GAACCTTAATCGTCGTAAAGTATTTTTGGTGGGGGGAGGTATTTAACCGAAATATATTCAACAATACATAATGCTGGTAAAATGCCACATTAAATGCCATCCTCCCGAATTTTTTTTTATATTTATTATTATTATTAAATGGATGACTCGCTTACCTCCTTCCCCCAACTCTATTCTTCGAGTGGCTTCCCTCTTTCTTTAACTTCACGTTTAAATCTCTTAAGATTTCTTTGTTAGTTGGATTCCGCGATAAACTTCAGAGTGTTAGATCACAAATTCTCAAAACAAAATGCTTTTCAAATACCCTGAAGTGCGACAACTGCCTGGGATGGATCCGAAAAAAGGGATTTAAAAACTATTTGTCTGTAACATAGCATGGATAAACAATCCACGAAATTAAATGACGCACTAAAGCAGACGTGCACTTTTAGCCACTCATTTTACTATAAGTAGGGGACTCTGCCCCCACGAGCTATACTCGCCAACAACCGCTCAGACCACTACCCCCTACATACTACATGCCTCTCGCATTTGACTCAAAAATGGAAGTCAGCAAGGTTGATAGATGGCGCTACTGTTTGGGGTATGTTATTGCTGTATTTACATGGATCGCCTCATAGACCTGCCTTTGAAAGCTATTATTTTTTTATTTTTTGCAGTAATTTGTGATTTTTTTAAACAGAATGTTTACTTTTAATGAAGTTAATATATTCTCTATAAATTGCCATATTGCTGTGTGCCTTACTGCTGTTCATCCAGCAAAATAAAGGAAAATATTTCTTTTTACCATTCCTGTAGAAGACAGTCAACGAGTCTTTTTAACTTTTTTCATTGTATTTTTAAAAGTACAAATAGATATTTTTACTACTATTATTTGCATGTTTCTAATAACATTCCGTTGAATAATAATAAATTAAATTAATGTACAGTTGCTATGAATAAGATGTATTTTTATTAATTTACAATGTCTTAAAAGGAAAAGAGTACCTTAATCTGAAAGAATCTGAAATAATATTGTTATTATTAATAATAAAAATGATAGATCAAAGTATTTCTTTTTATCAAATAATTATGCTAAGCCTTTTCTGTATGAAAATAAAAATGCAATAACATTCAAAATTATTTAAATTTCTTCCAGCAAAATTATAACGATAGTAATAATAAATGATACACGATGAAATCGAATATGAATTAGTAATGTGATCAAAATAAATATGTATTCATAGCATTGTGTTTTGAAGCAATATAAATATTATATAATTGAAATATATCAATAATTTCATTCCTGAAATGTACTTGATTATTACTTGTAATAATTAATAATACAAATATAAAAGAAATAAAACTAAATTAAATGTTTAAAAAAAAAAAAAAAAATCTGCAGAATTGGCGTTTTGAGGCCTTGACCGGAAGTCTTGCTAGTTTCATTATCATAATAAATGTAATTAATATGTATAGTATTATTATCACAATATCAATAAATTAATTATTTTATATAGAAAATATAAAATAGGGAATTAAAAAAATACTATTATCAATTTTTTGAGGCAACGTGCGTGTGTATCGAGGGAGGGGGGGGGGGGGATAGTAAAAAAGATGAAAAAAGTGTCTTGGAACATCAGTGCACAGAATCGTATTTCCAACTTATTAAATTTCTTGAAAGTACTTGATCTATTTATTACTCGTAATAATTAATAATGCAAATATGAAAGAAATGAAACTGAGTTGACTGTTTTAAACACTGCAAGAAGAAAAAAAAAATAAAAAAGAGAGAGAGAGTTCCAATTTATTAAATTTCCTGAAAGTATTTGATATATTACTCGTAATAATTAATAATGCAAATATGAAAGAGATGAAACTGTGAGTTGACTGTTTTAAACGCTGCAAAAAAGAGAGAGAGAGAGCAGAATTGATGTTTGAGGTCCTGACCCGAAAAAAAGATGTGTAGTAAAAAAGATGAAAAAAGTGTCTTGGAACATCAGTGCATAGAATCGTATTTCCAATTTATTAAATTTCCTGAAAGTACTTCATATATTACTCGTAATAATTAATAATGCAAATAAAAATGAAACTGTGAGCTGAATGTTTAAACACTGCGAAAAAAAAAAAAAAAAAAAAAAAAGAGAGAGAGAGAGAGAGAGAGAGACAAAGAGAAAGAAAAAAAAGCTGCAGACTTGACGTTTGAGGTCCTGACCCGAAGACTTGCTAATTTCATTATTACAATAAATGTCACTAATATTTTTAATATTATTATCACAATATCAATAATTTAATTATTTTAGATAGAAAATATTAAATAGGGAATTTCAGAAAAACATTGTAATCAATTTATTCAGGCAACATGCGTGTGTATGTGTGTGTGTGGCAGGGCCGAAACTAAGGGGGGGGGGGGCAGAGGGGGCATGTGCCCCGGGCGTCAGAATGAAGGGGCGCCAAACGAAGGATTTTACCTTTAGAATGGATCATTTTATTCTGACGAACTGGTGGCTTTCATTATTATGGAACAGCGATTATAAATGAAGTGTTAGGTGAAGATGAAAGAGCAGTCGTAAAAAGTTAGAACTCTGATTTTCTGGTTAGAGTGGGGAAAAAATGGAAAAAAAAATATGCCCATATTTTTCCCATTCTGACCAGAAAATCAGAGTTCTAACTTTTTACGACTGCTCTTTCATCTTCACCTAACACTTAATTTATAATGGCTGTTTTATAATAATGGAAGCCATCAGTCCATCAGAATAAAGTAACTCGGTGAAAGCGGAAACTCGGTTAGGCAGGACTCGGATAATCGGGACTCTACTGTATATTTCATTTTTAAAATGATCTTTTGAATATTTTTGCTGGTGTTCAGAGGGACCTCCCCCTTGGATCCGCCACTGTAGATTACCTAGTTCAGTATTACATATTTTATGATTACATATTTTAAATTTTGAAATAAGTCGTCTATTATAAAATTAGTAAAATTCTCTTTGTAAATATACTTTGTGGAAGAGGGAGGGGGGGGGGATGGGTGCGCCAAAATCCACGTTTGCCCCGGGTGCAAAAAAGGCTAGTTTTGGCCCTGGTGTGTGTGTGTGGGGGGGGGGGGGAGTAGTCAAACAGATGAAAAAAAAGTGTCTTGGAGCATCATTGAACAGAATCATATTTCCAACTATTTAAATTTCCTGAAAGTACTTGATGATTACTTATAATAATTAATAATTCAAATATAAAAGAAATGAAACTGTGAGTTAAATGTTTTTTAAACACTTAAAAAAAAGACTTGCTAGTTTCATTATTATGATAAAGGTAATTAATATTTATAGTATTATTATCACAATATCAATGATTTAATTATTTTAGATAGAAAATATTAAATAGGGAAGTTCAGAAAAATATTGCAATCTATTTATTGAGGCAACTGTATGGTACTAGTACTGGAGTGTCAAGTAATTATGTTATTAGAATTAAATTTTAATTCACAATGGGAAGTACAACTATGAAGTTAGTTAAATATTGTTGATAGATTAATATAATGTCAAAAAAACAGGAATATAATAATTATAATTATTAATAAAAAATTATTTTTAAAGCAATTCCTTAAGATTGTCCTTCACTGATACATTCACCCCACATTAACTTTGTTTATTATTAATATTTTGCCTGAAAGAAATACATGTCTTACTATTTAGTAAAATTTAATTTAATCAAATACTTTTATGTTTTGCAATAACCTTTTTAAACTTGCTCATAGTTTTTGATCCATCGATTAAAATTCATGTACCATTTTATAGTGTTAATAAATATTTTCACTTCATAAACCTTGTTTATTTTATTTTTGATGGAAATCTATTTACAAGTAAATGTAAGTGCTATTAATTTATATATTATAATTAATTTTAAAAAAGAACATATAATTTAAAATTCATATAATAAAATAAATTATGTGCGTTATTTTATCATTCATCATTTGAAATTGAAGAGAAAATATGAAATAATTTCTCTTTTCAAATTTTATAGAAAAAATATCATTTAATACAACAATTAAAATAAATACGAAAAGAGAGAAAAAAAAAAGTGAAATTCTGGGAATAAATAACAAAAATTTACGTTATTTATCTACAGGTTTTTAAAAATCATGTCAATTGTCACCGATAGATGGCAGAGCATTTTGGGGCTAAACTGACTTCCAGTTCTTATATGGGGAAAACAGTGAATGCGAGAGGCATTTAGTATGTAGGGGGTAGTGCTCAGACACCACAAACTCTAAAAGCACGCTCATTGGATCGGCTTTAAAAATTTCGGAAGAATGAATTATAATTAAAATAACAGTGGCGATCTCCCTGCTAACGGATTGTTTTTGGTCTTTTATTAAATCAAATCAGTGAAACATGTGAAAATAAGCTAATAACTATGAAAGGTTAATACCTTTCATAGTAAACAGTCTTTGTCTCTCGGTAGTTTTTTTAAATACATTTTAAAGGTATCGCTTTAAATCCGACGTAATTTTCACCAAAGTTTTCTTTCTTGTTTTAATAATCACGTGAAAATACTTTTGTTGTTAGAAAAGAAATATTAGCGCTATCTTAGAATTCTCAACAATAGTTTAAAAAGATTATCTCAAAATATCAAATAAAGGTCTCGCGCAAATATGTTTTTAAATTTAAACTGTTTGGCAATATTATGAATTGGCAATTTTAAATAGGACGTCATTTCCTCCATATACATTTTTAACGCATATTAATAGATTTATTTTACAATTTTCTTTCTCTTAAAATTCACGTGTAAATATAGTTTTTAGGACGTAATTATCAATATCCTCCTGTTTTTAATACATAATCATTTAATTCTCATTTGAAAGGTTTATTCTGTTTATAATAGTCACATGTAAACAATTTTTAATTTGAAGGAAATATTCATTGCGCTGTTTTAAAATTTGGCAGCAATTTAAAATCGAGTCATCCTTATGCCTCTGAAAATAACGAAAAAATGAATTTAAAATAGAAATAAAACTTCAAAAAATGAGTCAAATTAAAAAAGTGAATGCAGTCTGCACACCGGGAAATTCTAATGCATAAAATGATCCAAAAATGATTCAATTCCTATGTATAGTTTTTGCTCCTATAAAACTTTTTGAATGGAACGATTTTGATCAATTTTGACATTAAATATATCTTAAAATAATTGTTCGATTTGAAAACTGTCTGCAGCAGCGTGTTTATCAAACATTTCTCTATCATACCACCGCTTTTCATATTTTTGTATGCAATATTTTTCTTAATATTAATGAAGAAAGACCTCCGGTCACAAAAAATTCAAAACCGGTGGCGGCGACAGCGTTAGTTACTTTTTTTTTTTTTTAGAATAGAGAAACCAATATCTCAAGTAATAAAGTTTTCTATTAAAAACAAGTCATTTCACGAGATGGTACTTCTTCCTGCATTGCTTTTAAAATTTCAAATCAAATACCAAAAGTTTGAATATCCATTAGGGGAACCCGGAGAGCGTTGACTACGTTTTGAGAAAAACCTTTAGAAATTTTATTAAAACATAGTAGATATTGAAGGAAATTTTATTGTAATGTAAATAATGTGTTTCTTTTCTAAAATTATTTTTTTAGACTTAGATTATTGGGGGTCAAGCCTCCTTTTATAAGGGAGGCTTGAGCCCGGCAATAATGTATAATTTTAAAATGAGAAATAGTAAATATTTTTATTAATTATGTAAACATGTAACGAAATTTTAGTATGAAATTTAGTATGTATACTGTTTTTCAATGAAAATTTAAAAATTCATAAAAAACAAAACTAAATTACAAAAAAGCTTATGTTCCTTTTTTTTTTTTAGTAGTTCGTAGTAAAAATTAGTGACAGTGCATTTAAAGAAATCCCTGTGTTAGACTATGTCAAAATATATAGGGTTACCTTAGATATACCTTTGAAAATTTCAGCTGTTTCCTTGGAACACTTCCTGAGCTAAATTGAATATTGACAAGATACAAGTGTCTGATACCCCTTAAAATAAACCAGCCGCAATCCATGACACTTTCGTCAAAGCTTAAAAGCTATACTTAAATATATAAGAAATCGAACATCCAGCTTCCCTATACATCATTAATTGCTAAAAGATGTAACACTAAAGATAAAACACTAAAAAGTTATACGAACTGTCTACATGTTTTGGCTTCCCCCAGAAGCCGACCCATTAGATTAGTCTACACAGATGCAATGATTTAAAACGCTACGCTTTTCACATTCTCATGTTATTTGATTTTAATTTTCCTTTGGTGTTTATTTCCTTAGTCCTAGGCATGAATTCACTCAAGTCATCCTGTTGGTCCGCTAAAGGGTGTTTTAGCGTTACATGATGCATTAACAGGCGCTTATCGACACCTGTTTTCGGCGAAATAAAAAAGAGTTTTCAGTACCTATCAAAAATAATTTAGATAACTTAAGAAAGTGGAAGGTGCAGCAAACTGATAAATTAATTGTGCATGTTGTCAATAAGTCTGAACACAAATTTAATTCACTTTATACACTTCAAAGCTTTTTTAAAGAAAACTAGCGGTTGCTCTATGCAACTTTACCCAAACACCACCTAATACTTTTTAAAATGTCCAAAACTTAAACGTACTTCCTGGAGTTCGTTCGGATACTTTACAAATCATGTTTCAAGTGAGAGTTGTACGGTTTAAAATACGGTATCGATCCTTTAAAGAATTTAACAAATGGAAGTTGGAACTGGAATCTAAATTGTAATTTGAAAACTGACTACAATTTATTAAACTGACTACAGTATTTACAATAATTTTGAAAAAAAAAAAAAAAAGAAATTTGCTTACCTATATATTGGATATGAAAAGGCTAAGTATAATAATTTCCCAATCTGAAAAATCGAAACTGCAATACAATATGAGCACGTATCAAGAAATTCGCAATCCAATGTCAATAAGACTTCCCAAGAAGAGCGTGATGGTTTGAATGTTTGAAATAACGCTCGCTAGGTGGCACTTCCCTAAAGTGTTCCGTTATTGGTGCAATTTCTCAATCCACGTTTAATCCCATCTATCGGAAAGATCTCATTATTGTACAATCTTAATTTTAAAATTCGGCACTTTTATTAAACTGAATTAGACAAAAAAAAAGTCACTGAATAGCTTTTTTTTTTTTTTTTTTTTTTTTTTAAATGGTTATACTAAAAAATATCGAACGAGTGCTCAATGTCAAAATATACACTTTTATAACACATTTGAGGAAAATAAAATTAAACTTAATTTTAAAACTAAAAGAAACAAGTGCGTTTATTTAAATATTATTTTCAGTGTAATAAAAACATTGGATAGATTCAGCTCCTGATGTAAAAGGGTTATAGCATAGAGTTTTTTTTTTTTTTTTTTCAGCAGCACCCAGTTTTATTTTTCTCATACTTTGTATGTGGAAACAATTTAGAAAAGAAATAAAAATCTATTTGTAAAAAAATTTCTATCAAAAATATTTTTAATTTGAGAGGGTCGAATACTGTGATTTCGAGGTTTTAACAAAGTTCAAAAGTTTATAAAACCATAAGTCATTTCTGTTCTCTCCCTTTTTCTCATAGCGTACAACAAGGAATGGGGTATCACTGGGAAGGATATTTTGTTCCTATCGGGCATCGCTTATTGAATTTAACTAATATGGACCCTAGAAAGGTGAATGAGGTATCATCGAATAAGATGTTTTAGCAACCTCTGACGTCGTGTACTGAATTTTCGTTATACTTTTAGATTAAGTATCGGACATTATTTCGGATCTCAACATCCTTTCTTCTAAGCACATACAACACACACAACGATGGATAGGGTATCACTATAAGAAAAGTTTTTGAACAGGCTTTTGACATAATATATTTCTATTTCGTTAAAAAAAAGTTCTGGATTGAAAAAAAGTACTGTTCATTATAAATGAATGAAAAATGTAAATTCAAAGATAGTTGTGCAAAAGCCTCGCATGGTTCAACTGGTGTTGAGTATATTTTTAAAACCAATATTGAATATTTTGCAAAAAGAAAATCTTAAAACAAAAAAATTCGAATAAATTTTCCAAGTTTAGTTAAAGAAATTTTCCTGGTTTTCGCGTACCTTTGTTATAATTAAAGCTTCAAGAGTCTTGCAAATAGTATGATTTCTCATTTAGAATAATGCCTATGAAATCCTTCCCGGCACCTTTTTTTTATTACATTTTCTTGACGGGAATACCCGATGTGGTATTGAGGAATGAGGTATCACTGGGAAGGATTTCTTGTTCCCATCGGACATCGCATAGTGAATTTAACTAATATGGACCCCAGAACGATGAATGAGGTATCACCGAATAGGATTATGTTATCGAATAGGCTCTTATGTTATGAACATAACGATAGAATCAATGGCGGATTCAAGGGGTGGGTCAACCCCCCCCCCCCCCCCCGCACCTTTTCCTCTCTGAACGGAAGAAAATTTCTAAACATCTACATTTCTTTCATTCTAAAAATGAAGTATATATTAAATTCTTTCAAATTTCCTCCTTGTTCAACAATGAGCCTCTTTCTGACTTTAAAGCGCCACTCCAATCCAAAGTGGATCCTTTCTGATACATCCATGAAGTACATTTCCAATCTCATTTGCAAGTGCTAGAAACTATACGATTGAATGGCGTTATCCATTTTTCAATAAAGGCAAAGAATCTTTCGGGCAAAATCCATAAAATGTGGGATTTTAAACTGAGTTTCAAAACACGACAGTCAAAGGCATTCTGTAACGGCCAAGTCCTAAAAATGGGCTTAAAGGGGTCCGGGACACAAAAATCTTAAAAATTTTCTTAAAATTTTTTATCACATTAAAAATTTCTCTGTTTTTTTTCTGCTTAAAGTTTAAATCATGTTTATATCTTTATTGGAACAGGAAATATTCATTTTTAAGTTCCGGTTTGTTTTCAAAATCTAGCTTTCAAGCAATGGTTGTCATGAAGACTTTTTGCGAAAATACGTTTTTCTTCATGATGAGTTTTTTTCCCCCCTTTCTCGTATGTAAATTGTTAAAAGTCCAGAACAGTTAAAGATAAATGATTCAAATTTGAAACATGTACTTTTCAATTATTTTACTTTAATTTTGATTCAGCAAATTTGAAAGAAAAAAATACTTTTGATATGATTTTTTTTAAATAAATTTTTTCTTCAAATTTTTACTTTAAATTTTTATTTAAATTAATATTTTTTCAAATTTTTACTTTAAATTTTTACTTAAATTAATATTTTTTCAAATGCTGAATTTAAATTAAAACACATTTCTTTTTATTTAAATGCAAAAAAATTGAAATTCTACAAATAATATTTCGAGTTATTTAACATTTTTTTAAAAAAATTTGAGAAGTTTTATCGTGTGATTTTATATACAAAATGATATGGGTAACCATCACAGAAAATTTCTAAATTTTAACTCTATAAATAAAAAATATTTGAAAATGTGTCCCGGACCCCCTTAAAGGGTTTCTTTGAATGATTCTATGAAATTTTTTTTTTCTGAATGATTCTTTGTTTTTATAAGGAAATGGGAAATTCAATTTCTTAGCACCTCAATAAAATGAATCAATTTTATATTTTTACGAATATTAAAGCAATTTTTTTTCCACGAACGAAAATGACTTTGCAAAAGTGTCAGAAAAGTAGGCATTTTGGATATAGAAACAGTCTTCCATGTAAAAGTTGTTTATTAAGAAATGGGACGGACCCATTCCCATCCACCCCAAAAAACACAACCCTTGCTTCTCAATGGAGGTCGGGATCCATCCTTGAACAGAACTTAACTCCATTTTACTCACCCTCTTTAACTCCATTTTATTCGAGTTTATATTTTTAAATGAAAAAAATATTCAATTGAAAGTATAGGCTATTGGGTATTTTATTGACTGCGCCATTTGATTTTTGAACTTGGGTTTTGAAATACAGGCCCAAAGTACCAAGAGGTTTAAAATAAAATATATATTTTCAACTTGTAACATCTTATTTTAGTCGCCTTTTACGCTCCTATTGTATATTTTATGTTTGAATCAAGGTGAAGTAGTGCGTTTCGTCTTGTGATTTTATTTCACTTTATGCAGTTTTAGTCTCATTAGAAAATGACACTATGAACGAGTACAAACAAGAACATGAAATTAGAAATTTATCCAGTCTATATGGAGTTCTGCACCCGAAAATTCTGTTTGAATTCAAAACACAACTTGACCCAAACACGACAAAAATATTCAATCGAACCGACCTATCTCGACTCAAACCCGAAATACTTCCATTCTAATACTCCATTAAAGGAAAATAATTCATGTTTTAATGCCATTATGAAAAGAAGTCTACAATTATATATTAAGGGAGACCGGGGGAATGCCGCCAACCCGGGTTATGCCGCCACCCCACCTAGTTTAAAAACTAAGGGCAGTTTGAGATAGTGAATGTGCCTGCACTATAGCGGCCAACAATATAAACAGTGCCTAAAGTGAGAGTGACTTTGCTGTACGTCGTTCGTTTGTTCTAGTGAAAAATGTAGTTTTCATCTAATTGCTTATTATTCTGGAGCTTCAAATGAGTAGAGATAAGCACTTTTTATTGTAATATTAGGTATTTAAGATAATATGACCCGTAATCTACATGCATTCGCCGACATTTTGATGCAATGTGTTGAACAAGTTCGGTTCTTCTTTCGGCTTTGCTTGGGTATTTTCCCCATATTGCCCTCTCGGGGTAATGCCGCCGCCATGCAAATCGGGTGAGAAATGGCCTCATTTTAATGTAGTGGAGCCGGTTCAGCAGAGTGACTTTTGCAATATGAAGTAAATTAAAAGCTTAACCATTATTCTGCTCAATTACATTGCTTTCTAACTTTTTTCAGTAGGTTGTGTGTTTCTAGTATCCATTTGATGCATGTACTAGGTCATTAAAGAGTAGCGGCATTATCACGGTACAGTGGCGGAATTACCCCAGTGTCCTGGGTAATCCCGCCACTGTGCAGAGGTTTAAAAAATATTTTTTTATGTATGCTTACTTTACAGTTATGATTACGGTTAAATTTATACAGATACTAAAGATAATGATTCAGCTTTAGAATTTTTACTATTAAAAAATAAAAATTTTTTCGAGGTGAAAAAATTTAAATTCCCTTAAGGTGTCGCCATTCCCCCGGTCTCCCCTAATGCACATTTTTTAATATAAAAAATAGACATTTATAGTCTTAATATTAAACTATAGTAAAAACTCTGAATAACGGACACCCCGGGATCCATTTCAATGTTTACACCGTCGAATCGAATCGAAAATAGGTTTCAATACAGTTTGTTTGAAAACTTTCTCAGTTTACCGATTTTGTATGTTTTTGGAAAGAATTTTCAAGCATTATGTATATTTTTTAAGTCTGCGTACAACTTAATGGTGAAATATTAACTAAAACAATGGTAATTCAGCATTTAATTTCTCTTCCTGTAATATTCCATCAATAAATTTGTAAACTAAATTTAAACTTTATCATTAGAATCGAACGACACTCTTAAGCACGGAAATAATCCGAATCCAAATTGGGTATAAGATCGTAAAATGTTTCACGATGGACGAGTTAGCCTAAGGCTCATACGAAAGTAATAAAAAGGCCTTTTGGTGCCGTTCTTGGGTTATCCAAGAATCTACTAAACCTAAAATATCTATTGGAGTTTTAAATTAAAAACTATTTTAAGCTACGTTCCGCACACTAGGAAGTATATCGACATTCACTTAAAGGGTCTCGGGACTCTTAAAATTGGGAAAAAAAAGAACATTTATGACATTTAATATCTTAAAATGTATATGATTTTAAAACTTTTTTTTTTTGGTGGGGGGGGGGGGGGGGTGAAAGATAAGTACTTTCTTTAATTTCATGTATTTAAAAATTGCAAAATGCAGAATTAGCATTTATAGGATGGGTTCAATCTGACAGACATTTGATGTGCAGAAAGTGGGTATGACAGCTTATGCGCAGGATTACAAAATAAATTTTGTAACAAAATAAATTTAAACAAAAGCATTTTTATCATTTTAATACAAAGTTGTATTTAGATAATGCAAAATTTTGAAAATTTTAACAGTATAATTGCCTAAAAAAAAAATATATATTTTTTTTTAAATAAAGGAAATTTTTGGTTCCGTTTATATAGACTAACATGAAACATGTGTTTCATAAATTTCATGAAAAAATATTCAAAAGTTTGAGATATCGTGCGCGTTATGCCCAAAAAAATGACTTCAAAGTTTTGGAAACACCGCTTCAGCTAGGGAGCGAGTATCATTCAAAAGGCATAACTTCTGTTCTAATGGGAATTTCAAGGAAACGTTTATATCAAAATTTTCAGAAAATATAGCCGTTTAACATCTAAAAAAAGTAAAATTCCGAAGCTTCAAGAGTCTTGAGACTCCTTAACTTATTTTCCTGGAACACCTCTCATGAAAGTTTTTTCGCGACACAAAAAAAGGGGGGGGGGGGTTGTTCACCTAACACGACCAGTAGACTTTAAAATAAAGAAAATAGTGTCTCCAATCCTAAGTGCTTGTTATGACCCGTCATAGAGAGTTATTTTAAGTATGGAGGTGAGGTGAGGAAACGACCGTCAGTCTGTAAGGAATTAAAGTATAAATGTCTGTGTACACAAGAAGTCCCTAGTTTATGCAAGTGATAAGTTGTTCTTCTCCATATTGCATCCAATCATCTGTTTTTATAAATTTGAAATATAAAATTCAATAAGGATTGTTCCCGAACCATGTTCTCATATACCCATGAATGGGAACTCCGTTAGATTTCACTATGTAAAAAAAAAGTTTAGTTAGAGATGCCATAGCCGACTACTCTCAGAATTCTGACTGGTTTTGCATTAGTTTATAATGAAAAGCTCGCAACCCAAGTACACCAAGTCCATTTTAGAAAAAAAAGCCCATTGAAAAAGTGCATACAATCTGTTTTATTCACTCCCACGGTGATCCAAGTCTGCAAACGGATTCAATAGATGTGAAAACAAATTTGGTAACATTTCAGAAACTCATAACCAGAGGCGTCGCGATGAGGTTTATGCCCCCCCCCCCCCCCAATATATGTGAACTTGGGAAATTTGAGCTTAGAGTTGGGAAATTGTAGATTTTTTGAAAGCCTTTCTTTGAAAGCCTTTCTTTTTTTCTTTTTTTAAACAACAACAAAAAAAAAATTGTTTTGCTGACTGCCTTTCTGAGTTCTGTAACAGTAAACTAGTTAAATTTTCAAAAGAAATACAAAAAGCAACACTATTTGAGATTGAGTTTTTTTGTGCTACGAAAATATCGCACATCTACCAGACCTAATTTCCCTACTTTTGTACATCAACGGTGTCTCTAATCTATTTCCTCCAAAAATTTGTTCCTTTCTTAAAAATCTCAAAATATCACGAGGCTATTTTCATATGAAGTTTGATTATGACTCCTACACAATAGAAGACAAACTTTCATTAGAAGAATCCATAATTATAATTTTTATGTTTTTAGTTCCAGTACTTTTCTTTGGAAAGAATTTTTTTTGCATATAAGTATCATTATCATTAAACACACATTGCGCATATAATTTTAGTTGGAAAATAGAGAAATTTGTTTCAAGTAGGGAAATTTTTTAATTATAAAAGGTGGGAAAATTTTGAATTCTCCACCCCGAAAAAATATTTGTAGCCACGCCTCTGCTCATAACACATGTGAAACCCAGATTTCAATCATAATCGCCCATAAGGTACTCCAGTTGTTTTGTGCAGCTTTGTATATGGTATTTTGATTTGTTCTATATAGTATGCTAAAATTGAGTAAGAAAACGTGAAAATGACCTTCAGGCATTTCTACCCATAGACGGAAACGTACTTGAATATTTTTTGTACAGCCCTGTATATTACCTACAGAGTTTTATACACCCCATGTATTAGCTGAAATTTAATTAAAACATGCATAAAACTAACTGAAATCACATATGCAGGAGTTACTATTCATAGGCGCCCTATAGGCTACAAACATCTTAGTAATACTAAATGTAGCTAAGCTTGAAAATGTAATACTTTTAAACAAGTCACGCTCGTTCTCAGATTAAAGAACTCCTATGGAGTCCCGTATACCTATAGAATGTATGCATTCCATGTAGCATGCAAAAATTGAGTTAAACGCATACCGTAACTGAAAACGCCTTTTCAGACAACACTTCGGATACAGTCACGCGAAATCTTTTGTGTCCCTGTCAATGAACTATACAAGTAAACTTCATCCTTAAATGAAATAATACTCCGCGAATAGTTTTTGACCATTATAAAACTTAACTCCTTTGTGTGACACTGTAAATGATTTAGAAATCTTTTTTACTCCACATTCTATAGAAATCATGCAATAGAATTCCATATGAATTTCATTCTGTTTGTAGCAGGGTAACATTAAAATACGCCGCTTTCTTCATAGATCATAATAAAACTAAATACTTTTGGTGGCCCCTGTACGCGTTCTGCAAATGCTACACATAACATTCTATTGTACAAAACCATCTTCTGTTGGACTTCAATAATGTCTAGAAATTTCTTTATGTTTAAAATAGTCAGATACACCGCAAATGATATTTTCCCAAAGACTACAATGTAACGGAAAACTTTCGAGTGCCCCTGAAAATGGTACACACTATTCATTTTCAATACCGAACATGTCATGGTGAACCTCAATAACACATGTCAATCACATGGCAATTCGAATATACTCGTAGTTACGCGAGTTAGAGACAAACTCAATTCATAAAGACTTTTCGACTAACAAGGGCACCACCAAACATGATGCGCACATATTTTGATTATTTCAAAGTATGTTCTAAGGGTCATACCACTAATTATTCTGATGAAAGGATTTCTTCAAATGGGCTTTAGTTTTTGAAAAATTGGAGGTTAAAGTTCAGCGCATATTTCAAATACCCATTAGTATGACTTTTTGTTCGTGAATTCGTGGCTCAGCGGTAGCGCGCGAGCTTACGGAGCTGGACTTTGCGGGTTCGATTCCACCCTGGGGCCCTTTTTTTCAATTTTATTATTTACTTTTATTTACTTTTTTACTTATTTATTACAGGCTTTAGCTAATGCAACAGCATTCTTTTTGTACCACAATGGAATATAATCGCGTAGTTCAGGTGCAAATTATTCAGGTACAAAATTCTCACGATCTTCATGAAATCCCGGATACTATAAGAAAATATTTAAAATTCAATTGTTTGATTTCGATTTTTTTTAACAATGAAATATAACGATTTTTTTTTTTTTTTTTTTTTTTTTGGCTAAAGTAAAAAATCATACCTTTGTAAATTCGTTAAATTCACTTTCTCAATTCCTCGGCCTCAATAATTTGTCGATCTTCTAATATTTCTAAAATTGCACCATGAAATTCTCCAGGCATACAATAGAAGCACAGGATATTTCATCCGGTGGAGAACTTTTAAACAGATCATCATTTTGTAACAACGTCTCGCAATATTTTAATGCATTTGTAATTCGGCCTTTTTGTTTCTCTTCCAAACGAGAATTTTCCGCATCAGCGCTGGTTCCTTCCATAACACAATCTTTAGCATTCAATCTGTCACAATCTGTAGTCTTCTTTTAATTTTCATACCGAAATTTTTCCTATATATAACAATATTTCAAATATTCTAATTGTCTGCAAAAGAAAATAAACGAGATCAATAAAAGAAATTTTTATTTATTCCAATATTACCGAGAAAAGGAAAGCAGACGATTAAAAAATATATAAATATATTTATATGTATCGTAAATTTTATCTCATTAACAGACGATTTTTGCAATCCAGTTGAATTATTATGAATCACGTAGAGAGTGTTTTTATTTGTTATAATAAAAAAAAAATATTTTTAAATGTAATTTTTTATTTGTGCAAACGAAAAATGATGTTGAGGTTGAACTTTAAACATAAATGTATTTTACAGAGTATAAAAAATTTGTACAACTGGTAAAAAACGTGTATTTAAGCATTACTGCTTTAATATTTTATTACTCTTTCGGAGATATGCATTATTTGAATTATCTAATCCGAAATACGTTTGAGAAATTGCACCTGAAAATTATTTTGTATAATTTATACAAGAAAAGGATAAATTTTCCTTTTAAATTACATAAAGTTAAAAAAAAAAAAAAAAAAAAAAAAAAAAAAATAGAAAAAAGAAAAATCATTTTATCAGAATTGTGCTTAAATTAAAAAATGTAAATAGTAATTAATTTGAAAAAAGTTTTAGGCATAAATTAGTTTTGGAGTTTTGTAAGAAATTTTTGTGGAAAAATATTAGTAGAGATTTGTAGAAATATTAGTTTAAAAATTGAAGAGAAAAATAAATTGCCACGAAAAATTCGAAAATGTAAATGTAATTTATTAAGAAAATATCAAAGTTCAAAGCTGTAGAATGCCCAATTCTGCTTAAAATTTTTAACGTATAAAAAATATAAAAATAAGTAAAAAAGAAAAAAAATGCCTCGAAGTGGAATCGAACCCGCAGTGTCTTGATCCGTAAGCTCGCACGCTACCACTGCACCACAAATTCACGCTCAAATCGTCACACTAATAGGTATTTGAAATATACGCTGAACTTTAACCCCCAATTTTTCAAAAATTAAGGCCCATTTGAAGAAACCCTTTCATCAGAATAATTAGTGGTACGACCCCTACAACATACTTTGAAATCATCAAAATCTGTGCGCATCATGTTTGGTGGTGCCCTTGTAAGTTGGAAAGTGTTAAAAACTATATAAGTACAGTGAAACCTCCCTGTGCGACCCTTTTTTCATGAAACTAAATTTATTTCCATAGGCTCAATACTCGTTTTACCTCCATTCAGAGACCCTCCCAGTTGAACTCCCTCCAGGAGCGACCCATTTCTTTCAAGAAAATGAAACAAATTCCGTTTTTGCCGGGTCGCTTGAAGAATGTTTTATTAGAAAAATAATTCATAATATATTTGATAATTATTTGAATATATTTGGTTAAATAATTAATTTGATTATTCATCAAACTTCTAAACTAAGTTTAGAATTTTCTTTTATTCCGTTAACTTTTAAGCGTTTAAATCTCTTTGTACCTTTTAGGCAATGAATTGAACTCTGATGACACATTAAGAATGGCGGTCCATAAACTCCATTGCCCTATTCTGTCAGGAATCTCTCAAAGAAATTGATAAATGAATGAAATCGTCATTATTGTTTAAGTCCAAAAAAAAAAAAAATTTCATTTATTGACTGAACTTCGAAAGGACTTGGAAATAAAAGTTATAAATGATAAAACCGTAAAATCAAAGTAAACGTCAATGTATTCATTTTTTAAACTCTGCAGTCATTAACCTATGTAATTAAAATATGTAATTAACCTAAGTTTTGATACTTAAATTTTCATATTTTTTCCCAATGTGAAAAATAAATTTCAGTAACATTGTTACCTTTTTTCAACAATTAAAATCTAGATTTAAATATGAGCCCCATTAAAAGACCCCCCTCTCAGAGTGACCCATTTTATTGGAACGGAACGTGGTCGCTTTAGGGAGGTTTTACTGTATATACAGTTGTTACAAATATATCTCTGCAAAGACCCGTCAAAATTGAAAATATCTTTTCGCATCAGATAACTTTAAGCATCTATTTTCACAATTCTCCAAATAGAAAAAAATATTTGTAGTCGAATTCCTTTATTTTTAAAGTCCACTGACTCCTTAAGACTTGTTATTGTAGAAAACACCCTAAATGAAAATACCAGTCAATGTCAAATGTAACACTGAATGTGTTATGTCTTCGCTAAAAAGGATCTTCTCGCTGTAATTTTTTTTTTTTTTTATGTTTTCTTTGAGTTATGAAATTCAAAATTTTATACGGTCTTATGAGTTGCAACTAGTAAAAGTCACTGTAAACAGTCTGTTCTTGTATCACCAAAATGTGTCAACTTATCTTTTGAATTATAAATAGAATGTTTAGAATTATGTTCAGTATCCTTAACGGCAAACCTTACCTTAGAACAACAAACGGGAAGTGATTGACTCAAATAGGTCAGGATTTATGAAGATTGCAAGTCGAATTGCTATTTTTTTGTTTCAAAACGTGTAGCCATGTCGTTAGTTTTTAAAAGCATAACTCAAAATCTATTGAACTAAATTGCTCTGTCATTTCAGATTGGTATATTTTATCTTAATGCTTTTGCAAATCGATTTCTGTTAAAAATATTGTAAAAGTTAATTTATACATTGTTTTCGAAAATCAATTGAATAAAAATGTATATTTTCGAAATTAAATTTATAAAACAATAAAAAAATGATTTATTATCCTCTTCCCCAGAACAGCGAACGTCTGAGAATGCCATCTGTAAAATGTATAGAGCTTGTGCAGACAGTTCATTTCACTGCAGGATCCATTAACAAGAAAATATTTTTACGCGATAAATAGTGTTACTATACATGCAATTCCTCACCCTTTAACCGCTTGAGGGGCGGTAGGATATATTATATCCCACCTTAGATTAATATATTGTTGTTAATGTTGTAAAATGTTAATTAAGTTTTATTTTTATAACTTTAGCTCAAAAATTGCTTTTCCTTATTTTGAAATAAAAATTTTCTAATTTTCCGGTGGGAATACAAACGCAATTGCTCGCCCTTCAAAGGGTTAAAAGCATTATCATGCCTCTTTGAAATCACCTAATATCTCAAGACATTGTTGCTACTGACTAAGGAAAAAAAATAAGTGGGGGAGGGAGGAATGTAACGTCTCCTTTTATTGTATTTTACGAAATTCGAGTCTGTTCTTAACGCAAAGGCTAATTTAGAGCACTTTTATCTGCCTTAACGCTAGTCCCTGTTTAGACGAGTAAGCGAAACTACTAGTTTAAAAATGTTTAACCGTTTATCTACTGACGGTACTTATAAGTACCATTAAAATAACAACTTGTTATAAAATTCATTTAATACATAGATTCGTTGTCATACAGTTTAGAATGAGTTATAGATGCATTCCAAAAGCATGATGGGTTGCACAAAGCAAAAATATTTTTAAAAAGGATGATTTCTTTTGCCTTTGCCTCTTTTCAATTCGGAAATATTTCTATTGCAAGAAAATTCTATTGGTACATTTCCCAACTCTGCAAAATACTAAGAAAAATATTTAAAATAGAAGATTTGAGTGGGGTTATCAATATTGCACAAAATCCCTATAAATTCAAATTTAATGAATCCTTCATCCCTTCTAAAATTTATTAAATGATTACGTAAATCTTCTAATGTAGTTTCAAAAATTCACGAAAAATGCTTTAGAAAAAAAAAAAAAAAAATCATGAATTCATAATTCAGTACATAAAGGGTTAATTTGACATCTTGCGTAAATAGAGTAGATATTGACGATGAACAAACTAAAATTACTATCAACTTTATCTTCTTGAAAATGAATCATCACGTACTTTTTTTTATTGAAATTTATTTTCTTCGAAATAGGGATGCATCGCATTTCCATGAAACTTTAAGAAAAACTGATTTAAAATTTACTTTTAATTGGATGTTATTTCATTAAAAATGTGTATTTAAAATATGGCTGCCTATTTAAGTTTCTTTTGGATTAAAATGACATTTTTTTTGTCTCCAAGTTTTAGGGGTCAAACTTTTACCGTGACACTTTTTTCGCAGTGCTTCCTCTCGCCAACCACCCTTTTATTCTTTTTCTTTTCTTTCCTTTCTTTTGAGTACAAGAACAAAATAGTTGGATGTGCCAATCCCAAAACTTCCTTCTATCTCATATTTTAAAATTTCAAAATGTTGTTACAAGTGTCAACAATTAAACTACGAAAAATCAAGAAAAAAAAAATTACAAAAATCCTTAGTGCCTCTTTCGACGAAATATAGGTGAATTCAGGGAGGACTTTCTTGGGATGTCCAGAAACAATCACAAAAAGTTGGGTTCAATTCTGTGCATAACTTCATACACTTTTCGATTGTACAATATTCGAAATGGCACAAAAATCGCTCTAACAGAGTTCCCTTCCGGTGGATTTTTTTTTACAAATTGAGGGAGGACCTGCTTGCCATAGCCAAAAAACTTGAAAAAAAAGTGTGGTTCAATTCTACGTATACCTAAATACACTTTTTGATGGCACAATGGCGACGGACACACGGACAGACATTTTCTATAAACATGTTTTTGGGGGCCTCTGACCCCAAAAACGTGTAAATCCATAAGTCGAAAAAAAATTTGATTACAATACTTTCTTCTATTGAAAATAGAAGAAAGTAAAACTCAGTTTTCTAACATGTGAAATAGATTTTTGTAAAAACTCTTTCTCTAAGAAGTAACGACGCCCTAAAATTGGAGAGTTTCTCTTTCAGAAATGCAACGTGCCAATAAATATATATACATATACATAGTATACATATATACAGACGGGAAAACGCAATAAAAGATTGTTTTTAATTGATATAATTAAGCAAAAAAGGTTTGGAAGAGCCCTTTGAAGAAAGAGACACCCTAACTCATTGTACACTTAAACTCTAACAAACATTACTTCGTCGAAAAGCTAGTGAAATAAGTCGCAGCTTTAAGAAATATATAGTTTTAATAAAACGGTGTGAATTCAAAATAAAGTCAAAAACATTTCTGTAAGTTGCTCGAAAGCAAGACATTTTGAAATATCCTATCATGTACTTTATTGAAATAGATTAACGCATCATGACCCAACCAGTATCCTCCGATTTTGACAAAGTTTTAAAAAAACGTCATTTTCGTTATTTTTGTGACTCTCTCCACTTCTATAGCTCCGAATTGACTCTTTCGATATAGATTTATATCCATCAAAATATACTATGTCGTATGTATAAAGAGTATTTCAAGATATTAACCCTTTGTGACTCCGATACACAAAATGTGAATGCATCAAGCCTGTGAAAAATAAAATTTGGAACGTAAAAATAAAAAATAAAAGTTTTTAATATCTCCAGTAAACAGAAAGTGACATACTTCTCATAAATATTGACAGTTTTCTAGTACAAAATTGTGACGAACTAACCTTTGTAAAAAATCTATTTCTGGATGCCTCCAACTATTTAAATGTGACAAGATTTATAAAGTTCATTTCAGCAATAACAGTGCAAAACTGCTCAAACGATCCGTAAAACTTTGTTATGAAAAATGAACTCAGTATCACCGTCTGTTAAGAACTCTACACTCTCAGAAAAGTTCTTGGATTCACGATTTTCCTGGCAGCAGTGCTACCAGGATTTTCCCGTTCATGGACGAATATCTGTTCCTTTTTTCTCCGTTACAAGACATAAAATATACGTCAATTGAAGAAAATGAAAAAAAAAAAGTTGCTGACCTGGAATCAGTCTTAGTGTTACAAGCCGAGTACCACTGGGCTACAGTTCTACGGTCAAGTACAGTAGAACCTCTTTTATCCAAAACTCTTAACCGAAATACATTTTGAAAGCCTTTTTTTTTTTTTTTTTTACTATCTTATTCCTTGTGTGCAAACGGTCCTTTCTGAACTACAAGTACATATAAATATTTTCGATTCCCTTTCTTAGAGTTCCTTTGAATTTAACTTGTGCTCCCGTAAGCAAAGTGGAACGAAGAAAACGAACAAAAATAGCCTTTCTGAAACTTTCAAATGTTTTGCAAAAGGTTTGGCATGGCTGGAGCAGCTGAAACACTGTGACACTGGTGAACTAATTATATTGAAAAACTCCGTGATAGAGCTTCAAAGCAAAGGCAATCGAAACGGCGACAAACAAAACATTTTTTCAAACCCTTGTGATATACGCAAAAGGTACTCAATATCGAAATTAAAATTCAGGTAATTTATTCTTGTTTCTATTTTGCTATTGCTTTATATTTATGAAGCACTTGTCACCATAATAAGAAATATTGCATCTATTTCTCCTTAATCTTAAAATGGAAGCTTTCTCGATGATCCGAAAATTTCGATTTTCCGAAAGAGGGTCGGTCCTAATTACTTCGGATAAGCGAGGTTCTACTGTAAACATGCTTGCTTTGACTCATTTCTTTAAAAAACTTTTAACTTTCAAGTTAATTGAGATTGTGGCCAGGATTTTTAACTTAGTATAGGATAAAAATATGAATTAAATATTTTTAAGTAGATGGTGAATATTATATTTTTATTCGATAATTTTTTTCTTTTGAGTAAAATCGATTTTTGTTCATTTAATACTTAAATTATATCTTTTTAATGGGTTCATTTAAAATATCTTTTAAATGCGAATATTTTTGTAACAACTTTATAAATTCAACTTTATCTTTATTCAACTTTAAAACAATAAATTGTGAGTACTTTTGAAATTAGAAAACTTCTCTTTAATTAAATCAGAAATCTTAATTTATAGAATTTGGTTTTTTATTTTTTAAATAAATTCGGAATTTGGTATTAAGAGAGGGCATGCATGCTGGGAATGAACGGAAATAGACATATAAATTGTATTTTTGAATTGCAATGCATTTTATAAATAGTTTACACACGTTTTATTTTCATATTTTATACTATGCATTTCCATGATGGGTCAGTATTACGGTGGCCCCCAACGACTCGTTTACAATTGGCAACGATTTAAAATAACCTTTTCTAGCACATGAAAAAAAACTCTTGAAATGGTGAAAATTTAATAAAAAATTAAAAATCCTCAAAAAGAATCAAATTAAAAAAATAAATGCAGTCTGCAAAGCATGAGTTAGTAATGTATATCTTCAGAAAAAAGGATTCAATTTTTATGTATAGTTTTTGCTGCGATAAAACTTAAAAAAACGATTTTGACATTCAATCTCTTAAAATAATTCTTCGATTTAAAAACTGCGCTTCAGCGTGTTTTTCAAACATTTCTCTATACTATCCATTTTCATTTCTTTGCATGCAATAGTCTTTTTTTATTACCGAAGAAAAACCTCGGATCACAAACAAATTCATTTACGGCAGCGGTGACAGCGTTAGTTACTTTTTTAGAAGAATGAAGAGATACCTTTTGGAACATAAATTAAAATGCAAATATATAAGAAGTGAATTATCACTTCTTAAAGTCAATAATTTCAATGTTGAAAAGTAGTCGAAAAATTAATTAAAATGCATACTTTATTAAGCTGCTTTTAATGTGCAGTCGGTGCATTCATTCGAAATAGTTTTTCTGAAACTTAACTTCAATGGTGTTACATGAAACTTTTGGGTGACTCTTCTTAAATTTCATTTTACGAACATCTCTCAATTCTTGAAATTAAAAGCAACCGTCAATCCTATGTTTAAAAAAAAAATAAATATTCGTTTTTTTTTTCCTTTGGAACTCGCATGTACAGTTTTTTTTTTTTTGGGGGGGGGGAGGGGGGAGTAAGCACCCCCTACTAACTCCTCAACAAAGTATCGTAGAAGAAAGTGACTGGTACCAAACGATTGGAAATAAAGTCTACTTTTAAAAGATGTCTATAAAATTTGCTTAGGAGGCCATCTACCTATTAAAACGGACCCAAACTTCATTTTTTTTTCAATAGCAATACCCAATTTCAACAAGATATTTCAAATCTTCGGCTCAAACTAGGCCTAGACAGCTAATTTCAAGTCATTTGAATGATAAACATTCAAAATCTAGTTCTAATGTTAAATTACATTTTCATATTTTTATTAATATCTCCTGAAATTATACTTCTAATGTGCTCATTTTTTTGTGTAGCAATAATACTAAAATACGCAAACATAAGTACGTTGAATTTGCAGTTTTTATAATTTTATGATATGAATTATGAAATTAATATTCGAAAAAATTATGAATGGCAACCTACCATTTTTTGGATGGATGTAGATTTATTAAGTCCTGCTTTATGGAGTCCAAAATTTCGCATTTTTCTTCAGAGTAGTTTTCAAATGATGCTTAAAAAATTGCAAAATGATGGTTTAAGGGGCCGTCTAGGATAGAAGTGACTAGATATTTGAAATTTCTAATGCTATCCAATAATCTAGCAGTCTTCAATGATTGCTTAAGTGGCGCTTAACATGCCTTGATCTCTCGGTCAACAATCGAGTACCGAACTTCAAGTTGAATACAGCCCCTAAAATACGCTCGTTTTAAAATAATTTCTCGGAAACTTATCGTACGAATTGCATAAAAATTTGCTTTTAGGCTAATGGAAGGGTGTAAAGTTCATTTATGCTGTCAGAATTGTGTACTTCTATTGAAAAAAAAAAAAAAAGTTATGGTTCGTTTTAATAGGTAGATAAATAACAGATGACCCTAAGCAAATTTTATATACATGATTTAAAAGCATGAAAAAAAGACTGACCAGTCGTATGGTACCAGTCACTTTCTTCTACGATAATTTTTGCAGAGTTAGTAAGGAGTATTTACTTTTTTCCCCACGACTGTACTTTACAATTTGCAGGAACTTAAATCTGATAAGGTTAGTACTGGGTAACTGGACCCACGAGGTAACTGGGCCATAGGCTATTTTATAAAATACTGTTGATGTTTAAGTTTTAGCTTTTGTGACGAATGTTCCTTAATCTCTACTTCCTAAAACAACGTGTATCAAATCAATCCTAACTCTCGCTTTGCTGTGATAGGATGTCAAAAATTTACGTTTCTTTTTTTAAAAACAACGTCAATATGGTTGAACTTCCTCGGTTTTTTATAAAATACTGCAAGTACTTTTATTAAACAATCTTTTTTTTTTTTAAAGATTAGACATATAACTGCATTAATATTATTAGGTATCTATACATATTTACTTCATGTTTCAAATGTAAGCCCGGTGTCCCAGTTACCCCATACATTTTTCAAGAATGGGGTAATTGGGACATATATCCGGGGTAACTGGACTATGCTGGATCCAGTTACCCCAATAGTTATAAATAATTATTTGAGTTTCTCTTACTACGGGAAGTAAATTTCTCCATTGTTTTTTACTCACAATAAAGAAAATGATAGAATACCTTATTAAAATTACGTAATGAAATCTAAAAAAAAGCATATTGAGTGGTATCAAACCAAATTTCTTGACCCCTTGTGAGGCGGTGATGCCGTTAAGGCATCACTTAATTTTAATTCCTAATTGCCACATTGGCACCTGAATTTTATAATAAAAATTTCACCTATATTAAGTACGCGAAAATATACTTTTGCTTGTTTTCAGATACCGGGTGTCCCAAAAAGGACTGACTGATTTTAAAATTCAATAACTTCCAAACGGTGACAGATATTAAAAAAATTCTTGCAGGAGGGTTATGCATAAAGTCAAAAGTTTTTTTACAGTGATTTTCGATTTTAGTTCGAATTACAAACAATAGATGGCGCTGCGATCAATAGAGGCTAAATTCAGGCTCGATTTTTGGTGCTTCGTGGCCCGGATAATACATTTCCATCTCCTTTTTCTGCATGGAACAACAGAAAGGACCAAAAATCGAGCCTGTATTTATCGACTATTGCTTACAGCGCCATCTATTGTTTGTAATTCGAACTAAAATCGAAAATCACTGTAATAAAACTTTTGACTTTATGCATAACCCTCCTGCAAGAATTTTTTTAATATGTGTCACCGTTTGGAAGTTATTGAATTTTAAAATCAGTCAGTCCTTTTTGGGACACCCGGTAGATTCTCTTGTGTTGGTGTCATTAAATTATTTCAACATTTTACGAATGCAAGTACCTTGCCCCAGAAAGCGAGATAGTCAGACCTTGAAATTGTACTATACACAAAGGTCGCATTCTATAGGGAAACTTATCGTTCCTACCACTATTTTGAAAATAATATCTTCATCGCACCTTTCTTTAGAATATGTTAAATAAAATTATCATGAGGGTAACTCATTAAGGGCTCTGGTAGGAACAATAAAATTTTCCATAAATAATGCGACCCCTGGATACAGTACTTAAGTACTTACTATAGTACTTAAGTACTATAAAGTACTTACTATAGTACTTAAGTACTATAAAGTACTTACGTACAGTGCTGAGTTTGGGTGGGAACGCATGGAAACGCCGTTCCCAGAAACATTTGGATTGAACTTGGTTTGAAGTCTAAAAAAATATCGCGCACGAGCACAAACGTTTCTTTTTTTTTTCCATGCGAAACAATAATTATTTATTATAGCGATAATTATAAAGTTTATTTATACTGGAGATGAGCCTAGAGAGCTAAATTCCCTTCTCCAGACAGTGAAAACTATACCCATTTAAACCGTCTGACAGCGAAAGACTATTCAGCTGTATAAATAAACTCACTGCTTATTGAAAAAGCCAGTTCTCGTATATTCATAATCCGTGTAGGACTTCCCTTAAAAGAATTTTGTCCTGAACCCTATGTGAAATCTTGGTTGCGATCTTGAAGAGGATTAGCAGACGAGACAGCTTGTCGTAAATCAAAGGGCGCAGAAAACACCTCCCATTAACATTCTTTATGGAAACTTCTAGGTTAGATGTGCCAGTAAGTAATATATGGATTTATTTATGTTATTTCAATTTAAACCTTGATTCATGAGGGAAAATGTTACTATGAGATTGATTAAATATTGCTTTTAGATGAATGCTATACAAATACTATACTATAAAAACTACAATATAATAATTATAACTGTTAAATTAAAAAAAAAAAAAAAAAAATCCCTGCCGGCTCGGGCCTACAGGCGGAGGTAGATTTCGAAGTTAAGTACTAAATACACCAACAAAATTTAAATCAAAATTAGCGATAAACCCAGTTCCTTCACTAAGAATGAGCTCTAGGGAACTAAATATTTTGTGAAAATTCTAATATATACGAATACACACACGCATGTATATGGAATAGGTTTAAAAATGGCTAAAACAAATTCAGAGAACCTCAAAGTGTTAAAATATGTAAATATTTCCATAGTCGGGTTTTTATCATGTTTTAGTACGTTTCTTCAAACTCACTTGACGTTACATATGCACCTGCTGAGGTCCATTATATTTCTAATATGACGCAATATATATATATATATTTTAATTCCTCAAACTGTTTATTTCATTTTGAGTTTTCATCCTGAAATCTTGCTCTAGAAAACTTATGACGTAATATTCAATTTGGTTTCAATTCTTCAAACTATTTATTTAATTTATTTTTTCACGTGAAAACTTGCAATAGAAAAGCAATTGTGGTGAGAATTTTATTGTTTTTTTTTTTTAATTGTTGGCAACTGCTATAACGAAAAATATTTATTTTTTCCTGCCATTGTTGTGTAAGAGCTTTTTATCAGAATCTTGTTAAGACGGTATTCAAAATTTTGAACCCTCCCCATTTCCATTCCCTTGGGCCGATTTTGCCCATTTTCAATCCCCGCCGAGATATTAGCCATCTGAAAGTTGTTGGCGAGTTTGAAGACGATCCGTGCATCATTGCGACTTTTATCGTGCGGACTAAATTACACGTGTGTGTTTATTGTGTGTGTGTGTGTGTGTGTGTGTGTACACACACACACAAACTTTTTAGGTGGGGGTGGTTTTGAGTTCCTGGGGTCCTATAATGAAAAGTTATGAAGGAATTTTTCAAAAGTCGCACCATGGTAACGACTGCAATAGGTAGTATTTCTTACGAAATCTACCTAAAAAAGATTTGTCTATATGTTGGGTAAAGCGGCTCTTTGCATAGCGAAAATTCGGTAGCACAAACATCCGATCTATGAAAAGGTGAGTTCCCACAAATATTTTTTCCGAACTACAGCACCGCTTACGTAGCCGTTTGTTCATAGATTTACTTTGCTATTTTCTTCCTTAAAATACCCATGTGACTTTTATACTTATTATCTATACTAAAGTACATAAGTACTTAAGTTTTACGTTTTTGGTATAAATAAATCTAATAGTTTCACTTTTAATGCTTTTTTTAGACACATTGTCAGCAAAGGTTTCCCTTACAACGCTGTTTATTCACATATAATTTACAAGATCTGCCTGGTTTAAATATTTTTAAGTTGTTTACACTTTTTCAAACAGGACCTGATATCCGATATGAAAAAAAAAAAAAAAAAACGCGTGTAGAACATAGACCCCCCTGATCCAGTTACCCGATTTTTGGGGGCAATTGGACCCATGAGGAAAGAATGATGAAATATGCATATTTTTATATTTTTAAATATTAAAATGTAATTTTGAGCATTTCTGTCTGAAAGAGGGAACCTAACTGAACACATTTACAGAAGTTCAGACTTTAATTCAAATGAATATTAGCTTTTTGAAGCTGAATTGTCAGAAGCTCAAGAGTCACATTGTAAAATCATGGCCCAGTTGCCCCAACTAACCTTATACTTATTTTGCAATGGATAATAACTGTATTTTTGCCAGTTTCTCTGCATCCATCCCCAAAGCCCAAGCCAGAGACTGGAAAACAGACTAAAAAGTGCACAACGATGGATTGGGTGGTTGAAAAAGAACTCTATGGAACTGAGCGTTTTAAACGAAATTTGAGAGTTCAAAGCTTTAAAGTTAACCTTTATGAACGAACTGCATAATTATTGTTCCTTTATTCAAATTCGATACTCCAAAAGATCTCGAAGGAACATTTCACCTGTATGAACATGGGTCCATGTATCCAACAGAGTCTTAACTTGTTATAAAAGAAGGAAAAATCACGCGTCCACCCTAGACAATGAAACATTTTCCAACACATTTAGAATACCTCACAGTTTAATAAGGTGAAGGATGTTTCAATCAATTTGGAAAACGAATAACGCATTTTGAAAACCCAATTTCTACTATTAATGTCAAGAGTCGGAAAAAGTCCGAATTTTTATAAGGACCTATAGATTTGTATGCTAATATTGAGTTCAGTTAAGGGTGTATTCCAATCCAAACTTCTTATTTTCACACTCATTTTTAAATTCATTTTTGCTCTCAAACACATCAAACTGGCAAATTCTCTTATTTAGAAACCTAGATTATTTAGATTATTTTAATATGCTGTGCTTCTCGATTTTTCGATAAATGCAGAAAATATTGTCAAAATGGGCGTTTTGAACAGAATTTCCCGAAGCGGGAGATCTGGGAATGAAAAAAAGGGTCCTACTGAGAAAATAATTGTTTGAAAATGAAATTTTAATGAATGGAGCGAAAAATGAAATGACACGACCTCTTATGCATGTCTTCGAAAATCACCTCAGCCAGTTCCAGGTCTTTATTTTTAAAAATGAGTGAAAATGTCTCAGAAAATTTCGAGCTGTTGAGAGCGGAAAAATATTTTTTCGAATACACCCTTAAGGACAAAGCACAGTTGAAAACTCCCATTCAGCCATTTTCGTCAATCGTTTGAAATCGTGACATCTTTTTGTCACGAAGTAATATTAAATAGTTCAGCTTAAAGACAAAGACCACAACTGGAGAAACAATGTTGGAAATTATTGTTCTGAGGTTTCATTTTCTTGTGTGTGTGTGTGTGTGTGTGTGTGTGTGTGTGTGTGTAAATGGTGGCCGATACATACCTCATTCTTCAGGAAGCTTATTTTAGTACAATTAAATGATCTATACAAGTGTTTAAAAGTGTCCAATCATTTTCCCCAATAGAAATAAATCTTTTCAGTATGTCTGTAGACGAACTTCATTTTCAATAACATCCATTTCATAGCCATCTGAGTGACGCGAATGAGAGAACGGACCGAATTCTGAAGTATTCAAAAGAAAATGGACACTATTGTAAAATATATAAATCAACACAATCATTTGTGTTTTTTTATTAATTATTATCTTTAGTGGGAAAATATGGATCGGCGAATGAAACGGAACACCAAAAACAAAGATTTTGAAGAAGTTAAGAAGTTTAAAACTGAATTTTCACAGAGGGTTTCATGAGATAACGGATGGGAACATGGAATCACTCGCAATACAATTCCATTACATTATCATCTGTTTGGGGGGAAAAAAAGACACTTCAAACATAATTAGAAACAATCAACGAGGTGCATGACACCATGTGTTTCGGTTACAGTAATGACTGATAGTGGCTGTAAGCGAGTTTTCCGCTGTGGTTGTGGTGAGTGTTAGAGTTTTCATGATCCCTATATTCTTCTAAATTCGTTTAATACTCACTCTAATCGTGAGTCAATATCGAGTGCAACTGAATACAGTAAAACCTGCTTTTACTTCCGACGAAAGGAACAGCATACACATCTACCTGCTAAAACTGAATGTTTTTCCGGTTCCAAGCTATTTTGTTTTTATACGTGTAAAAGTTCGTATTTTGATTAACAAAACTTGTAAAATTGTATCTGTGTATGACGGAATCTTACCTGAAAGTAAAAATTTCACAGTGCCTACCTAATCAATACCAAACCTGCTCAATCCAAAACCTCCAAGACAATTTTTTTCGGTCCCCAGTGATTTCGTTTTTACTTCAGAAGCTTCCGTTTTTCTGTTTTGGTATGGCGTTGAACTATTTTTTAGCATTCTACTGGGTGTGTAGATCACAATGCTACAAATCAGATACAGAGTTACATAAAAGTTCTCAGGAACATTCCGAATGCGGTCAATCGTTCCGAGACGGAATTTCAAGTGAGTAGAGTAATCAGTTTTAGAAAGGTTTTCGTCTTAGCAAGTGTATTTGTATAATATTTCTTCCTTAAGGAAGATGCCTATTTTCCGTTACAGACAGGTACAGTTTTCATAGGATTGATTATTTTTATGTCCCTATTTGGAAGCCGCTTTTATTCTTAATTCTCTTATTGTCTCCCTATTTTTGTGACAGTGGCACCCTATAGCCGTGATGTACATTTTGTAACTTGTATTACGTACGTGTATCCAATAGATCCTGAAATAATTCATTCATATTATCAATTACACGCATTTACCAATATAGAGATATTCATTGCCGAAAAGCCAATTTTTTACTGAGCTCTATGTTTTTGAGACTGTCCAACTCAGTTGAGACAAATTTTGAATTCGGTTTGTTCATCGGACCGTTCTCGAACTCGATTATGCATAGTTTTATTGCCAGGACATATGTTGTTGGACTTTACTAGGGTATGTTCGGTATGGAGAACTGATTGAGTATTATTGACGGTTCCTTTACAGGGAGACAAAAGATTTTCATGACAGGAGAAATATCTTTTGCGGTGAACTTTAACGATTTTTCACTATTATACAGCACGTAGAGATGTAAATTTAATACGTTTAAGTATTAAATTTACATCTCTTAGGATACTGTAGAATAAAATTGACAGGGACACACAATTTTGCTACAATGCTGCCTATGAACAACTTCTGACAGCGCGTTTTTCAGTTTTGGTATGCGTTGAACTATTTTTTAATATTCTACTGGGTGTGTAGATCACAATGCTACAAATCAGATACAGAGTTACACAAAAGTTCTCAGGAACATTTCCGTTTATCGACGACTGTTTAAAAGAACACACTTTTAGGCTACTATAGTAGGGCGTAGGGGAGACCTGGGAAATGGCGCCACTCGGGGGTTATGCCGCCACCCCCCGTAGTTTAAAAACTAACGGCAGTTTTATATAGTGAGTACGCCTGCACTAGAGCGGCCAACAATCGAAACAGTGCCTAGAGTGAGAGTGATTCTGGTTGTACGTCGTTCGTTTTTTCTAGGGAAAAATTTAGTTTTCATCTAGTTGCTTCTTATTTTGGAGCTTCCAATGAGTAGAGTTAAACACCTTTTATTGTAACATTAGGTACTTAAGATAATATTACCCGTAATCGACGTGCATTCGCCGACATTTTGATGAAATGTGTTGAACAAGTTCGGTTCTTTCGGCTTTTCTAGGAGATTTCCGCTTTAGTGCCCTCTCGAGGTCATGACGTCATCCTGGCAAAGGGCGATTTTTCCAATGAGTTAAATTGTAAGCTTAACACATTAATAAATCTAGCTTAAGGAACATTGTAATTATTCATTATTCTGCTAAATTATTGCTTTTTAAATATTTTCAGTAGGTTACGTGTTTCCAAGGTGTAGGTTATGGTTTCCTATTTATGTATTTATTAGATCATTAAAGAGTGGCGTCATGACCCCAGTATCCTGGGTCATCTCTCCACTGTACAGAGGTTGAAAGAAGTTTTTATGTGTGCTTACTTTACAGTTATGATGACGGTTAAATTTATACAGACGCTAAAGATCATGATTCAGCTTTAGAATTTTTACTATTAAAAAATAAAAAATTTTTGAGGTGAAAAAATTTAAATTCGCTTAAGGTATCGCCAATCCCCCGGTCTCCCCTACACAAATCTATTGATCCTATACCCAAATAAATATCATGTTTTTCCGACTGTCGATGATCGTTAGAGATTGGATTTGTAAATGCATTATGAGCTTCACATATTTTGACATATTACACTTTAATAGATTGAAATTTTGATGTTCTGAATAAGTTAGAAAATGTCTCAATCTAAATCTGTGTGCATGATTTTTCGTTATTTTTTAATGGGCGCATTTACTTCTATGGACTAATGTTTAACCCGGGAGAACTCGCTAGTGAGAATGCCCAATTGCTTTTCTTTTACTTTACATTCATATAATATCAACTTTTTTTGGTTGGCTTAGTACTTTTATTCACAAAAGAGGTAAAATAATTGAAAAACATTTTGAAATTTTAATTAAAACGAAAAATGATTTAAATTTGTCTTGATTTGTCTTAAAAAAGTACGAATGTGAGAGAAAATCTCATGCAGCGAGTTCTCCCGGGTTAACATTGTTTTTGTTCTAATGTTTCATGATCTAATGCGCGAATTTTTGTTCTTGTTATAGATTAAATTGTGTTCTATGGGACAACGCAATTGTGTGAAAATTGCTCGAGGTATGAGAATAGATCTCATTTGATTTTAGGATGAACCATTTAGAAAAAAATTTGGAAAAAAATTATTGGACGAACATTGCTGACTAAACTGATGAATAGTATCAATATCCCTGCAAAACGAAACAATTGATCTATTCAGTATCAAAATGTTTTATTCTGTTAAATATTAAAGACCGATTTAAAAGAGGTAGATAGTAAGATGTAACTTAAAAATAAATAAATAAATAAAGCTGAAATGATTGCGACGTGATCACGGGGATAAAATATCCTTAACCTTTCACGCTTAAAAAAGCTGTTAAAAAATCGTTCATCTAACCAAGTTGAGTATACATTCTATGAAGATTGTACACAATTTACAAATTTTAATTCTCAATCCAACATGATGCATTAACATAAATAAGAGTTTAACTAGCTTCTTATTTTTCTGCTTTTAAATATCATAGATGAATTCTGAATTAAAATAGGACAGCTCTAGAAGATCTTCAAGAAAACCATGGAAATAAAAACAAATTAGCATCACATGAGCAATCTATTGAACTTAACTTTGTAAATAGAGTGATGATAATCCAAGCTAAAACTAGACGACCCCTTAAAACCATCATTTTGCCATTTTTTAAACATCATTGAAAACTACTTGGAAGAAAAATTAAATTTTGGACTTCCATAAAGCAGGACAAACTAAATGCATCCTAAAAATGGTAGGTTGCCATTCATAATGTTTTCGAATATTAATTTCATAATTCATATCATAAAATTATAAAAATTGCAAATTCAACGTATTTTAAGTATTATTGCTACACAAAAAATTAGCACATTAGGAGTATAATTTCATGATATATTAATGAACATATGAAAATGTAATTTAACATGAGAAGCACTCAAGTTTGAATGTTTATCATTCAAAAACTTATCATTCAAATAACTTGAAATTGGGTGTCTAGGCACAGTTTGAACAGAAGATTTGAAATATCTTGTTAAAATTGGGTATTGCCATTGAAAAAAATAAAGTTTGGGTTCATTTTAATAGGTAAATGGCCTCCTAAGCAAATTTTATAGACATTTAAAAGTAGACTATTTCCAATCGTTCGGTACCAGTCACTTTCTTCTACGAAAATTTATTGAGGAGTTAGTAGGGGTGTTTACTTTTTTCTTTTCACGACTGTACAAATGCCACCACCGTAAAATTATAATTCTTCAAATGAAGAGTACTCCGCAGAAATGTTGGGCAAATTTGAACGCTTTACATTTATTTTAAGTCAAAAGTTTTTAACGATTAAAGCAGAGGTTCCCAAACTGTGCTCCACCGCGCTTAGAAAAGAAAATTTGAAAGAAACCAACGCATTTTAGAGATTTTTTCAAAAATACGCACCCGTTTATTCTGTTAAAAAAATACCTAATTTGATAACTAGCTTCAACTACCTCAACTTTTAATAAACTAAAATTTTTTTCTTTAAAAAATAGCCGTTTTTCTACTACCACTATTTTTGTCTTTTTCGCTCACAAAATACGATAAATGGAGAAACAAAATGTAGATTTAATGTAAGAATGAGAAATTGCATTCTGAATTAAAACTTTAATTTCCCAACTTCTTTCAGTACGATTTGTGGTGAAATGTTAAACAATAACTCCAAGTTTCATGCTCTACTGAGTCAATTTCGAAAGAAACTATTCTGACTTCAAAAATATATCACCTGATTTTTTTCAGTATGTAACGGAATCGTAGCGTATGCTTTAAACAAAACTATCACATCACTTGTTAAAACAAATAACGAAATTTGCTGGACGTTAGGCACAGACGAAATCTTCACGGAAGCGAAATAAGCAATAAAGTATACTTCTACCACAATTTTTTTTTCTTCTAGTTATTCACTATGATTAATTCAAATAAAAATAACATTTTAAAATGAGTGGTGGAAATTTCCTTAGTTTCTCGTCGCCCTCGTTAAGTCGGCGCTTATGGTATTGGGAGCTTTGTACCTCTTAATTTAACGAGTAGCTCGAGTTTGTGAACTTCATATAATTGCACAGACTCATAGTAAAACTTATAAACTTGATATCGACCAGAATTTTCTTCATTAAAAGTTATAATTTAGTGTCCAATATTCCCTTGTCATTTAAAA
The DNA here is from genome assembly GCA_963932465.1 of Maratus speciosus. Taxonomy (NCBI): domain Eukaryota; kingdom Metazoa; phylum Arthropoda; class Arachnida; order Araneae; family Salticidae; genus Maratus; species Maratus speciosus. The sequence goes on from OZ010789.1 coordinate 2,959,468, forward strand.
AAAAAATTAACAGTATGGCTAGTGACGTAAAAGAAACACTTAACAGCCACTTCAGATGTTACTATATTTGTACTACAAATGGATATATCTACTGACGTGACTCGTATTTTTACGTTGTGTATACTAATATCCGTTCGGTATAGGGCTATTAAGAGCCCTAACTAAGGTTTTTGAAACGGATGACAAGAACTAGACTTCTCTAAGCTTTACTACGGTGTTTGAGAACGTCAACCTCTCTTAAAGTTAAGTAACTTAAGAACGCTAATCTTAAACAAGTTTCACAAATCTATCAAGATCATTCTGTTTAAATATTACTTCCTGCCAGCCAACACACTAAGACGAAATATATTTGGATGAATACATCGAAAAAAACAAAAAAGTATCCGCTGATTATCTGAAAGCAATGATAAGTCAATGCTAGAGCCATTACAAAAATCTAACAAATGGCAAAGCACTGTAGCCCTCTTTACAGGTGCTTTATTTTTCTATTGCGCTCTTTTATAAGTAGGGGAGAGTGGGGAGGAATGGGACACGTTTTACAAAAATAAGAAAAACTTTGACACAAAAACTAAAATTTCGATATATAGGATGCAAAATGACACTTTCTAATGTGCTTGAACAATATAGAAATATAATTTTCAGAAACAATTCATAAATAAGGAAATTTTAAATTAAAAAATGTGTCCCATACCTCCCCACTAACATGGAGGTATGGGACAGCTATAAAATAATGTATGATAAGGCACAAATAGTCTAGTGTTGGCTATATATACAATCTAATAAAGATTGTAGGTTGATAATGTCTGTTCTACAATATCAAATTCCCTTACCTTCATCACTGGAGGGAAAATTCAGGATTGTCATTCAGATGACATTAAAAAGTCAGTTTAATTTATTTACATTTTGAAGTAAATATATTTTATTTATAATGTTATAATTAATATACTACCCTCGAAAAATATTTGCATATTAGCAATTTACATTCAGCTTCTTAAAAAGAAAGAATTAGACATGTCCCATTCCTCCCTTTGCTGGCATGTCCATTTCCTCCCTCTATCTTTTTATATTAAACTTCTTTTATAAACAAAAATGCTGCTTTTAAGCTCAGTTTAAATTAGGGATAATATACAGTATAATGTTCCATAAATGGGGAAACTATTACATCTACGCATAAAACAAGTCATTAATATACATAAAAAGTATATGAAGAAAATTTTCTTTTGATTCTTGAAACAATCTTTTTCTTTGTACAATCGAAACCTTATGCAGATCAGCTACTTTTTTCAGCTGAAGCTTGGGGTACCATTGCTTCATCTAATGTGTGATAGATGAAATGATTAGAAGGATGCATAGAGAAAAACCCACTGTCCCATTCCACCCCACTCTCCCCTACACATAAAGATGACTTCTAAACTGGCTTAATGGTGCCATTAACTATATAAAATCAAGAAATCTTAAAAGCATTTTTAAAATTTATCTGTGGAGTTATTATAAGATGTATTCACCCTTCCTCATGCACATTAAAGTAAGATGGTTATGTCGAGGAAAAGTGTTTACTAGTTTATTGGAAATGCCAGCAGAGGCATTCCCAATAGATGCCTGCAGATTTGAATTACCATAACTCTCAACTGGCAAACTTAAATAATGCTTTCAATTCAAATTGCGTATTGGGCCGATATGTTTAGCAAAATGAGATAAGTGAATCTATCATGGAAATGAAAAACTCACAATTTTCGACGTATTTTCAAAGTTGTCTTCATTTAAGATGAAGCGTGCATTGGTTGGATTCTGAGGGTAAGTATGATATCCATTACTTCCCTCTTGTTTAAAAGGAATACAAACATCCACCTTCAAAAGAAAATAGAGAAATATTCTGGGGCAGCCGAAAATGTGGAAGACTCGTTTCAATAATATTTTTCAGCAGCTCAATAGAAGGCTTTGGACGACTTTAAATGCGTACTTAATGTGTCCAGTGTTCAGCTTAACACGAAATCTGCGTTAATTTTACATACAGTGAACCAAACAAAAAGTTGGACAACAGCTTCTATTGATTTCATTCTTGAATTATTTTGATCTATGTTGTTCTTTAAAAGTAAAAGTTTAAAATAATAATTTTAAAGACGATTGACACAGTTTTATTTTACTTTAATAAAACTTATATCTAAATTATAAAGCGTGCTAGGACTGTATTGACCGCAATGCGATTTGGTTCGCAATTCACGGCGGCTGACGAGTGTCAGCGAGCCGGGAGTGAACCCCCTCCCCCTAGTAAATTTATAAAACCTGGTGATGATGTAACATTCAGCACCAAATCCAAGTTTTAATTTGGCAGTGAAAAACGCACAATTTACTTTCAAATTATTTTAAAATTTAATAAAACATTTCATGAAGATTAAATAAAACTATTTCAATGTTTCAAGAAATCATCTTTTTTTTTTTTTTTTTTAAGTATTGTTAGATTACGATATCACAACCGGTTAAAACAATATTAAGTAGCAAAATCTAATCTTGTTGCTGTACAACTTTTTTTGAGGTTCCCTGTATCATAGCCAGTTAACACTGCATTTACTAACACAACTGGTCATTTGATAGATACCAAATGGAAAATTTTTCATTTCGAGGCAGAAATTTCTTCATAGAATAAATCATACAAAAATAAATTAAATGGAAAAGTTAAATAATTTAAAAAAAAAATTCTGATGTGGAATATTTTTAGGGTTCCGTACTAAAAAAGTTAAAACGGAACCATTATAAGATCACTTCTGTGTGTCTGTCCGTCTGTCAGCCATTTCACTCGTAAACGTTCTCGTAGCTCGAAAACACGCACGTGGAAAGTTCAAATCGAGCGACGTAGACCCACATATTTACAGATTAAAAAATCAAATATATTTAGGGAAAATGTAGAGGGGCTAATTAAGTTACTTGAAAAAAAAAATCTTTGTATATTGTGTGAAAGCTTTTGTAACGCTGAACTCAAAAACACATTTATTTTAATTTTAGGTATTCTATTTTCAGAGATATCTTCGGAAATGTAGTGCAAAAATAGCCCCCCCCCCCCACCCCCATCTACTTTCGAGTCTACTTAAACTAAAATTATGAAAAATATTAGAGGTAGTAGACGTTAATTTAAACCTTGCAGGAGAATTATAGCGATTACCCTAGGTCACACAGTTTGAGAAAAAAGCACTTTTCCGTTACACACAAATTATGATTTGCGAGCATTCAGCAAAGGTTTCGAGGAGCCCTGGAGGTACCTATCGTAGCAGAAGTATAAAAGCATTGTTGAGAATGATTTTTGAAAATATGGGTCATTAGCCCAGATACTAACCCTTAAAGACACGGACGGTTTGGACAGATACATAATGGCAGGGACGGCGTACTCCATGTACCATCGGCTTTTAAAGCCTAGATAACTTTTAATGATATATTTCTGTAATGCAATGCCCAGTAGCAGTATAAAAGCAAAAAACAAAATTGTTAAAAACAGACTCATTTAATTAGAATTAATCACAAATACTGTGGGATTCGCGACTAGTTTGCATTGAGCGGATACACCCCCCGTGTCTTAAAAAGTTAATTGAAAATCTATCTGGAAAAAAGTCGCACGGACCAAGGCGGCGTTGCAACTTTCCGACCTCCTTTCGAAGCGCGCCTTGCACGATGCCAAGTTTAAACTCTGAACAAAGGAGGGGTTCTTTTTTTTTTTAATCTACACTGTAAAAAAAAAAAAAAAATTACTACGCTGAATATGCCAAATAAAGTTTAAATACGCACTATTTTTATTGAGAGTACCGAATTAAGTTCATCAAACAGATTAGGATAAGATTAAAAAAAGAGATATAGAATAGCAATATTTGATGTTATTTAGGCTTCATATCTCTTTGAACTTTTATAGTATACCCATTCATACTTTTGTAGTATATACAGCTATACCCAACCCTACATTGTAAAAAAAACTATACAAAGTTTTATTATCCTTTTAGCAACGATTTTTTTAAATAATCGATATATTTATTGACCGTTTATTTTATATAACTTGAGTAAAGTTTTCGGTATGTTCAGTGTTAATTATTTGATTAAAAAATTATGTCATTTGTCAGATGAATTTAAAACCTGGTCTGAAAAAGCAAAATTAGTTTTGCTGCTTTTCTCAAAGAAATACATCTGTGAAGCACGAATTTAGTCTCACGCCGTCACCAAAACAAAATACAGAAGTATAACAGACTGAAATTAGATATTCGCCATTAATGATCGGCAACTGGGCCCGAATTCAAACATTTGTACAAAACAATCCAATCGCAGATCTCACGTTAAACGTTTATGCATTATGGTTCGTCACGCTAACAATGTAAAATATATCATAGGCAACTGTTACGATTTCTTGAGTTGGGGAATTTTAACACTTTCTAACGGTGTCAAATGACAACTTTTAAAAGGTTTCGATTTATAGCTTTCACTTGTAATTTTTAGATTGAAACAATTAAAAAATAATTTTTAATACGCTGAAAACCTTTTTTCATGTTTATTACATCCGAAAACTACAAGCAAAATAAACATAAATCCAAACTTTAAAAAAGCGTCTTGACACCGATAGAAATAGTGTTAAAATAGATAAACTTTGGCACTATCCTCTGTATTAATGGTAATTGAAAATAAATTTAGTATTAAGGTAAAATATTCAAAATATAATTTTATTCTTGGTGCAATGTACACTTGTTAGATTACTATCTATTCCCTTTTACTGAGCTCAGTAGCAATGCACCTAAAAACCATTATCTTGTAACAGTAGGGCACAGTCTTAAGGGGATCCGTCATAGAAATTCATTATAAAGGGGTTGGGTCTTTTTATTTTATTGGGCACAGCTGAGAAGCACCTGGTACAGTTTTAGACCAATGTGAGACGCGCGTCTTTTTTGCTTAGGTATTATCCATTCACAATGCATTGTGAATGGATAATACCTAAGCAAAACAGCAGCAAAAAAGACGCCCGTCTGACATTGGTCTCATTCTGACATTTTTGAAAATAGCCTAAGAGGCTACTTCACTCACACGCTCGCTAATGAAATTTAATGAAATATCTCGTTTGCATACGCCTCTGCCAATTGCCTTTCACCATGCTTACTATCGTATTGGCCTCATTTTGATTTTTTGAAACTACACAATTTTATTAGTATTAGCGAAATTCATAGTTTTATCTTTAAGTCTTTTTGTTAACATTCTGTCCAATATTCAATGTAACAGAATTAATTTAATTGTATATATAATAGTACTGAAAGCTTACCCCTTTCCCTCCCTGAAAAATGTTATGTTATTAAAAATAGCTTTTAAATTTCCTTAATATAAATTTTTTCTAGTCCCGCTTTAAAACTATTTGAAATAAAATTTAAAACAGAAAAAATATATAAACATGACCCCTCATCCATAAACTTTTAGTCAAGTATATTTAATAATTTGTACCCCTTCAAATGCCATTTTCGTATGCTTAACTCTCACGTTGTAATTTTTTTTTTTTTTTTTTTTTTACACTTCTTACGAAAATGTTTAAAATTTATTTTTTATTCGAATTCATTTGTAATTTAAAATTATTTCGACTGTCAAAATTTATTTTACACACATTGAATCTTAACTTTTCATTTAGAATGTTCCGGACAACTTGTAGAATATTTGAACTCTGCTTAATTTTATATTTAGCTAAGCAATAATCCGTAAAATTTGTCTTTAACGTCCAATTCGACGGAACGAAGCAGTAAGTCCCTGTAATACTATTTAAAAATGTATCTGGACTGAAAAGAAAGGGGGAGGGGGGATTTGGTGCATTTTTACTGAACTGATTCAAAAACCAGTTAAGTTTCACTCATAAAATTTTCAATGTCCCTTTATATTACAAAAATGTTTATTAACCTAGCTTTCCAGAAATTTTTGACAATCCCTTTTGAGATATTAATTAGGGGAAAACTGCCAAAAATAGACTTAACAGTTTTTGAAAAAAACTTAACTTGATATAACTTAATATAAACTTTAATTTGAAAAAAAAAGGAAAAGGTTTTAGTGATTTAAATTTGTAAAAAGAGGTAGCTCTATAAGAGGATTGGTGTAACAAAAAAATATTTAAGTTGAGTGATCTCCTTAAAAAAAAAAAATAATGGTAGCGAAATGTGGTTTTGACCTTTTATTTCTGTAGTTTTTAAACACGCTTCTGAACTAGATCCTTAAGTGTAATGAAAATTCTACAATTACCTAGAAATTTTTATCCAGGAATATAAATTACGCATCAAACCACACTTACTATAAAAATATCTCAAGTAAGAGTATAAAGTTTTCTATTAGAAATAAGACATTTCGCGGGATGGTACTTCTTCCTGCATTGATTTTAAAATTTTAAACCAAAAAACAAAATAATTGAATATCACTTACTCTGCAGATACTCAACTTAATTTGTCATTTAATACTGATATTTATATCGCAAACGCAAATCCTTACTGTGAAATTTTAAAAAATATGAAACAGTGAAAAAAGCAAAAAATAAGTCAAATGTACTGTCAATGTGAGAACACTTGTAAATTTCAACTTAAATAGGTCTCTCTAAAGAGAATTTTTCCTATGGGATTTCTTTAAAAATGTTTCTAAAAGAATCCGATTTTGACATTTTGCACTTCACGGACACCTATAAAATCCACTAACACCCATGGTGAACAACAAGTGAACATACAACGAATAAACATACTTCTAGGGAGTTCCCCACATATTTCAAATATGTAAAAATGGCATGGAGTTGCTGGTAGGCGTTTGAAATTTTGGTGTGGAATGCAAAAGGTTAATATCAGCTATTAGAAAAAAGACACTTTCTAAAAGGCATTACATTAATTATTTTAGCAAGAACAGACAGTCTATGTTACATAAACGTTTCTATACAATAATTCTTCTAAGAAATTGTTTGAAATCAAGTTTTTTTTTTTGGGGGGGGGGGGCGGCTGTATTCACTTCTTCGGAAAGAATAACGCGTCACAAATCGATTCGCAACAATGTATGACAGTGCAAGAAACAAGCTTAAATCATAACTTTTTTTTCCAATAAACGAAATTTTGAACTTTGAACCTGTTATTAAAACTCAATAGCCCATTATGCAAGGTATCATTACTGAGCTCATTCAGTTGATTCGAATAAGCTATAAAAAATCCGCCGCCAAGGACTTTGATCCCTTTATTTGTAATTTAACTAAAAATACTTTTAACCCCTTGAGGACAGGGTTTGAAATATACCGGAGCAAGCCGGAACGATATTCCGGTTCGTGAAATTATGACCCTCCGGTTCGCCCTATATAAATTTATTGTGCTCTGTATCTTTTAAGTATTTAGAATCCTGCGTGCACTTTTTAATTGTTAAATCTGTATACTTTAAAAAAAAGTTTAGTCAACAATAACTTTGTATTAGCGTTCCGGTTCGTGGATTTTTCCATTTCGAGCCCTGCTTGGGGACGAGCGTCACCTATACGTGACACAAAAAACTTAATGGTTCCTATCAGTTATTTGTTATTGTGAATTTTGCCATATTTTATATATAATATATTTAATCAGGGCGTTTTCCAGCTTCATTTAGTTAAAGCTTCAGTTTTGAAAAATCAGTGATAAAAGACTATGTAAAAGACGATCGTCGCGAAGGGGTTAAAAAGTAATTAAAATAAACATAACAAACATTATATAAATTAATGTGAAGAAAAAAGAAAGAAAATTTGCTTACGTATCAAGAAAAATAAACTTCTGTGTGGCAATTCTTTGTCAATTAATAATCAGCAAAAATTTTTCAAACTTATAGCACTTATACAGCATATAACAACCCAAGGGAGGACTAAGTGCTTGAAAGTTTGAAATAAATAACCTCGGTAGGTGGTCTTTCCCCTAAAACGTCCCCTGATTGGTGCAATGGACTACTCAATGAAACTGAACATCGGCCATCTATTGAGCAAATACCAAACTAACAATCCTATTTTTAAAATTCAGTATTTTATTTTAAATGAATTCGACAAAAAAAGGGTTATTCAATGACATCTGTTTTTTTTTATGTTTATCTTTTAAAAATATTAAATGAATGCTCAATGCAGAAAAAATATATATATATTTTCATAAATGCCTTTAAAAAAATTAAATTCAACTTAATTGTAAAACTAAAAAAATTAAATAAAGTGCGTCTCTATAAATATTGTATTTTCAATGTAATAAAAACAGTTGATACATTTCACAGAATTTTTTTTTCAGCACTCCTTTTATTTTTCTCATACTTTGTATGTGGAAACAAACGTACTTAGGAAAGGAATGGAAATGCATTTTGAAAAATTTTCTATGTTAAAAATATTTTTAAAGGGATAGTTCCGAATACTGCGATTTTGGCGTTTTAACAAAATTCAAAAGTTTGTGAAATGACATACATTATTTCTGTCGCCCTTTTCTCAACTAACATAGAGCGAAAGAGGAATCAATGGATATAATTTTTAACACTTTCCAACAAAGTTGAAGAGTGTTTATGCATTCGGTTTGTCCATAGGCTTGGATTTTCATGCAATGGATAAAGGTTATGGAGCAGGGTCGAAACTAGCCTTTTTTTTTGCACCCGAGGTAAACATGGATTTTGGCGCCACCCCCCCCCTCTTTCGCAAACTATATTTACAAAGAGAATTTTGCTAATTTTCTAATAGCCGACTTATTTTAAAATTTAAAATATGTGTAATTATAAAATAGGTACTTCTGAGCTACGTAATCTACAATGGCAGATCCAAGGGGCAAGTCACAGGGGTCATGACTCTCCGCTGAACACCCACAAAAGTATTCCAAAGATCATTTTTTAAATGAAATATACAGTACAGCCCCGATGATCAGAGTCTCGCTTAATCGAGTTCCCGCTTTAACCAAGTTATTTGCTTCTGATGGACGGATGGCTTCCATTATTATGGTTGGTTGGTTGGTTGGTTGATTTTTTGGCGGCCGATTATCTACACAAGGGATATAGGCCCGGGGGGAGTGCCCTCCGTGGGGGTCTTTCTAAGGGAACCTAATCCGTATTTACACATGGAAAATCCACGGCTCGAAGAAAACCACGAAAACTCCGAACGATTAGGCCGACGGGCGCGATTGGGATCGAACCCAGCACTTCCCGTCTACCAGTTTCGAGGGCAGAACCTCTCGGCCACTGGTGGGGCTCCATTATTATGAAATCGCCGTTATAAATGAAGTGTTAGGTGAAGATGAAAGAGCAGTCGTAAAATGTTAGACCTCTGATTTTCTGGTCAGAATAGGAAAAAAAAATGGCCATAATTAAAAAAAAAAAAAATGGCCATTTTTTTTCCCATTCTGACCAGAAAATCAGAGTTCTAACTTTTTACGACTGCTCTTTCATCTTCACCTAACACTTCATTTATAACGGCGATTTCATAATAATGGAAGCCATCCGTCCATCAGAAGAAAATGATCTATTCCAAAGGTATAATCCTTCATTTGGCGCCCGGGGCACATGCCCCCTCGCCCCCCCCCCTTACTTTCGGCCCTGTGATAGAGGGTCACCCAAGCATGTTGGGTATTGTATAGGAAGTATGTAGAATGAATCGTTCATTGACAGGGGCAATCAAAAGTATTCCATTACATTATGGTATAGGGGGAAAAATCGTTTACAAAGTATTTTAATGACATTACGCTATTTCAAATGTATTGAAACGGATGTCAATCACTGAATTTCACTACGATCCCGTTAGAACAGGCACTTCATAGCATTTTTGATTCATTGACAGGGACACACACAAGAAATCGATTACAGTACCGTACTGTCTTTGAGTCATCGTGGCTGGAGTGTACGGTTTAAAATTGGATATGCGCTTTTAAATTTAATTAACTTTTTGCATCTGACTCGTTCTATGTAAATTCCATACCTTCAATACAGGGCTGCTCAAAAGTATTCTCCTTATGAGAGGAAATGGCTGAAGGTAACTTTTCAACTGATGAATCTCTTAAGTGAACTCCATTTTGGCATGCATGTCGTCAATAGATTCAAATCTCTTATATCCTATTCAGGGCTGCTGAAAAAACTCGCATCCTTTTCCGATGGTGGATGGGAACAGCTGAAATGGGGTTTTGAAATGCGTTTCCATAGGGTTGAATGAGACGTCCTATTTTAATTTTAGGCAGATTTCGTAAGAAATACTACCTATTGCAGTCGTTACCACGGTGCGACTTTTGAAAAATTCCTTCATAACTTTTCATTATAGGACCCCAGGACCCCAAAACCACCCCCACCTAAAAAGTTTATATATATATATATATGTATGTATGTATGTACTAAATTTTGTCCGCACGATAAAAGTCGCAATTATGCAGGAATCGTCTTCAAACTCGCCACCAACTTTGAGATGGCTAATATCTCGGCGGGGATTGAAAATGAGCAAAATCGGCCGAAGGGAATAGAAATGGGGAGGGTTAAAAATTTTGAATACCGTCTTAACAAGATTCTGATAAAAGCATCTCTTACACAACAATGACAGGAAAAAATAAAAAATCCCTGCCGGCTCGGGCCTACAGGCGGAGGTAGATTTCGAAGTTAAGTACTAAATTCTCCAACAAAACTTAAATCAAGATTAGAGATAAAACCCAGTTTCTTCACAAAGAGTGAGCTGTATGGAGCTAAACTTTTTGTGAAAATTATAATATACACGAATACACACACACATGTATATGGGATAGGTTTAAAAAATGGCTACAAAAAATTCAGAGAACCTTAAAGTGTTAAAATATGTTAATATTTCCATAGTCGGGTTTTTATCATGTTTTAATACGTTTCTTCAAACTCACATGACGTTAAATATTCACCTGCTGAGGTCCATTATATTTCCAATATGACGCAATATACATATTTTTTTAATTCGTCAAACTATTTATTTTATTTTGAGTTTTCATGCTGAAATCTTGCTCTAAAAAACTTATGACGTAATATTCAATTTGTTTTCAATTTGTCAAACTATTTAATTTTACACGTGAAAATTTTGCATTAGAAAAGTAATTGTTGTGGTGAGAATTTTATTATTTGTTTTTTTTTTAATTGTTGGCAACTGCTATAACGAAAAACTTTTATTTTTTTTCTGCCATTGTTGTGTAAGAGCTGGTTTTATCAGAATCATGTTAAGACAGTATTCAAAATTTTGAACCCTTCCCATTTCCACCCTCTTGAACCGATTTCGCCCATTTTCAATCCCCGCCGAGATATTAGCCATATCAAAGTTGTTGGCGAGTTTGAGGACAATCCGTGCATAATTGCGACTTTTATCGTGCGGACAAAATTTAGTACATACATACATATATATATATATATATATATATATATATATATATATATATATATATATATATATATATATATATATATATATATATAAACTTTTTAGGTGGGGGTGGTTTTGGGATCCTGGGGTCCTATAATGAAAAGTTATGAAGGAATTTTTCAAAAGTCGCACCATAGTAACGACTGCAATAGGTAGTATTTCTTACGAAACCTACCTAATATTTTTCATTATAGCAGTTGCCAACAATAAAAAAAAACACAATAAAATTCTCACCACAACAATTGCTTTTCTATAGCAAGATTTTTCACGTGAAAAAATAAATTAAATAAATAGTTTGACGAATTGAAAACAAATTGAATATTACGTCATAAGTTTTCTAGAGCAAGATTTAAGAATGAAAACTCAAAATGAAATAAATAGCTTGACAAATTAAAAAAAAAAAAAAAAAAAAAAAAAAAAAAAAAAAAAAAAATGCGTCATATTGAAATAATAATGGACCACAGCAGGTGAATATGTAACGTCATGTGAGTTTGAAGAAACGTATTAAAACATTATAAAAACCCGAATATGGAAATATTAACATATTTTAACACTTTGAGGTTTTCTGAATTTGTTTTAGCCATTTTTTAACCTATTCCATATACATGCGTGTGTGTATTCGTGTATATTAGAATTTTCACAAAATGTTTAGCTCCCTAGAGCTCATTCTTAGTGAAGGAACTGGGTTTATCTCTAATGTTGATTTAAGTTTTGTTGGTGAGTTTAGTACTTAAATTCGAAATCTACCTCCGCCTGTAGGCCCGAGCCGGCAGGGATTTTTTTAAACGGTGCAGTTTTGTTACATTATTCTGAATGGGTTGGAAAGTGTTTCATCATCTATGCTGGACGCATGATTTTTTTCTTATTTGTTTTCCTACATCTGACATCGAATACTGAATTTCGATTATACTTTTAGGTTAAATATCAGACATTTTGGATGCCAGCATTCCTTTTGCTAGGCACATACAATGAGCACAACGATGAAGGGGGGGGGGGGGGGGGGTATTCAATGAAAGTTTTTTTTTTTTTTTAACAGACTTTTGGTATAGTACAGTCCTGTTTCCTTAAAACAATTTGTTTGATTGAAAAAAATTGCAGTTAATTATATAAATGAATGAGAAAGGCATAAAAAAATGAACTGAAAGATCGCAGTGCCCAAAGATCTACTGATGTTGCCTCTATTTTTTAAACCAGTATCGAATATTTTACAAAAAACTCGCAGAAAAAAAAAAAATCAAATAAATTTTCTAGATTTTGCTAGAAAAATATTTCTGGAATTCGCTAGCAATGTTGCTAAAGTTAAAGGGCCTTGGTTTTTGTTATATCCTTATGTTCATTCCGCGCGAAATCCCTCTTTTTTAAAGTAAAATACACTAGAAAATATCTGACGTCCTTTTTTCTTATGTTATGGACGTAGCGATAGAAACCACCAACCTCCCGCTGAACGAAGATTTCTAAAATTCTAAATTTATTTCATTTTAAAAATGAAGTACAGTGGAACTCCCCTTTAACGAAGCTTTCTACTTAACGAAATTTTCTGCTGAACCTTGACTTTGAAGAACGCCCTTAACATGTGAATTAATCTCCCTATTACGAAAAATAGAGTCTATAGAACGAAGTTCATTCCACTTTCGTGATTGTACAACATTCAAACGGAGAGATTGCTTTTGCGACGGATGTATGAATTTATTTCAGAGAATTGTATGAAAATGACATTATATATTTATTTATTAAACCATCTGCATTTAAAAAAAAAAATGCTAAAAGCCTTCGATATAATAAGATGGAGATTCCAGTTTCACGAAAATTTTACTGATAAAATGTTCGGGTCATTAGAAAAGTGCGAAAATTTTTATGAACAATGCATTTTTTATAAGAAACCTCAACAAAGTAACATGACAGCCTTTTTTAAAGTGAAGGATTTGGAATACTAAGAAAAAAGAGAAAATAGACTCAAGGTTCAGTGTTTGTTTACCTCTCTTTATTATGTGTTTTTGGACATTATTCCAATTAAAATTTTCTCCTATATCTGTTAAGTGCATAAAAAAAGTGGGCGATACATTTTTCCAATAATTCCATTTTATGTGTATTTTTCATTTCATACATGTGTATTTTATGATACAAATTTCATGAATTTGTGTTGATTTCTATTGAACGAATTTTCTTCAAAACGAAGTGTTTGGGTGTAACGATGAGACTTCGTTAAATGGAAGTTTCAACGTATACATTAAATTCTTTCCAATTTCCCCACTTGTTCAGCAATGGGCATCTTTCTGACATTTTAAAGCTCTACTCAAATCCAAAGTGGGTTAAATCCTTTCTGACACATCCATGAAGTCATTTCTAATCTCAGATGCAAGACATTTGAAAGTGTACTGATTCAGAAACTGGGATTGAATGGCGTTTTCCATTTTTCGATGAAGGCAAAGAATCTTTCGGAAAAAATCCATAAAATGTGGAGTTTTAAACCAAATTTCAGGACGCGACGGCTAATGGCTCCCTCATAAAATCACGGTACCTTATAAAACCGGTCGAATTTCCATTTTAGACAGGTTTTGATCTTAGAAGGTATATATAACGGCTTTACCGTTATATATTCATTATTCCTCCTTTCCCCTCAAAAAATCAACTTTTAACTTTACTGGATTATTATAAATTGTCATTATTCTCCCCCCCCCCTTCAAATAAAATATTTAGTTTAAATTTGACATTTTAGAGTTAATTTCATATGTCTTTATTCATTCTCTTCCCCCCCCCCCTCTCACTACTGTAAGTTTCGCTTTTACCTTTTAAAGTTCTTTTCAAATGCAGACATCATTTATCTCGGTTCCTTTTTTGGACTCTCTAATAATTAAATCTCCTCTATACAAAATTGGTGCCATTGCCCAGATTTTTTTTCTCCAACAGTAATAAAAAAAAAAAAAAAAAAAAAAAAAAAAAGTACGAGGAGGCGACTTCGTTCGATGACCCCGTTGGAGCACCGCAGTGTAAATCTTGCTTCTCGTCAGGCTAGTGTAAAGTCCGGAAGAAAGAGGCACTCTCCAAATCCGTTGGGGTAGCGAGAAAGGGAAATCCCCTGAAGTTGACATCGGCGAACGCACAGAGTAGGGCAGCCGGAACTCCCGTGGGGAAAAAGAAAAGGGCCCATGGACATCCTTTCGCGTCGCTGGTAAAGCATGATACGGAAGGAACGATCAATGGAATTCATAATAGAGAGAATATGATTAATATCCGAATTCATTTCAATCAGGACATAAACATCATCAACATAACGAACATAGAACGGAAATTTTAAGATTTCAAAAAGCTTGACCTCAAAATAGTGCATATAAATATCGCATAAAATTGGACTAAGAGGATTACCCATAGCCAAACCGTCAATCATACGGAAAAAATTACCATTGAAAACAAAAGTATTTTGCGACAAGCAAGCGCGAGTGAGAAGTATAAGTATAGTCAGTATAGAAGTATAATCATATTCTCTCTATTATGAATTCCATTGATCCCTGCATTCAATTTACCTCTGAAATTGAGGCCAATAACTGTCTTTCTTTCCTTGATGTCCTTGTTATTCGTTGTGAAAATGGCTTTCAGACTACCGTCTTTCGTAAACCTTTTGCTGTCAGTCTCCCACCTCACAGGTATTCTTCTCATCCCCCTAACCAGAAATTCGCTGCTTTCAATACTTTTGTTTTTCGGGCTACTAATATTTGTTCCACTCCTCAGTTACTTAGTGCTGAACTTAATTATCTCAAAGCTATTGCTGTCGATCGTGGTTATTCCTCTAACATTATCGATTCTATTTATAAGAAATTGACGAAATCCGACCATTCTGAAAAGCATTCTAATTCCAACTCTAATACTTCAGTTGTATTACCATTTTTTCCTAAAATCAGTCAGCAAGTTGCTAAAATCCTAAGAAGGTTTGATTTTAAAGTTATTTTTTCTCCTGTTAATAAAATCCCTTTTTCAAATCTCAAACACCCCGTTGATCGCCTAGATAATTGGGGCATTTACCAGATCTCTTGTCAGTGTGGTCTTTCTTATATTGGTCAGACTAAACGTGCTCTTAGATTTCGTTTAAAAGAGCATGAAGGTTATGTTAAAAATCAGGAGCTCAAACGTTCTTCTATTGCTCAACATTCTTGGTCTTCTCAACATAGGTTCGATTTTTCCTCAGCCATCATTATCCAAAAATGTTCTTCTAACCTTGATCTTGATTTTTGGGAAGCTTACCATATCATTAAAAATTCTCACTCTTTAGTCAATGACTTATCTAGTACTCCAGATTTTCCAAGTATTTGGAAAGCGTTAATTTAATTCCCCCTTTTTTGGTTTCTTTTCTCTACTTCTCCGGTAGATGTCGCTACTTGTCCACCCAGTCGTTTCCACTGCTTCTCTCTCATTGGTTGTTTCGGCGCCTTCGCCACCCGCATAGGGTATAAAAGCCAGCGCGTCTCTGTCTATGATTTTGCTCAGCCTTGCTTTTTCTAGCACGCTGTTCCTTTTGCACTGAAGAAGAATCTCGCTAGTAGATTCGAAACAGCTGTTTGCTGCTTTTCATATATTATTTGTGCATTTTAAACGTTGGTTTTTCTGCTTTTTAACTTGCGTTAATGTCTTATGAAATTGCAGAAACATGCAATAGAAAGAACGGCGTTAAAAAAATCTCCACCAAACTAAAGACGTCAAAGTGAGATTATAATGCCACCTTTTTGACTTACTATGACTAATACAAATACAGATTCTTGTAAATATTATAGTTTTAAAAAAGATAAACAACATAATTTTCTTAAAGAAAGAAAGAAAGAAAAAAAGTACGTGGGTTTCATTTTTTATCATAATTCAAAACTTAGGCTGTTAGTTTTCTGAACTAAACTAATTTGCTAAACTAATTGAGCTGTGCTTTCACTTCTTCTTTTTTCTTTTGTAGATTTCGATTTTTTAAAATAATTGTGTTTGAGTCTGCGCAAGTGAGGGGGGGGGGAGTTCCCGGGCACCCGGGGCACCCCCCTGGTTACGCCTATGCATAATGTCATCAAATCCTTTAGTGTGCGACCCTGGCAAACGAACTATAAATGCTACTTCTTTTAGACTCCTGAGAGAGTCCATCTCAGTAAACTCCATAAAATGCTATGCAAACGACTTTTCACATATAGACTGTTCTTCCCTGTAAACAAACGACTCATGTAACGCACTTCATTTTCAATACCGAACATTCTATACTAAACATCAAGCTATACTTTGTCTGTGGGCGATGGCTAGCAAAATCGACCGCACGTACAAGTCTGGAAATTTAGGTGAGGCTAGTACAAGGTAGGTCCTGATGCACCTGAGGCACCTATATTTAATTTTTTAACACCCGGGCCACAGGGGCCCCTTCACGTTTTTATGTTTCAAATGATTCATCCCTTGCCTCCTTTTATCCGATCTTCGTGCTGGGGATCTTTCCCCATTGAGTTATTCTCGCATTTCTACTTTCCAGTTAAGACCCTGGTCCCTCGAGGTTCGATATAGGGCTCCTTGAAGTTTTTGCGTAAATAAATTGTTAATAAATTTCCCTCCAATCTTCGTTTTTGAGGCCCTTTTTCCATTTAGTTATTTCATTCTTTCTTTCTAACCGATGACCAGACTCCTACCCTGCCGGGTAGCCACAGCTGAAAGGGTTTGATATCTGTTTCTACATTCCACTTAAGATCCTGGTCGCCTAGGGACCCCTTGAACTTTTGGTGCGGCATGAATTTTTCACTCCCCTAATTGTGTCACCCTTTCAAGGCATAACTTTAAAGTTGAGTCCGCAAAATTTATAATAGTCCTCTCCTCGGGCCAATACCCTGATATTTTTATTGGAGCCCTAGGGACCTTTTTAAGCATTTCTCTCCATTTCTTCAAAATTTTATTCTAATGATGTTTAATTTTTACTAATTGAAGACCTAAAGGGCTAAGTATTAGGACCTTTTCACATGTTTTCATTTTAGGGTCCTGCTCTCAACTATCAGTTGGCCCTTTTTAGGCTCCTGTTATAGCTCCCTTAAAAATGGCCCTATTCACTAGCTTTATTTTCTAATAACTTCTTAGATCCTCGAGCTACTACATAAACGACACACACACACACACAAAAAAAAATTAATTCTGAGACTTTAGCTACCACCAATTTTGAATATTAACCGCTTACTTGGGGGTCCTCGGTGCAGCTTCTTAAAAAAATCCTATTATCTTGCAATTTCCTTTAATATAGTTCTGGCATCCTCCGGCTGCTTTATAAACTGGTAAAAAAATTTCTTATACCCAACTATATCCCAATTAAGACCCTGTACCCTGGGGCCCTGTACAGGTCCCCTTAAAGTTTTTGTGCCCTAAATTGTTAATAAATTTCCCCCTTATTGAATCCGATATTCGCTTTGGGGACGATTTCCATTCAGTTATTCCCCGGTTTCTACATTCCAGTTAAGGTTCTAGTTAATTAGTATGTCATTTCAGTAGTTTTCGCCATTACTGCATTTTTAATTTATCTGGACACAAGTTATGAATTAAGTTATTACTAGTTATTGGGGCTAGGTGAACATATGAAGTTGCAGCTTCAAAAATCAACATAGTAGCATCATCTCTCGAGAATATGAACGAGTACTTCAGAAATGAGCGATTAGTGAAAAAATAAATAATGAAAGCATCATAGAATCGAAATCAGAATTATGTCTAAGTTCAACTACATTCGTACTTGGAGATCGAATGTTTTGGGAGGTTGCGGAGTGCTGCCGCTAGCTTCAACACCACGGAACTACGGTGCCTCCATAGTTTAAGCTCCTTGGTTGAACACTTGTATAATTTTCAATTTACTTTTTTCCGATTGGAAACATGGGTTGGAACACTTATTTTTTGTTATCGCGCGAAGCTAATGCTTCAGATCAAGAAAAATTAGTTTGATTACGAAAAAAAAAAAAAAAAAACAGTTTTTGATTGTACTTAAGTACATACATTGTTTAATGTATAATTTCAGATAATTTTTGGTAAGTTCTTTTATTATTTATATGGAGAAGGTTTTGATGAAATTGTAGCAAGAAGTTTGTGCTATTGTGTTGCCATTAGCACCTATTTATGTATTGTGCAAGTATTAGCACATTTTGCACTTCAATGAAGGAAGTTAAAAAATTTTATGCATTATTCTAGTAAATGTAGTTTGAGTTTTACTGTATGATTACCGGAGTTTCCTCCAGGTTTAAAAAAGGAAAGGATTCTGCCGGTGAGAAAGGGCACCTTTTTTTAATTCTAAAAGGCGCTTTTCGGAGTCTTGAGACAGGGCTGCCACAGATGATTATTTTTATCTTCTGTTCGCACCACTATTTAAAAAAAAATGTACATTTTGTAGTATATTTCCCTTGCAAATGTTGTCAAAGCATGTGTAAAAGATTTGTTTTTAAAAAGTGGTGCAAACAGAATTAAAAAATAATTGTCTGTGCAACCCTGTAAGGGCACTTTTCGGATTTTTAAATTCATTCTTTGGATTTTTAAACTCTTTCAACACAAGAATGCCAGGTTTTAGTATGCAACCAAAAATTTTTAATGCAAAAAGGAGAAAGGGCATTTTTTTATTGAAAGGCAAGAAGGGTGCTCATTTTTTAGGATGAGGGGAAGAGAGATGCTGTTTTGTAAACCCAAAGGGCAAGTGAGGTGCAGTACTCTCCTGAAACTGCCTCATTAAAGCCTTGGATTATACACTGGTTATCAAAAATTAAGGAAAAGTCACAAAAGCCAATTTTTAAATACGGGAATAAAAAGGAAGTAATATAATTCAAATAATTACTATTCCTGCAGAACAGCTAGTCCATATAACATCTCATTCAGGTCACACATGGTCACAAGAGTCACAGTCACTACGGCGAAACAAAAAATAGGAAATTCCATACGTCTCATTTATGAGTCTCAAATGACTACTATATGTGACTCCACTGACAGGTCACTGTGACTGCTGTTTTGTGGCGAGTCACCAGGTGACTTTACAATGTCATTTCATTGAGACTCTTGTGTGACTCTCATCTGGCGACTCAATTTCAAAGTCATTGTGAACGTTGCATTATGATAAATCACCAAATAGTCAAATTAAAGTCACATGGTGACTTTTCAACACTTTTCACAGTGGTGACTTTACAGTAGGGTCTCTGTTATCATTTGGCAAAGTCATGTGACAGAAAGTCACCATGTGATTTTAATGTGTCTTGAGACAGGGCTGCCACAGATGATTATTTTTATCTTCTGTTCGCACCACTATTTAAAAAAAAATGTACATTTTGTAGTATATTTCCCTTGCAAATGTTGTCAAAGCATGTGTAAAAGATTTGTTTTTAAAAAGTGGTGCAAACAGAATTAAAAAATAATTGTCTGTGCAACCCTGTAAGGGCACTTTTCGGATTTTTAAATTCATTCTTTGGATTTTTAAACTCTTTCAACACAAGAATGTCAGGTTTTAGTATGCAACCAAAAATTTTTAATGCAAAAAGGAGAAAGGGCATTTTTTTATTGAAAGGCAAGAAGGGTGCTCATTTTTTAGGATGAGGGGAAGAGAGATGCTGTTTTGTAAACCCAAAGGGCAAGTGAGGTGCAGTACTCTCCTGAAACTGCCTCATTAAAGCCTTGGATTATACACTGGTTATCAAAAATTAAGGAAAAGTCACAAAAGCCAATTTTTAAATACGGGAATAAAAAGGAAGTAATATAATTCAAATAATTACTATTCCTGCAGAACAGCTAGTCCATATAACATCTCATTCAGGTCACACATGGTCACAAGAGTCACAGTCACTACGGCGAAACAAAAAATAGGAAATTCCATACGTCTCATTTATGAGTCTCAAATGACTACTATATGTGACTCCACTGACAGGTCACTGTGACTGCTGTTTTGTGGCGAGTCACCAGGTGACTTTACAATGTCATTTCATTGAGACTCTTGTGTGACTCTCATCTGGCGACTCAATTTCAAAGTCATTGTGAACGTTGCATTATGATAAATCACCAAATAGTCAAATTAAAGTCACATGGTGACTTTTCAACACTTTTCACAGTGGTGACTTTACAGTAGGGTCTCTGTTACCATTTGGCAAAGTCATGTGACAGAAAGTCACCATGTGATTTTAATGTGTCTTGAGACAGGGCTGCCACAGATGATTATTTTTATCTTCTGTTCGCACCACTATTTAAAAAAAAATGTACATTTTGTAGTATATTTCCCTTGCAAATGTTGTCAAAGCATGTGTAAAAGATTTGTTTTTAAAAAGTGGTGCAAACAGAATTAAAAAATAATTGTCTGTGCAACCCTGTAAGGGCACTTTTCGGATTTTTAAATTCATTCTTTGGATTTTTAAACTCTTTGAACACAAGAATGCCAGGTTTTAGTATGCAACCAAAAATTTTTAATGCAAAAAGGAGAAAGGGCATTTTTTTATTGAAAGGCAAGAAGGGTGCTCATTTTTTAGGATGAGGGGAAGAGAGATGCTGTTTTGTAAACACAAAGGGCAAGTGAGGTGCAGTACTCTCCTGAAACTGCCTCATTAAAGCCTTGGATTATACACTGGTTATCAAAAATTAAGGAAAAGTCACAAAAGCCAATTTTTAAATACGGGAATAAAAAGGAAGTAATATAATTCAAATAATTACTATTCCTGCAGAACAGCCAGTCCATATAACATCTCATTCAGGTCACACATGGTCACAAGAGTCACAGTCACTACGGCGAAACAAAAAATAGGAAATTCCATACGTCTCATTTATGTGTCTCAAATGACTACTATATGTGACTCCACTGACAGGTCACTGTGACTGCTGTTTTGTGGCGAGTCACCAGGTGACTTTACAATGTCATTTCATTGAGACTCTTGTGTGACTCTCATCTGGCGACTCAATTTCAAAGTCATTGTGAACGTTGCATTATGATAAATCACCAAATAGTCAAATTAAAGTCACATGGTGACTTTTCAACACTTTTCACAGTGGTGACTTTACAGTAGGGTCTCTGTTATCATTTGGCAAAGTCATGTGACAGAAAGTCACCATGTGATTTTAATGTGTCTTGAGACAGGGCTGCCACAGATGATTATTTTTATCTTCTGTTCGCACCACTATTTAAAAAAAAATGTACATTTTGTAGTATATTTCCCTTGCAAATGTTGTCAAAGCATGTGTAAAAGATTTGTTTTTAAAAAGTGGTGCAAACAGAATTAAAAAATAATTGTCTGTGCAACCCTGTAAGGGCACTTTTCGGATTTTTAAATTCATTCTTTGGATTTTTAAACTCTTTCAACACAAGAATGTCAGGTTTTAGTATGCAACCAAAAATTTTTAATGCAAAAAGGAGAAAGGGCATTTTTTTATTGAAAGGCAAGAAGGGTGCTCATTTTTTAGGATGAGGGGAAGAGAGATGCTGTTTCGTAAACCCAAAGGGCAAGTGAGGTGCAGTACTCTCCTGAAACTGCCTCATTAAAGCCTTGGATTATACACTGGTTATCAAAAATTAAGGAAAAGTCACAAAAGCCAATTTTTAAATACGGGAATAAAAAGGAAGTAATATAATTCAAATAATTACTATTCCTGCAGAACAGCTAGTCCATATAACATCTCATTCAGGTCACACATGGTCACAAGAGTCACAGTCACTACGGCGAAACAAAAAATAGGAAATTCCATACGTCTCATTTATGAGTCTCAAATGACTACTATATGTGACTCCACTGACAGGTCACTGTGACTGCTGTTTTGTGGCGAGTCACCAGGTGACTTTACAATGTCATTTCATTGAGACTCTTGTGTGACTCTCATCTGGCGACTCAATTTCAAAGTCATTGTGAACGTTGCATTATGATAAATCACCAAATAGTCAAATTAAAGTCACATGGTGACTTTTCAACACTTTTCACAGTGGTGACTTTACAGTAGGGTCTCTGTTACCATTTGGCAAAGTCATGTGACAGAAAGTCACCATGTGATTTTAATGTGTCTTGAGACAGGGCTGCCACAGATGATTATTTTTATCTTCTGTTCGCACCACTATTTAAAAAAAATGTACATTTTGTAGTATATTTCCCTTGCAAATGTTGTCAAAGCATGTGTAAAAGATTTGTTTTTAAAAAGTGGTGCAAACAGAATTAAAAAATAATTGTCTGTGCAACCCTGTAAGGGCACTTTTCGGATTTTTAAATTCATTCTTTGGATTTTTAAACTCTTTCAACACAAGAATGCCAGGTTTTAGTATGCAACCAAAAATTTTTAATGCAAAAAGGAGAAAGGGCATTTTTTTATTGAAAGGCAAGAAGGGTGCTCATTTTTTAGGATGAGGGGAAGAGAGATGCTGTTTTGTAAACCCAAAGGGCAAGTGAGGTGCAGTACTCTCCTGAAACTGCCTCATTAAAGCCTTGGATTATACACTGGTTATCAAAAATTAAGGAAAAGTCACAAAAGCCAATTTTTAAATACGGGAATAAAAAGGAAGTAATATAATTCAAATAATTACTATTCCTGCAGAACAGCTAGTCCATATAACATCTCATTCAGGTCACACATGGTCACAAGAGTCACAGTCACTACGGCGAAACAAAAAATAGGAAATTCCATACATCTCATTTATGAGTCTCAAATGACTACTATATGTGACTCCACTGACAGGTCACTGTGACTGCTGTTTTGTGGCGAGTCACCAGGTGACTTTACAATGTCATTTCATTGAGACTCTTGTGTGACTCTCATCTGGCGACTCAATTTCAAAGTCATTGTGAACGTTGCATTATGATAAATCACCAAATAGTCAAATTAAAGTCACATGGTGACTTTTCAATACTTTTCACAGTGGTGACTTTACAGTAGGGTCTCTGTTACCATTTGGCAAAGTCATGTGACAGAAAGTCACCATGTGATTTTAATGTGTCTTGAGACAGGGCTGCCACAGATGATTATTTTTATCTTCTGTTCGCACCACTATTTAAAAAAAATGTACATTTTGTAGTATATTTCCCTTGCAAATGTTGTCAAAGCATGTGTAAAAGATTTGTTTTTAAAAAGTGGTGCAAACAGAATTAAAAAATAATTGTCTGTGCAACCCTGTAAGGGCACTTTTCGGATTTTTAAATTCATTCTTTGGATTTTTAAACTCTTTGAACACAAGAATGCCAGGTTTTAGTATGCAACCAAAAATTTTTAATGCAAAAAGGAGAAAGGGCATTTTTTTATTGAAAGGCAAGAAGGGTGCTCATTTTTTAGGATGAGGGGAAGAGAGATGCTGTTTCGTAAACCCAAAGGGCAAGTGAGGTGCAGTACTCTCCTGAAACTGCCTCATTAAAGCCTTGGATTATACACTGGTTATCAAAAATTAAGGAAAAGTCACAAAAGCCAATTTTTAAATACGGGAATAAAAAGGAAGTTATATAATTCAAATAATTACTATTCCTGCAGAACAGCTAGTCCATATAACATCTCATTCAGGTCACACATGGTCACAAGAGTCACAGTCACTACGGCGAAACAAAAAATAGGAAATTCCATACATCTCATTTATGAGTCTCAAATGACTACTATATGTGACTCCACTGACAGGTCACTGTGACTGCTGTTTTGTGGCGAGTCACCAGG
This sequence comes from Maratus speciosus, assembly GCA_963932465.1. NCBI lineage: Eukaryota > Metazoa > Arthropoda > Arachnida > Araneae > Salticidae > Maratus > Maratus speciosus. The sequence continues at coordinate 2,983,436 of OZ010789.1, forward strand.
TGACTTTACAATGTCATTTCATTGAGACTCTTGTGTGACTCTCATCTGACGACTCAATTTCAAAGTCATTGTGAACGTTGCATTATGATAAATCACCAAATAGTCAAATTAAAGTCACATGGTGACTTTTCAACACTTTTCACAGTGGTGACTTTACAGTAGGGTCTCTGTTACCATTTGGCAAAGTCATGTGACAGAAAGTCACCATGTGATTTTAATGTGTCTTGAGACAGGGCTGCCACAGATGATTATTTTTATCTTCTGTTCGCACCACTATTTAAAAAAAATGTACATTTTGTAGTATATTTCCCTTGCAAATGTTGTCAAAGCATGTGTAAAAGATTTGTTTTTAAAAAGTGGTGCAAACAGAATTAAAAAATAATTGTCTGTGCAACCCTGTAAGGGCACTTTTCGGATTTTTAAATTCATTCTTTGGATTTTTAAACTCTTTGAACACAAGAATGCCAGGTTTTAGTATGCAACCAAAAATTTTTAATGCAAAAAGGAGAAAGGGCATTTTTTTATTGAAAGGCAAGAAGGGTGCTCATTTTTTAGGATGAGGGGAAGAGAGATGCTGTTTCGTAAACCCAAAGGGCAAGTGAGGTGCAGTACTCTCCTGAAACTGCCTCATTAAAGCCTTGGATTATACACTGGTTATCAAAAATTAAGGAAAAGTCACAAAAGCCAATTTTTAAATACGGGAATAAAAAGGAAGTAATATAATTCAAATAATTACTATTCCTGCAGAACAGCTAGTCCATATAACATCTCATTCAGGTCACACATGGTCACAAGAGTCACAGTCACTACGGCGAAACAAAAAATAGGAAATTCCATACATCTCATTTATGAGTCTCAAATGACTACTATATGTGACTCCACTGACAGGTCACTGTGACTGCTGTTTTGTGGCGAGTCACCAGGTTACTTTACAATGTCATTTCATTGAGACTCTTGTGTGACTCTCATCTGACGACTCAATTTCAAAGTCATTGTGAACGTTGCATTATGATAAATCACCAAATAGTCAAATTAAAGTCACATGGTGACTTTTCAACACTTTTCACAGTGGTGACTTTACAGTAGGGTCTCTGTTACCATTTGGCAAAGTCATGTGACAGAAAGTCACCATGTGATTTTAATGTGTCTTGAGACAGGGCTGCCACAGATGATTATTTTTATCTTCTGTTCGCACCACTATTTAAAAAAAATGTACATTTTGTAGTATATTTCCCTTGCAAATGTTGTCAAAGCATGTGTAAAAGATTTGTTTTTAAAAAGTGGTGCAAACAGAATTAAAAAATAATTGTCTGTGCAACCCTGTAAGGGCACTTTTCGGATTTTTAAATTCATTCTTTGGATTTTTAAACTCTTTGAACACAAGAATGTCAGGTTTTAGTATGCAACCAAAAATTTTTAATGCAAAAAGGAGAAAGGGCATTTTTGTTATTGAAAGGCAAGAAGGGTGCTCATTTTTTAGGATGAGGGGAAGAGAGATGCTGTTTCGTAAACCCAAAGGGCAAGTGAGGTGCAGTACTCTCCTGAAACTGCCTCATTAAAGCCTTGGATTATACACTGGTTATCAAAAATTAAGGAAAAGTCACAAAAGCCAATTTTTAAATACGGGAATAAAAAGGAAGTAATATAATTCAAATAATTACTATTCCTGCAAAACAGCTAGTCCATATAACATCTCATTCAGGTCACACATGGTCACAAGAGTCACAGTCACTACGGCGAAACAAAAAATAGGAAATTCCATACGTCTCATTTATGAGTCTCAAATGACTACTATATGTGACTCCACTGACAGGTCACTGTGACTGCTGTTTTGTGGCGAGTCACCAGGTGACTTTACAATGTCATTTCATTGAGACTCTTGTGTGACTCTCATCTGGCGACTCAATTTCAAAGTCATTGTGAACGTTGCATTATGATAAATCACCAAATAGTCAAATTAAAGTCACATGGTGACTTTTCAACACTTTTCACAGTGGTGACTTTACAGTAGGGTCTCTGTTACCATTTGGCAAAGTCATGTGACAGAAAGTCACCATGTGATTTTAATGTGTCTTGAGACAGGGCTGCCACAGATGATTAATTTTATCTTCTGTTCGCACCACTATTTAAAAAAAAAATGTACATTTTGTAGTATATTTCCCTTGCAAATGTTGTCAAAGCATGTGTAAAAGATTTGTTTTTAAAAAGTGGTGCAAACAGAATTAAAAAATAATTGTCTGTGCAACCCTGTAAGGGCACTTTTCGGATTTTTAAATTCATTCTTTGGATTTTTAAACTCTTTCAACACAAGAATGTCAGGTTTTAGTATGCAACCAAAAATTTTTAATGCAAAAAGGAGAAAGGGCATTTTTTTATTGAAAGGCAAGAAGGGTGCTCATTTTTTAGGATGAGGGGAAGAGAGATGCTGTTTCGTAAACCCAAAGGGCAAGTGAGGTGCAGTACTCTCCTGAAACTGCCTCATTAAAGCCTTGGATTATACACTGGTTATCAAAAATTAAGGAAAAGTCACAAAAGCCAATTTTTAAATACGGGAATAAAAAGGAAGTAATATAATTCAAATAATTACTATTCCTGCAAAACAGCTAGTCCATATAACATCTCATTCAGGTCACACATGGTCACAAGAGTCACAGTCACTACGGCGAAACAAAAAATAGGAAATTCCATACGTCTCATTTATGAGTCTCAAATGACTACTATATGTGACTCCACTGACAGGTCACTGTGACTGCTGTTTTGTGGCGAGTCACCAGGTGACTTTACAATGTCATTTCATTGAGACTCTTGTGTGACTCTCATCTGGCGACTCAATTTCAAAGTCATTGTGAACGTTGCATTATGATAAATCACCAAATAGTCAAATTAAAGTCACATGGTGACTTTTCAACACTTTTCACAGTGGTGACTTTACAGTAGGGTCTCTGTTACCATTTGGCAAAGTCATGTGACAGAAAGTCACCATGTGATTTTAATGTGTCTTGAGACAGGGCTGCCACAGATGATTATTTTTATCTTCTGTTCGCACCACTATTTTAAAAAAAATGTACATTTTGTAGTATATTTCCCTTGCAAATGTTGTCAAAGCATGTGTAAAAGATTTGTTTTTAAAAAGTGGTGCAAACAGAATTAAAAAATAATTGTTTGTGCAACCCTGTAAGGGCACTTTTCGGATTTTTAAATTCATTCTTTGGATTTTTAAACTCTTTGAACACAAGAATGCCAGGTTTTAGTATGCAACCAAAAATTTTTAATGCAAAAAGGAGAAAGGGCATTTTTTTATTGAAAGGCCAGAAGGGTGCTCATTTTTTAGGATGAGGGGAAGAGAGATGCTGTTTCGTAAACCCAAAGGGCAAGTGAGGTGCAGTACTCTCCTGAAACTGCCTCATTAAAGCCTTGGATTATACACTGGTTATCAAAAATTAAGGAAAAGTCACAAAAGCCAATTTTTAAATACGGGAATAAAAAGGAAGTAATATAATTCAAATAATTACTATTCCTGCAAAACAGCTAGTCCATATAACATCTCATTCAGGTCACACATGGTCACAAGAGTCACAGTCACTACGGCGAAACAAAAAATAGGAAATTCCATACGTCTCATTTATGAGTCTCAAATGACTACTATATGTGACTCCACTGACAGGTCACTGTGACTGCTGTTTTGTGGCGAGTCACCAGGTGACTTTACAATGTCATTTCATTGAGACTCTCGTGTGACTCTCATCTGGCGACTCAATTTCAAAGTTATTCTGAACGTTGCATTATGATAAATCACCAAATAGTCAAATTAAAGTCACATGGTGACTTTTCAACACTTTTCACAGTGGTGACTTTACAGTAGGGTCTCTGTTACCATTTGACAAAGTCATGTGACAGAAAGTCACCATGTTATTTTAATGTGACTTTATTTGGTGATTTATCATAATGCAACGTGTACAATGACTTTGAAATAGAATCTCCAGATGAGTCACACGAGAGTCTCAATGAAACGACATTGCAAAGTCACCTGGTGACTCGTCACAAAGCAGCAGTCACAGTGACCTGTCAGTGGAGTCACATATAGTAGTCATTTGAGACTCATAAAAGAGACGTATCGAATTTCCTATTTTTTGTTTCGCCGTAGTGACTGTGACTCTTGTGACCATGTGTGACCTGAATGAGTTGTTATATGGACTAGCTGTTCTGCAGAGATAGTAATTATTCAAATTATATTACTTCCTTTTGAGAATTCGCGTATTTAAAAATTAGCATTTTGTGACTTTTCCTTAATTTTTGATAACCAGTGTATTTTGCATTTGATACTGAGCCTACACAAGAGTTCCCCCCCCCCCACCCCCAACAAAAATCCTGCCTACGCCCATGCACTTTTTTTTTAATCTTATTTAATTCAGCATCATGTGACATATATCAATGGATATATATCTTGATCAAGAGCGGGAAGTTTCTAGAAAATCTTACCGGCCAGCAAAATGCAACGTACAGTTGAAAACTTACGCAACCTCAAAAGTAGTTTATTACTGTTACTTCAATGCATTTCATAACGTCTTTTCTATAAAATTAAGAAATACGATTATTTTGTACTTAAAATTCTGTTATATAAAACAAAATTTTTTGATACTTGATAATAAATGTTATATAGTTGGAGAGAGATCCCTGATCATAAAGTATACTAAAATCAATATGTAGAGTTTTGAAATCTGTCAACACATTTTAAGATGCATTATTTCGGATAATCTAGCAATATAAAATCATTTACAGCCAGTTTGTTTCAGCATGAAAAGAAAATATTTAATTGTTGCAAGTTTTAAAGGTTTTTAAAGTTTTGTTTTTATTTTCTATTGTTGGAAATTTGATAAATTGAATTGTATATCATTTTAAAGTATAAACTTTACTATTCTCAATATAACTTCTTTAACAAATTAGTTTTGCTTATTTACCACCAAAAATATACATTTATGTTCTAAACACAAAATGGGGATACTTGATCACCTTTTCCTAAGGATACATGATCCCTAGAATCTTGTATCCCCTAATAGCTAATATTTTAATACAATCAGAAATAATTCAGTTTTGTTACTAAATACAGAAAATTACCATCAATTTAGCAAAAGGTGTTTGTGATACTTTAATTTTAAAATACAACCCAGAAAATCTTACATTACGTAGGTCAAGTAAAACAAAAAGTGGGACATTTTGGATATGAGATCAATTTTTTACGAAGAAAAGGCACGCTTAATCAATTTTATTTCCTGGAAAAAGTTGATAATAGTAGGTGAGCTGTTGGACATTTTTGAGTAGGTATTTGAGGCACCCTGAAAATTTGTGCAGCACTTCTTCTGTAATGCCTGAATACAAAATCGAATGTCTGGCTGAAGGATCGTGGCCCAAAACCTGTGCCAGACACGTGTCAAGTGCCATTTTTTGACACTACCCCAAAAAAGTATTTGAGGCACGCTGAGATTGAAACAGAATAATATTTATACTTAGAAAAAATATTTTGAAAATGACAGACACTTTAGTCGGCCCAAAAACTGTGCCAGACACGTGTCAAGTGCCATTTTTTGACTACCCAAAAAAGGTATTTGAGGCACGATGAGATTGAGGCACAATAATATTTATGCTTAGAAAAAAATATTTTGAAAATGACAGACACTTTAGTCGGCACAAACATTGTGCCAGACACGTGTCAAGTGCCATTTTTTGTCTGGCACAGGTTTTGGGCCACGATCCTTCAGCCAGACATTCGATTTTGTATTCAGGCATTACAAAAGAAGTGTTGCACAAATTTTCAGGGTGCCTCAAATACCTTCCCTAAAATGTTTAACAGCTCTTGGACTATAAAAGCATAGTTGATGAGTCAGGTTGCATTATTAAGTTGCCGAATCCACTTATGGTAGGAGGAACCTTAAGAACTGCTACAACTATAACCTTTTCTACGTTTCAAAATTCCTGCTGATAATGAGGCTGTGTCATTATTTTTTTAAAGCTCTATTCATTACTTTTACTTTGTATTATTGCATACTTGTATTATTTATTAAAATAAAGTTTAACTATTTGTTTATTTCTTTCTAGCTTTTGTTTCTAAAGTTTCCATTTTAGCTTTTTTTTAAATTAAATTGTGTTTGGGGCCGTCCACAAATGTCACGCTTGGAAGGGGAGAGGGGGGTTCGAGAAATTGGGCCAGTTTGTGACAAGGGGATGGGGGGGGGGGATAAGAAGAAATGTGACATCACACATTTTAGTTAAAATAAAAGCATTAAAAATCAGCAGATTCAATTTTGAAGTTATTTTGAAATTAAAGTACTTTGGTATTCATAAAGTAAAGATAAGATTTAAAGCCAAATATATTAAATTCCGTTTCAAATTCCAAAATACTACTGTTTTCAATTGCTCTTTCATATTAATATTTTATTACTATTGTATATTAATTATGTTTTTTGTCGTAAACCTTAATCTTATTTGATACAAAATAAGTACACGAACTATTTTTATAGTTATGCTCACAAATGTCATTAAAACACATAGTTAGTTTAAATATAAAATTTTAAATATGATCTATAACGCAGTGCTCCGTTTCTGAACTGCAAGCATATGTTTATGTAATATAGCGAGACATGTGACAAGAGGGGGGGGGGGAGGTAAGGTGAAGTGTGACACTTTGTGACAAAGGGGGGGGGGGTAAAAAATATGGAAAAAAAGTGTGACATCATTTATGGACCGGCCCTTTATAGTTTTTATAAATATCTACACGTCAAGTCATCAACAAAGTGTTTAAATATTCATCTTGTAGTCATAAATGAAAGAAATAAAAGTTAAATGTTTATTGCTAACTTATAATACTGCGATGTATGCATAATGAAACAATATTAGCTTGATTTTGGACAAGGATCAAGTATCCCTTTAAGTGAGGATACATGATCCCCCTTTTGAAAAATGCAATTTTCTGAAATAATTTTTTTTTATATACCAAGAAAAAAAATATATTGTGTAAGAAATACACATGATTATTCTGGTAAAAAAAATTTCTTTAAAATATCAGACAACTGAGAAAAATATAAAAACAGAAAGTGGAGATCCAGTATCCCCAGTCTCCCCTGTTAACTCAAAAATTGTCCGAACCGAGACTATGCCCGATTTTTGAAAATTCTGTATTTGCTATATGGAAGGATAGAGTGACACTACGTCTAAACTTGACATAGAGGCATTAGGTGCTCAAAAAGGACAAATAGGGGAAAGTTTTGGTGTAGTTTTGATATTTGGTGCCTTTATGTTTTGTGGGTCGCTAAACACGAATCTGAAGTTTGCCAACAAAATTTATCCCGGGAAACACGTTTTTTTTGGCAAAAAACGGGAAAAAAACAGGATTTTCTTTGTTTTTTTTTTTTTTTTCAAATAACTTCAAAATTATACATTTTACGTAAAAGTCCTCAGTGCATAAATTAAAGACGATAAAATTTCCTACATTTTATGTATTAAAAGTTTTTTTCTCTGATCAATAGTTTAGCCTTGACAATGCCACAAAACTGGGAGTGAAAATAAAAAAATTCAGAGAAAACGGGAATTACGCCGCTGTACGTAGATTTAACATGAAAACTGACCATTTTACACAAGCATTGACTATAAATTACACTAAAGATTATATGAATGACTACATTTTACAATGAAGTTGCTGATAATAAATAAGACGACTCATTATGAATCATTATTTAATTATAAATATTTACATTAGTAAGTACATTTATTTAAAAACAAAAAAAATGCTATTTCCGCTTTCTTTTACTTGAGGGTCCCTGCTTTTCACCGATATCTACAGCATAGAAAATAGACGTATGGAATTAGTGGGTGTTTTTATTACTACCAACAGTATAAAATAAATGTTTTTTTTAATAAAAAATATTTGATACCGTCTGGCATGACTTTTTCTTGACATTTTAGTTCAAGTACCATTTTTTTTTTTTTTTTTTACATCAGACAGCAGAATTAACTTAGTCACATAAATAAACTTTTGCACCATTATGCAACGGCAACAAGATTTAAAATGTAACGAAAATGTGAATTTGGGTGAAAATATTTTGTTTATAGAGGAAAATTACAATGAAGAGCACATGAAGTTTTGCAAGAGCGAAATGTGACCAAATTTGGACAAAAATTGCCAGTTGTATGTAGATATATCGGGATAAAATCATTTAAAATGCATTACTTGGCTGCAAATTCTGAGTGGTTACAAAATTGATCCAGACAAATTCTCCAAATTCAGATTTGATACAATGCAAATGCAAAACATAATGTAGGCATTTTCTCATGCTATATTAATCATGATATCTTATGATTCCCTATCTTTACATAAGGTTCCTGTTAGGTTTCCTGTAAGGTTTGTGCAGAAATAAATATGAATATACCACAGAATATGCATCACAGCAATTTTCATTAATGCTGTCCAATGTTTGTCCCGTACCTTAAATTTAAAAAAAAGAAATTTTAGAATTTGTTATAATAATAATAAAAAAACAGTTTTATCACTTTAGCTTCGATACCCTTAACACAGTATCATTAAAATTATCAAGAAGAACGCAAAATCATGCGTCAATCAGGTTATGGAACATTTTTGAACGCGTTCGGGCTACTATAATAAAACTTCATAGTTTAATAACTTGAAAAACGATGTCTAAGTAATAATTTGTAAAACATATAACACGTTTGAAAACACAATTTCAACCAAAATCGAAAAAATAGCTGAAAATTTTGTACATCCCTGTATATGAACTATAGATTTATCATATAATTCACAATATGCTAAAATTTAGAAGTGTTAAAGAACGCATAGCACAGCGTTAGCAATTTCCGGCAATAAGCGGGTACATAGATGTCTTGTGCAGCCCTATATATGATTTATAGAATTTATACACGCTAAATAGTATGCAATTTTTAAAATTTAAAAAAGTGTTCCACAACTGAAAACGCACTTCCATCAATTATTGCTCATACAAAGAAAAATATAACTGATTTATTTTGCGTGCCCCTGTATATGAAAAATCAATGGCACATCATACTCAATAGTAAGCATCTTATAGAGCACCTCGGAGATATATATCAATTTAAATACTTTTGAAAAGGTGTAACATGAACAAAATACACCACAAACAATTTTTCTCCATAGACCGTAATGTAACATAATTCTTTTTTAGTGTCCCTGTAAATGATCGATAAATACTACCCATACCATATTCTATAAGAAATCATCTTGTAGTGCACTTCATAGATATGTATATAAATTTCAAAGTGTTTGAAATTATGAAACATTATTAAAAACCACCATAAACGATTTCCCCCCCATAGGCCGTAATATAATGAAATACTTTTTGAATGTCCCTGTAACGAAATTATGACTGCTACACGCAACATTTTACAATACCTAACATTCAATAGTGAATATCAATAACATTTTTTAATTTCATGGCGATGCGACTATAATGACGCCAAAAATAATTTTGGACAGCTAGAATCGGTAAATCACCCAACGTGCACGGCCGTAATTCGCGTTTTTTCAGATTTTTCTTTTTTTCACACCAATTTTTGCGGCATTGTCACGGCTAAACCATTGATCAGAGAAAAAACTTTTAATACGTAAAATGTAGGAAATTTTATCTTCTTTAATTTATGTATGGAGGACTTTTGCGTAAAATGCATAATTTTGAAGTTATTTTGAAAAAACAAAGAAAATCCCGTTTTTTTTTTCAGTTTTTTGCCAAAAAAACATGTTTCCCGGGATAAATTTTGTTGGCAAACTTCAGATTCGTGTTCAGCAACCCAAAAAACATAAAGGCACCAAATATCAAAACTACACCAAAACTTTCCCCTATTTTCTACCAAATGACTGGACTAAGTGGTATTTGTATGAATCGAAAATTGTTTAACTTTATCACTAAAATCTTTTGTACACTCAATGGCAAAATGTGAAACAGGAAGTATAGACTTCAAGAATATTAAAATCTATCTCAAGATATCGAAATCTCACTGAAACCTGGCCTCGTAGTTTACAGCGATATTTTCATTTTTAATAAGAATATCTACAGAAAGTTACAGGGTGCATCCGTTTCCGGTTTATTTGCAGTGTTTGCCTTAAGACCTCTAGAACACAAAATTTTCGATACGTTAAATTTGAAACCCGAATGGGATGGTTACGATACGTAGATGTTTTCGTCTTATGGAACTACAGTTTATCAGATAGAACAAGTTTTCTTCAAGATGTCAATAAATTAAGTAACAGTATTAAATTCATCCTTGAAATCGAAGACGCTTCCAGTTTTAGATGTTCACATTAATAGATGCAGGTCTGAATTAAACTAATCAGTTTATAGAAAAAAACAATAAAAGAAAATACTTACGCTTTTTCAATAAACATACTTTTTCAATATAAAATCTCCGCCTTCCAGTGATTTATTAAAGGAGCCTTCGTGATTGGTTCAGATAATGTATTAGAAATAAAATTGATCAAGAAAATAGCATTCGATCATGGCTTTTCAGCAAAATATATTGATAAGATAATTTGGAAGTACAACGCTCCCCCCTCCTTCGCACAGAACAGGAATCAATTTAGGGAGTATAGAAAATTCCACTCAATTCCCACTCTATTTGAAAAGTTAAAAATGAGTCTATGGAAATATAATATCCCAACAAAAAGTTTTCTCTAAAAAAAACAAAAGCGCCAAGTTCGCCTTAATGTTTCGGCCAGAAAAAGTAGTGATATGTGAAGTTCGCACAAGTTAAAAGCCAAACATCCCAAATCTTTCATTGAAAATGGCTTCCTGCGACTTGGCCGTTAATGCCATCTACAGCATTTCAAAATTAATGGTTGGAAATTACGCATTTATGAATTATTTAAATATTAAAAGTAATATTAGAATGCAAAGAGGCAAATTCACATAAAGACATTATAAGTAAAAGATTTCTGACAACTACCATTCAGTTTGAACAAACATTACTTTTGATTTCAGATCATTTAGTCCACTTGTGGTTTAATTGCCATTTTGTACGGTCTGTCTAAAGCTAAAGTCATTAACATAAAACCCAAGTAATAAAACAAAATTTACTTACTTCAAATCTCACAATATGTAACATTATATTTATTGTATAATATTGACATCTTGTGTATTGACGAAAGAGATTTTTTCGTTTGAACATTTATTATAGTTTGTTTGCATACATAGATGTATTCGATTTATAAACTGTTAAAAGCTGATACTAATTATGTTTTAGCAATTAGGGATATTATCTCCTGAATACAAGTATTTTGTTATTTGCAACTTCTAAGCATTTCAATAGACTGAAGTTGTTTAAATGCTTTTTTCAAATGTGTATTTTATTTCTGTACTCTGTGCCACAAAATGCCTAAAATAATCAAAAAATGTAGTTGGCATGTTGGCATTTGCACATATTTTAAAATTTGAAAAACTCTCTCGAAGGCATTAACGGCCAAGTCGCAGGAAGCCATTTTCAATGAAAGATTTGGGATGTTTGGCTTTTAACTTGTGCGAACTTCACATATCACTACTTTTTCTGGCCGAAACATTAAGGCGAACTTGGCGCTTTTGTTTTTTTTCAGAGAAAACTTTTTGTTGGGATATCACTACTTTTTGTATGTTTTTTCAAGTTTGTTATTCTAAACTATATTAATATGAAAAACCTTAAATTTCGGTACTTTTATGTTAGCCGGGAGCAAATCTCCTCATTAGCCTTTTGTTTTTTCGCCAATAGCAGTTTTTATTTTTCACATGTGTAAATTAGAAACAATGCTTTGATTTTCAAATAAAATATTTTGGTTTATGTTATTATTTCTTATTTATTTATTTATTTATTTCTATGTTAAATATTCTATTAAATAAAATGAGGGAAATGCATCTATTTTAAATGAGATGACTGAAAAGTATGTATCTTTAAATGAAATGAATGCAATATGAACAATGGAGTTTCGAACAGTATTTGGCGATTTGTCACTTGCGCCCGGCAAACATAAAAATACCTAAATTTATTTTATTGAGCTTTACAAATTTATACTTTATTTCTTTTTATATTAAAGTACTAGCCGCCTCTAGCAAGCAGTATTTACCGTATTAATTTCATGTTAAACGTTGCATCATGCAACTGTTATTCGTAATTTAATTTACTTGCCCATTCTTTCGCCAAGTCGGAAGCTTTTGATAGAGAAATCAAGAATTCTTTACGATCATGGAAGCACATCATATATTTTGTGTTGTTATGTATTTCATCTTTCGTGACAAATATCTCTTAACGCACTTATGCATGTTTCCTTAGCAGTTACGATTCGTTCTCTAATGCGGAAATTTTTAATCCTGTTAAGTAATATTTTTTAATTGGGCTCACTGCCAGTTGTTGTATTTTAACAGATACGACTGGGTACAAATGGTTCTTATGAAATCCTTTGACAATATCTGCATTTGCATTAAATCATATTGATGCTAATATATTTGTGTTTCACGTTAACCTTTTCAGTAGACTCGATTACGGAAGAATAGAAAGTCTACCGGCTCACTGCCATGATCCATTTGAAAATCTCTCATTTTTCTCATCTGATCGTGTTGAAGAATTAGTCAATGTGCCATGGTTTTAAGATTTTAGCTAATTTTATTCGAAACCTGAAAACTAAAATGCGAGGAACCGGGTTATAGAAGATTCATTCTAACGTACATATCGATTAACAGGTTACATATTATAGAATTATAATAATCATAAGGAGAACTGACAGTTTCAATGCTTTAATAGTTTCCGTAAACTCCCTTTATATGATACAGAAGTTTTAGCGGTGTAAAGATTAACAACATAGTCACAGTAAATATAATAACAGTACAATATAATAACAATAGCAGAGGTTTTGGGCAGTGACGAAATTATTAGCACTTTGGAAATAGTATTAGTACGTTATATCATTTAACTATTCAGATGATATGCGGAAAAATAAAAATAGATGGCTCGCATTAATAATTAACTCATTGAAAAATAGCCACTAGCGTCAAATATTCGCCAAGCTTGGCGACATTTAGCAAAGTTTCGCCAAATTTGGTAATATATCATGAGAATTCTCAAATTTGGCGACAAAAAATGTTTTGTTTATTCTGACGTCATAATGATGCATATATATTATGTATTATACACATACCTATAATATGTATGATGCAAATGTATTACGTATTACATGCATATGTATAATATGTATGATGGATATGCATAAGTTCATTAACATCACTAAAACGCATTTAAAGGTACTAGCAGAACTACCCGGCTTCGCCCGTGTCAATTATAAGAAGCCTTCCAGGTAAAATAAATTTAAACGAAATAATATGGCAATCACAATAACGGAAATTTGTGCATTCCCATCCACAAATCGTATAATGAGAATACAAAAAACATGGCGTTATTGTCTTGCAGCCATAGTAAAATCCCTGAGCTTTAATAACAGAATACACGTTTTCTTTGGCGGGTATAAGAGAAAAATATGTGATTTTCCTGACAATACGAAAAAAAGAAATTCCTCCAAATCGCGCAGCACTTAGTGAAATTCACGTTTGTATGGTATTATCTACATTATAAAGTAAAAACACTATGTCAGTGCCCATAAATTGTAACCCATAAAATGTGCCTTTACTGCATTTTTCTAACTTTTAAACATCACACAATTTCATTTTTTACAATGTCGAATAGAAAAAAGTTCTCTCAAATGAAATTTGTTTGAAAATTGTACCTCAGTTTTCTGATTTTAATGGATTTTAAAGTAATTTTTAAGCATGGATATTTTTAAAGTTGAGTTCAACCCGATTACGAAAGATGAACCTGTTTACACTTAATGCAATAGTATAAAAAGACATGTCTATGAGTAACGCTGGTATCATACTTTCGGTGGCAGCAACCTAACACAACAAATTTCCCTTTTATTGCAGTTTAAGTCTAAACATTGTACGTTCGATTGTTCCAACGTATTATGGAAAACAAAAGTACTTTCAGTGATATTTGTTTGTAATGTTTATCTCAATTTACGAATGTTTTATGGGTTCTAAAATACTTTTTAAGCATGCATATTTTTTAAATATGCTTGCAACCCAAATACAAAAGATTAACTCAATTGTTCAAAAACATTGTAAATAATTCAGAATTTGTTTGCTTTCGCGTAATATTTAATAACTAAATTGGCAAACGAAATTAAAACTCCAAAAATAAAATAAAACACGAATTTAACAGATATCAAATCAAACTACTCAAAATAACCTGATAAGTATATAAAATTCAAGTGGGAATTTCGTTCCGGGTGCATATAACTTGAATTCTTCAGAACGGATTTCCATGCGACTTGCACTATTAGTTTTTTAGGGAAGATTTTAGTGCGTAACATATTGTTTTCCGTTGCTTAGTCATAGAATTATAGGGGAAAGTTATATAATCATATGAACCCAAATATGAAGGATTAGTCTTATTAGCTGAATGAAAAATGCAGAACTATTTTTATATCTAAGTATATTGACGGGTTTATCTTCGGTAAAGGGGTTGTGCGCTAGGGTATTCTTATTTTAATGAGTGTGCCTGACACCTATTATGGCATGCACCTTTGTTTAAAACAATATAGAATGACTTATGTTTTAAGCGACTATCTGGCATGCAATTTGATTACAAAATACTAACCTGCAAATGCTTAAGGTACTTCTCCAGTTCCCTGCTCAACAACGCGAGAACTTTCTGACACATTTTCTGACTCATTAAACGTAAAGGCTTAAAATTTGTAGGCCTGACTATTAAAGCGATTTGGAATTGAAATGAGTTTTTCCTTTTTTCATAAATAAGTTACTTATCGAGTTATGAGCAATTGTGGTTGCGTGACGGCCGGTTTTTATCCTTTATTGCACTGTTGCGTCCGAAATTCAGTTCAAAACATCAACTGAAAGATCTTATACTTTTAGCAACAAATGGAAAGTATCTTTCGATTACATAGTTTCTAAATAACAACTCCTGTCAATTTCATGCGTTTCCGAACAAAAATTAATTAAAAAATATGTCAGAAAATAGCTTCTTTGAATTTGAGAACAGCCTTAACTTTATGAACAGCTTTAACTTGACGTTTATGAAAAAGCTCACATTTTTAGTTTTAATTTTGTAACTCGCGAAATTTAAATTCAGAAAAAGGATGTTCTTTGAACACATTTTGGGAATTTTTTTAAACTTTTAAAATTAAAATACATGTTTTCTTTGGCGCAGGTAACAGAAGTATACAATATCTTCACAATGCGGGGAAAATGCAAAAAAATACATCCAAATGAGATAGTAGTTACTAAAATTTTACTTGGAAAATTTGAAATTTTATTGAAATTAAATCTACAATGATTAGATGAAATGATGTCATTTTCCGTAAATTTTAAATCAAGACATCTGTCAAGATTTTTTTTGAAAATGTAAATAACCGCTCTCTTTTTGCTATAAATCACAGAAAATGTTAGCACTGAATCTAAACCAATACAACACTTAGCGATAACGTATAGCTATAAGATATGGCTGTAGTATACAATCGAAGTAGTAAGCAAAATATAGGAGCCATATGTTTACAATGAGTTTGATTACGCGTTGAAAAGATTTGATAGAATGTGACGTCATATCTAGCCTTTTTTTTTTCTTTTTCTTAAATTCTTTTCATGAAATTTGACTGTTTGTATTAAAATAGATGTTTTAATTTTTAAAAAAAACATTCAAATTGAGGTGCTACGTTATTTTCCCGCTCTTATAGTTAAAGTTTTTATTTTATATCTCTCTATTCTAAAAAAAAAAAGTAACTACCGCTGTCACCGCCGCCGCCGCCGCCGCCGCCGCCGCCGGTTTTGATTTTTTTGTGACCGGAGGCCTTTCTTCGTTAATATTAACAAAAATAATGCGTACAAAAATATGAAAATCGGTGGTTTTACACAGAAATGTTTGATAAACACGCTGATGCAGACAGTTTTCAAATCGAAGAATTATTTTAAGAGTTATTTAATGCTAAATTTGGACAAAATCGTTCCACTAAAAAAGTTTTATAGCAGAAAAAACTATACATAACAGTGTAATCTTTTTTAGATCATTTTATGCGTTAGAATTTGCCGGAGTGCAGATTGCATTAATTTTTTTATTTTGACTCATTTTTTCATGTTTTATTTCTATTTTAAATTCAAATTTTCAGCATTTCTAGAGATATTTTTTACAGATTTCAGAAAATTATACTAATTTAAACTGTTGCCAACTGTATAAAAAGAGCAAGCAATAATGTTTCCTTCAAATTAAAAATTTATTTACACGTGACTATTATAAACAGGAAAAAACTTTCAAATTAGAATTAAATAATTACGTATAAAAAGCAGGAACTTATTAAAAATTACGTCATAAAAAGTATACACGTGAATTTTAAAAGAGAAAGGATATTGTAAAATAATAAATTCATTAACATGCGTTAGAAGTCTTAGGAGAAATTACGTCATATTTACGTCACATTATAGTTATTACATAAAATGAACACAAAATAATATTGCAAAAAAGTTTAAATTTAGAAATTGCGCTAGACATTTATTTGATATTTTGAGAATTAATTTAAAATGTCTCATTTAAAAGAAATTTATTTTCGCTTTGTTAAAAAATACCAGGAGACAAAGACTCTCTTTACTTAATTCCTTTTATATTAGCTTATTTTGAAATATTGTTACACGTGTATACGTCATCAAGTTATTTTTATTTCGACGTTTTATTTGTGTTTTTATTAATGTTGTACGAATTTATTTGTTCTTTCGTTATTTAAAATAAAAATTATATCAATTTGTATAATTTGGCGAGTGGTTTGGCGATTTATATAATTTGGCGAAATTGGTCGACAGGATAATCAAGTAGTATCGCAGCGGATTTGGCGTTAAAATTCCCCAATCAAAGAGAAATGAATAGAAATTCGTTTATAGGGAGATCGCCACTGTTTTTTAAATTATAATTCAATCTTTCGAAATCTTTTTAAAGCCGATCAAATTAGCGTGCATTTAGAGTCTGCGGTGTCTGGACGGGGGTTGGCGAGCGTAGCTCGTAGGGGGCCGAGCCCCCTAGTTTTTTAAAAAAATGTAAATTTTCTGTTTAGTATAACGTCAATATCAAACACGCAAAAATATAGCAAGAAAATCTGAATTTTTATTGGCAAATAGAGACAAAATACACGCGTTATCCTTATTTTTTCACATTATAGCCTCATTTTTAGGGTTTGGCAACAGGAAAGAAACGTTTCTCTCTATTCTAAAAAAAAGTAACTACCGCTGTCACCGCCGCCGCCGGTTTTGAATTTTTTGTGACAGGAGGTCTTTCTTCGTTAATATTAAGAAAAATAATGCATACAAAAATATGAAAATCGGTAGTATGATACAGAAATGTTTGATAAACACGCTGATGCAGACAGTTTTCAAATCGAAGAATTATTTTAAGAGATATTTAATGCTAAAGTTGGACAAAATCGTTCCACTAAAAAAGTTTTATAGGAGCAAAAACTATTCATAGGAATTTAATCATTTTTAGATCATTTTATACGTTTGAAGTTCCCGGTGTGCAGACTGTTTTTCTTTTTTTAATTTGACTAATTTTTTGAGGTTTTATTTCGATTTTAAATTCAAATTTTCAGCATTTCTAGAGATATTTTTTACAGATTTTAGAAAGTGATATTAATTTAAACTGTTGCCAACTGTATAAACAGTGGAAACAATAATGTTTGCTTCAAAAAAAAAATATTTATACTTGTAAATAAATTAAAAATTTATTTACACGTGACTATTATAAACAGAAAAAAACATTTGGAATTAGAATTAAATAATTATGTACAAAAAGCAGGAACTTATTAAAAATTACGTCATAAAAACTATAATTACACGTGAATTTTAAGAGAGAAAGGAATTTGTAAAATAATAAATTTATTAACATGCGTTAGAAGTCTTAAATAGGAGAAATTACGTCATATTTACGTCACATTACAGTTATTACATAAAATGAATACAAAATAATATTGCAAAACGGTTTAAATTCAGAAATTGCGCTAGACATTTATTTGATATTTTGAGCGGATACTTTTCAACTATTTTTGTTAGGAAAGCGCAAATAATATTTTATTTCTAACACAAGTATTTTCACGTGAATATTAAAAAGAGAAATGTTGTGTCGCGAATATCTAAATTTTAAATTAACTTAATCTAAACAATATTTAAAACATTAATCTTAATTTTGGGGCTAATTTGTTTTCAAATCGCGATCATAGTTTTGTTTACTATCGTAGCGATCTGTTTGTTTACATTTTTAGGGTTAACTTCAATAGTGAGTAAATTGGTAAATATTATAAATTCTAGCATTAAGTTTCTTGGCACAGAATTTTTGTTTTAATTAATGGTAAAAATTGCATACTGTCCACCAAATCTGATTTTCATTTCATAGGAAATAGCTTGTTTGTTTTTTTTTATTGTAACAATGGGTTGGTTGGAATGATGGTTGAATTATTGACATTTGTCAGATGGAAGTAGCGCGCCTTTCTTTTGTCAACTGTTAATTTTGAAAATTATTAATTTCAATTAAATTTATTGTGTGCGATAATTTTAGAATGTTTAATTTTTGAAAATGTGTTTGAGTAATATTTACAGTCACTGAAGTTTAAATAAGTTTTTGAGTATAAACAATAATTGGAGCTACTGGTGTTTTAATAAATTTTTGGAAGCTACTGGAGAATTAAATAAGATAATTTTCTTTATTAACATTTTTTTTACCTTTCTAATTTTGTGTAACTTCTTTCCATTTTTCATCTTTTTCTATTTTTATTGATGTTGGCAACAACGACAAATGTATCGTTTCCCCGCCAAAAAGATAGCGTCGTCACGTGACAGGAGAAGGTTCGAGAAAGTGTGACATCATAGCCCTGCGTAGGAATATCTACGAAATTTTAAATTTCAACAAAAAAAATATCTTTCGAGAAGGCAAGCATTCATGTTCCAACTTTAAATCTGCTCATAATTGTGCTTGCATCCATGTGCCTGACTTCAATGGGATAGGCATTTTTTTCACATTACAGTTTTTTCCTACGCACTATGTTTTTGAAGCGGAGGTGTCAACAGGAGTTTGGAGTGAGAGGTGAAGTCTGAAGTTTTTGGCGGGGAGATCATTCTGGTAGCTGGCATCGTGAAGATAACGACGTATTTTTTTTAGGAGTGCAAGTTATGCACGGAGATGTGATGGGGGCCCCCCTCGATTGTGTATGATGAGTAATTTTTTTTTCTTTTCTCTTCTTTTTTAATTAATTGCATGACTTCTGTTTTTTTTTATTTTTAAATTTTTTTTATGGTTTTAAATACCATAAATTCACATTGGCTTAATGCCTAGTGAATTAAGTATTCTAAGGATGATCCAGTAGCTCCACATTTCAAATTTTAAGCAAATAAACTAAAACAATTAGGATGACATTATAATATTATATTACTCATGTTTCTTAAAATTAATGGTTGAATTACTTGTTGTAACCACAATTAGTTAAAATATGTGCAAAAGCATTCATAATCAAATTATGATGAATATTAAGGATCAGTTAATTGTTAAATAATCTGATATAACTATGTAATGATGGAAGTTTTTTTTAGTTGAATAGATAATGTTAGTCCATTAGGACTTGTTATGTATAATAATTCTTGACTTTCAATATAATGGTAATAATAAATGTAATAGTTCATCCTAACATTGTATATTCATTTCTGCAGTGCCTATTTTTCATTTAGAAAATTTTATTTTTAGGAATCGATCAGAGACAGTCAAATATTTAATCATTAAATTAGTTGAATTGAGTTGAATTTAGTAATCATGACTTTTGTTAGTAAATTTTAATATGTAAATTTGTGTAGACAGCCTTGTTTTTCATTGAATTTGACTGTGTCTGATCTTCTTCAGCAATCTAATAAAATTCTATAGTTTGATTAAATTTTTAAGAGGTTAGTTAAATAGGGAAGGGAATTTTAAGGAATCATGCGAAGTGTTTGATTCGGGAACATTAATATAATTGGTAAAGGAATTCAAGGAATTATGCGAAGTGCATGATTCGGGAATTTTTTCATAGTTATTTTTCTTATTTTGATTCACTTGTCCTGGGTTATTATTTAATTAAATTTTACGTAATTGGGGGCCAGAACACAACGCACCTCCATTTACTTTGATTATTTTTTGGAATGAACTGCAATGTCTTACTTAAATTTTAATTCATGACTCTTAAATTAAGTGCAATCTGTGTTCAATTATTAAAGGTATAAAGTAAATTGCAGGAAATTTTTCTCTTCATCTAATATGACATTATTAATTTAATTCATTAATAGTTAAAGTTAATTTAAGTTTTATCCTTGTAATTTATAATAGTTAATTTTCTCTTTTTATATATCTTGAGTGGTTGTGGTAAGACACAACACACTTTGTGGTGCCGTCCTTTAGTTTAAATGAGGTGGCAACATATCTTTTGGTGCTGCCTTGTTAAGCAAGTGAATCTTTAAATAATTTTATTTTTTTGGCACTGCAGAAAAGGTGTAATAATGTATATTTGTTAACAACCATATTGTATTATTTTGGTGGACAGGGCAATTTATATTGTTTATTTTTGTGTATATTCTGTTGATCATTGTAATTTAACTTAAATATGTCACTAGAGGAAAACCAAACTGGGGAGCAGGTAGACAACACTGGGATGTTAAATCAGTCACCAGTGACACCTGTCACAACAGGTCAGTCACCAGTGACTCCTGTGATAACAGTAAGTCAGTCACCAGTAACACCTGTTGTAACTTTACAGGATGAGACTTCAAAAAATTCAGGAGGGTCTAGTGGTAGTGGGATTCCAAGGATTGTAGATATTCCAGTCCAAGCACAATTATTGGACTTAAAACTTAACAGTTTTACAGAATTTTTAGGGTTGCTGCCTTCATTTTCAGGTAGTGAGGATGGATTAGGGATTGAGGATTTTTTTGGACAAATAGAACAAATTGGGCCACTAACTTTATGGGATGACAAACATAAATTAATTGCAGCCAAATTAAAGCTAAGTGGGGAGGCAGCAACATTTGCAAAGTTTCATCCTAGATTAAAGTTCACACAGTCATGGGAAGAATTTAAGAAAGAGTTGCGAAACAGGTTTAGCAAAGTGGGGGACAACCAAAACAAAATCTTGCAGTTTACCCAGGCCAATCAAAGGCATTCGGAATCAACTAGGGGATTTTTGTCGCGGTTGTCAGGGCTTGCATATATATGTTTTCCAAAGGAGGAGGAAGTAAGGGAGAAATTACTTTTTAACCAAGCATTAAAGGGGTTGAGCATACCGTCTCGTAGATTTATCATGGGACAATCCCCCAAAACGTTTGAGGATATTTGGCAAGCTGCCCTACAGGAGGAGAAATACCTCACGTATGATCAGCATAATGCTGAAATAAATGTTGCCGCCACATTAACTGAAACCACGAATAAAAGCAAAACAAACAATGAACTTTCAGAAATTAAGCAATTGCTGCAGCGAAACATGGCGGATTCTGAAAAGAAAATATCAGAACTTCAACAACAAGTACAACAGTTGACACTGTTAGTAAACAAACCGATAGCAAACCCACCATTTTGTCCACAACCACCCCCTTTTGCACAATATCCACATCCACCACCACCACAACATGGTTTTCAACAACAGTTTCCGCGAAACAGACGTCCAGTAACCTGCTATTCGTGTGGCGAAATTGGCCACATTAGTAGATTTTGTCAAAGTAAGGGAGCGGGAGCAGCAAAAGGATTTAAACAGGTAGAGGGGCAAACGGAAAGGGCACAATCCGATTTGATTAAAACCCCCCTGTGCGTGAGATCCGACTCTGCTGCTAGTGTTGGACATTCTTTACCTTTAATTGATTTTAAGGTGGGTGAAAAGGATTTCAAAGGGTTAATTGATTCAGGAGCAACAGTAAATTTAATTTGTTTTCAAACTTTGAAAGGTTTGTTGGAAGAGAAATTAGTTGAGAGTATAGAGGATTGTTTTTTGAAAATTACCGGTGTAACGGGGGATAATGCAATAATCACTAATTATGTTACTATTAAATTAAATATGGGAGGGGAAACTTTAAAAACTAAATTTTATGTGATAAATAAAATAGATTCAACTAGTTATAATGTAATTTTTGGGAACAATTTTCTAGCAGAAAATAAAGTTAAGATCAATTTCGAAAAGAAATCAATTGAAATTAATGAAACTAGTGTGCAATTTTCTAATTATGTTTGTAACAACCTTTGTAACTTAGCAGAAATGGATTATATAAATATCGGAAAAAGTAAACGTAAACATAAGTTAGCTCCTAAATCCGAATTATTGGTGGAAGTACAATTAAAGAACACACAAAAACAATCCGATATGGTCTTAATAACTCCTACCAAACATTCACTTCAAAGCAATTGGGCTGTCAGCAGTTTAGTAAATGAATTTAATCATGAAGGTAATTACTGGGTCAAATTAGCAAATTTTTCTGATGATGTTGTTTATATAAATAAGGGTACTAAACTTGTAAATGTTGAAGAAGTGGAAGGAGTAGTATTGCAAAAGGAAACAATTAATTCGGGTGAAGTTAGTCAAATAGATAAAGATTTTGAATTATTTGGAGGGCAGTTTAATTTGGAACACCTGGATGAGCAACAACAAGAGGAAATTTTAAAATTAATTCATAAACATAAAAGTGTTTTTGCGGATTCAGTTAAAGACTTAACAGGATGTAGTACCATTAAACATAGAGTATACCTGTCAGATGAGATTCCCATTAGAAGTAGACCTTATAGAACACCTCATGCCCTTAAAGAAGAATTAAAAAGACAGGTTGATGATCTTTTAGATGCGGGAATTATCTCTGTGAGTGATTCGCCATATGCTTCACCAGTCCTTTTAGTAAAGAAAAAGAACAACAGTTATCGCCTTGTCTGTGATTATCGAAAATTAAATGTGAAAACCCAACCTTTACCATATCCATTACCTTTAATTTCTGATTTAATTGATTCTCTTGAAGGAGCAAATTTTTATTCTTGTCTTGATCTGTGTTCGGGATACTGGCAAATGCATTTAGATCCTAATGACAGACACAAGACTGCTTTTTGTACCGATTTTGGGCATTTTGAATGGAATAGATTACCACAGGGACTTCGCAATGCAGCATCTTCCTTTCAAAGATTATTAGAGATTATTTTAGCGGGTTTGAAACAATTTAACATAAACACTTATATAGATGACTTAATTATTGCTTCTAAAACTTTTCAAGATCATTTACATAAATTAGATTTGGTATTTAATAGACTTAGCCAACATAACTTAAAAATAAATCCTTCTAAATGTCAATTGGCACAGCAACAAATTAATTATCTTGGTTTTCAAATTAAAGATGGTAAAATTTTTCCTGAAGATAAGAATTTAAAAGCAATAAGACAATTTCCCATTCCTAAAAATAAGAAAAATGTTCGTCAGTTCTTAGGTCTTTGTAACTATTACCGTAAATTTTTAGATAAATTTGCTGAAACTGCTATTCCCTTAACACATTTAACTAAAAATAAAGTAAAATTTTTGTGGGATGAAGCATGTAATAATGCTTTTGAGACTTTGAAGGCTGGATTGTTGAAGTCACCTTGTTTGACCATTCCTAATGTCAATAAAGATTTTGTTTTACATACAGATGCTTCTGGGTATGCTCTTGGTGCTGTGCTAAGTCAATACGATGATAAAGGGGATTTGCATCCGGTAGGATTTGCCAGCAGAACGTTGAAAGATGCTGAGACGAGATACTCTGTTTTTGAAAAAGAACTTTTAGCTATAGTGTGGGGAGTGGGACATTTTAGACAATATTTATATGGGAGAAAGTTTACTTTATTTTGTGATCAGCAGAGTTTGTCCCACGCACTGGAGCTAAAGGATTGTGGTAGGGTTACAAGGTGGGCTTTAGCGTTGCAGAATTTTGATTATGAAACAAAACACACTCCCGGAAAAGACAACATCCCAGCAGATGTGCTATCTAGGGCAGTCAATGTTGCTAAAGTAGACAATATAATCTCACTAAATAACATTACAGATGACACCTTAATAGAATTACAATCACAGGATGCTAAATGTATGGAAATAATAAATTTACTTGGTAATCAGGACAATATTACAATAGATAAAAACACATATTTTTATAAAAACAAAATTCTCTACTGCCATCAAAACTTTAAATCAAAATTTAACATAAAAGATAAATTAGTTGTCCCTAAATCACTAATTCCACAGATTTTAAACTTAGCACATGACTCTCCT
Source organism: Maratus speciosus (assembly GCA_963932465.1). Classification (NCBI taxonomy): domain Eukaryota; kingdom Metazoa; phylum Arthropoda; class Arachnida; order Araneae; family Salticidae; genus Maratus; species Maratus speciosus. Next base: position 3,007,818 of record OZ010789.1, read on the forward strand.
GCTTCAGCACATCCAGGGTACATGAAAACGACCAATAAAATCCGCAAGTTGTATTTTTGGCACAACATGAGAAAACACATTTTAAACCACATAAAGTCTTGCATTTCATGTGTTCAGAGAAGAGGGTTTATAAAGGGACACAAGGCGCCATTACAGAGAATGCCGATTGCTAGTCGACCATTTGAGATGATATCAATCGATGCTGTAGGCCCCTTAACAGTGACCTTAGAGGGAAATAGACACATTTTGGTAATCACTGATTACTTTAGTAGATGGGTAGAAGCTTATCCTGTGAGAGATTTAAAGATTGAGACTATAGCAGGAGCGTTAGAAAAGTTCATTTCCATTCATGGTGTGCCTGAACATCTGGTGTCGGATAGAGGGAAGTCCTTTTATTCAGATGCAATTAATCGGGTGTACAAGAAATACAATATCAAAAAACACACTACATCAAGTTACCATCCAAGCTCAGATGGGGTTTGTGAACGTGCTAATGCAACTATTATTAATGCTCTCAAACATTTGGCTACTGCTACAGACTATCAATGGGATTTGTATCTGAATTCTGCATTGTTAGCTTATAGAACATCATACCATTCAGCAATTCAAGATACTCCTGCTCATATAGTTTATGGTAGGGATTTAGTTATTCCAGTCGATTTGCTAACCAGTGAAAAGAAATTTTCATATGCAGACAACAGGGAATATAGTGAAGACATAGAGATTAGGTTACAAGGGGCATTTAAAATAGTTAAAGAAAACTTAGAAAAGGCTGCAGAAAAACAAGAAAACTACAGGAACAGAACAGCAAAAGACAAAAATATAGTGGTAGGGGATTTGGTACTCTTATATACTCCTGTTTTCAAAAAGGGTGAAGCGAGAAAATTTCAACAAGTTAATAAAGGTCCTTATAGGGTTAAACTTAAAACTAGCCCAGTGAATTTTAAGATCATGCACATAAACAATCCTAAGGATGTACAAACTGTACATGTAGACAGATTAACACGGATAGAAGAGAGAATCACATTCCCAGCCCTATATGATTTTGAAAAACCTAAAGATCAAGAAAATCAAGATCACACTCTTAATTCTGAACAACACAACTCTAATAGTAATGATAATAGCTTGCATAATACTAATAATTTACCTAAAGTTACATCTTGCTCTCTTAAAATTTTACTTACATCAAAAAATTTACCAACCACCACTTGTAACTCATCTTCTAATAGTTCACACATTACAACAAACGCTCAGAGTAGTAATGGTAATGCAGCGGATAGCAGATTAGTGACAAGTAATGATAGTAACCAAAACAGTCAGTTCTCTGGGTCTTCGACCAATTTTGATAAAACAGTTTCTGATAAGCAGGGACAGGATCAAAGTAAAGAGAAGAGTTCATACAATTTAAGAAGTTTACCGAAACGTTCCTATAAATATTAAGTTTTATGTAATTGTTGTAAATAAAATTTTTGTGTTTTGTGTTTTTTTTTTCTTTACTTTTGCCAAATTTATGGGTCTCAGGAAGCTATTGTCGTAAATCTTGGGCATTTATTAATACGGGTTTCTTGAAGCAGTGATGAGGCAAAATTTTAATTGTTTGTGTTCATTTTATTTATGTTGCTAGTTGGCCAAAAATTTTAGGTATTCATGTAGCAATGTTATGATGTGCAATTTCAGTAATTGGTCGAAGTGAATTTAAATTTTTAAGTATTATTTTACGTTAATTGATTTATGTATTATTTTATGTTAATCGTTTTAAAAAGTATTTGTTTAATTGTTTTAAGGAATTATGTTTAATTTTGTTATAAGTGCAATTTATGATTGTAAACGTTGGCAAGTATGTGACACACTGAAGAATAACTGTAATTAGGAGGCAGCTTCATGATGAACAAATTTTGGCTCAATGGTGTTCGTACAGTTTCAAGAATTGGAGACTTGCAAAATGGTCGTGTAGTACCACATGGACTTTAAAATAATTGGTACTATCTGTTCCTTACATTTACTGTGTTGTTGTGAAAAGTTATATGTTAATTGTATTTGTTATTTATGTTTTGTGTTAAATTGTATGGGTTGCATCGTGTATTTTTGGGGAAGGGTTTTTATTGTGCAATATTGTTGTGTTATTCATGCATGCTAAGTAATAACACCTTAATATTGTATTTTGGGACAAATTGTCCTATTTTTGGTTTTCAGCCAGTCCTTGGCTTTGTTAAGGACAAATTTTTTTATGTGTCTTGAAAAGTCTGATAATTATTGTATTGTTGCTTGGGGTTTTCCTCAACAGTGTCACTTCCAAAAAATTTTGTGCCAAAATTTTTAAGCGGAAAAGGGAGTATTGTGTTGTGTCGCGAATATCTAAATTTTAAATTAACTTAATCTAAACAATATTTAAAACATTAATCTTAATTTTGGGGCTAATTTGTTTTCAAATCGCGATCTTAGTTTTGTTTACTATCGTAGCGATCTGTTTGTTTACATTTTTAGGGTTAACTTCAATAGTGAGTAAATTGGTAAATATTATAAATTCTAGCATTAAGTTTCTTGGCACAGAATTTTTGTTTTAATTAATGGTAAAAATTGCATACTGTCCACCAAATCTGATTTTCATTTCATAGGAAATAGCTTGTTTGTTTTTTTTTATTGTAACAATGGGTTGGTTGGAATGATGGTTGAATTATTGACATTTGTCAGATGGAAGTAGCGCGCCTTTCTTTTGTCAACTGTTAATTTTGAAAATTATTAATTTCAATTAAATTTATTGTGTGCGATAATTTTAGAATGTTTAATTTTTGAAAATGTGTTTGAGTAATATTTACAGTCACTGAAGTTTAAATAAGTTTTTGAGTATAAACAATAATTGGAGCTACTGGTGTTTTAATAAATTTTTGGAAGCTACTGGAGAATTAAATAAGATAATTTTCTTTATTAACATTTTTTTTACCTTTCTAATTTTGTGTAACTTCTTTCCATTTTTCATCTTTTTCTATTTTTATTGATGTTGGCAACAACGACAAATGTATCGTTTCCCCGCCAAAAAGATAGCGTCGTCACGTGACAGGAGAAGGTTCGAGAAAGTGTGACATCATAGCCCTGCGTAGGAATATCTACGAAATTTTAAATTTCAACAAAAAAAATATCTTTCGAGAAGGCAAGCATTCATGTTCCAACTTTAAATCTGCTCATAATTGTGCTTGCATCCATGTGCCTGACTTCAATGGGATAGGCATTTTTTTCACATTACAGTTTTTTCCTACGCACTATGTTTTTGAAGCGGAGGTGTCAACAGGAGTTTGGAGTGAGAGGTGAAGTCTGAAGTTTTTGGCGGGGAGATCATTCTGGTAGCTGGCATCGTGAAGATAACGACGTATTTTTTTTAGGAGTGCAAGTTATGCACGGAGATGTGATGGGGGCCCCCCTCGATTGTGTATGATGAGTAATTTTTTTTTCTTTTCTCTTCTTTTTTAATTAATTGCATGACTTCTGTTTTTTTTTATTTTTAAAATTTTTTTATGGTTTTAAATACCATAAATTCACATTGGCTTAATGCCTAGTGAATTAAGTATTCTAAGGATGATCCAGTAGCTCCACATTTCAAATTTTAAGCAAATAAACTAAAACAATTAGGATGACATTATAATATTATATTACTCATGTTTCTTAAAATTAATGGTTGAATTACTTGTTGTAACCACAATTAGTTAAAATATGTGCAAAAGCATTCATAATCAAATTATGATGAATATTAAGGATCAGTTAATTGTTAAATAATCTGATATAACTATGTAATGATGGAAGTTTTTTTTAGTTGAATAGATAATGTTAGTCCATTAGGACTTGTTATGTATAATAATTCTTGACTTTCAATATAATGGTAATAATAAATGTAATAGTTCATCCTAACATTGTATATTCATTTCTGCAGTGCCTATTTTTCATTTAGAAAATTTTATTTTTAGGAATCGATCAGAGACAGTCAAATATTTAATCATTAAATTAGTTGAATTGAGTTGAATTTAGTAATCATGACTTTTGTTAGTAAATTTTAATATGTAAATTTGTGTAGACAGCCTTGTTTTTCATTGAATTTGACTGTGTCTGATCTTCTTCAGCAATCTAATAAAATTCTATAGTTTGATTAAATTTTTAAGAGGTTAGTTAAATAGGGAAGGGAATTTTAAGGAATCATGCGAAGTGTTTGATTCGGGAACATTAATATAATTGGTAAAGGAATTCAAGGAATTATGCGAAGTGCATGATTCGGGAATTTTTTCATAGTTATTTTTCTTATTTTGATTCACTTGTCCTGGGTTATTATTTAATTAAATTTTACGTAATTGGGGGCCAGAACACAACGCACCTCCATTTACTTTGATTATTTTTTGGAATGAACTGCAATGTCTTACTTAAATTTTAATTCATGACTCTTAAATTAAGTGCAATCTGTGTTCAATTATTAAAGGTATAAAGTAAATTGCAGGAAATTTTTCTCTTCATCTAATATGACATTATTAATTTAATTCATTAATAGTTAAAGTTAATTTAAGTTTTATCCTTGTAATTTATAATAGTTAATTTTCTCTTTTTATATATCTTGAGTGGTTGTGGTAAGACACAACAGAAAGAATAGTTTGGTCAAAATTACGTCAGATTAAAAACGATTAATTTAAAAAGTCTTATTTAAAAGAACTTTCTTTTCGTTTTGTTAAAAAATACCGCGAGACAAAGACTCTGTTTACTTAATTCCTTTTATATTAGCATATTTTGAAATGTTGTTACACGTGTCTATGTCAAAGACGAAAACAGCGATTGACATATGTATTTTTGGTACTACTTAGTTATCCCGTTGACCAAAAATCTATCATTCGCCAAACTATATGATAAAATGCCAATAATGGTTGATCGTAAATGTCACATTAACTTGACTTTAAGCAAGTTACACGTGTCTACGTCATCAAGTTATTTTTATTTCGACGTTTTATTTGTATTTTTATTAATGTTGCACTAATTTATTTATTCTTTCGTTATTTAAAATAAAAATTATGTCAATTTGTATAATTGGCGATTTATATAATTTGGCGAAATTGGTCGACGGGTTCATCAAGTAGTACCGCAGCGGATTTGGCCTTAAAATTCCCCAGTCAAAGAGAAATGAATAGAAATCCGTTTATAGGGAGATCGCCACTGTTTTTTAAATTATAATTCAATCTTCCAAAATCTTTTTAAAGCCGATCAAATTAGCGTACTTTTAGAGTCTGTGGTGTCTGAACGGGGTTGACGAGCGTAGCTCGTAGGGGGCGGAGCCCCCTAGTGAATTAAAAAAGATTTAAAAACAGATATTTCTATAATGTTAAATTATGGAAGTGGTAGAAAAAAGGGATAAATAGTGGTCTGATAATTTTTTAAAGTAGACAGTGATCTTTTCCACGTTCTAAAACGTATGTACATCGAGTTTCGTGCAAATCAGTCAAAAATTAAAGATATCTATAAAGGACATACACACAGAGAACGGCTTTTATATATATATAGATATTAGTCAAATTGGTTCAGCAGAAAGATCAGGGAAGATGACTGAAAAACACACTTGTGTTTTAAATATGTAGATTATATAAAATATTGTTATTTTGATGTTGCTTGTTGTTGAATTATGTTATTTTGATAAAATTATAGTAGAATGTTCTAAAGAATAGCATTAAAATTTTGTTATTCGAGAGAATTTTGTACAAAAATTCAGGAACATGATATTCTTTTAAATCTCTAATTATATGTTTGCTAGTCTAACTCGCCGGGTCAAATCCATCCAGGTGAGAATAATCAATTTCTGTAGTATAAATCGCTATTATTTGCATCCTTTTATAAAGACACTCGAAATTTTTGTAAAACGTTGCGTTTTATCAGTGTGTGATTTTGATTACATTATTTTCACCTGTGAAGAATTTCAAAGCAGCTGGGCTGTGAAAATGACGCACTTCTACAAAACATAATTCAGTTTTAAGAATTAAAATACACGCTTTTTTATAAAATGACGTCATTTGTATCCGATAAAGCAATCTACTTTTACAATCCAGTTTTAAACTTCGTCCGTAAAAAAGTATGCCTATGACGTCATTATCGCGGAATAACAGACAATATTCTTGACATAGCCCGTATTTTAATTTCCACTTTTTTTTCCGGTTTTATGAGAAAAAAAATGGCAACAAAATGATCCAGCAATCTCCTATTTGCGGCTATTTTCCATTTACTTTCAATAGAAATGAAATACTTTTGTTGCCACTTTTAGAAAAATGGTATTAAAAACTACAAAAAAATTAATATCTCAAAAATAAATTGAGATACAGATTTCAAACAAATTTCATTTAAAAGAACATTTTTTTCCTCATACGACGCTGTAAAAATTTAAAATGTGCGATGTTTAGAAGTTTAAAAATTTGCAGTAGAGAAAATTGTAAAACCGAAATTTTATTTTTCAAATTTCAAAGTGTTGCCATTCGCAAAATGACGTATGCGTTACGCACAGATATGTTTGTCCTTTATAATATAGATAGTGTTCCACAAATAGTAGGGATAATTGCCAGATTGACCAGAATGCTATTGAGATTAGAATTCCGACATTTATAATAGACCGGGAGGCGTCTGCACACACCATCACCTCATCGAGTTTACAGCTGAAATTTCAGGATTAGTTAAAACTAGATTAGCATATTTAAATGCAACTGGTCTGTTAAGTCATATCTTGGTAGAAACCACCTGAAGACCTAATTTTAGGGGTTAACTGATAGGTTTACTATTGTATTTTCCTGCATTCAATAGTTTGGAAACATGGAGGAATGGGTGCAGGAAAACACAATGGAAAAGCCACCAATTAACCCGTAAAATCGGGTCTGTAGGTGGTTTCCACAAAGATACGACTTGGCAGACCAGTTACATTTCAATACGCTAATCGATATTTAACCAATCCTAAAATTTCAGCCGTCAACTCGATGAGGTGATGATCTGTGCAGACGCCCCCAGGTCTTTAATAAAATTTGTTTTAAGGAAGTAAAAGATAGAAAGATGGACAGATAAACTGGAAGATTTGCCTTATTAAGATTTTTGTAAAAGCATATAAAAATTCATTCAGCTTGAAATCATGTAATACCTTTATAACTCAAGCTAATTTTCTGTAATCGGGTTTTAGCGACCAACATATCTTATCTATAACTATGATCTTTCTTTTACAGATTTAAAATTAACAATAAATTAACACTAAGTAGGTTAATAATAGACTATAATCACCTTAGCAGCGGACTTCGGACGCCATATCTGTCGCACATCGTTAAAGACAGTTTATTAGTTACACATTTCATTTAATTAAAAGGAGATTTCTAAACTTTCATATGGAATTAGGACATTTTTCCACTATAGGGGCCGTGGCATTGTTTTTTAAATCTTGGCGCAATTCGGACTTCAGAAACTGAGATATGTTGCCAAATGATATAAACAACTATGAAAACAAACCTCATGAACTTTTATGTTATTTATATATGAATTTATATACATATAAACATTTTATTTATACATGTATAAAATATTATTTTTTATATACAAATTATTTATGTTGGTATATAAAAATAAATAAACGGGTTCCTTACATTAAATAAATTGTATACATATGGAAAAAATTGCTTGTGTATATGACACAGTAAATGGGTTGCCAGAAAATACGTTATTATCCAATTTCTTTTCTCGTCAAGGCTATTTTCCGTATTTCGCCAAGGCTACTATATCGGAAACGTACCGAATTGCGGTTATATTTTGTTATATGTTTTATTGTTTTAATATCGTAAATATATCATAACCTATACTAATTAAAATTTTTAGGTATATTCATTTTTTCTATTTAACAAACATCTTTGGAAAAGCATATATATAAAATCTTATTCTGCTTGAAATCACGTGACTCCCTTCAAAACTCTGTAATCGAGTTTTGGCGACCAACATTGGCACAATTGAATGTGTTAAGGAACTGTTTACGGCCAAATGAACACCCCCTGTTTGAAGGGTTTAGAGGCGGAAATTCTGTGTTTTCTGATTTTTCTGGTTAATTGTGCTACGAACCCGACTTACTTGTGAAATTTCATGATTCTACGACTTTTAGAAGTACCTTAGTTATTTGATGATGCGAAGTGAGTCAGTGACAAAAAAGCGCTTTTTCGGAATTTAATATTTCGAAAACTACTCAATATAGAAACATGAAATCGTGGAACTTTAGTTCAGTTTGACCATACGAACATATGTATAAAAGAAAAATTTCTATATCTCTCCCTAAAACGGCGTTATGAGGGGGTGAAAAGGTTCAGGAAAAGGTAGCTTACGGCTTGTGCGAACTTGGCGGACGCACTGCCGTGCTCCCAGATAAAGTTGTTTGCACTTACCTCAATGATATCGTTAGTAATAAGATCCCAATGGATCCAAAATCTGGAATATTTGAAATGCCTATTACTTTATCAAATAATCTTAAAAGAGTATAGTGACATGACAAAAGGTACGTTTTCTGTAAGAATGAAGGAGCATTGTAGGGATATCAAACAAGAAAGAGAAATACAGCTCTTTCTCGTTTCTACTTGGATAACGAAGACTGCTATACCTTTAACGGATGTTACCGGTCTCACAGACCACTGCTTTTTCAATTTGTATAGTTTAACTTGTAACTTTCAGTTTAATTACAATACACTACCGAAGTTTTGTTTCGTTTGGAACTTTAGTACTAGTTGGAGAGTGGCTCACCTTGGGACGCTTTTTCTTCTTTTTTCATTTTATATATATATATATATATATTGATCAATTGTCAAAATTTCACCCGGTATTCATTTTTTTAACCTTTGCCTACATTATTAAATAACTTTCGATCTTATATCCATTATAGAAAAATTTCAAAAATATATATTTATTAAACTTTGTCCCAAGGTGTACCACCTTGGGACAGTTAAAAGTAGATCTGAAAAGTTCAATAATTGAGTTACAATAATACATTGAATTGTTTGTTCAGGAAAAGAAATTTATTTGAACTGAAAAAAAACATGTCAGCTGATTTTTGTATTCTAAATTTCTTTTCCTTGATAAGCCTAATGACTTCTTAAAAGACGAAATGATAAGCATTAATAAATACATGTCATGTAGATTAAATAAAAAAAATGTTTTAAACACAATATTTTTGTTAAAATAGTTCGAATAAAAGTTAGCTATTCATATCTTGTGTCCCAAGGTGCACTTTATACCCACTATGAAATTTTAGAATGTCATGCTGTTAAGCTTAACACTAGAACTATTATTACACATCAGTTTTAGAGAGAAAGCTTTAAATTTCATTATTACCTTTTATTTTAAAATATTTTCAATCCAATCCCACTTTGAAACTTATCAAACTTTTACATGAAAGCTACTAGACATGTTTGCAAAATAAATAAAAAAAAATCTTGCCTGTTTCATCAATGGAATCAAAAACACTTCTGAAAATTAGATTTTGCTGCTATCTATCTGCATCTGCAAGAGCTAAATTAAAATTAATGTCAAAAAATAAAGCTGTCCCCAGGTGAACCACTCTCCCCTATCACCAGAGACTTTTGAATAGGTGAATTTTAATTATAAGTCTTGTACAAAAAGTTTAGTACAATCCTATGAGTTCATTGCTACTTTTCTACATCTTCGACGCAGTGGTCTCACAGATACACTAATTATATGACAGCTTCTGTCACAACCGTTAAAGGTTCATTTTGAGGAGGCGGAAATCATAGTTCTGTGTCATAATCCTTTTGAAAGCATGATTAGAGAAACAGTTGAAATCATTGCACGTGAGCACAATGCCTGCAATGATAATTATCCTATAATAAACCAAAAATATGGCATAATATGAAAGTCTTAATTGTGTATCGGGTTGCAATATTGCAGTCCCCCCCCCCCTCCTTTTTTATGTGTTTCGTTACCTCTTGCCTAGAGGGTGACGCTCATTCTTCAATCGAACTTTTGATTCATTTCAAACTTATTTCATTCATAAAATTCTCAGGTACTCACTGGATGGCGCCATTGCATTTTTGCAATCACGTCACGGGTCAAAACTCGACACATTGTCTCTCGAGCAGGAAGCCTTCATCTCAGGATTTTTAGTCATCTCACCGTGCGTTTTATCGTGAGGAGGAGGGCTGCAGAAACTGCTCAAAATGTAGCTTTTATATCTTATCATTCATTTTAATTGTACGAGTTCATTAAAATTTCTGTTTATGTGTACCGCTTACCAAGTTTGTGTTTTTAACAAATACATTCTTATTTAAAAAGCAAAACTATGAATGTTTCCAACAAATATTTTTAAAGGCTTCAAAAACATATTAATTATAAACTTAATGTGCTTAAAAGATGAAAAAATATTTAAAAAGGTGTTAAATTACTTTAATATCCTTAGTACTTTCAACTCTATACATAGCCTTCGTCGGAGAATACAAAAATACAGGCGTCTTATTTTCAAATTTCACATAGTTGTAAAAAAAACAAAATTCGATATTTTTCTATCATAAATGATTTTGAAAATGTCGCCGTTGGTGCGATGAAACGATCGTCAATCTTAATAAAGATGTTTTATCACTTTTTAGCATTATTTTAGTTAATCTATTCACATAGTTGGTGTCGAAAGGAGTGAAAGTGAAAGTCAATTTTTGATCCGGAAAACATTGGGAAAATAAAAATGTGAATAGAGAGTGAAGTCGAATAGGACGTATTTTATGATCAAAGTGAGCCTGTCTAATTTCTGTCAAATAACGTGATTACAAACAGTATTTTCTTTAGTAATAATTTCTATTAATTCACGGATAATTTGAGATAATAAATTTGAGAGTTTCAGAAATGCAAAGTGTTAATAAAAATCCATTTACATTTGATATAGAGGCTGAAAAATGCAATAAAAGGTTATTTTTAATCGATATAATTAAGCAAAAAAGGCTTGGAAAAAAGGGGGTGAAGCAGTAGACACCCAAACTTATTGTACAGTTGTGGAAAAAAAAGTAGTAAACACCCCCTACTAACTTCTCAACAAATTATCGTAGAAGAAAGTGACTGGTACCGAACGATTGGAAATAAAGTCTACTTTTAAATGACGTACATAAATTTTGCTTCGGAGGCCATCTACCTATTAAAACTTCAACTACCCAAACTTCATTTTTTTTTCAATTGCAATACCCAATTTTAACAAGATATTTCAAATCTTTGGTTCAAACTATGTCTAAACACCCAATTTCAAGTCATTTGAATGATGAGTTCTTGAAATATAAACATTCAAAATTTAGTGCTTCTAATGTTAAATTACATTTTCATATTTTTATTAATATCGCCTGAAATTGTACTCCTAATGTGCTCATTTTTTGTGTAGCAATAATACTGAAATACCCGCAGTTTTTATAATTTTATGAATTATGAAATTAATATTCGAAAAAAAATGTGAATTGCAACCGACTATTTTTTTATGGATTTAGATTTATTAATACCTGCTTTATAGAAATCCAAAATTTCACATTTTTCTTCCAAGTAGTTTTCAAATGATGCTTACAAAACGGCAAAATGATGGTTTAAGGGGCCGTCTATGATAGGAGTGACTAGATATTTTGAAATTTCTTATACTATCCTGTAATCTTGCGATCTTCAATGACTGCTTCAGTGGCGCTTAAGATCCCTTGATCAAGAATCCCTCTCTCTGTCAACAATCGAGTACCGAACTTCAATTTCGATACAGCCACTAAAATACGCTCATTTTAAAATGATTAATTTCTCGGGAACTTATGGTACGTATTGCATAAAAATTTGTTTTGGGGCTAATTGAATGGTGTAGAGTTCATTTATGCTGTCAGAATTGTATACTGTTATTGAAAAAACAAAGTTATGTTTCGTTTTAATAGGTAGAGGGGCCTCTAAGCATATTTTATATACGTCATTTAAAAGTAGACTTTATTACCAATCGTGTGGTACCAGTCACTTTCTTCTACGATAATTTTTTGCAGAATTAGTAAGGGGTGTTTACTTTTTTTTTTCCACGACTGTACATGCCTTTCAACTACAAACTTGCTCCGTTCAACTTTTTATATAAGACGAGCATTTAGTGTTTGCTGCATTAATCATCTTGAAAATGAATTAAATACCATTAGAAACATTGCAGTAGAGAACGGTTTTCCAAAACGTATTATTGATAAACTAATCAACTCGCAGAAGAACCACAAGAAGATGCAAAAGACTCCTCTGAGTAATAGGAGATATTGCAAAATGAAGTACATTCCAGGGCTTTTCGAAAAAACTCACATACACTTTTTCGCTTTGGCGTAAACTTAAATCGCCACTCCTCCAATAAAATTGAAAGATCTAGTTAATGCTAAAATAGACCCGATCCCGAAAGATGAAGTGTCTGGAGTAATATGTAATTCCACTGAAAACAGAAAATATTTATCTCGAATACATAGGAATGACCTCTCGTAAATTTAAAGATCGTATTAAGGGGACCGGGAAAGCCCCATCTCCGCCATGTTAAATTTACCAACTTTAAGTACCTTTTTCTCAGAAAGGGTGAAAGATAGAGGTCTAGATTTTTTAGAGTATAGTTAGAATAATGTGATTTACGTATTTTATCTGACCATTTTCTTTCTAAGTGAAATTCAAACTTAATTATTTATTGAAAGTCATTTTTAAATTAGCATTTTTGGTAAGATTTCACTGCCTAAAATAAATAATTCTCAACAAATCATTAAATCCGTGAGTTAAAGTATACAATATATCATTATATAAGTATTAAATAAAAATCTGAGTTCTTAAGTTTAACAGATATTTGAAAAAAAGGAACATAAAGATGAAAAATCAAAGTTTTCAGAAAAAGTCAATGAAAGATTTAAATGGCCACTAAGCTGCGAAGTACTCTTAGAAAAAATGATTAATTTCAGCATTTATTTTTTTATATATTTACACGTGGGACATATCGTTGGAAAGGTAAGTTTAAACTATTTAATGATATAAAAAAGTAAAAATCGATTTTTTAGTTGAATTTTGCTTTCCCGGTCCCCTTAAAGAACATTTGAGAGATTTGAAGACCAACATCAGCCCTGTCAAAACTTAAGCAGAATATACAAGTTAATTTCGAAAATACAAAAATTATATGCCCTTAAAGAGTTATGATTTAATTACCCGTGAATCAACCAATTATTACTAAAGAAAATACTGTTCGTGACGACGTTTTACCCTACAAAACACCCAAAATTTGGCTCAGTTAGCTTTAAAGAATCGTAAAACAGGTAATATTCCACTTCCCTCTATATATCCATATTTTTATTTTCCCAACTAGGGGGGCTCCGCCCTCTGCGAGCTACGCTCGCCAAGTTCGGACCGTTCGCTCGTTCAGACGCCGCAGACTCTAAAAGCACGCTACATTGATCGGCTTTAAAAAGATTTCGAAAGATTGAATTGTAATTTAAAAAACAATGGCGATCTCCCTATAAAGGGGTTTCTATTCATTTCTCTTTGATTGGGGACATTTCTCTTTGAAGGCCAAATCAGCTGCTATTAAAAGATGCAATGGCTGTTTTCGTCTTTGATTAAATAAAATCAGTTAAACATTTCAAAATAAGCTAATATAAAATGAATTAAGTAAACAGTCTTTGCCTCCCGGTATTTTTTAGCAAAGCGAAAAGAAAGTTCTTTTAAATAAGACATTTTAAATGTATCGTTTTTAATCTGACGTAATTTTCACAATACTTTTCGTTCTCTGTTTAATATTCACGTGAAAATACTTTTGTTAGAAATGAAATATTACTTGCGCTGTCTTAGAATTCACAAAAATAGTTGAAAAGATCATCTCAAAATATCAAATAAATCTCTCGCGCAATTTTTTAATTTAATTTCTATTGCAATATTAGTTTATGTTCATTTTAAATATGACGTAATTTCTCCTATTTAAGACTTCTAACGCATCTTAATGAATTTATTATTTTACAATATCCTTTTCCTTTTAAAATTCACGTGTAAATATAGTTATTATGACGTAATTTTCAATGTCTCTGCTTTTTATACGTAATTATTTAAATTCTAATTTGAAGAGTTTTTTTCTGTTTATAGTAGTCACGTGTCAATAAATTTTTAGTTTGAAGCAAACATTGTTTGCGCTGTTTATATAGTTGGAAACAGTTTAATTTAATACCATTTTCTAAAATATGTAAAAAGTATCTCTAGAAATGCTGAAAATTTGAATTTAAAATAGAAATAAAACCTCGAAAAATGAGTCAAATTAAAAAAATGCAATCTGCACACCGGGAACTTCCAACGTATAAAATGATCTGAAAATGATTAAATTCCCATGTATGGTTTTTGCTCCTATAAAACTTTTTTAATGGAACGGTTTTGTCCAAATTTAGTATTAAATATCTCTTAAAATAATTCTTAGATTTGAAAACTGTCTGCATCAGCGTGTTTATCAAACATTTCTATATAATACCACCGATTTTCATATTTTTGTATGCAATATTTTCTATATATTAACGAAGAAAGACCTCCGGTCACAAAAAATTCAAAACCGGCGGCGGTGACAGCGTTAGTTACTTTTTTTTTTTTAGAATAGAGATGTTTTCCGGATTAAAAAAAATTCACTTTCACTCCTTTCGACAACAACTACGTGAAATTTAAAAAGAAGACGCTTGTATTTTTATATTCTCTGACGAAGGCTATGTGTATAGTTGAAAGTACTAAGGATATTAAAGTAATTTAACGCCTTTTTTAAAATATCTTTTCATCTTTTAAGTAATTTGCACATAGTGTAATTTTAAGAAGGTTAAAACGTTGTCAGACTGGCAACAATATTTGACTTCATCTGAAAAAGGCCGATTTATATATAAAATCTTGAATAAAGTGGATTCTGATTTTATCTGCAAAAGTCATATTATTCCATATTATGTTAGTGGACACGGCAGTTTCCCCCCCTTTGTTAATAGGGAAACGAGACTCTCCATCCTGCCCATGTGGCAAGGGGGTAGGAGACCCGATCCATTACCTTTTCTGAAAATGTTCATTAGGGGAGACCGGGGGAATGGCGAAGCCTTAAGGGAATTTAAATTTTTTCACCTCAAAAAATGTTTATTTTTTAATAGTAAAAATTCTAAAGCTGAATCATGATCTCTAATATCTGTATAAATTTAACCGTAATCATAACTGTAAAGTAAGCACATATTAAAAAAGTTTCTTTCAACCTCTGTACAGTGGCGGGATTACTCAGGATGCTGGGGTCAATCCGCCACTCTATCGGGGTCATGACGCCACTCTTTAATGACTTAGTCGATACATAAAATGGATACTAGGAAACACATAACCTACTGAAAATATTTAGAAAGCAATGTAATTTAGCAGAATAATGAATAATTACAATGTTCCTTAAGCTAGATTTATTGATGTGCTAAGCTTACAATTTAACTCAAATTGCAAAAGTCATCCTTTACCAGGGTGGCGGCATTACCCCAAGAGGAGATTAGAGCGGAAAACCCGCAGCAAAGCCGAGAGACGAACCGAACTTGTTCAACAAATTGCATCAAAATGTCGGTGAATGCATGTACATTACGGGTAATATTATCTTAAGTACCTAATGTTACAATAAAAGGTGTTTACCTCTACTCATTTGAATCTCCAAAATAAGAAGCAACGAGATGAAAACTAAATTTTTCACTAGATCAAACGAACGACGTATAACAAAATCACTCTCATTTTAGGCACTGTTTCTATTGCTTGCCACTATAGTGCAAGCTAGAGGTCTGCACGGGCCGGAATTTCCAGGCCCGGGCCCGGCCCGGCCGGAAGGAAAGCTATTTGGATATTTGCTATGCCGAGCTATTTGCTATGCCCGAAGGAAAGCTAGGCCCGGCCCGGTGTAAAAATTGAAAGTTCGGCCCGAGCCCGGCCCGTCCCGTTTACATTTTTACCGTTCTTGGCCCGGCCCGTACGAAAATCAGTGAAAACAGGCCCGGCCCGACTAAATTTCTACAAAAAATTCCGTTTTTTCTCGACATACAATTAAGATACTTTTAATGAATACTACATGCATATTTATGGGAACATTTTACAGTATATTTTAAATTACTATGTGTTCGCAAAATAGAAAACACACAATAGTAAACATTAACGATTACTTACAGTGTTTTAGTCAATGTCTCTACAGAAGTTTCAAAATTTAAATAAGAGTTCATTAAAAGATTATTGTAGTTTAGAATAAAGGGTTAAAAAACATGATAACTTTTGAAGCTTATAATAAAAGGTAGATTTGTGAAAATATTTCTGTCATTTTTAAGGCTTTTCTCAAATCCAAAGGAGCTACATTTTGATACATTTATGAATTCATTTCTTTTCGGAAACGCATGAGATTGGCAGGTATTCTTATTCAGAAACCATGTAAATGCTGTTTTTTTCTTAGATAAAAGTAATATATCTTTCAGAAAATACTGCCAAAGTTAGCGTTTTGAATCGAATTTCCGGAAGCGATAGCACAGGAAAGGAGAAAAACGTACAGTCACGTGACAAGAGTCTCTGTTATCTCTGTACGTAATATATGAAAAATGGAAACGCTATTCGATCCCAAATGCCTTCAATACTCAGGCCTGTCAATTTTATGCCTTTATAGTTAAAAATGAGTCAGAAAATGTGTCTGAAAGTTTCGCATTGTTGAGCAGTAAATATGAGAACCACCTTAAGGTACATTTCCAAAGATACTGTTAACAGAAGTTCATTATCGCTATTAATACTTTTACAAAACATAATGCCTGTCCTACACATCCTGAGAACGATTAAGACCAGTTCCGTCCTGCTACAAGTCTCCCGAAAAAATTAAACCCGGGATCAGGCATCATGTAACTGTACAATGCCGATTTCTACGATGGACATGTTACATTTCTGTATTGATGTTGTTAAACTCGCATCGGCTCGTAACGCACATTTATACTTCTCGAAAAAGTCATATTCATTGGAAATGGCCTCGTATTTTATCTGCTACTCTCAAATTCTTATATCGGGCCGATAGGCCCGATTAATTTTTTTTATCGGCCCGGCCCTGCAGGCTCGTTCAATTTGTCTGTCGGCCCGGCCCGTTGAAAAAATTGTCCTAATTCTGCCGGCCCGGCCCGTTTTAAAATTCTCCTCCATTCCGCCGGCCCGGCCCGCGGGCCGGGCCGGGTACGGGCCTCGGGCCAAGCCCGGACCCGTGCAGACCTCTAGTGCAGAAGCATTCACTATCTCAAACTTCTGTTAGTTTTTAAACTAGGCGGGGTAGCGACATAACCCCGAGTGGTGCCATTCCCCCTCTCTCCCCTAATGACGCATACCTTTTGACTTTAAAAGAAATAAAACTTTACGTTTCAACTTTAAAAGGATCCTATTTGGTTCCACAAATTATGTCAAGTTAAAAGCCAACTATAATATTTTAAAAATTTTTGATTTATAAAAAAAATACATTTAATGCTCATCTGTATGATGAACTTTTTACTTCAGATCAATTAGTTTAAATATTTTACTTTATTTCATTACATTTTGTCATATTGTTTAATAGTCATTTTGTTTGTTTTGTCATTTTAATCAAGCTCTGTCATATTATCCTACTAATTATTGTTTACCTTAAATAATTGTCCTATCTTAAATTTTAAGTGTAAATACTAACATTTTACATGTTAAATTACTAAATAATGAGATGTAATGAAGTACCTATATTAACGTTATTTTATAACATAATTTTAACTATTCATCATCAACTGTAACTGTAAAATTTTTCGAGTTTGCCCAATAGTGCAACCCATTGTGAATTACCTGTAATAATCATATAATTTTCCTTAAGCAGGGTCTTCCAGCCTGCTGGAGCTTCCGTGCTCGTTGGCGGGTACTGGGGTCTCTGCGGAATAGTGAATATGTTCAAACTCGGAGCACAATTACCCTACCCTGTCGGGCATGACCGCTCAATCGATGGTTATTTAAATAAAACGATAAAATTAACTTAAACTTTTATGCAAATGAGTTGATTGCAAACTGTTCCTTATGCTTTGGAGTTATACTTCGTTAATAAAAGGTTGATTTTTTTGCCTAAATTTGACTAGCTATTCATGTTTTCCCTTAAGTAAGCGCCATTCCCCTATTTTCGCCTATTTGCTGAAGAAAGAAATTGTTCGAAAAAAGCGAAAAGGGGTCATTTCATGGTTACGGAGGTAACAAACAGAGACTTTAAAGCTTCATAAATAATGTACAGAAAATACTTATTACATGGATTATTTTATATTTAAGGTCGGTCCAAGGATTGTAAATAGAATATTAAATTTTGAAATCTGAAAAACGTTCCCATAATTTTTGAAAAAATAAAATCTAGGTATTACGGACGTAATTCACAAAACAGTCAAAATTGCATATAGTTGTAGTTGTTGTCATAATCCTGTGAATTTTAAGAAAGAACATTTAAATTTTTCTTCAATAATTCATTATTAGGGTATTAGCTGTTTGAAACTGCAATTCTGAAAACATTAAAATATTAATACATGGGATAATTAAATTGTTACAGACGTAACAATTCAATGCATCAAAATTTATTTATGAATTCTAATTCATTTATAATATATTCCCTAATTTCTTTTATAAATTTTAAAAATAGAATATTCAAATACAAAAACTAGCCTAATTACAACTTTTACAAATAATTTTTGAAATGACAATAACTTGTTAAACTTTATCATAATTTAAGTGAAATGTTCTCAATCTCATCACTCTCACCTTTTTAGTGCTAATACTTTTAATTTACTTTTTATACTTAAACTGCATGTTTTCAGAAAATTCACACTCTAAGCTATAAAAAAAATGTATTACATGACTTTATAAATTAAATATTATTTGTTTTTATAAAAAAAGTAAACCCAAAGTAACCTTTCAAATTTTTAACGTTAATCGATTTCTACAATCTTCTAATACGCGAATCCAAAATGACAGCTATTCCGGCAAATTGTGTTATGCTTTAAACATGACCCGAATGGCACTCTGTTATGCAATTACAAATCAGTTTAACAATAGTTCTAATTTTAATCCCTCATAATTGTTAAACGAATGGACCTTGTAACTTCGCACTGGGTTTAGCAAGTTAAATTTTACTAAATAAAAAAACCCAGATGTAATTTTAAAATTAGAGTGTTGGGTAGAATTTCAGTATAAAGATGACCCCAAAAGCTTATATTTTTAACACACATGGACCGACAATTTCTTCTCAAATGGCCATTTAATTTCCTTCCTTGGACATCTTTATTAAAATCTCCTTTCTACAAAATTTATTTTCCTGGAAATTTTTGGTTCAAGGAAGTGGAACTGTCAAACTGTTTTAATAATATTAAAATAATACTGTTTTTACAAATTAAATATCTAGACAAACTTAGAATAATGTATGCATAATAAGGCATTATTCCTCGTAGTCAGTCAATATTTTTGTAACCAATTTCAGAGTTATTGATTTTGATATAAATGATAAGATTACAATGTGCCAATAACGAAACGGCTATGAAAAAGGGTTTTTTTCTTTTGTTTCGAATCGGTACAAATAGGTCAACACGGTTAATAAGAAAATACATTTATAGATTTTGACAGCATTCCAATATTTAAAAATTAATGAATTTTAATTTTCATTAAAAATTAATGAATTTACTTTCAAAAGCTGGAGTTCAAAGACTACTTTTGGTTTTTAGATTCTAAAAGCGTGGGAACCCGGGTAAATAACTCTAAATTTTTAATTTACCGTCGTTTACAGCTACAGTTGTAATACTGAAAACAGCAGATAAGTAGAGTTTAGAAAACCAAATTACTGAACGATATCCCGAGACTGCAGAAAGGAACAATCGAACAGACTGCATATAATATGAAGGAACAGCCTATGCAAGGCAATCTGTTCTTATCTTTCAGTGGCCCTGAAAAGGCCCTGAAGAAAATCTCGTACTCGGGCCACGCCTGACGC
The DNA here is from genome assembly GCA_963932465.1 of Maratus speciosus. Taxonomy (NCBI): domain Eukaryota; kingdom Metazoa; phylum Arthropoda; class Arachnida; order Araneae; family Salticidae; genus Maratus; species Maratus speciosus. The sequence continues at coordinate 3,027,817 of OZ010789.1, forward strand.
GGGCAAAGAAAAAAAAGGGGGGGGGGATAGCTGGGCCCTGAAAAAAAAAAGTGGGCTGACAGGTCCGATATAACAAATTTAGAAGGATCAAACTAAGCAAATAAAATCTACACAATTTTTCAATGGACATGACTTAGGAAAGATTAAGTATAAATGTGCTGCACAAGCAACGCAAACTTGGCAATATGAATCAAAAATATTGCATGTGCAGCGTTGAGATTGGCATCCGACAGTTACCTGAGCTTAATTTTTTCAGCAGATTCGGGCCAAGCTGCGACTAACTTAATTGTGACCAGGACGGTGTGACGCTAGCAATTAATTTTTTTTTAATATAGTAATAGCGATCATGAACTTCTGTTAACAGAATCTTTGCAAATATACTTTAATAAATTATAATAGTTTTCAAAAATCTACTCTTTATTATATAAGGCTTTAAAAGTTATTTTTTAACATTCCTTTTCTTTTATTCTAAACTACATTAGTTCTTTTTAAATGAATCATTTTTTAATGTAATCGTCCAAGAGTCCAAGTAAGCATTCCTGTTGCTATTCTGTATTCTATGGCTTGCTATTATATATAGTAATGTAAAATATATCTAACATACAGTAACTATGACCCTAAATACCATACATGACCCTATAAATACCATAAATATGGATGCAGTATTCATTAACCCTAGAATACTAGACGCTCGAAAGAGCTCTACCGGCAAACTGTATCTAGTATTATAGGGCTAAAAGAACCTTAACTATATGTTTAAAAAAAAAAACGGATATTTTGTAGACGTAAAAAAAAATGCGAAATTTTAAACTGATTGGGCCAGGCCGAATTTTCAGGTTTTATAACAGGGCCGGGTCAAGATAACTTTCATTCGCGCCGACCCCGAGCTGTCAATTTCGGCCCATGCAGCACCTCTACCCAATACCTATATTAAAGAGTGTCGTCTCTTAACACGTTAAGCGCCACGTCAGTCACCGGTGACTGACACTGAACTTTCCGTTTAGAACGCGTCATTCACCGATGATCGACGTCTAAAATAGGATATAAATCTAAAAATACGTGTATTGTTTTGCGTAATGACTGAAAAATGTATTTAAAATTTACTTACCTTTTATTTATGAGAGGATTTCTTAAAAATCACTTGAAACATTTTTCAGCGTCAGTCACCGTGGCACTCGACCGTGTTAATCCAATGCATGTTTGTCTTAAGGAATAACGTGGGTACGGAAAGATTTTCATAAAACAAAAATAGGCTACTGAATAAATAATTAAGATTAGGAAAAGTAACTAAAAATATTTTTGAGTTTAAAATTAAGTTCATTTATGTAAAAATAAATACGAAATTAAAAAAAAAGAAAAAAAACAAGTAATATAAAAATTTTGGTTTTTAAGTCAATTCCTACTTAGGTCATCAAAGAAAAATTTAATAGAATCCCTTAAGCTAATATAATATTAGTTTTTGTTGCATTAAAATATCTCAATGGGTTGATTTTCTATAAGCAAGTAGGTTTACAATGGAAGTCTATGGGAATTGGGTGAAATATTGGAGATATCGCCCAGTTGGCGTCCCTTTTGTCGACTCATTTGGATCGCCAAATTGGGCGATAATCGCCAAATCGATAAACTGGGCGGTATTGGGCGACAGAACAGGGTCCCCCCTAGGTTAACCCCTTATTGAAAATACTTTCATTGATCTTCAATAACCAATGGCCGCCATTTGTTTCCCATGCAAAACTAAAATTCATTAATTAAAATTGAATGAATTGATTAATATTTGAAAAAACTTTATTAACATCCATTGTCATCCAGTACAATTTTAAAAAAAAAATTATTTCAACTGGATGGGATGAATAATGAGTATTTTATGAACGATTGAAAATTTGAACAAGATATATAAATACATAAATATATAAATAAATAAATAAATATAGGGAGAGTGTGAACTAACAGTAGGAATTGAAGAAAAAATGGAATTATAGATATTGTACATTAATAGTCTTGTATGGCTGATATCGTCCATTTGTACAAGCTTGAAATGACACGTTATTTTCTCCACTCAGAATTTCGTGAAACTAAAAAAAAAGGGGGGGGGGGTCAAGACGTTGCAGTTTTGCTTGAATCTTGTGAAAATAAGGGTCGATTTTTGAAGAACAAACTGCCAACAAAAAAAATTCAAAAAAAATTCTAAAACTGTTATGCAGATTAGTTGATTGTAAGCTGTTTTCTATGCTTTGGAGTTGTACTTCATTAATAAACTATTGATTTTTTGGGTAAATTTGACTAGACATTTCTGACATGTTTTCCCTTAAGTGAGCACCATTCCCCTACATTCCCCTACATGTTAGCAGTTAATGTTATGAAAAAGAGTCTGGATGCATATGAAGTTTTACTTTGAAATTAATGCTTTAATTTTTTTTTTTGTCTTCCGCGCAGAAATTCTCATCATTGAATTGTCTCGGTGAAACCAATATGCGTTTGAAATGACCTACACTGAAAAAAATATTTGTTTTTAAGAAAAAAAAAATAACTCAATTTAATTTTTGGAACTAATTTGAATTATGAAATAAATATAGTTTCTAAAATTTTTACTTTATGAGCATAGCAATAGATCCTATTGTAGATCTATCATTTATACCTTCAGTCAAAATTTCATTTAATTCTAAACAGCCATTTCTTGGAAATTGCAGTGACAAAAATCTCCGTTTTGATAAAATTGGCATTAACCCTAGAATACTAGATGCTCGTAATTATCACTACTGTACCATATAGGGGAAAGTAGGGTAATGACGCTCGGAAGGGTAATCCCGCTCACTCCAATATATCTAAACAGAATAGAATTGAAAACGTGCGATCGGTACCGGCGCCTAGCGAACTTCATCGTAAGTTCCCAGTAAGGATAGGAAAGTATTTTTGCGTCTTCACGTTATTAGTTTGCAGTTCTTTTATTATAAAATTCCACAACATCTAACTTGAATGTTAGTGTACATTATTATTTTCAAATGTTAATTCACTCATTATGTCTACGAAATATATACATTAAGCTGTACGTTCATGCTTTTATTTATTTTTCTAGTGCTTTGTTACGCCACATATAATGCATTAAAATCCAACATGGCTATGAACGTTAATGGCGCTCACGTGGAATTCCAGAAGCAGTTTTTCCAGTGTGCTATTTTTTTTAATTCAAATTTCTTGATTGACACCACTTTTTTAAAATGGTAAAATTCTACTTGTTTTCGCCTTAATTAATGTCATTAAACAAGGCTAATTTTACGTTTTCAAAGAAGTGGTGACAAAAAAGGCCTGAATTTTAAAAAAGTAGCCCACTGGCAACACTGTCCAGAAGTGCTACAGAATGAAAACCACGAACATATGCTTAGCTCTTTAACCTCTTCCGGCATGGTGGGTCGTGGTTTCGCTGCACACTGTATGGGAAGGGGTCGCATAAAGTCTGCTGTGGTGTGAATAGCCCACAGAACTACATATGTGACTTTTCTCGTACTTTAATGTTGTATTCAATTTTTGAGCGCCATTACCCTACCCTGCAGGCCCGTAGCCAGGTGGGGGCCAGGTCGGGCTTTGCCCGACCTAGCGCATACCGATAAAAAACATTAAATTTCCAGTTTTCCCCCACTTCTTGTCCAACCTAGAATGAAGCTCGATATTCTGAGCATTTTTTCACTCAGTATTTCTCTTTAAAAAAATTTATGCAATGCAACATCAAATTTTAATTTTTCCATGCCAGACCTTGCCCTCTACCCCTAAATTTCCTTTCTAGACTGGAAACAAAAATAGCAAAATTTCATGTACACTGCTCAAAACAATTAAAGGATATTGCAGTTTTAGGTGGATTTTGTATCTGGTAAACTGTTTAGCTGATTGATACATGGTCGACAGACATAGTAGGTTATATGAGAATAAATTACACATGTTTGGCAGAAAAAAATGCATTTTATTGCGCATTTGTGTACTAAAGGAAAAAACACAATTTGTGCATATGAGAAAAAAAGAATAAGAAAAGGTGTTTTCTTCAAAGAAAATCATTTTCAGTAGGGGGTATGGTTTCCACGGGCGGCCAGCAACGTTGAACACCTTTGAGGCATGGACTCAATGAGGCTATTAATGACGAGTTGGGGTATTCTGCCCCACTCTTCCAGAAGAGCACTTTCCAGTTCTTGGAGAGTTTGTGGGGGTTGTTGGCGGCCAGAAACTCGTCTTCCTAGAGCGTCCCAAACGTGCTCGATTGGATTCATGTCTGGAGAACACGCTGGCCATTCCATTCGAACGATTCCTTCTTCGAAAAGGAAATCCTCCACCAGGTTTGCACGATGTGGCTTTCAGTTATCGTCCATTAAAATGAAGTTATCTCCGACTGCTGCAGCGTAAGGGACTACAATAGGTCTGAGGATCTCATCCCTATATCTTCGACCAGTCAGAGCTCCATCTCGAATGATGTAGAGGTCAGTGCGCCCGTCAATGGAGATGCCACCATACACCAACACTCCTCCACCGCCAAATCTGACACTTTCGTGCACGAACGCAGGATTATTCCTACTGCCACGGTCCCTCCAGATGAAAATACGCCTATTATCCGGATGCACAGAAAAACGGGACTCGTCAGAAAACAGAATATTGCTCCATTCATTCTCCTCCAGTTGACATGCTCGGTTGCCCACTCCCTGCGGTCGCGACGATGCCTTGATGTTAATCTAACACATACCATCGGTCGGCGAGCATACAGACCTACAGCATGGAGCCGGTTTCGGACAGTCTGAGTTGAAATCGTGGTGCCTGTAGCCGAGCGAAGGTGTTGTTGGAGAAGAGTAGCGTTCATGGTTCGGTGTCTCCGAGCTGTTAACGCTAAATACCGATCTTCATTGAGCGTTGTTGCCCGTCTACGACCTTGCCCTGGTCTTCGGCCTGCACATCCACTCTCCAAAAAACGGTTCCAGATCCTGGAAATGACACTTTGTGACACTCCAATGGCTTGCGCTACTTCGGCTTGAGTTTGGCCCCCTTCTAACCTACCAACAATTCTCAAAGCTTCTGAATCTGTCAAATGACTTCGCTGAGACATCGTACTCATCGAAACAAAGCAATCACTGAATGCCGATCATCCTTGTCTTCATTCTCTTTTATCCAGTTGAAAGTCAAATTTCATTCGCTGCCGCTGAAGCGACGTTTTTGACGTCGAACTCAAAATTTGCATACTCCACAGTTTGAAAACCAGAAAAATTTGCATTTGTGATTCTCTTCTTCTATTTTCGGCAAAAAAAATTTCGTTTATATCTTTATTTTATATAAAACTTCAAATATCCTTTAATTGTTTTGAGCAGTGTATAAAGCTTTTTTCTGTCCCTCTTTAACAGACCTGTCGAAAATTGCTCCATTGTGCGTGCCTCGCTTTTTCGCTTTGTAGAAATTATCCCATACCGCTTCAACAACAAATCGGGTTTAAATCCCTAAAGGTTGCATTCTTTATACATTTGTCACCTTTTGTACATTTGTAATTTATCGTTAGGAGGCGGGGTTGAAACCAAAGGTTTCTGAAACTAATCTTGAATGACAGTTAAATTCAAGATTAATGCTATGATGTTAAATGATGTTAAATGCTTCTTTCGTGGAAACTTGGTCCGATTACAACAAACTCCAAAGGACACTCCCCCCCCCCCCCCCCCCAATGTGAAAATACAAAATAGATAATGGAAGGTCTGTCCCTTCATCTCTTCGACTGTCTCCTATTCCACTGAAATTTTAAAAAAAAATGTCGCTTCTAAAATAAACCAGATCATTATTTCAAATTTAAACAATACAATATGTCAGGTTACTTACGATTTTGCAAATCCAAATTTATTACTTACTGACACATTCATAAAGCCATTTTTATTCTTAAATTAAAAAATGCTATAGATGCTTTTATTAAGAAACGAAGAAACTGAATGCATTGTTTAATGAAACTGTTCTGTACTTTTTCTTAAAAGCAAATCAGTTTCCAAAGTTGGTCGTCAGAGTTGCCAATATAAAAAATCAAAAAAATCACCGCAAAATGCGAAAGGATGCCAAAAATTGATAAAGATATTTCGAAGTTCATAGCGAACAAAATTTATTTTATTGTGCTAAAAGATTGAAACCGGATTTTTTATTTACGAATGTTAAAAAAATTACCAGAAACACAGCTAAAAATTCTCTAAAAATTCAAAAATAGCAAAGAACAAAATTTGGCAAAAAAAAAAAAAAAAAAAAAAAAAAAAAAGTTTCAAACTGAATTCCCTTTGCAAATGAACCGCCACAAAAGACCCCCAAATATTGCACATAAATAAAGAAAAATATGGAAGCCTTTTCGCATTCTCTGTTTTTTTTTTTTTTTTTTTTTTTTTTTTTTCCAGTTTGACAATGCCATCCGCATGGCCCAGACAGATTTTTTTAAGCAGAAAATACTCACTTACATTTTTTTCTGCTTTGAACGGTGCCTTTTATTAATATATATATATATATATTTAGAGATTTACTAATTCCAAAAAAATTACCTTTGGGATGTCGTCTTCGTATTTTTCAGTTTTCTCTAATTTAAAATTGTCACCCAAGTGTTCCAGATAGAAATTGAAAAAGAAAGGCTTCGGTTAGACGCAACGAAGATGGGTTTCTTACTAGATAATAATAAAGACATTTGCGAGTCTCTCTGTCCATTTCTTTTTCTTTTTTGGTCTGACCAGATGTTTTTCTGTTCACGATAAGATTTGACAGGGAGAAAACCTGTATGCCTTAAATTATGCACATCGAAATAGGTTTTTTTTTTAATTAGATTTTTAAATTTAATTTTTTATGCTATTTTTAGTGTTTTTTCGAGTTTCGTGCTTTTTTCCCCACATTCATAAAAGGAATCCATTTTTCAATCTATCTTTCCATTTTAGCCGAATACAGTAAAGTAGTCTTCTGCGATTTTTGAATATTTCACGAAGTCTTTTATGTAATTTTTAACTTTCTTTCGCGTTCCGACGGGATTTTTTTACATTAGTAAAAGGAGTCAGGTTTCGATCTTTTAACCACAAGTACAAAATTTTGTCCTCTGCAATTTTTGAATTTTTTGCAAACTTTTTATGCGATTTTAAACGCTTTTCCCGTTTTTAAGCTCCTGTGATTAGAAGAGATTTTTTTCATATTTGAAGAAATTTTCGTCTTTTGAAAATTTCTAGAAATTTTGATCGTTGATAGGCGATTTTTTCGTGTTATGAAGGAAAAAATATTAATGCTTAAGTTCAGTTTCTAATTATGAAAAGTACAATGCAACACAGTTGACGGAACACTATTGGGATTTGATTTGATGAAGCTGCATCTTTATATTGAAGGATGTTGGGTAATTTTTAAGCTAGATTGACTTTCTATATTTTTGCGAAAAATGGGCAAATCAAAGCATTTTTTTGGTGTGTGCGTGTATTATTTATTTATTTATTTGAGAATGTAAAAGGAATCCGGTTTCAATCTTTTATCCCAATATAGTAAATTTTGCCCTGTGCGGCGTTTTATTCGCTTTCCGCGGTGGTTTTTTTGTACATTCCTAAAAGGAATCAAGTTTAAGTCCTTTAGTTCAATATAGAAAGTTTATCGTTTGCAATTAGTGATTTTTTTACAAACCTTTTATGTGATTTTTAGAGTATTTTTTAAAATTCCACATTCAATCTTTTGGCTCGATATAGTCAAATTTTGCTCTCTGCGATTTTTGAATTTTTGTCCAATTTTTTATGCGATTTATACCTTTTTTTTCGCGTTTTGCGAAGACCTTTTGGCAAGTTTTTCTGAACCAAAGAATTATCCACTAGATTTTGCTGCTTTCATGATTAAGATGAAGGTGGGAAAATAACAAATTGGCTCCTGTAGCAAGATGAACGACGATGCTGGAAAATTTAACTTTTACCTAGAGACTATCATTTTTATGGGAAAAAAATTACAATAATTCAAGAATCAGATTGGTATATTCCGAACGGGGTTAAGCTGTTGAAGGCAGTGGGGCCCCCAAGGGGGAACCCCTCCCCCATAAAAAAAGTTTTTTTTTTAAAAAACCAACCGGCAAAGCAAGCGAAGCTCAGCTAGCAGATTTAAATAATTACAGATTATAATTTATGCATAATTAACGTTAGTAATTTGTCGAGAGAAGAGAGATGAAACGTTAAAAAAGAAACAGGTTGAATGTAAGGCGATATGTTGCAAAGGTATAGCACACAAATGCCTGCTTATTGGGACCCCAACGAGATTAAAAAGCACATTTTTTTAAAACATTTGAATAACAATAATGAGGTTTAAAAGTTTTGAATCTTGGGTTTCAACTTTTCCTCCATTTAATAGGGACCCTAAAAAAAGACATTTAAAAAAGTATTTAGAATTTGCAAAATTTCTTTCATCTGGGCACCTTTAAAAAGAATGGTGGCTGTAGAAAGAAGCCCATGTCTGTTTTGGTTGAAGAAAGTGATAGTATTAAGGAGGTTTTGAACCTGATTGGGACCCCCAACGCGATTAAGAAGCACATTTTTTTAACATTTGAATAAAAAGTGGCAGCTACAAGTTTTGAATCCCGGGTTCCAACTTTTCCTCCCTTTCATAGCCCCCCCTCCCCAAAAAAAAAGACGATTAAAAAAAATTAGAGCATGCAAAATTTCTTTCACCTGGGCACCTTTAAAAAAATGGTGGCTAGAAAGGAAGCACATTATCTGTTTTAATTGAAGGAAGTAATTGTATTAAGGAAGTTTTGAAGCTCATTGGGACCCCATTGAGATTAAAAAGCATATTTTTTAAACATTTGAATAAAAAATATGGGGCCTAAAAGTTTTGAATCTTGACTTCCAACATTTCTTTATTTTTATAGTGGCCCCCCAAAAACACAATTCAGAAAAAATTTAGAGCCTGCAAAATTTTTGTTCATCACCTTTAAAAAGAACGGTGACTATACTAAGAAAGTACAAATTTTTTGAAGGAAGTAATGGCATTAAGAAAGTTTTGAAACTTATTGGGAGTCCCAATGAGATTAAAAAGCATATTTTTTAAACATTTGAATAAAAAATTTGGGCTAAATGTTTTGAATCTTGGGTTCCAACTTTTCCTCACTTTTATAGAAGGCACTAAAAAAGACAATTCGAAAAGAACTTAGAGCCAACAAAATTTCTTTCATATGGGCACCTTTAAAAAGAACGGCGGCTGTAGAAAGAAAGTGCATATCTGTTTAGGTGGAACGAAGTAATAGTATTAATGAAGTTTTGAACTTTTAGTTTCATCTTTTTCCCCCAGTTATAGGACCCCCCCCCCTTCCCCCCACACACACACACAAAATAAAAAAAAAAAAAAAAAAGAAGAAGAAGACTAAAATACCATTATAATTAAAAAAATAGAATTTAAGCTTTCAAAAGCTCTTCCATCATCTGGGCACCTTTACAAAGAATAGTGGATATAGGGGGGGGGGGGGTATGGGAGACGGTTCCTACGGCCCTGGTTATGCCAAATATCTTATTTAACTTTAATACATTTTTATTATGTCTCTGAAGAAAATTTTAAAATTTCGTACTAACTTTAAAAATATCTTATATTTTAAATTAAAAAAAGATTCCCTAAAATTGTAATGCATATTTTTGAAGAACTGCGAATAAGAGATAGAAAAAAAATGAAGAAATAATCTGCCACCCCTGGAAAAATCTTTGCCCTACCTGGAAGTATGGTCTAGCTACGGGCCTGCTACCCTGTCGGGGATGACCGGTCAATCAATGGTTAATGAACTAAAACGATAAAAAAAATTCCTAAAACTTTTATGCAGATGAGTTGATTGCAAACTGTTCCTTATGCTTTAGATTTATACTGCGTTACTAAAATATTGATTTTTTGTGTAAATTTGACTAGCTATTCATGTTTTCCCTTAAGTGAGCGGCATTACCCTACTTTCCCCTATTTACCATATATCGTATTCTCACGCTATACTATGTCTAGTATTCTAGGGTTAAAGATAGTTATCCTTTGATTACATAAAAAACTGTTTCGGACATAATCTAAGCAATTTTTTTGCATGGCTTCTTTTACGTTCTTATAAAATCAAATTTTTATTTAGGTTCATCAAAAAAGGTTTTCGACAGTTTAAAAAGGTAACTGACACTTTAATACAAGATGCATCTACTCCATACTTTGCAATACGAGTATAATTTCTTCCAGCATTTCATATGAATTTTGCAGAAACAAAGTACTATGTATATTTCTTCCAAGTATATAATCATTACTGCAATGAACAAATGTATTTTTTTTGGATATTTTTATATTTAAAATTTCATTTTATTGGATAACAAACATCTGAGAAGTCTAATCAAGATAAAAGTTTTAAACGTTTATGACCCAACCCGCACGATCATGCGGATTAGATATTCACTTAAATTTCTGCTTCCGAGTCGTAATCTCGTATGTAATAAAAGCTCGAATCGAACGATCGTTCTGGTTTGCAGATAGAGTAAAGTATCACTTTTTATCAAGAGGTAGCGGTTGCAATCCATGTTTTACTTTCTACAGGCATGACTAGCTTTGTTTACAAATACATCGTGTCTTGAAGGGTTATTTGATGATGGCCGATTTAAAGAAATTTAAGGTAATCTATTTTACGACTTTGGGTCACTCAACTGACCCTTAATATAAATTCCATACCTGAAAAATGAACCCATGAACCTGAAAAATGAATCTTTATTCAACAGAAGGTGGTTTTGAAAATTTAAATTTTAAAGTCTAATAGATGTAGATAATAAAACAAAACTATTGCTGAACTTAAGTATATATTTGACTCCATTTCAATACGCAAATAAATGCCTTTTCGCGAAGAACATAAAATTAAAAGAAATAAAAAGTAATTGTTTCTTTGAAAAGTATTTCGGGATTATCTAACAAAATTTTATATATGAGGACCCCCAGAAGCCAAGGGGTATAGGTGACAAAATTGAAAAAATTGAACTAAGTGCACAGACGACCTGGAAAGATGCTTTTTTTCTTTTCAGGTAAAGAAATATAAGTGATTTTCTAATTATGTGTTGTGTTTTAGGGATCAACCACTTTTGCCGAATAATGATCAATATTGATTAATTATAAATTTAAAGAAAATGTCACTCTACTTTTTTCGCATTTATTGAAATAAGAGTTCAAAGACCACTGTGAAACAAGCAACAGCTTCAAATTTCAATTCACTCAAATATTATTCATGTTCAACTTTAACGTCCATTATCTTTAAACTCAATTTACACCAAATCGAAATTTTCTCACTTGTACCCCTTGGCTTCTGATGTCCTCATATATAGAAAATAAATTCATGAGTGATTAGTTCATTTAATAGTTGATACAATTTAATATGTATAATGTCTATATCATATCTTGATACTCAGTTTATAAATTTTATTTAAAAATGATGATTTGTAATATTCTAAAACGGTTATATATATATATATTTGCAGTTTGAAATTTTAAAGTATTTAAATTATTAAAAAGGCATACCGGGTCAGTGCATGAGTGTGGACACCCTATCCATTCTGGACAATTTCAAGTTCGAACTGAAATAAGTTTTGAAAAGTCAAACACATTCGCACTTCAGGTGGAGTGGCTTTTTTACAGCCTTTCATAGTATTTAACCTTGATCTACAGGGGCTAACAAACCTTCCGTTTTAGAGAGAGTTTAGTTCAGTAGATTCATGATTTCTTGTTTCAAGTAACAAAAACTAGATTTTTTTTTTCTTGTAACTAACTTAAAGCATTGCCTTTGTAAATTCGGTCAAAACACAACACATACCTTTTAATTTTCAAAATTTCCCAGAATTTTTTTAAATAACCGTTTCAATGGAACTTATGTCTTCAATTTATACTAAAAACATAAGCTTAAGGACAAGGGAGGGGTCACCATCTTGCAGATAGTGTACCAAATTCCAAAAATTTCAACGCGAATGCAACATTTTCACCGTCTTTTTCGGAAAAAATTATCTTTGAATACCAAATGGGAAGCGATTTAAAGTAAGGAATTCCTAATGCTAAATTTCTTTCTGTTGGAAAACATACTGGTAAATTATGAAGCATAACTCAAAACTACTTGCCGGAATGAACTCGTTATTTCGGATTCGCCATATTGGAATCGTTTTCAAATAGATTTGTTAGATTTTTCAAAGCTCTTTTTTTTTTTAATACCAATTTCAAAAAACGCATTTTTCAGAATTTTCGGTAAATAGAAATTGTAAATAAACGATTTTTTTAAAACAAAAATCCATTTTTTGGTAGCACCTAGAGTGGTCGTCTGATCCGTCCGCCTATTATAGCGCAAAAATGACCCAACCGAATGGTTTGAAATTTAATATACAGGGTGTCGGAGCTAAAAGTATTCAAAAGTTATGGCTTATTATTACAGAACTACCCATTAGAATGTAATAGACTGACCCTCTGTGGATTGGAAACCCCTCCGAGATTTTTCGGGACCCCACCCTACTAGGACAGAGAAGTGACCGCGTTTTTGAATAGGACTTTTCCTGGAAGTTCGATTGGAAGACGGGGCCCAATTGCCTGGCCACCAAGGTCTCTGGATTGGACTTCATTAGACTTTTTTGCGTGGGGATTCATTAAATCCATTGTAGGGGAAAGTAGGGGAATGGCGCTTACTTAAGGGGAAAAATGAATAGCTAGTCAAATTTAGACAAAAAAATCAATATTTTATTAACGAAGGCAAGCATAAGAAACAGTTTACAATCAACTAATTTTCATAAAAATTTTAGGAATTTTTTTTATCGTTTTATTTAAATGACCATCGATTGAGCGGTAATGCACGACATGGTAGGGCAATTTTTCTCAGAGTTTGAATACAACATTTAAGTAAGACAAGTCACATATGTAGCTGTGTGGACTGTTCACACCACTGCAGACTTTTTGCGACCACTTTACACATATTGTGTTATATAGAGGGCTACTATTTTATATGTAGGTTTTTTTGATTTTCACCACTTTTTTAAAATCGTAAAATTCTCCTTGTTTAATGACATATTAATAAAGGCGAAAACAAGGAAATTTTACCATTTTAAAAAAGTGGTGTCAATCACCAAATTTGAATTTAAAAAAGTGGTGTCAATCAACAAATTTGAATTTTAAAATGTTGCCCACTGGGAACACTTCTTCTGGAATTCCACGCGAGCGCCATTACCCGTTATCGCCATGTAGGGTTTTATTGCATTATAATGGGCGTAACAACGCACTACAAAAATAAATAAAAACATGAAAGTACAGCTAAATGTATATATTTTGTAGACATAATGCGTAAATTGATATTTGAAAATAAGAGTGTACACTTATCTTGAAGTTATATGTTGTAGAATTTTATAATAAAACAACTGCAAACTAATAACGTGAGGACACAAAAATACTTTCCTCCCGACGGGCACTAAATCGCTACTGGGAACTTACGATGAAGTTCGCTAGGTGCCGGTACCGATCGCACGTTTTGAATTCTATTCTGTTTAGAGATATTGGGTGAGCGGGATTACCCTTCTGAGCGTCATTAACCTACTTTCCCCAATATAAACAAAAAAAATGACTGCGGATGAGTTGAAGAAGTATTTCATTCAAACATTTTGTCTAATAACTCCCGATAGGCTACGAAACACTTGGAGAGAACTGTTTAGAAGTTTGTCATTCTACAAAAAGGTGCACACGTCGAAATCTATTGATATTAAAAACTTGCTGAGATATTCTTTCTATTTAAATATTTTTTTTTTAATTCGAATGGGAAGTTCAGTAAAAATAAGCCATAACTTTTGGATACTTTTAGCCGGGACAACCTGTATAGAATCGTTTCAGAATTGTGTCCAATCCTTTCGAATTTTATGAAAATCGAATCAAATCTCGAATCAATTTTCATCCTATTTACGTGTAATACTCTCATTAATCAATGATATCCCATGATACTTCATGATTCTATGTTGTCATGCTGATTTTTCTATTCAATTCTGTCATACGTAATGAACGTGATTCTAGATCACCAGGGTGATAATGTCCTTATCGAAGAGGGAGTCTATTATATGACTTAATTTAATGTACAGAATATTCCTAAATTTTTGTATTCATGCCTTTCTGCATAAGGTACAGCAGCTAACAGCTAAGCCTTTTTGCATAAGGCACCAAGATCTGACTATTTATAAAACTAGAGTACGAACGCTCTTCATTGGGCCACGTTTGACGCACCGTTTCAGACTTGTAAAAAGCATGTCAACCCAAAATGATCCTTCTGATAAATGGGATTGAATGATGCTAAAACTACCCGCATTGAAATCTGTTTAGTAAAAAAAAAAAAAAAAAAACATTAAGAGGGTTTAATCTTTAAACAGTCCAATTCTTAAAATATTGGAACGAATGATTTCCCGTTTGACATCGCAAGATTCAGTGAACCGGTGGAAAAAAAATGCTGTTCATTTCGTGCGTTTGTATTGAAACGCTGAAAATAAATTCAGTACAAAGTCTCCCGTAATCTTATCACTCGTTGTAGTCACCCCTTCCGCTATTTCATTTCTAATAATGTGTCATTTTTGGGTGCATCGAGAGTACTTTAGAAAAAAATTTTAACCGGTTGAACCCTTCTCCATTTTCAGTGCGTTTTCCATGGTGATGACCATTCTAACAACAACACTTTTAACTAACATCGATTTTCAAAAAACAAGTATTTTAAGTAGTTTCTGTAAGTCATTCTCAAAATCGTTTAAATAGAAAGCACTCATTCATCCTACTAAAATGCACAGACTGTTTTTAAAATAGAAAAACTTAAAAACTAACTGCTACTAAAGTTATTATAGCAGTAGTTTATTGAATGTAGCGAATCCGCCTTTTTTTTGGGGGGGGGGGGGGCATAGAAGAGCGCCCATTAACGGAATCTGCTACAATGATCTCATTTGACCTACTAAACGCCACTCGATTTCGGGGTGGAGCTCCTCAATGTTTCGGTGACGCGTTGTAGCGGCGGTCTGCCCCAGTCGACCCACGCAAAGAGCTACAATGGATTGCGAAGAACCTGAAGGATCGTCCGTTCATAAACGCCCCGGCCCACCCAAGTCCGCGGGTCGACGCATTCTTTTTAATTTTACCGACCTATTTCGTTCTACTACTTTTTCGGTCGAAAGGACACAAGAGACGTACGATGCTATTAATGCTAGATACATTTTCGGAAGTCAGTACACTATATGGTCAAAGGTGACCGGCCACTTGCGATTTTAGACGTTTTGTTAAATATTTAGAAAAATACATGAGGAATGAACCTGAAAGTCCAGGTGGGTAAACAGTATAGTATGGGTCATATATTTCCGCGAAGATTTTTTTTCTTCCCGAAACCCCATACGGGACTGTCAACAAATTGAAAAAGAACGAATATTTTTTGGATAACCCTATCAAAACTAATGTAGCGAAAACGTTCAAACTATAGATTATGATTAAGTGGCTTATTGTAATAATTTGTGTTCATTTTTATGAGGATAGCATGTATACTCAAAGAGAAATTCGGGTTTTCATGAAAAGTCTCAAATTTTGCCAAGTTTTTTGCTTATAATTTGCAGAGTTCTTAATATAAAAAAAGTTCTTTTCAGAAAATAGGACAAACAACATTGTACACGATACTCCACAATCAGAATTAAAAAATAACAAAAATTGGATGAAAAATGAGCAGGTTTACTAAAACATGTTTCACTACGCATGCGCGAATGCAATCAAAATATAATGTGCATAATGTATTAACTAAATGTATAGAGCAACTTTTGTGAAAATCTCAAAAACATAGTTTGAAAAGTCTGAAAATAATCGTTGATAGAACAAGCTCGAAATCCGTTGTTTCTAAAAAATGAAGCAAAAAGATGAGGGGCTATATCCATATATCCACTGATTACTACCAATATAGCACACACAACACTGCACGTACTACTGTATTTGGATACAGCCCCTCATCTTTCGCTTCCTTTTGGGAATAACTGATTTTGAGCTTATTCTATCAACGATTATTTTCAGGCTTTTCAAACTATGTTTTAGAGATTTTCACAAAAGTTGTTCTATACATTTAGCTAACACATTATGTAAATTATATTTTGATTGCATTCGGGCATGCGCAGTGAATCATTATTTAGTAAACCTGCTTATTTTTCATAGAATTTTTACTATATTTTAATTCTGATTGCAGGGTATTGTATACAATGTTTGTTATATTTTCTGAAAAGAACTTTTTTTATATTAAGAACTCTACAAACTAGGACTTCCCTGAGAGGGATTAGTCTGAGCGATATTGCTGAGAACATAGATTTATTAATAACATGTGGAAGCAAAGAAAATGAGATGTTATCTTTAATTGTCCATATACTGCGATAAATTGAAATGATGGTAATAAACGAATCAGAGAATTACAAAATCTTATATATAAACTCGTATACACTGTTTAAAAAAATGGGAAATCAAACCATGCAAGACAGCCATGCATGGATATAAAATTTAAAGTACGCAATATATTAAAAGTAAAATAGAAAATGAAACACTAAATTATCTTATATCGGAATTTTAACTGTACAAAATGTCAAGAGCATAATCAGACGATCCGCACCAATTTGAGTAACTTTAAATGACAAATATATGATGTTTAAAAAGAATGGACTATACTTTATATGGTGTGTGCTCCCCCGGAATAGTTAATATTGTACAATATCTGTTTTCCACGGATGCAATGAGGTTGTCGATAACATTTAAGGAATTCTCTCCTCAAAATCTGATATAGTATCAAAGTACCGAATACATCCACAGTGGCATGCAATGCTTCGTTAGAGTGTGTTTTAGATATGCTCGATCGGATTTAAATGATGAGTGTATGCTGGACACTACATACGCTGTATTGTTTTGTTTTCAAACATATTCTGCACAAGTTGAGCTGTATTTAGCATGTATTAAATAAAAGAAATCGGCAATGATTGTAACATAAAGTATGACACAAGATCTGAATATATCGTCTGCATAACTTTTGAGCTGTCAAAATGTCATCTGAAGTAATTTACAAATCCATACATATTTATTCAGAAAATCATGCAAACTAACATACGCCAATAATAACCCGATTATGAAATTTCACCAGAATAAGTTAATATATAAAAAATCTACTAATGATAATTGAGAATATGACCTTATGATAAAATGTCTAGAAAAATGAATCGGATAAAAAATTCATATCACATTTAAAACGGCACTTCCCTCTGTTAGTGGCCTTGGCGAGAGAGAGAAAAGCCTACAGAAGGAACACTTTAACAAGTACTTTCGGGCAACCTACTCACTGTTTCATACAGGTCTTTATTCAATATTCACACAATTTATTTAATGCTAGGTGGGTATGGGTATCTATCAGTTTTGTTGCATTTAAATTGCATGTTTTGCGGAGGAAATGCAGCATTATGAAATATTTAAAGTTGCTATACCTAATAATTCAAAATTAATGGTAATTGATATCGCCTTCCGTTAATTTCATCTTTTTAAATTTTAAATTTTTTAGAAACCATTCATAGAGACAATTGTATATTTTAAAACTAACCCGAAGCAAAATTTCAAGATTTTGTGCTCAGCAGTAACACAGAAATAGAAAAATTTCGAAAGTTTTTTGTTTCTGCACTGTTTTATACAGCGACATTTTTAGAAATTGTTCTATTGCGAGAATTTACGTCATGATAAATACAGCTATGTCAATTTTCATGTTTATATTCCTAACAATTCCATGAACTTCGCTACTTAGATAATCTTTAGATCTTTTTCCGCTTTGTTTAGTCTTTCGATTTTTTAGAATTCGTCCTACAACGAGCATTTACATCTTATAAATTACTACCGTGCCAAAGTTCTAGTTTCTAACCCCAACAGTATCCCAAAAATTTCAGAATTCCAAATAAATCATAGTTTAGAACCTTTCTAGAAATTTTTACGTTTATCCGTCAAATTGAACCTTTTAGAGAGCGTTCATTACGAGTATTTACATCTTAAAAGTAACTACCGCACCAAATTTAAAGTTTCTAACCCAATCAATATCGCAGAAATCGCAATTTTAGAACTTTTTTGCTCCTGCAGAGATGTAGGTTCTTGCACTGACATAAAATAGTCTTTTTTTCGGAGCAGAGATGGCCACCAACATTTTTTTTAAGTTGGCTATGTAGTTTCAGAGATAACACCTCACAAACGTACAAGCATTAATAATATTATACACTTTATAATATTATAACGCTTTATAATATTAGCATTAGATGTACAGATACAAAAGCGATTTATCTGTTACAGACTAAAGTGCCCGGCGTTGCCCAGAATTTGAAGGATGTTTGTTCTGAAAAATCAATTTCAAAATTTAACATACAACACAAAACAAACATTAAAAAAAGCAGTCGAAATGTTGTATGAATGAATCATATGAAAACGCTACATAAAAATGTATAAATATATATAACAGACGCAAAAGAATACAGCTATAAATGAACTTATTTCAATTTATAATTGGAGCAATAATGTTAAAATACGCCAATATTTCCCTAATCAGGTTTTTATCATGCTTCAATACATTTTTCATACTCATATGACGTTATACTATATCCACCACGTCCTTTATATTTCCAGTATGACGTAATATTTTCCTCTTTTACGTGGAAACCTTGAAATAGAAAAGTTATGAAGTTATATTCACTTTCATTTAAATTCGTCAAACTATTTATTTCATTTTCATTTTTCACTTGAATATCTTGCAATAGAAAAGTTATGATGTAATATTCACCTTTTTTTAAATTCGGCAAACTATTTATTTCATTTTCATTTTTCACGTCGAAATCTTGTAGTAGAAAATTAATTGTTGTAGTAATAATTTTATTGTATATTTTAATTGTTGACAACTGCTATAACGAAAAATGTTTAAATTTGATAAGAAATTGCTGTTAAATTGGTGGTTTTTTATTAATTAAAAATTAACTATAAATTATTTCGATTCCCGATTACTTTAGTTGCCTCGGCCATGTTTTAATACACATGTACGTATCTTTTCACAATTTTGGCTTCCAAATTGTGGATTTTTATAGAATTACAAACAGACAGATAGACAAGTTTTCATTTTTATATTTCTCTCTATTTTAAAAAAAGTAACTAACGCTGTCGCCGCCGCCGCCACCGCCGGGTTTGAATTTTTTGTGACCGGAGGTCTTTCTTCGTTAATATTAAAAAAAAAACTATTGCATACAAAAATATGAAAATCGGTGGTATTATAGAGAAATGTTTGATCAACACGCTGATGCATACACGATGATGCATACTGAATAATTTTTCAAATCGAAGAATTATTTTAAGAGATATTTAATGCTAAAGTTGGACAAAATCGTACCATTAAAAAAGTTTTATAGGAGCAAAAACTATACATGGGAATTTAATCATTTTTAGATCATTTTATTCAATAGAAGATCCCGGTGTGCAGATTCCATTAATTTTTTTTGACTCATTTTTTGACGTTTTATTTCTATTTTAAATTCAAATATTCAGCATTTCGACAGATATTTTTTACATATTTTAGACAATGGTATTAATTTAAACCGTTGCCAACTGTATAAACAGCGCAAACAATAACGTTTGCTTCAAATAGAAAAAAATATTTACACGTTACTATTATAAACAGAAAAAAAACCTTCAAATTAGAATTAAATAATTAGGTATAAAAAGCAAGCACTTATTGGAAATTACGCAATAAAAACTATTTTTACAGGTGAATTTTAAAAGAGAAAGGATATTGTAAAATAAATTCATTAACATGCGTTGGAAATCTTAAATAGAAGAAATTACGTCACATTACACTTATTATGCAAAATGAACTAAAAATAATATTGCAAAACTGTTTAAATTTAAAAATTGTGCGAGACAAATTATTAGAGGTTAAATGTACGACTTTTTCAAAATTTTATTATTTGTCGTTTGATGTGAGGTGTTCAGCTATAACTATCTGAGTTAGAAAAATTGCGTAAAATACACAAGTTAGAGCCCAGAGGGTTAAATAATAGACTTTTTGAAAATGTCATTATTTGTCGTTTGATGTGAGGTGTTCAGCTATAATTATGCAAAATTTCATGTCTCCAACTTAATTAGGGGCTGAGTTAGAAAAATTGTTTAAAATAAATAAGTTAGAGCCCAGAGGGTTAAATATTAGACCTTTTTCAAAATTTTATTATTTGTCGTTTGATGTGAGGTGTTCAGCTATAAGTATGCAAAATCTCATGTCTCCAAATTAATTAGGGGCTGAGTTAGAAAAATTGCTTAAAATACAGAAGTTAGAGACTGGAGGGTTAAATATGACTTTTTCAAAATTTTATGATTTATCGTGTTATCACAAGTGTTCAGCTATAAGTATGCAAACTTTCAAGTCTCCAACTTAATTAGGGGATGAGTTAGAAAAATTGCTTAAAATACATAAGTTAGAGCCCAGAGGGTTAAATATTACACCTTTTTCAAAATTTTATTATTTGTCGTTTGATGTGAGGTGTTCAGCTATAAGTATGCAAAATCTCAAGTCTCCAACTTAATTAGGGGATGAGTTAGAAAAATTGCTTAAAATACATAAGTTAGAGCCCAGGGGGTTAAATATTACACCTTTTTCAAAATTTTATTATTTGTCGTTTGGTGTGAGGTTTCCAGATATAAGTATGCAAACTTTCATGTCTCCAATTTAATTAGGGGCTGAGTTAGAAAAATTGCTTAAAATACACAAGCTAGAGCGCAGAGGGTTAACTATTAGACTTTTTCAAAATTTTATTATTTGCCGTTTGATGTGAGGTGTTCAGCTATAAGTATACAAATTTTCAAGTCTCCGACATATATAGTTTCTGAGAATGGGCTCTGTGACAGACGGACACACAGACAGACAAAGGAGTGAGACAGGTAGGGTTTCGTTAGATGAACGAAACTCTAAAAACCTGCTGCGGATGACTGTAACAACATCCTAAAATTACATTACCATCAGCGATCTACCAATCCCGAATTTAGTTTATATTCGTTTCATACATTCTTATTCTTTTGTGCGGCCCTGTAAAATAACTATCAATAATATATACAGTAAAATCTCTGAATAGCGGACACCTCGAAAATGCAGAATTTGTCCTCTTTTTGGAGGTGTCCGCTACTGAGAGTAAAACATGTACAGTTATTTAAGTGTTGGTAATCGAAAAAATGTCCGCTAGATAGAGGTATCCGCTAATCGGGTGTGTCCGTTATGGAGGTTTTACCAGTAAAACCTCTGAATAGCGAACACCTCGGGAGGGCAGAATTTGTCGTCTATTCGGAGGTGTCCGCTACTGAGAGTAAAAAATGTACAGTTATTTAAGGGTTGGTAATCGAAAAAATGCCCGCTAAATAGGTGCCCACTAATCGAGTGTGTCCGTTATGGAGGTTTTACTGCATAATATCATCCTTTACAAGAAAATTGCATGCTGTATGATAGACAGACAGACATCCAGAGAAAGATAACCTCCCGGAGCAATAAACACTCATGTCTTTTGTTTTAATCATCCACAATAGTTTCTAAATTTCGTTATACGAGTCTCTCTATTCTAAAAAAAAGTAACTACCGCTGTCACCGCCGCCGCCGCCGCCGCCGGTTTTGAATTTTTTGTCACCGGAGGTCTTTCTTCGTTAATATTAAGAAAACTAATGCATACAATAATATGAAAATCGGTGGTTTTATACAGAAATGTTTGATAAACACGCTGATGCAGACAGTTTTCAAATCGAAGAATTATTTTAAGAGATATTTAATGCTAAAGTTGGACAAAATCGTTCCACTAAAAAAGTTTTATAGCAGCAAAAACTATACATGGCAGTGTAATAATTTTTAGATCATTTTATGCGCTAGAATTTGCCGAAGTGCAGATTGCATTAATTTTTTTATTTTGGCTCATTTTTTCAGGTTTTATTTCTCTTTTAAATTCAAATTTTCAGCATTTCTAGAGATATTTTTTACAGATTTCAGAAAATTGCACTAATTTAAACTGTTGCCAACTGTATAAAAAGTGCAAGCAATAATGTTTGCTTCAAATTGAAAATTTATTTACACGTGACTATTATAAGCAGGAAAAAAACTTTCAAATTAGAATTAAATAATTACATATAAAAAGCAGGAACTTATTAAAAATTACGTCATAAAAAGTATACGCGTGAATTTTAAAAGAGAAAGAATATTGTAAAATAATAAATTCATTAACATGCGTTAGAAGTCTTAGGAGAAATTACGTCATATTTACGTCACATTATAGCTATTACATAAAATGAACACAAAATAAAATTGCAAAAATGTTTAAATTTAGAAATTGCGCTAGACATTTATTTAATATTTTGAGAGGATATTTTGAACTATTTTTGTTAGGAAAGCGCAAATAATGTTTAATTGCTAACAAAAGTACTTTCACGTGATTATTTAAAAGAGAAAGAATAGCTTGGTAAAAATTACGTCAGATTAAAAACGATTAATTTAAAATGTCTCATTTAAAAGAACTTTCTTTTCACTTTGTTAAAAAATACCAGGAGACAAAGACTCTGTTTACTTAATTCCTTTTATATTAGCTTATTTTGAAATGTTGTTACACGTGTCTACGTCATCAAGTTATTTTTATTTCGTCGTTTTATTTGTATTTTTATTAATGTTGTACGAATTTATTTGTTCTTTCGTTATTTAAAATAAAAATTATGTCAATTTGTATAATTTGGTGAGTGGTTTGGCGATTTATATAATTTGGCGAAATGGGTCGACGAGATAATCAAGTAGTACCGCAGCGGATTTGGCGTTAAAATTCCCCAATCAAAGAGAAATGAATAGAAATTCGTTTATAGGGAGATCGCCACTGTTTTTTAAATTATAATTCACTCTTTCGAAATCTTTTTAAAGACTATCAAATTAGCGTGCATTTAGAGCCTGCGGTGTCTGGACGGGGGTTGGCGAGCGTAGCTCGTAGGGGGCCGAGCCCCCTAGTATTAAAAAAATTTGTTAATTTCCAGTCGATAGACTGACAACTATCTTTTAGCCTGAGTTTTTATCCGGATTTAGCCTGTCGTATGTTATACAACAGGCTAAAAACGGTCACCGTGGTACGGAGTACTGTATTATTTGTTTGCCCACCAAAACTGGTTGCCATGGGTTGTTGCAAGGTTTGTGACCACGTGGTTGAAACTGATCTATTCAATATTACTGCGTGCGTAATTTTTTTTATTTGCTCCATGCGTTCAAACCAGTTGTCTATGAAAACATCCAACGGTGAAAGTGACGCACACCAAATTTCTGTGACGTATGCAGATAAATTGTGCTTTTTTATCAGTTTTTTTAAGATAATTTTTAAACGGTTTGGAACTTATTTTTCATAGTAGGTGCATTCAGTAGGTGGCCCTCATAGGTACCTTCTGGTGCAATCAGGTACGAAATCCGACAAATATTTTTTGAGTTATGCTTGACGAAAGGTTTTTATTAGGCTTTTTTTTTTAGTAGGACATGGCGTTAATATCCATCGTAGCTGTAATGTGTCCGGAAAGTAATATTTCGCTGAGTATTAGCCTTCGCTTCGCTCAGACAATTATAAGCAAAAAACTTGGCAAAATTTTGGACTCTTTTTATAAAAACTTAAATTTCTCTACGAGTATACATGCTATCCTGACAAAAATAAACACAATTTATTACAATAAGCCACTTAATCATAATCTAAAGTTTGAACGCTTTTGCTACATTAGTTTTTACAGTTATCCAAAAGATATTCGTTCTTTTTCAATTTGTTGACGGTCCCCTATGCGGTTTCGGGAAAAACTCTTCGCGGAAATATGACCTGTACGATACTGTTTACACACCTGGAGTTTCAAGTTAATTCTTCATGTATTTTTCTAGATATTTAACAAACCGTTTTAAAATCGCAAGTAACCGTTCACCTTTGGCCATTTAGTGTGTTCCGTAGATTATAAATACTTCACAAGGTAAGAGAGTTTTCTTTTAGAAGGAAAGTGCCTCTTATTTTGATGGTAGCTCTCAAAAAAGCAGTCTATCCGGTGTCCTGATCGCAGTCATATGTCCCATTCAATTCCTGGATACTAGATTACAAAGTGTCGTTTCCAAGGCTGACCTACTGTTTAAATTATAAATGAAAAGGAGGTGTATGTTTATAATTTCATTTATGGACGGACCACTTGAAGTCCATTTTTAGGAGAAGTTACAAAAGAAAAGATTTCTATGTAAATCACATTCAAGCCTAGAAAAGGCATTACGAGCCGCTACAGGTATTTTTACTAAAAAAATTTACGTTTTTAAATAGGTAGTGAGAAAACATAAGTATTAAAACTTTCTAACCACATATATTCAGAGTGTATATCCATTAAAAATAAAGTATTTTGACTATGCCGCTCGAACAGAGTTTATTTAGAAATCATTATAGCAAACTTTGCTGCAGAATTCATTTGCAAACAAGTAAACTATTCATGAACACGCTTTATTGTACTTTAACGAGTCGCAAGCTAACTACTTGAAATTTGTGTTGGAATCAGGGTGCGATTTCTTCCCCAGATAGTATTGCAATTTATTAAAAAACTAAACTAATTTGAATTAATAAAACTGTATTTTCTAGTTGCAGAAATCAATAAGTATACCACTGATATATTTATTTTTACCTTAATCTTACTGATTGAAAAAATTTACAGGAAACAAAATCGGAACAATAAAATGCCACGAAAATACTAAGGTTTATTTCTAAACTTAATATTTTCCATTTGAAAGTTCTTAATTTTATGTAACTCAAACATTTACAGAAATAAAAATTTAACAGACTATTCTATAGAAATTCAGCATTCTATACAAAAAAAAGGCCACAATTTAAAAGAAATAAAAAAGGTACATTTGCTATAGGGGAGGTAGGGGTCATTAGGATCAGGGGCAATCTGTAACATATAAAAAAAATTGACCATGCTCATTATGAAATCTGACTCGTATTCTACATGTGCAATTTTTCTGGAATGAAAATGTATGTTCCTGTAGAAGTGATCACTGTTTTCCCAGAACACAAAGAAAAACGTTGTCCGTCAAAGGTGAGACTGTTTTAGTTAAAGGGGTCCTGCGTAAAAAGTTGTAGGAATATCGAAATATATCTAATGGATTTAAATTTAGAAAAAAGTTGTTTTTAAGAAGAAATGGTTACGTTTTACAACAGACGAAGCATTATATATATATACTAGTGTACAAACCCCGTCAAAAATGACGGAATATGAATGATAAATCTCCAAAACAATATTTGAAAAAATATTTTTCTGACTTAAAAAAAAAAAAAAAAAAAAAAAAAAAAGAGATACCTCATGCATTTTGTTAATCGAAAAGTATTATCCTTTGATTTTTGATAATTAGAACGAAGATATTATGTAAACTACAGTTTAAAATCATATTTTAAATATTTCAGAATGGAACAGGAAAAGATCAAAGTTGCATTGCATTTGTAACATATGTATATGTACATATATATATATATATACACACACACACACACACATATATATAAATTACTAAAGGAAAAATTACGCTTAATTCTATAAAAAATTTTATAAAATATTTTACATATTCATATTGCATGTATAATTAAGGTTTTTTTTTGCTCAGATTTGTGTATTTTAGTTTTAAAATATTAAAATACTAAAATATTTTTTAAAATTTTACATTTTATAACATCATAAGTACTTTATCAACGCCCCCCCCCCCCCCTCTCAAGCTATTATAACATAAAAAAATTTACTAATACCATAATTTTTAATTAAAAAAATAGTAAATTTATCCCAAATAACATTCATCAAAGAAAAGTTTATAAACAAATAACATTAAAAAATATATAAAATAATCTCTGAATTTTAACATTTTCATATTTCAAATCTGGCTGCCATAATTGTAAATATGTATAAATAAAACTCTGGCTGCCATAATTGTAAATATGTATAAATAAAACTCTGGCTACCATAATTGTAAATATGGTATAAAAAAAAACTATAACAGTAACCCTTTTTAGTTTATAAGGTTATTATTAAATTTTAAAAATCCATCATTAGGCAAGGTAAATAAATTGTATTTTTTAATCAGATTATTAAAATATCAATTTTCTTCTGTTCTATAAAAAAATTTAAATGATTGAAAAATGTAAATATTCAGTAAAAAATATATAGGTAAATAAGATATTTTAAAATTACTTCGCATAAATATGTATTAATAAATATGTATAATCTGTAAAAATGTGAATTTACAGATAATAGATGGCGCCATGCCTAGAACTAAATTGCTGGGATTTTGTGTATGAACATTTGCGTTTCCTAAATTTTAAGACTAAAAAACATAAATTTGAGTTACAAATAACTTAATTACATTTTTGCAAATAATACCTCTTTTATCAATGTATCCAAATCAAGGGATGAAAACTTTAGAAAAAAAAATTATTTTTTAATTATTTTTTAATATAACTTTGTAACATTAGCGAAGTTATGTTGTTCATAACCTTATGTAGCCCATCAGGTAATGCTAAAACGATCCTTAAACTTAAACTGTAGAAAACAACAATAAAAACTGATTTCATTGAATAAATTTAAATCCACCGCGTGTTCAAAACAGCATTTAGAAAGATCAACAAAAATGTTAAAACAGTAAAACACATGTTGCCAATTGGCAATCGGTACAGTACAAATAATTTTGATGAATGATTCTCAAACGTGGATGACTCACCACATTTTTTTTTTCAGCAATAATAATAATGATTAGCAAAGTGAAATGTAATTTCTGAAAATTTCACATTAAATTTTAATATGCTAATTATATGAAAATATTAACTTGTATTTTTAACAAACTTCGATTGTTTATACTATTTGACGATAGATGGCTGCAAAAATAGTTTTTGGAGGTTTTAAACAAAATTAAAATATTTAAAGACTTTAATAGGCTTCTACAAATAATTTAAGAACAAAATCAGATAATTAACTTGTATTTCTTTTAATGAAGCGTTCAAAGAGTCATTCATTTGTTTCAATATTCGGAAATTGTGAATGGCAACAGTGTTCTTTTGTTTATATCTAGTAATCTGATGTTTATAATAGCTTATTTTTAATTTGGAACTTAATACATTATAGTTGGATATGATATACATGTTTTAGTGAAAATATGCTGAACAGACATCATTTCTAGTAGAAAAAATTATCATTTAGCTTGCATATGTTAAGATATGTTTTCCATTAAGCCTAACATGGCGTTTAGCTACGGTCGATTTGCATACTGGAGTGGTCCGCACCGGCATGGTTCTGACGGTTTCCTGCACTCAGATTTTATTGTAAGTAGATAAGCACTGAGTGTATAACGCTTCCGGGAGTGAACTCATCCGTTTCCTGATAATCTTTCGTTAAAATCAGCCAAACGCAGCCATGTTAGGCTTAAGCATTCCGATGCCGTATTTGCCGACTGCTTTATTCAATCTGTGTATCTATTCGTTGTGTAACATATTCTTCTTCAATTTTCTAAAACCTTCAAAAAATATACAATTATAACGCTTTAAGATCTAATTTAAAAATAACCAGATACCAACAACAGAGTTCCGATGTATACTAGCGATTACCGTTGCCATTCATAAGCACAAATTACAAATCCAAAAACAAATGAATGACTCTTTCAGCTATTCATTAAAATACTCTTAAAATATTTTGCAAAAGCATATAAATATTTTGAAATACGTTTTTCACTTTTGTTTACATTTAGTTACAGTTTGAATTCAGTATACATGTTAAAAATATCGCGAAAAATTACCTCTGTTTTTCAAGGCTATCTATTTTCTGACCAATGAGAATGCTTCATTGTGTTCATTGAATATAGCTGTATTCTGTGATTCATTCCTGTGAATTATTTTGTACCGGATTAACGTTTCCTTTCTAAAAGTAAACGTATTTCATGCTATTTAAAGGCTTTATTATGCTTTTACAAATATTTTAAGAGCAAAATCGGATGTCTACCGTATTTTTTAATGATTCGTTCAAAGAGTCATTCATTTGTTTCTGGATTTGGAATTTGTGTTGTACAAGTGGCATCACGAGTGAATGTTGATTGGATTTTTCAATCTTAAAACGTGCTTTCTTTTTCACTATTCGCAAAAGTTAAATTTTTAGAAAGATTATTCAAAATAAATTAACATTTAAGAGATGACTTACATTTAATTATCTATATATTCTGCTGCGATAACTTTAGTTAAAATTTGATTGGCAGCTCTATCGGTATTCCCCCAGTCTCCCCTACGTAGTTGCATACTATGATATTTTTTAAATAAAATATATAATTATAAACCATAACATAATTTATATATTAGATAGTTATATTTTTATTGGTATATACAATCAAATCTATGACAAAACAACTTAGTTTTGTAGAAGATGATGTAGTAGAAGTTTGATGAAGAATCAGAATTGTTTGTTGTTTTCATATTTTTTCATACTTTTATAGCTTATATACGAGTAAATACTGCAATACTGTTGCATGATGCTTTATTTATAAAATAATACGGTGTAAATAATATATATGTATATATACATATACAGGGTGTCCATTCTCAATGGTGTCTAATGGGTAATTCTTAAACTTTAAAATTTCATAGACATATAGTTTCAATTACAAAAATGTTTTAAATAAGGTAAAGAAATATATTAAAAGCGATTTGGGTCAATAAAAACATTTCTTAAAAAATGACATTTAAATTTTTATACGGTCCACAGGTCCTATAAGTTATATTTAGTAAAATTTTCTTGTTACACTGACAAGTAAGACAAAAAAAGTCCCGTTACTGTACGATTAAAATAGACCGAGTAATAGCTATTTAAAGTTGGAGCCTATTTTTTTCTGCAAATTAGGGGTCATTCACAAATTTAGCAGAAATATAATTTCGTCAGATATATTTAAAAAAAATGGTCGAGAGTAAAATTAACATTGCAATATAAATTTGAACTCTTTAATCATTCCGATATATTAATGCAAATTATACAGTTTGTAAAAAGCATATAAGAAAAAAAACAATTTTTGTTAAATAAAATAATGAAAATTCACTGCCTCAATTCTTTAAAAAATGATGCACATTTTAAAATGTTATTACATTACACTAACCGGCAAAAGTTATGTCATGTTTTTTTAGTTTTTGATAATTGATTCTTGTGTATTCTGTACCGCTGAAAATTAAATTTACCTTCATTTTTTACCATCACGCAAATATTTTTTTGCAAATCGCAAATTTTAGAGATAAAAAAAATAGCGAAAATTTTTGATACTATAAAATAGATGTGATTGTTGTTTTTAACTTTTGATAAATGGATTTTTATGTATTTTTTACTGCTGAATCTGAAAATTTCCTTCATTTTTAACCATCACGTCACGATTTTTCGCCAATTGTAAATCTCAAAGTTCGAAAGTTCAAAGTTAAAATCGAACCTCCTCCCCCACCACATTGGACCCCTCAGCTGTTTAACTGTAAGAATCCCAGTATAAGTCAAAAAATGTAATAAATTATTGAATTAAATAAAATTAAATAAAATTTTAAAAGTTTCACATCTATTTTATAGTATCTGATTTTCGCTATATTTTAACTTCGACATTTACAAGTTGCAAAAAAAATTCTAACGTGATGATTAAAAATGAAGGTCATTTTCAGATTCAGTGCTAAGAAGTACATAAAAATCAATTTTCAAAAGTTAAAAAACACAGCTATCTCCTCTATTTTATAGTATCTGATTTTTGTTATTTTTGAACTTTGACAATTTATGATTTGCGAAAAATCCTGACATGATGGTTAAAAATAAAGATAATTTTCGGATTCAGTACTAAAAAAATACATAAAAAGACCATTGAAAAAGACCATCGCAGACTTGTGTTATCTAATCAAAAACTATTTCTTAAACTTCTTGGCGGCAATTTTTCCGAATTTTTTGTGTTATCCTGTAAAATAAGTATAAATGGTAACCACCGAAAATCATAATAATATTAGATTGTCATGGAATTTACGTCAGTATGTAAAATTTAATCTCGATCAGATATTTGAAAGTGAGTTTGAGTACAAATTTTGAACTGGAAAAACAGACATACGATCGTTGAAGTTAAATAAAAACTTATAACATAATTTTTGTTAAAAGAAATCATGAAAAGAAACAGTCTCAAATCCTTACAAAATAAAACATATGTATGTACTATTATTTTAGACAATTTTAAACTTAATAAAAGTTAACTCTATCGTCGTAATACTTGTACGATTTTTTTCAAAACGCAAATACACATGAAATAAGCTCTTTAAGCACTTGATATATGACCCCTCAAAACATGGCCGAACTCATTTGTGTTCATGTGCGGAAAAGTGGCATAAGTCATGCATTTTTAAAGTTTCGTAACTCGGTTCATTTTAGTGTTATATGAACGGGACTTTTTTTTTTGTCTTACTTGTCAGTGTAATAGGAAAATTTTACTAAATATAACTTATAGGACCGGGAGGCCGTATAAAAACTTAAATTTCATAATTTAAAAAAAAATGTTTTTATGGGTCCAAATCTCTTTTAAAATATTTCTTTATCTCATTTAAAAAAATTGTGTAATTGGAACTCTGTCTATGACTAACGGTTTAATAATTAGCCATTGGACACCATTGAGAGTGGACACCCTGTATAATAAATACTGCAGTTTGTTACAAAATTTTGCCTAAGCAACTTACAAATTCGACTTACGTAAAATTCAAGTTGCGTAAAACTTCACGGAACGCATTACTTGCGTAAGTCGGGGGGCTGCCTGTTACAACAAGGCTAATAATTTTCAATAGAAAATTTTGCATTTGGTTTTGTTTTGTAGGCAGGGCCGGCCCAAGGCGTGTGCGAAGTGTGCCACCGCACGGGGCGCCAAACAGATGAAAGGGCGCCTATAAGAGCACCGATAAAAATTATTTTATATTTTGCATTTTTTTATCTTTTACATTTTCTACAGCTAGGCAGGAGCTAGCTCCAGAAAGGATTCTACATTCTGTTTAAAAAGGAATTCAAGTGCGCCGAATTTTCGCATGCAGACATCGGCTTCTGTTCTTTATCTGAATGAGAAAAGAAACAGAATCATGAACCCCAGAATCACCCGATTCAAATCTGCTTCCCTTGCGGGGTGCTAATTAATTTCGGCTTTGACAGATTCATGGTGAATTCTATCATTTCCGACTATTTAAGCGCATTTTTCTAGAGTCCTTTTATCGCACAGGGAATCTGAGACTGCCTCCCAGATGACCGGGAAAAAAACTGTTAGGAGCTGGGGCAGAAATTTTAAAATAAAGAACAGGCGCTTTGAAAAAAATTTTCTTCTAGCAGCGTCTTCTGGATGTGAGCTCATCTTCTTCTGCAAATAGTCAATAGCATTAGTGTCAGAAATTTTGCCGAAAATGAAAAATGAAAAAAAAGGGGCATGTAACCAAAAATAAGTAGGTAAATAATTCTTATTAAAATGACCGCAGTATCGAGACAATACAATTCGGTCGCTAACAAATTAGTTTATTAAACTGCTGTAAATTGAATATTTAATAGGTAAAAATGAATCAAACCAAACATTTTTCAAGTAGCTTGATTCGCTTAAATGAGTAATTTTCATGCAAATGTGAAACATAGTATGTAGAATATTTAAAATTACAAAGCATGCTCGTAGTATTTCAAAATTGTCAGTTCTTGAAATTACGAAGGACGTTGCTGCGCCCTAAAGTCGGAGCGGCGAAACAAGGGCCTATGGCGCCCTGGTGCGTGAGGCAAAGATTCATATGGTACCCCTATAACATGGTTTTAGCCACAATTTCTACTTATTAAGAAAACGATTTTCGTGTTTGAGGTGGGGGGGGGGGGATATTTTAGGGATGAGAGCTTGGGCAGCTGCCTCTTTCGGCCTTGCGATAATCAGGTTCGGATCGGAACTAGTGTTTCTTTCAGGCACATATCGTGGAAGGTTGTCCCTCTCCGGCGCAAGCCCCCCCCCCCCCATACTTGGAAAAATTTTCGAGCAACAGTACAATTCTTTTAATGTTTAATTATTCCAATATTTATCAGCTTAAACGGAGAGGAGAGGGGCGGTCGGAGCTCAGTTGACGGAAAGGGATTAAACTATTTCTATTTTTGCAACAGGCACACATTTGTTCCAAAATCTTCCCACTTCAGAGATTTCGTTCAGCCGGCGCCCATGCCATATTGTTTAAATTTATGTATTTCCCCAGTTTCCCGAAACGTGGTCTGAAAGGAACACGGAGCGGAAAGCCAGTGAAAAATAACACCATAAAAATATATAATTGCGTTATGGTGATGCACTGTTTCATTCATCATTAGGAATTATTTATTAGTGGAATGTAGTCTTTGGCCCATTACACAATAAATATTTCGCAATATTGAAATTAAAATAACTGAAATTTTAAGCAAATATTGTTAATTTAAAAATGAAAATTGCTGGAAATCTAACTCAAATGAAAAAAAAAAAAAAAAAAAAAAAAAAAGACTTTTTTTGGAATTAGATTATGTATTTGATATTGAGTCAAAGGTTGTTTAAACCAAAAGGGAACTATTCAATATTACAGAGATTCTTCATTATTTTGTGAAATAATTTGCACCTTAAGGCTCCGCTGCACTGAAACTCCCCGATCGCTAAATCTCATGTTAACCTATGGGAAAACTTTGAAGCGCGATTATTCA
Organism: Maratus speciosus; assembly: GCA_963932465.1. Classification (NCBI taxonomy): domain Eukaryota; kingdom Metazoa; phylum Arthropoda; class Arachnida; order Araneae; family Salticidae; genus Maratus; species Maratus speciosus. The sequence continues at coordinate 3,060,568 of OZ010789.1, forward strand.
TTACCTAATATAATTCTTAAAATGCCGTTTTCACGATCAGAAAGTAGACGTCAGATTCGGATGATATGTGTTTTTAAAAATTATCTCCTTAAATTTTAAGTAGATAAAAAATCCCTATAAACTTTGAAATTTCCATTTGATTAAATTTTATCATTTTCTTAAAAATACTTAAAATTTATGTAGACAATTTTTATAAACGCACATTATTGGCATCTGATGTCCGCTTTTTGATGGTGAAAATGATATTTTAATAATTATATGTAATGAGTAATTGCGCTTCAAATTTTCCCCATAGGTTAACATCGGATTTCGCAATCATGGAGTTTCAGTGCAGCAGCCCCTTAAGTACTGGATGAACGAAATCTGGCTAGGCGTAAGGTTTCTTTGGAATAATGTTGTTCTAAGCCTTTTTACTATATATATACAGACTTATGCCCAAGCGCAATTTTTCTTTTAGCAATTTATTATTTAAAATTAAGCGAAAAAAGTAAATTTTACCCCCCCCCCCCTTTAGGTAGATTTCGTAAGAAATACTACCTATTGCAGTCGTTACCATGGTGCGACTTTTGAAAAATTCCTTCATAACTTTTCATTATAGGACCCCAGGAACTCAAAACCACCCCCACCTAAAAAGTTTATATATATATATGTATGTATGTATTAAATTTTGTCCGTACGATAAAAGTCGCAATTATGCACGGATCGTCTTCAAACTCGCCAACAACTTTGAGATGGCTAATATCTCGGCGGGGATTGAAAAGAGGCAAAATCGGCCCAAGGGAATGGAAATGGGGAGGGTTAAAAGTTTTGAATACCGTCTTAACACGATTCTGATAAAACTAGCTCTTACACAACAATAACAGGAAAAAATAAATAATTTTCGTTATAGCAGTTGCCAACAATTAAAAAAAAAAGCAATAAAATTCTCACCACAACAATTGCTTTCCTAAATTGCAAGATTTTCATGTGAAAAAATAAATTAAATAAATAGTTTGACGAATTGAAAACAAACTGATTATTACGTCATACGTTTTCTAGAGCAAGATTTCAGCATGAAAACTCAAAATGAAATAAATAGTTTGACGAACTTAAAAAAAAAAAAAAAAAAATGCGTCATATTGGCAAACCTCAGCTGCGTGTGTGTAATGTATTCGTGTGTATTAGAATTTTCACAAAATGTTTAGCTCCCTAGAACTCATTCTTAGTGAAGGAACTGGGTTTATCTCTAATCTTGATTTAAGTTTTTTTGGTGAATTTAGTACTTAACTTCGAAATCTACCTCCGCCTGTAGGCCCAAGCCGGCAGGGATTTTTTTAGGTAGATTTCGTAAGAAATACTACCTATTGCAGTCGTTACCATGGTGCGACTTTTGAAAAATTTCTTCATAACTTTTCATTATAGGACCCCAGGAACTCAAAACCACCCCCACCTAAAAGTTTATATATATATATATATATATATATATATATATATATATGTATGTATGTATGTACTAAATTTTGTTCGCACAATAAAAGTCGCAATTATGCACGGATTGTCCTCAAACTCGCCAACAACTTTGAGATGGCTAATATCTCGGCGGGGATTGAAAATGGGCGAAATCGGCCCAAGAGGGTGGAAATGGGAAGGGTTCAAAATTTTGAATACTGTCTTAACATGAATCTGATAAAACCAGCTCTTACACAACAATGGCAGGAAAAAATAAAAGTTTTTCGTTATAGCAGTTGCCAACAATTAAAAAGAAAAAACAATAAAATTTTCACCACAACAATTACTTTTCTTTTGCAAAATTTTCACGTGTAAAATTAAATAGTTTGACAAATTGAAAACAAATTGAAAATAAATTGAATATTACGTCATAAGTTTTCTAGAGCAAGATTTCAGCATGAAAACTCAAAATAAAATAAATAGTTTGACGAATTAAAAAAATATGTATATTGCGTCATATTGGAAATATAATGGACCTCAGCAGGTGAATATGTAACGCCATGTAAGTTTGAAGAAACGTATTAAAACATGATAAAAACCCGACTATGGAAATATTAACATATTTTAACACTTTAAGGTTCTCTGAATTTTTTGTAGCCATTTTTTAAACCTATCCCATATACATGTGTGTGTGTGTATTCGTGTATATTATAATTTTCACAAAAAGTTTAGCTCCCTACAGCTCACTCTTTGTGAAGAAACTGGGTTTTATCTCTAATCTTGATTAATTTTGTTGGAGAATTTAGTACTTAACATCGAAATCTACCTCCGCCTGTACGGTAACTGTCAGTTATATTTTGCTCTATGCTGCCCATGTTACATTTTTCAAATCACACCTGCGCATTTGCTATTGAACCAATTTCTTTAAAAATTTTTGAGGGGATTGATATAACTTATTTCTTCAACGTAGTTTAATTTTATAAATGAAATATAGAGCCTATTTTTTTTAATCTATTTTTAAAAATTTTTTTCTTTGGTTCCAGTAGACATCACCAGATGGCATTAGATGTCCTGTACTATGAAGGAATCGAGTACGAAGCAATATATTTTATCATTTTTGTATATTTTCTTGTAAATTATTATCATTATTTTTCTTCTAAATTTAATAAGTGATATATTTTAGACAATATTATATAAAATATCCTCCAAGAAGCCTTTTAGTTTTTTCGTAATGCTATTTTATTCTTGGCATAACATGCCATTATGAGAATATTTCCCAAAAATACAGTAAACCTAGAGGATTCCGTTTAGACCAGCTAGCAGAAGCGCTTTTTTCGACTAGAAAGACGACGATTGACCTGTTGACCTTCCTTTGAAAGGGATAGGAAAGGGACAGGGCATTTGTTGACATCTCTTCCTTCTATGAAATGAAATTTGTCCCTCCTTGAAAAGCGATCATTTTGCTGGAGATTCAGATATTACGCAACTTTCACTGGTAAACCTCGTTTTGACAAGTTAAAACAACATTTACTCGGCTCTGATTTGTCTAAAAAATATATCCAGTATCTGTTCTTATAAAACACTAAATGTTTCATTCAATATATAACACAACAAATATTGTTCATTCATTGTATGCAAATAAACTAATGAACGGGCAACTTCAAATCTGAAAGTTTCGCGAGTATTGATTATCATGAGAAGTTTTGTAACATAATTGTTAGATACCGTTCCTGCTAAAAAAAAAAAAAATGCAGGAATTCTGCTTTTTCAGAATTTAGTGCCGCCCCCGATGAGAAAAAATAATCTTTCTTATATTTTTTTCAAAATAGCACTCATTTTAATTACTTTTTTTTTCAGTTGTTATGAGAAAATGGCAACAAAAAGATATAATAATCTGCTATTTTCTTTTTTTTACAAAAATGGAGTACTTCAGTTGCCACCATTACAGAAATGTCATCAAAAACTACAAAAATATTAATATCTCAAAAATAAATTATGATGCAGTTTTCAAATAAATTACAGTTACTTTTCTTCCCTATACGAAGTTGTAAAAATTGAAAATGTGCGATGTTTAGAATAATAATAATTAAAAAAAAGTAGTAGAGATTATCAGTATTGAACGGTACAATGATACATCTGCTTCGTTTTACGGCTGACTTATATATAACGTATCTTTGTTTTTTAGGGATGACATTTTAATTGTTGCCTGCAAGGAATAGAATATTGGAGGTTTAAAAAAAAAAAAAAAGAGTTGCAAGAACATTTCCGATATCCTCGCTTGCGCACGGAATTATTATTATTATTTTGAACTAGTTCATTTTCTAACTTATAAAAATACACATAGAAATACGAGATTTTATAAGAAATGTGTCAGCAAAACGTGCGCTCAAGGCATTTTTCGAATATTTTTATTAGTTTTTTAGGGTTTCGTTCATCTGACGAAACCCTATTCGTCTCGCTCCTCTGTCTGTCTGTCCGTCACAGAGCCCGTTCTCAGAAACTACACATGTTGGAGATTTGAAATTTTGCATACTTATAGATGACCACCACACATCATACGATAAATCATAAAATTTTGAAAAAGCCGTACATTTAACCCTTTGGGCTCCCACATGTGTATTTTAAACAATTCTTTCTAAGTGAGTCCCTAATTAGGTTGCAGGCATGAAATTTTGCGTACTTATAGATGGACACCTCAGATCAAACGACAAATCATAAAATTTTGAAAAAGTCATTCATTTAACCCTTTGGGCTCCCCCATGTGTATTTCAAACAATTCTTTCTATGTGAACCTCTAATTAGATTGGAGGTGTGAAATTTTGCATACTTATAGCTGAATACCTCACATCCAACGACAAATCATAAAATTTTGAAAAATTCGTACATTTAACCCTTTGGTCTCCCACATGTGTATTCTAAACAATTCTTTTTAAGTGAGCCCCTAATTAGGTTGCAGGCATGAAATTTTGCGTACTTATAGATGGACACCTCAAATCAAACGACAAATCATAAAATTTTGAAAAAGTCGTACATTTAATCCTTTGGGCTCCCACGTGTGTATTTTAAACAATTCTTTCTAAGTGAACCCTAATTAGGTTGGAGGAGTGAAATTTGCATACTTATAGCTGAATACCTCACATCAAACGACAAATCATAAAATTTTGAAAAAGTCGTACATTTAACCCTTTGGGCTCCCACATGTGTATTTTAAACAATTCTTTCTAAGTGAGCCCCTAATTAGGTTGGAGGCATGAAATTCTGCATACTTATAGCTGAGCATCGCACATCAAACGGCAAATCATAAAATTTTGAAAAAGTCGTACATTTAAGCTTTAGGGTTCCTACATGTGTATTTTAAACAATTCTTTCTAAGTGATACCCTATTTAGGTTGGAGGCGTGAAATTTTGCATACTAGCTGAACACCATCATGCGACAAATCATAAAAATTTGAAAAAGTCGTACACTTAACCCTTTGGGCTCCCACATGCGTGTTTTAAGCAATTCTTCCTAACTGAGCCCCTTATTAAATTGGAGATTTGAAATTTTGCATGCTTATTATAGCAGAACACCTGAGACCAGGCGACAAATTATAAAATCTTGAAAAAGTCTTACGTTTAACCCTTTGAGCTACCGCATATGTATTTTAAGCAATTCTTTCTAAGAGAGCCCCTAATTAAGTTGGAGACATGAAATATTGCATGCGTATAGCTGAATACCTCAGACCACACGACAAATCATAAAATTTTCAAAAAGTCTTATATTATTTACTCCTCCGTGCTCTAACGTATATTTTAAGCAATTTTTCTAACCTCCACCCTTTTCACCGGGGAGCACTTTTCCAACTTTTGCCGACACCCCTTTGACCATTCTTTCATATTATGCACCATAGCCTTACATATTTGAGTTCCACTTTTTACCGCCAGGGGCGCCTACTTATCTCGGGTGCTATGGGCCCATCCCTTCCACTAATATATATACGGATAGTATGTAAAACGGAGTTTCGTTCGGATAGAGATTTGTTTAGAATAGAGTGCGCCCCTGGTTGCGAAATGTGGAACTAACAGATTTTTCAAAAGGATAAAGTGCTTTGAAATGAATATTAAACGAAACCCTCTGTGCGATCTGTGATCACACTTACCCACTTGTTATAAATTTAAAGTTAAAAAAAAAAAAAAAATTCCTTTGCTGGTCAACGCGAAAATTCTTGCCACATTTTCTGACTCATTTATAAACATTAAAGCTAGATACTTGTAGGGATGATTATTGAAATGATTTGTAATCGGACAGACTTTTCATTTTCCGATGAATGAATAACTGCATCTTTAGGTATAAGCGATTGTTGTCTCAGAGTGACAGTTTTTTTCTTTTCTTGCGCTTCTCTGTCACGACAAGAAATTCGGTTGACAGACTTGTCGGATTTTTTTTTTTTTTTTTTTTTGCCTTTACCAAAAAAGAAACTAGTACTTCAATTACGATTTGGAGGTTCGTTGGTTAAGTATAAAAGGGGGAAAGGGGGCAAGTCCCCTCCCCTTAATTTAGCTAAATGGATTTTCATGCAGAATTATCAATTTACTTTATTTTTTTTCTATGTTCATTCTGATAAAGAGCTTTCCTGATTAGATTTGGAGATTCATTAGTTAAGTATAAAGGGGGGGGGGTGTTAGACCCCCCCCTCTTAATTTAGCGATAAGGTTTTTTCATGCAGAATTATCTGATTTGCTTCAAATTTGGTATACCGGTTTATTATGTTAAGGAGGTTCCCTAATTAGATTTGTAGGTTCATTGGTTAAGTATAACGGGGGAAAACGGGGATACTCCTCCTTCATTTATTTTTTGAGGGGATTATTCTTTGAAATAATAGTATAATATACAATTAGTGTGAATAACCTGTGAGCTCAATGCCATCAGTTTAACTGGGCACTTTTCTTTTTCTTTTTTATATTTTAATCTTTTTTTTTTTAATGATCTTAATTTGGTACTGACAAAAAAAGTAGTTCATATTTAAACTTCATTTGGCATTTCATAAAACTAAATTCAGCGCAGTAATAATCTTTTCTTTTTAAAGTGCAGGTAAAACAAAATCCTTGTTCAAAGTTTAAATTTGGCATTGTGCTAAGCGCGCTTCGAAAGGAGGTCGCGAAATTGCAATGCCGACTTGGTCCGTGCCACCTTTTTCCAGATAGGTTTTTAATTAACTTTGTAAGATACGGGATGCTTATTGAAAGATCCCCTCAATGGAAACTAGTCGCGAATGCCATAGTAATTTATGCGATTAATTCAGTCTGTTTTTAACAATTTGGCTTTTATTGCTTTTGTACTGCTACTGGGTATGTATTAAACAAATATATAATCCAAAGTTGTTATCTAGACTTTAAAAACCGATGGTACACAGAATACGCTACCCCTCGTTCTCGGCTAATTACTGATGATTTTTTTCGAAATTCGTCATCAATTCTTTTATACTTCTCCTACGATAGGTACTTCCAGCGCTTCTCAATACCTTTTGCTGAATGCCCGCAAATCAAAATTTGTGTGTAACGGAAAAATCAGCTTTTCTCAAAAACTATGTGACCTAGGATAATCGCGTATATTTTTCCTGCAAGGTTTAAATTAACGTCTACTACCTGTAATTTTTTCATAATTTTAGTTTCAGTAGATTTGGAAATAGATGGAAGGGGGCATATTTTTGCACCACTTTTTCGACGATATCTCTGAAAATATAATACCTAAAATCAAAAGAAATGTATTTTTGAGTCCAAAAATACATTTAAAATATAGTAAAAAAAAATATTTTTTTAAGCAACTTAATTAGCCCTCTACATTTTTCCTAAATATATTTGTGAATGTATAATAATCTGTAAATATGTGGGTCAATAGTCTTTATTACTTCCCCCAATTTGAACTTTCCACGTTCCGTAGTTTACGAGTAAAATGGCTGTGCCAGACAAACAGACAGACACAGGAGTAATCTTATAATGGTTCCGTTTTTACTTTTTAAGTATGGAACTCTAAAAACGAATTAAAAAATGTGTCAGAAATTAGCCAGTTTGAATTTGAGAACAGCATTAAGTAAATAAAATATACATGCTAAAATTTAAATTGGTAAGTCGAAACAGATATATTATGTAAATAAAATGTACACGCGAAAATATAGCATAAATTTTAAATTCTAAATACTTTTTTTCTTTCTTTTTAATTAGATTTTATTTACCATGCTTCCTTTTTTTTTTTTTTTTTTTTTTTTTTTTTTCTTTTTCAAAATTTGGTTTGGATTGCTAGGGTTCAACTAAAATGCATGAACGGAAATATTTCCCCCCAGAATTATCCCATAATTTGGCCTTTGGCTAGTTAAATGCATTAGCAATGTAACTGTAAATTTGTGGAAATAATAATTAACAGTTTCAAGGGCGGTGGCTGGAGGGTCTAGCCACCTAATTTTAATTCCAAAACAGACAAATTGCACCAAAAATGTTTTAATAAAACTTTGCTTTTGTAATGAAAGTGAAAAATAGCAAGTTTTTACTTTCTAAGAAATTCGTTTGAATATTCTGGTGTCAGTCAATTATTTCATCATTTTACAAACAGAACTCTTCTGCCCCTAAAAGGTTTAAAAGATGTCAATATTGTTGAAATTCCGGATTTAAGTTCTTTAATTTAAAGCGTTAAATAGCAAAACTATATTAAAGAAAATATTAGATTAAAAATAGTTTATTATTAGACATAAATAACACGGGAGTAATATTGTCTGATCCATATTTATAAATTGGGCTGAAATTTTGAACCCGGTCTCTAATGATAATCATCTTACTCCAGGCCCAACGCAAACTACTTACATTTCCTTAGTTTAGTTCACGCCGTGGGCCGGGAAAAACTGAATATGAAGTTTGATGAAAATTCGTGCATTAATTCTTGCGATAGAGTTATTGCGGAAATCGTGAAAAATGCAGCATAGCAGCACCACCTGTTGGGCGTTTCACACCAAAATGTAAACAGTATCAACTCATGTTAAGGATTAACCGAATCTGAGGTTTGATAGAAATCCGTGCTTTAGTTCTTGAGATAGAACTATTGCGGAAATTGCGAAAAATGCAGCATAGCAGCGCCACCTGTTGAACAATTTACACCAAAAACTAATCAGCATCAATTTATATCATCGACTAACTGAATATAATTTTTTATTAAATTCCGTGCATTAGTTTGAGATAAAGCGCCCCATACATTGTGTCCCATACAGACAGACATTTTGTAAAAACATGTTTTTTGCAATATTTGACCCCTAAAACGTGTAAATTTCACCGAAAACCGGAATTCGAAAATTTTCACGAATCCAATACTTTCTTCTTGTAAAGATAGAAAAACATTGTTGAATTCAGGGGGGAAGGGGGGGGGGAGCAATGGAATGTCCGGAAGATTTGAGATTTTGTATTTTCAATGTTCAAAAAGTGCAATCCCCCCCCCCCCCGGAATTCTATAATGTCCCCTCCCAGAGCAATAGAAATCCCTCCCGGAGAAAAGTGTCTGAATTTAACACTGTAGAAGAAAGTTAAAAAAAAAAAAAAATTCGTGAATCCAATATTCTTCCTATAAAGATAGATGAAAGTAAAAATTGACCAGAATCCAAAATTGACCAGCCCGATCCATGTATAAGATAAAGTATGTAGATAAAGATCAGCCGTGTCTCCTTTTCTTTCTGTGCTTTCGTCTATGTTTTTAATGTGGTGGATTTGACTTCGAACTGGGAGTGATACCTCGGAGGAAAGATAGGGGACTATCTCGGGGAACATATATGAAACGTCGGTGGTTCACATGGCTTGCCAGAAAATGAAAGTATTCGCGCCCGACCTGTGAAAGTCCGCGCCATCTATTGGGAAAAGGCGTTTTTCGACTTTTGTGATGCATTCTTTTAAATTATCTACGATGACGAATTTTTTTCAAAAGGGTGGAGCAAAGGCCTTTCCGTGCCCCCCCCCCCCTCTCCCTCCCACCAGCGTCCATGGCATGCACTTTATTATTTGTAAATCTACTAAACAGAAGTTGATAGTAAGATTACTTTACCTTGATTTCTCATTAACAGGAGCGAAGAGCTCGATGAATAAATCAACATAAACTTGACAATGCAGAATTGTGAAAGTGGAGCCTAATTTTTTTTTTTTTTTTTTTTTTTTTTTTTATAATTTATCTGTTTATAAATTTTATTTTGTAATCGTCTTGAAAAAATCTTTCATTTTATACATTTATCGTTAAATAACTTTTTTTCCCTTTAGTGTCCGATATATTGATTTTTTACAGTCCTCAGCGAAAGTTTAGACACTGATGATTTTTAACCTTTAAATAAAAAATACGAACACTTGGGTTATACAAATGGCTGTACTTATTTTTTAATATATTTTAAGCGTTTTAGGACAAAAATAACGGTTTTAATGTAGGATATTACTTAATTTAACTGAAAAAAGTTAAATTTGCATATTGCAAAAGTTTAGACACTTTTGTGATTTTTAGGCAACTGTTCACAGAAAAACGCAAATTTCAAACTTATGACGTCTCATGCATGAAATATTTAAGTGCACCTCGCGTTAGTATCGGTTAGTGAAGATGCCGCGAGCTAGAAATTTTCAGTCAGATGAAGTAAATAAAGCATGGAAGCTTGGAAGCTGAAATCGAAAGGGAAGACTGTTGCAGAAATTTCAGCTACTTTGAATCGTCCAAAGAAGTCTGTCTATTAAGTACTGTCTAAGGGTGACTCTTTCAAAGAAAACATAAATCTGTAAGGCCTCGTGTGGCCAGAAAACGAGATTATAAAAGTGACTCAGAGCTTTTTGTGTCAACGGATACTTTCGTAGATGAATTATAGAAAGATGTACTGTATTTTACATGAAAATGATAAAACAACCAGCCTTGAAATCTCACAACAAACCGACCCCTTTCCGTCGCCGAGCAATTCTGTTTATAAAACTGATGAAATAATGGACTGAAATCAGAATTTCTAAACGAATTTATTAGAAAATACGAACTTGCTTATTTTCACGTACATTATAAAAGGAAAATTTTAATTAAATCTTCTTGGTGCCGTCTGTCAGATTTGGAATTAAAATTAGGTGACCTTTTTAAGGACACCGCCCTCGAAAGAGTTAATGATTTGGACCTCACTTTGTTTTAATTCTCAAGTATCTCTGGAGTTTCTCAATGTTCTCCAAGCAGCGTAAGACTACATTACGATTAAAACGATTTACAGCCATTTGGTGAACTTTTAGCTCTTCCAAAGTATTGATTTGAGCAAGGATTTGAGCGTCTATTCATGTTGCATACAAATCAAAAAAATAGTTCAAAATATTACTGTTCTCGACTGGCCCGCGTGTAGCCTTGATCTGAACCCAATCGAAAACTTTTGTGGCATCATATCTCATACGATTTATGCAATTTTTTGAAAATACTCCTCTGTAAATGAACTTCGACCTGCTGTTGAACGTGTTTGGTACGAAATAGACCCCCAAGTGATGCAGGATTTAGTTTCTTAGATGGGAACTCACATTTTTGCATTAAAAACAGGCAATGTAGGTGCAGTTCGATTTTAATTTATGGATATTTTTCTGTTAACAGACAAATTGTCTATACTTTTGCCACAATGTTAAATTTGTTTTTTTGTCATTATATATTATATACAGTATATAAATTAAAATTTATTGTTTGTGTATGAAAGATAAATCCCCAGTAATATATGATAGTTGAGTTACAACAATTCGTTACATATTTCTCAGTATAGAAGCATAATCGATCATTGTCTAAACTTTTGCTGAGCACTGTATGATGTCCTACACCTATGATTTTATAATGACACTTTCTTTATCCAATTTCAGTGCGGCGCTAAAACGTAAATTCGGAATACTTAAAAATTTTCTTTGGGATGGTTTGTTTAATTCTAGCGTGGGCACCAGTAGAACGAAATCCAGGAAACTTTTTTTTTTTTTTTGGGGGGGGGGGGGGGGGGGGACATTTTTTGTCAATCGCATTCCTTATTATTATAAATGCAACTCTTATTATCAACAATAGTCTTTTTTTACTGTTTAATTAATTTAGGTTACTTAAAAAAATAAATTTTAGTAATTTTTTTTTGATAAATATCATCACAGAGATTGAGAACCATTCAAAAAATGAAAAGAAAGAATAAGAATATTTATGTTTCCGGAATTAGCTGAGGAGAAAACTGGGTCTACCATTCTTTCAAAAGTTTTCACCATGAAAAGTGAGCCCTTTACGAAAATCGATATTTAAATATGAAATTTATTCTTACTTTTTATGTACTAAATAAGGAGGCAAGATTGCAGTTTTCATCTTTCATAGTTGCTATTTACTAGTAGTTCTGCTTCTTTATTTTGTAGTATTCCAACCAGTATTCTTCTAAAAACGTTTTTTTTTATTAATTAACTTATTGATGTTATTTTCGTCCAATACCATGTGCTGCGGCCTTGTGTTTTACTTTTGTATCGTAATTTTACACATTAAGACTGATAATTAATTTAAAATTGAAATTTCCCTGATTTTACAATTTACCAAATACAAACTCAAAGATGGGATTAAATTTAGAATATTTTATCTGTTTTTGAAACACTTTAAATTAATATCTTAAATAATGTATAAAAAGTACGAATATTTAAAAAAATTAAGACCATAAGTCAAGCAATTTTTCTTGTGTGTGTGTGTGTGCGGGGGGGGGGGGGGGGCGCCCCGATGGGTGCTCGCACGGGCGCCAAAATGTTCTTAGGCCGGCCCTGTTTGTAGGCAGAGTAAACTATATAAATAGTAAAATTCCATTTAAAATAAGGGTTTTTTTTTCAAGCATACTTATCTTTCACTAGATTAATATTAGCACAATTATTCTAATTGGTAAACAAATCATATTAGATGTAAATTTCCAACTGGGCGAAAAATGTCCGGACCAGGATTCGAACCCGGGACCTCCTGGCTGAAGCCGCCAGTGCTCTGCCATCTGAGCTATCCCGGACGAATCTGGTCGAACTCTTTCACCCAGCTAACCTTGATGATCACAGCATCTGGTCTGAAACCTGGTTCAGCTCAACAGAATAAATCTCTGGTAATGGAACTCCAGAAATCGCTGGATACGAAATTACACTAGATTAATATTAGCACAATTATTCTAATAGGTAAACAAATCATATTAGATGTAAATTTCCAACTGGGCGAAAAATGTCCGGACCAGGATTCGAACCCGGGACCTCCTGGCTGAAGCCGCAAGTGCTCTGCCATCTGAGCTATCCCGGACGATTCTGGTCGAACTCTTTCACCCAGCTAACCTTGATGATCACATTTTTCGCCCAGTTGGAAATTTACATCTAATATGATTTGTTTACCAATTAGAATAATTGTGCTAATATTAATCTAGTGTAATTTCGTATCCAGCGATTTCTGGAGTTCCATTACCTGAGATTTATTCTGTTGAGTTGAACCAGGTTTCAGACCAGATGCTGTGATCATCAAGGTTAGCTGGGTGAAAGAGTTCGACCAGAATCTTCCGGGATAGCTCAGATGGCAGAGCACTGGCGGCTTCAGCCAGGGAGGTCCCGGGTTCGAATCCTGGCCCGGACCTTTTTCGCCCAGTTGGAAATTTACATCTAATATACTTATCTTTCTAAAACTATCTCTGGGAATAGTTGTAGTTGTAAAACCAAAAAATATCTTGCTGTAAAGCCCACACCAGAGATCTTTTAATCCCACTGACTCATGAGTGTGTATTAGGGTGGTAACAAGCTATATGGAAAAAATTTATTTTAAAATTTTCTTATGGGGGACCCTTCTAAAAGTTGCCAATTAGTTAGAAAATGAGATTGGCAAAGGTTCAGCTCAATTGAATAATAACCCGTGCATCATCGAGGTTGAAATCATCAGAAATCGTGATTTTTGGCGCAAAAATTGTAGCTTTTCTTTCATTAAGTGAAAAACTATTTGTTTTAGAAATCTGATTCTTGTTTTATTACATAGAAAATGTTGTTGCCTTGAACTTTCATTCTCATCAAAACTTATTTTTAATGACATTTAGTATTTTTCAGGTCAGCTCGTGAACCATACTCTCAAACTCTGCATTTTTGAAAAAGAATTGAAAAATGGCAAATGAGTAATTTTGATTACTTTATATAATTCTTTTGTATTATTTGAATTAAAAAGCAAAAGAAATGGAACAATTTTTGTAACTTTAAAGATATTTCATGAATTTTAGTTAATTATTAATTATCTAGTTCTGTGCCTGGAAAGAAAGATCTCCTCAATTTGTATTGCAGTTGAAGAGATTTAAACGGAACATCTGAATTTCTCTTCTTATTACAAGGTCATTTTTGTTTCCTACTAGCGTTATCTATTTTCATTCATTCCGGCACCACCCCCCCCCCCCTTTTGGTATGATGACAGAAATGCAAGATTTTTTTTTAATTGGCCACATGTCTCATCAAATCATCGAAATTAAGTTACCAAGTAGTTGTAAAGTTTTACGTGTTTTATTTTATAATATTCGCTAAGTGAAACTGAACATCAGAGAAGCAGCTGCAATTACAGTATACCTACCAGTGAACCACAGCCTTTAATTTTAAGGAGAATTGAAATACGACTCCACAAGCAACTATTTCGAAAACAAAGAACTGAGCTCATCAAAAACAGATTTATAAATTCAGATTTAGAGGGAGCTGTTGTTCACAGGGATGATGGGAAACTACTTCCTCATTTTTTGAATAAAGAAAATGTAGAGAAGATAGCAGTTTTAATTAGTTGTGGAGATGAAGAAGAGTTAATAGAAGTTCCTCAGTTTGAAAATAGTTTCGAAATAAATGAGGCAAAAGCTGTATTTTCAGCAGTTGAAGAATGGGAGGAAGTTGATAAAATCCAGGCAATGTGTTTTGATACCACTGCAATAAACACTGGTCTCTTCAGACGAATCTGCATTTTGCTATTGCAATTATTAAATAAAATCTTTTCTTATTTACGATGTCGCCACCATAATTTAGAAATGATCCTAAAAGCTGTTTTTTTATTGTAAAGTGGACACAATGACTGCCCCTCAGCTAGACATTTAAAAATAATTTCACATTGGGTGGCCTAAGCTAGTTCAGACTAAGTATAAAAATGCTATTGAAGATGAAATATTGGATATAAAATACTTAATTCAGAAGAAATTTCCAGTTTTTCTGCAGAACATTTAAAAAATGAATTTCGGAGGGATGATTATAAAGAAATTATCCAGTTTTGTGTAATTTTTATAAGATGTATTCCTCCAAATGACATTTTTTCAGAAAATGTGGTACTATTCATAATGCCAGATGGATGGCACAGACCATTTAGAAAAAGAAGTATAGAGATTGTTTTGCTTGTTTATAATCAATATTTACTGTCAAATCATGGTACAATGCTCCCACTCCCACTTTGCCCCCAATACAGACTTGAAATTAATAAAATGACTTGTTGATTACAGAAAACTTGATAAATAGATTACAGACCAAGCACTCACTATATAATAAGCCGCCTTTATATATTAACTAGGATTAAGTTGCATTTTCATTTTTAGATGATACTTTGGAAAAAAAAAAAGTCAAAATAAGCAAAGCTGTAAAATTAATGTTAATGTCATTTGAAGAAGGAAATTATGGTGATGGTTTTTAATGTAAGAGCAACAAAAGGTTTCAACGAAGTGGATTTTTTATTAGATAAAGAAGTTGATGATTTTGTTTCATCTCAAACTGTAAATTTTAAGAGATTTTATATTAATATGCAATTTTTAAATACCAATCCCAATGTATGTTGTAAAAATAAACATTATTTTAAAAAAAAAAATGTGAAAATGCGTTTTTAAGGTTATCAATGGCACAGCTGAAAGGGTAATAAAATTAATCTGAGATTTTCATTCCTGTTTAACAAAAGACGAAGAACAGAAACAGTTTCTGCTAAAAGTTGTATCTGAATGTAGAAAAACTTTTCAAGACTCTTCGAAAGCCACCTAATCTAAGCCATTACCATCTTCCTGTGACAACTGGAAGGGATAATAATTTCTTTTCTTTATAATGCTTCCTTTCTTGTAACACAACTTTAATAATAAAATGCATTTGAACATTATTTATTCTCATTTTTATACTTTCTTTGCCCTGTTTTTTTTTTCTTTTAGTTCTTTAAGTTTAGATTTCGATTTTTTTAATTTACGTTGGAATTTTTTTAAAACCCTTTATTATGTACAAAATGAAAACAAAAAGATGAAAAGCAGATGAAATGGAATGTTACAATGTTTTTTTTTTTTGCATTTTCATAAAAAAGTCAATTTTTAGGATTGATGTCGAGTCTTCCTGAAAAATTTGTGTATATGTAAATCAATAAATCTTTACAAAAAAAAGGTGTGTGGTTCTTCAAGACAAAAACATTTTTTATGAAATGAGAGCAGTATTATGTTTCTAGGTTTAATTGTATGCATTTTATGAAGTAAGAACAGCATTTTTTTGGGAAAAATTTCGTTTTTTCAAACTTTGACCTCAATGAGGCACGGGTTAACATTATCCAAATGAGCTGAAACTTTGCCAATCTCATTTTCTAGCCAATTGGCAACTTTTTGGGGGGTCTCCTGGAAAAAATTCGAAAATGGATTTCTTGTGGCCACCCTAGTGTGTATCTTGTAAGGCATGCGAGAAAATACCCTTTCATGGGGTCATGAGGATCCAAGAGGTATTTTTCGAATAAGATACCAGGGAACAGGGTATATTGAAAATAATTCTTGACACATTTCAAGAGACAACTACCTACTGAGTAAAATGATACATAACATCAGTCTATAGTCTGGCAATTAATTGTCAAAATTCAAATCGTCAAAAAGTGATCCTAATATTGCTGTATGTAAACCTATTACAATGACAGGAATCCCTATGCAACTGGAGAATGTCCCATTTTAGCAAATTTCACATCGAGAATAGGTTGGTTATGTGTATTTTTGTTACTTAAATGTAGTTTATGATACTTTATTGGATTCCGCTTTTTGTCTCTTTCTTTGTACTTCGTTTTTGAGCCAACTTTCGTGTTTGGAGATAAAAGGAGTGTGGGGAGGATAGGAGTAGACTAACTCATGTTAAGTGTATTGAAGCATTCTTATAATTAAAATATCTCCTCGAGTCATTACTATTTTTAATTTTTTTTTTTATGTGTACTTTTCTTAAAGTATGCCCTTTTTTTCGTAGTTTTCAAAATATTTCTGAAATATAGAATTAATTTTAGTGTCAGTTTTTTGCGCATGAAATATTAAATTAAACATTGATTTTCGAAATAACTAAGAAAAAGCAGTCGGACGTGCCCATCGTTCTATCTCGTACAGGTTAATGATTCAAAAAACAGGTTAATGATTCAAAATGTCCATCATGAGGGGATTGTATAAGGTCGGTAGCCACGGTCGGCGACTGGCGGAAGGTCGATGTTTGGACCACCTAAAATGATAGTGCAAATGAAGAATTTGTTTCTATTCCCACAATACTTGAATATAAAAAGAATTTCGAAACACACACTGCAGTGTTCCTTGATGTGGCTGCGAAGTTGTTCAGTCTTGAAAAACCTTTACTTCAAACGGAGATAATTGAGTTCAAGAATATATTTCCTTGCAAATGTATAAAACTGAATTGCCTGAAGAATTTTGGGGTAAATATGTCTCAGAAAAGTGTGGAAATGGCAAAAAAGTAGCTATTACTATGTATTACTGTTACTACTCAGCAAAGAAAGAAACAGTGGGCCATCAGCTAGAAAAAAGGATGACAGCCAGCACTGCCATCAGCGGTAAAATGCAATAGTGCCATTACTTAAACCTGTCGAAAAGTGTCCGTGCGGAATGCAGCTGGCCCATCAGTTATGGCCAACAGCAGGCCAGCATTGGTATGCCATCACATTACTTTAATCCGGTACTTTTCCTGCAGTGCTAGCACTTATCCCACTGCTATTTCTTTGCTGGCCCAGCACTTTCCATTACAAAAATTTCTTATAGAATTCTATAAAAAAAACAAAGTATTATAGAATTATGACTCTTTTTTCTATAAGCTAGTTTCCCCAAGAGTTATAGAAATATCTGTAGAAGTGTCTATAGAAATATTTGAACTCGCAGCAGTTTCCATGTGGTCACCCTCCCAAGTACTAACAGCGCTCGATGCTGTTTGGTTTTCGTGATCGGACAGGGACAAGTACTTTGAGCGTATTCTATGACGCTCGTAGTTTTCAACCTCTCATTACAATATTTCAAGTTTGTTTCTTTTGTGATTTACGTTCCCAATCATTAAACTGGTATAGAAATTATTCTATTGTATAGAAATTCTATGTATTTTATACGCTTTTTTTTATTATTTATTCTGAACTGTGTAAATTATGAAAACCGAAATCCTTTGTAACTTAGTAAAACCAGATTTGAGGAGAGAAAAAAGTGCGTTCAAATAAAGAATTTATTTATTTATTCATTTACTTATTTATTTTGTTGGTGGCAGTGGTGCTATATTATTTACAGTTTCAAAAAAAATTAGCTTCACAGCTTAAATTGTGTTGAGATATTCATTTCAAATTTGTGTTCAAATACTCAATGTCTTCGATATTCGCAACGCCACCTAGCGTAAGGGTTCCCAGCAATGATACCGCAAAAGTTCGTGCACTTCCATGTAGTGGTGGGCCAGCGCATGAGATAAAACGGAAGCCCCCCAGAATCTGATGATTTCCAACAGCAAAGGTGACTGAAGCTGTCCAGCAGTGATCAATGCAGTGATAGACCATCAGCCAGCACTTCTCCATCATTGCCAGCATCTATCTTGCTGTTGGCCAGCAATTTACTCTTTGCTGGGCTACGTTATGTATGTAGTTTATGATACCACATATGTATGTGAAAGAACTTATTCCAAAATGATTTTTTTGAGAACAAATATCGTTCGAGATGAACGGGCACACACATTGAAGACACTCTTTGCATTAGCTGTTCACCCCGTGAACCAAACTATAAAAAATTGGCTTAAGACCGCAAGTGTCATTTTTCGCATCCAATTTTCAACGAATATCTACCTTTTCTTTTTTATTATGTGTATGTAAAAATTTTCAGAACGTATACCTGTATATGATTTCGTTTTTCTGAACGAATACCTGACTTTCTAATTTATAATATATGTATTTATATGTAAAAATAACATTTTAAAACTAATAAGTACTTATATTACTTATGCGTTTTCTTCTTTCTCTGGACCTCGATAAAATTTTTCAAAAGTATTCGGACCCCACTTAAAATTATCTGCCGACCCTTGGCATAGAGTTTCGTTGAATGGGATGCTTTTAACAAGGAGATAGAAGTACTATCGCATTGTTTCAAACAAATCATTGAATTTCGAAACCCACCCTCTTAGCGGTCCGCAACCAAAAGAGTATAAAATCAACAGCTGTTGTTCAATAGACACCAAAATCTAATAAGGATCTACACTGGAAAAAATCAAGTACTCAAAAATGAGTCCATCGATGTACTCGTATCAAATTGAGTATGTTTGGATCCAAAATGAATATATGTTTCTCATTTTTCAAAGATCACATGTTATCAAACCCAAACAAAACGATCCTTTTGTACCCTGTAATGGTCTATTTCATTTAGGGTGGCATGAAAGATGTCCATGATGATTCAAATATTAAAGTATGTATAGTATTTTAAAATAATTTAAAAGTTCTTACAAATAAAGTTCTTCCATAACAATATTCGGTTTGTGTATCTTGCTAATAATTTAGCTGTTTTTCTTATTAAATAATCATCTAGACGTTTCTTGTAAATAATTTAGAACGGAAAATAAATGTTAGTACATTTTTACTTTAATTTGTAGGTTCAGTTGGGTCCATAACGATTCCTATTTGAACGCAACCAGGGGATCAAAAATGAGTATACGTGTTTCTCAATTTTGAGTGCATTGGGATCGGAGCTATTTAGAGTGTGTCACGTATTTAAAATTGAGTACTTTTTACTCCATTTTGAGTACCCATTTTTCTTCATAGTATTGGCGTGAAAATGAAACAGAATATTAAGTTTGATTCAATTGAGTGCATTAGTTTATTGAGCTATAGCTTTTGCCGAAAATCATAAAAAAAACTCAGCATAGCAGCGCCACCTATGTGAGATGGACACCCATAACAGCTGACATCACTATCTAACTGAATCTGAAGTTGGATGAAAATCCGTGCATAAGTTCTAGAGAGAAAGCTATTGCGGAAATCGTACAAAATGGAGGTCAACAGCGCCCCCTGCGGGTCGATAGACACCAAAAACGAATCGGCTCCCGTTTCTATCAATGTGTAACTGAATCTAAAGTTTTGTAAAATTTCGTGTATTAGTTCTTGAGATAAAGCGCCCACAAAATTTTTGTCACATACAGACTCAGACAGGCATTTTCTAAAAACCATCCAATCGTGTTCAGGACCTTCTAAAACGTATCTATCCATCGAAAACCGGAAGTAGAAATTTTTCACGAATACAATACTTTCTTGTAAAGATAGAAGAAAGTAAAAAGGGAGTTAAAAATAGTAATTTCCCGAGGGGATGTTTTAAATAGACGAATGTATTCTACGCCCATAGACCTAGCCTTAGCGAGGGGAACGCGGACTCTGGTCGATTAGCAGCCTTAAGAAAAAAGAACTGAAAAAAATTGGAATTTTCAATTTATCATTTTAAAAACATGTTTGCCTTCCTGTTTCTATTCAGTCGCGATTTTGAAATAGTACCGAAAACTAAGTAATTACTTTCTTGAATCTTGAATGGAAGAAAGCATTGGAATCGAAATTTTTTTCGACTTCCGGTTTTTGACTCCTTACCACCCCCCCCCCTTTTTTTTTTAAATCTCCATGCTAAATATATGCATATCAAATTGAAAGAATTGAATTGCTCCAGAAATACAATTCCAAAAATGCATCACTCAAATTACCCAAAAGTGTTGTATAAACAAAAGAACCTTATGGAAACTTTCTTCCCCTTTTAAGACACTTTAAAGAACTTCATTTACATGACTTTCAGATGCTTATAATAAAAGCTCGCCTTTGATTGGATGGCTCCTCTGCACAGCAATTCAGAAACAAGCTTCAAGGATTCGAGTAGACAAAATGTCCGATAATTAAATTCTTCAGACCCCCCCCCCCCCCCTAATGGAGTTCGTGGGGGCAAAGATACGCACTGGCTGATTTAATATGAAGAAACATTTCTAGAATCATGACCGCTAGATGGCAGTTTAGTCTCAAGTGTAGTAGTTGTGTGTTCAAACCTTGTGAAAAAATCAGCACTCCGTGAAATGAAAATGAGGTAAGTTTAAATTTTCGAATTCTGATCTAACATTTTTAAAATTTCACTTTATTGTTTAACTAATAATACCTCGAATTTTTACAAATCCAAAAATTCAGTGGAGAGCGGATGCTCTATAGCTTCTAAGTGCCGTATAGTTTACCTCGATCGTATTTATTTAAACTTGTAGGTAGCCGGTTATATAAAAAACTGCAGAATGGGGTAAAAGTACGCACCCGTCATGGGGCAAAGATACGCACAAGTTTAAGATGCGGGGTTTTGCCCTATCGTTTTAGCTAGATGCAAAGCTTTCCACAATTACGTTGAAGAAAGCTTTATTTTTTAAAAGTTTGTATTGTATTAAATATAATTGCTACTTAACTAGAATTCTATTTATCTAGAACCCTCCTTTAGGAGGAACTGTTTCAAGCCTGCACATTAAAGAAAAATTTCAACGAACAGGAAATATCAAAGGAGAACGTGGCGATCTAAATCGATATCAAAAGAAGAACGAAACATCATGCGTTCAGATTCCTAGATTATGAAACTTTTCCAACACTTCCACAATACTTTAAACGAAACTTCGGTGTTGAATAAGGTGGAAGAGAATGTCTCAGTAAAGGTAGATGCACAACCTATTTGAAAACAATTTTAGAAGTGACCCACCACAGTCAAAAAATATCCAAATTTTTTTTGTGCACCTCTGTATGGGTTCTTTAGATTTGTATGTAGACTATACATAGTATGCTAAAATTGAGTTGAGTTAGGAAAGCCATTTTCGTCAATCCTGTATATCATCTGTAGAATTTATGTGCGCCGAGTCATAGGCAATAGTTTAGTTTAATTAAACAGAAAAGTGCCCAGTTAAACGGATGGCATCGAGCTCAAACTAGTTGTAGAGTATACTCTGACTTCAAAGAATATTGCATTTTGAAAAATAAATTAAGGTGGAACTACCCCCCAACCTGTTTCACATCTTTATACTTAACCCATGAGCCTCCCAATCTCATCAGGGAAGCACCTTATCAGAATGAACCGGCATACCAAATGTGAAGCAAATCGTATAAAAAAACCATTTATCTAAATTCAGGGGGTGGGAATGAGCCCCTCGTTCCCCCTATATACTTAACCCATGAACCTCCAAATCTAATCAGGGAAGTGCCTTATCAGAATTAACCAGTATACCAAATTTGAAGCAAATCCGATAAGAAAACCCATTTATTTAAATTCAGGGGGTGGGGGGATTAGTTCTTAAGATACAGCTATTGCAATAATCATGAGAAATGCAGCATAGAAGCACCCCCTGTTGGGCGATTGACACCAAAGGTTAAACAGCACTCATTTATATCATTCACTCACTGAATCTGAAGTTGGATGAAAATTAGTGCATTCGTTTTTTAGATAGAGCTATTGCGATCATCATGAATAATACAGCCTAGCAGCGCCCCCTGTTGAGTGATGGACACCAAAAAGGAATCAGCACCCATTTCTATCAGGGACTGTTTTATTCAATTTCGTTCATGAGTTCTTGAGAGAGAGTGCCCACAAAATGTGTCACATACAGACACTTCTTCTTAGTGCAAATTCATTCAAAGCCTTTCCACTTTGAAACTCATTGCGAATGGGTAAACATCTCGTCTATTTGCAGCAGACACCCTAAGTGAGGCAAATTACTTTGTCACACAACAAATGTGAAATCAGTGTCCCTTTAAATGGGAACGAAAACTTATCAACCCATCACAAACAATAATGCAATTTGCGTAAGTCAGAAGATAATTAACATTTTACTTTTCATTTAAATAAAATTCATTAAATAGTATGACACATTCAGAAAAACTACTTTAAATATAAAAAAAATAATCATGCGTCCAGCATAGATGATGAAACACTTTCCAACACATTCAGAATAATGTAACAATACTGCACTGTTTAAAAAAATAAAATAGGACGTCTCATTCAACCCTATGGAAACGCATAACACATTTCAAAACCCAATTTCAGCTGTTCTTATGCACAATCGGAAAATGAGGCGAATTGCAGCCCTGTATAGGATTTATAGATTTGAATCTATTAGCTACATGCATTC
Organism: Maratus speciosus; assembly: GCA_963932465.1. Taxonomy (NCBI): domain Eukaryota; kingdom Metazoa; phylum Arthropoda; class Arachnida; order Araneae; family Salticidae; genus Maratus; species Maratus speciosus. The sequence goes on from OZ010789.1 coordinate 3,083,377, forward strand.
CAAAATGGAGTTCACTTAAGGGCACGGTAGAGCTTAAAATCCTTAATTTTTTTTTTTTTTTTTTTTTTTTTTTTTTTTTTTTTGTAAATTTCAACTTAAATATTATTCAAGGGTACATTATATGCATTACGGCATGCATTTATCACAAAAAAAATTAAAAAAAAAATTATTTTTGAGAAAAAAATGGAATTTTACACGTCGTGTTAGAAATCTTCGAAATGCCCCATGCGTCTTCCATATCAATGAAAATCCCCAATATTTTTTATAAAAGTTTGATTTATATATAGAAATAAAACAGAGCATCGAATTTTATATATTTGAATTTAAAGGTTAAAAAAAAAAAAAAAAAAAAAAATCAAAGTTTTTTCGAAAAAAAATTTTTTTTTAACCTTTAAATTCAAATATATAAAATTCGATGCTCTGTTTTATTTCTATATATAAATCAAACTTTTATAAAAAATATTGGGGATTTTCATTGATATGGAAGACGCATGGGGCATTTCGAAGATTTCTAACACGACGCGTAAAATTCCATTTTTTTCTCAAAAATAATTTTTTTTTAATTTTTTTGTGATAAATGCATGCCATAATGCATATAATGTACCCTTGAATAATATTTAAGTTGAAATTTACAAAAATTTTAAAAAATTATTTTAAGCTACACCGTCCCCTTAAGAGCTACATATACTTCAGTTGAAAATTTACCTGCTCTCCATTGACTTATTAGCACTATAATAATAAAAATAGGAAAAGTCTAAATTAAACAGAAATACAACATGTGCTTTTAACAGGGAGTTCTGACGTTCCGTGTGGGCTCCGCATGCAATACCAGATTACAGCATCAGTCGTTGCTAATAGCAAGGTGACGTCAATGCAAGCCATCTATTAATTAAATTGAAATAACACTTTTAACTTAAACGAATCTGAATACGAGCAAATGCGATCACAAATGAAATTGCCCCATGACCAAGATGGGAAGAAGTAAAGAAACATCGAAAAGGTGGCTGAAAGTACAATAACAGAGTTCAGGTTAAACTTAGAAAGTAATTAATAAAATAAAATAATAATTCTTGGGAAAATACAGTGTTTCTATGGGAAGAAGATTTGTGTCAACTTTTTTCAATGGTATCAACACAATATTTAATTTCATGTTGCTTGTTATAATGTTCTGCGTGCTGAACTCAGTCACTTTTAAACAATTTATCGTAAAAAAAGGAGAATATATATGTCATACATGTTTTTTTCATACTACATACACTGGTGGAATAAAACTTAAGGACCAAGAAGAAATGTACACGTAAATGAGAATCTACATGAGATTGTGGGTCAAGAAGCTAATAATAAGCTAGAAGTAGCTAGGATTCGTTCGGTAGCTTCATCGCCCCGAGCCCAACCCTTCCCTCTTTTCGGTGTCTTTAATTTGTGTAATTTCCCTTTTAAATTTGTCCGGTTTCAATTTTCGATTTTTTTTTTTTTTTCAATCTGGCTTTCGTTAGAGAGTCTTTCATTCGGGACGTGGCTGGGAACCGAAGAGTCTTGCTTCCGCAAAAGAGACGGAGTAGAGTAGAAGAATAAAGGGCTGCGGACGAAGATGGGCCGCTCACCGCGGCGGTTCATTAATGCATAATGAATGCAATATTCTGTTAATACTATTGTTTAATAGTATTAACAGAATATTGCACAGGATTTAATATAAAAATTTTGTTGAAAGGATGTATACAGGGTATTACCAGAGGTTCTTTTTCTGAAACGTGAATACTGTCCGGAAACATGACTGTAAAAAGAAAGCAAAAAACTCACACTTAACAATCGTCAGTGCCATATCCTTAAGGGATATGACCACTGTGTAATGCGAGACAACTTTCATCACGGCGTAGCATACTCAGAACATGTTGAAGCAAGTTGCCCCATTCCTCCTTCACTGCACGAATGAGGGATTCCTTGTTTATGAGAGGAAATTGTCGAGCAGCAATACGTCTCCCCAAGGCATCCCATACATTTTCAATGGGATTCAGGTCAGGGGAACGTGCTGGCCAGGCTATGCGATGGATATTTTCGGCCTCAAGACAATCTTGTACAGAGTGTGTGCGATGACAAGGGGCGTTATCGTCCATAAAACGAAACTTTTCGTCGACAAACCCTTGAAAAAGTCGAACATGTGGAAGCAGGACGTCTTCAATGTACCATCTACCGGTCATGGATCCTTGGTCAAGCACATAGAGATCTGTGAGGCCATTGAACATGATCCCTGCCGACACCATAACACTTGAAGTCGCATATCGATCTCTTTCTAGAATATTTTCGCTATAGTAAGTATACCAACCTCGCGCCATATCAGTTTACGTCTACAATCAGACGATAAACTGAATCTACTCTCATCTGAGAAGAGCACAGTAGACCAGTCGTCATCAGTCCAATTTGGCGTCTTGAGAGTGGGACACACACAACAGGTCTTCCAGTCCACCCTTTTTCAAACGTCTTGCAACAATTTTCCGCGATATTTTGGTTCCTGTGGCAGCACAAAGTTGATTTGCTAATTGACCAGCTGTGTTGCGTCGGTTCCTTTCTGCGGAAATAGCAATATAGCGATCTTCTTGGGACGTCGTACTGCTAAGACGACCTCCTCCCGTGCCCCTGGTACATATTCCATTCTTTTGAAATGCCGCCCATCAATACATTAAAAACATCAACCAGCAGGTCAGGGATAGGCAGGGTGTTTAATATGTCCCACAACTGCGGTGGCTTCCACATCATTATAATCTTTAAAAAAATTATTACCAAATATTTTGCATCTTAATACTGATCTCAGAAATTGAACCCACCTTTTGTCTCAATTTCTACTGTAATCTGATTTAAGGTATATTGCATGCACACATACACCATATGTATCAGTATCTAAGAAAAAAATTACTCAAGTTCTATTGTACCTAAGAATATATAATGTGATAGTTTAATGTATGAATTTTGTACTGTTTCAGGAAATACAATTTGCCAAATCTGATATTTAATTTCACAGTCGAAATTTAGTGCAATTTATTAAACAGTGGATTGTTTATCATTTTTCTTTTTGTTTTTTAGATTCAAAGGTAGATAAAACTTTTTTGCTGAACTTTTTTGTAAGTCCTTTCCTTGGATAAAAAGGGCAACAATTTCTTCATACTAATACTTTAAAAAAGTTCCTGTTATCATCCGAAACAAAACTTTTTCACTCAAGAAAATGTCATCGATTACAGAAGAAAACCCTCCTTCTGGTGAACAGCCCTTTGTTCTTCAAAATGGTGATAAAGAAAAGCATTCCTCCATTGATACAGAAAAAAACCCTTTTATTTGTGAAGTATGTTCCAAAACATTTTCTAGGAATAGTGATCTAAGAACACATCTCTTGACTCATACTGGAGAGAAACCCTTTGTTTGTGAAATATGTTCCAAAGGATTTTCTCAGAATGGTAGTTTAAGAAGCCATCTAAGAAACATTCATACAGAAAATCCCTTTATTTGTGATGTATGTTCCAAAAGATTTTCTAAGAATAGTGATCTAAGAAGACATCTCTTCACTCATATTGGAGAGAAACCCTTTGTTTGTGAAATATGTTCCAAAGTATTTTCTGATAATAATACCCTGACAAGACATCTCTTGATTCATACAGGTGAAAAAACATTTGTTTGTGAAGTCTGTTCCGCAGGATTCTCTCAGAATGGCTCTCTAAGAAACCATCTCTTGACACACATACAGGCGAAAAACCTTTTGTTTGTGAAAGATGTTCCAAAGTATTTTCTCAGATTAGCCGTCTAAGAGCACATCTCTTGACACATACTGGTGAGAAACCCTTTGTTTGTGAAAGATGTTCCAAAGTATTTTCTCAGATTAGCCGTCTAAGAGCACATCTCTTGACACATACTGGTGAGAAACCCTTTGTTTGTGAAATATGTTCCAAAGGATTTTCTCGGAATTATCATCTAAGAAACCACCTCTTGACGCATACAGGAGAAAAACCCTTTGTTTGTGAAATATGTTCCAAAGGATTTTCTCACAATAGTCATCTAAAAACCCATCTCTTGACGCATACAGGTGAAAAACCCTTTCTTTGTGAAATTTGTTCCAAAAGATTTAATGACAGGAGTGCTCTAAGAAGACATCTCTTGACGCATACAGGAGAAAAACCCTTTGTGTGTGAAATATGTTCGAAAGGATTTTCTGATAGGAGTACTCTAAGAAAACATCATTTAACACATACTGGAGAGAAACCCTTTGTTTGTGAAATATGTTTTAAAGAATTTTCTCATAATAGTAATCTAAGAGCCCACCACTTGACTCACTTTAGGCAATAGAAAACCTTTGGTTTGTAAAATATGTTCGAAAGCAATATCTGATAACCATCTGGTACGAGACAATCATTATTTGTTTCATACCAAATAGACAAGTCCATAAAATATCCTGTGTTGTTTATCTCCAAAATTGAGTATGAACCCTGCATTATGTCATTGCATTTACTGTTATCAAATTTTATGTTATAGCATTTAATAATAAAATAAAACAGTTTCAGCTTCTTTCACAGTTTAGTGTATTTTTGATAATAAGCAAATAGCTCTTGACCTATTCATTAGATTTCAGTAAACATTTATGATAGTTAATTTTAGTATGTGGATGGTAAATGTATAACTGTATCTGTATATCTTTAAAAACGTATAAAATTAAGTGTAAAATTGGGGAAGGGGCGGGGGGTCCAGGAATGATAACATATGATATCATAAGGGGGGGGATAAAAAATTCCCATAAAGATGATAATGTTATGTAAGTACTGCCCCAATATGTCCTGATAAAAGGACTTCCCTCTCAAGTGGGAGCAATTTTTCCATAACCACTGCAGCTCAAGGAAGCCGAAATGCTGTGAGTCAATAGCTGAGGCTATTGACCTCCAGGCTGAGGTAATGGTATCCGGGCAACCCCTGAATTCTTCATTAATTGTACTGTTTTCAAAATTGACATGTTGACAGGGTATGTCATTCAAACAATGGCATTGTCCATCATCCTCTTGACCCGTAAATCTTTATATTCCATTGATTGGAGATGTCACATGTTTTTGCTGTTCATTTTTATCACATGTATCATGTGACCACTGATACACGCAGAACAATCAGAATCTGAGCTCTCTTCCTTCACTTACTGACATGAATGGTTGTCTCCTGATCACGGATGTTTGCCACCAGGGAATTTAAAAGCTAAAATCAATATATATAAAACATCAACCAGCGGGTTCTAGGAAAGCAGGGGTTTTGATAATGTCAGGCTACTGCAGTGACTTCCATGTCGTTATACACTTATTAGAATATTACTTTCGAGGATTTCACATCTTGACACGGGTCGAAATAATTCGATCCACTTGTTTGTCTCATTTTCTGTTGTAACCTGATTTAAGATACACTGGCGGAAAAAAAAAATCCCAACACCAAGAAAGACTTGTGTTAGATAAACGAAATTTGGTAGGCGTGTTTATACATTTGAAAGATGACATCGATTGAAATTTCGCGCTTCGTGCATAAGTGTGGCGCTATTAGCGTCACTCAGAACTTCCCGATCAGGTTTACTTTAAATGCGTGCTGTAAAGTTCGTGGGCGTTATTTAGCTTCGAAATGTGACGTATTGAGCTGATGTTAGCCAAGAATGTCTTTAACAAGACGAAGAAGCCACTGTCAACAGCTCACCGAGTTGGAACGAAGTCGCATATTCGGGCTACGAGAAGGTGGATTTTCTTTCCGCGATATTGCAGAAAGACTTGGCTGGAATGTATCCACTACGCATGATTGTTGGAAGCAGTGGTCAAGGGATGGTACTGCCTGAAGAAGACCGGGTTCCAGGCGGCCACATGGCGCTCCTGAGAGGGAAGATCGCCGTACTCGGCGTAAGACTGTGGCGCATCGTACTGCGTCTGCGGCAGAAATTCGAGCTGCAGTCGGGACCACAGTGACACAACGAATTGTTATTAATCGGTTACTTCAAGGACAGCTCCGAGCTAGGCGCCCTGCAGCGTACATTCTACTGACTCCAAACCATTGCCGTTTGCGAAGTCATTCGTGTCAAGCCAGAGCTAATTGGTGGGCAGAGTGGAGATCTGTTGTGTTTCATTTTCATCAGAAAACACAACAGATCTCCACTCCGTCCTCCAATGAGCTGTGGCTTGACACCAATGGCGTCGCAAAAGGCAATGGCTTGGAATCAGTAGAATGCACGCTACAGGGCGCCTAGCTCGGAGCTGTCCTTGAAGTAACCGATTAATAACAGTTCGTTGTGTCACTGTGGTCCCGACTGCAGCTCGAATTTCTGCCGCAGACGCAGTACGATGCGCCACAGTCGTACGCCGAGTACGGCGATCTTCCCTCTCAGGAGCGCCATGTGGCCGCCTGGAACCCGGTCTTCTTCAGGCAGTACCATTCCTTGACCACTGTTTCCAACAATCATGCATAGTGGATACATACCAGCCAAGTCTTTCTGCAATATCGCGGAAAGAAAATCCCCCTTCTCGTAGCCCGAATATGCGACCTCGTTCCAACTCGGTGAGCTGTTGACAGTGGCTTCTTCGTCTTGTTAAAGACATTTCTGGCTAACATCAACTCAATACGTCACATTTCGAAGCTAAATAACGCCCACGAACTTTACAGCACGCATTTAAAGTAAACCTGATCGGCAAGTTCTGAGTGGCGCTACTAGCGCCACACTTATGCGTGAAGCGCAAAATTTCAATCGATGTCATCTTACAGATGTATAAACACGCCTATCAAATTTCGTTTATCTAACACAAGTCTTTCTTGGTGTTGGGATTTTTTTTCTGTCAGTGTATTTTGTTTGCACACCTACACATATGTATCTGTCTCTAGGAAAAATATCAAAGTTCTATTGCACATAAGAATAAATAGTTTAATATATAAATTTTGAACTTTATGCTGGTTTTTCCTCCGTTCTTGAAAATTGTTTTGATAGAAGGCGTACAAGACTGTAACGAGGAGCGGAACACCTCTCCTGCCAGATGAGTTGAGACGTCAGCGCAGTGAACCCGTCGCTGCCAGTCGCCTTACAAACCTATTGTACCTGTGAATAGATTTGTTAAGTATTAAATTGAATCGTCCTTGAAGTTTAGTGCACCATTGTATGAGGGGCTTACAAACACAGTACACCAAGTCTATTTTGAAAAAAAAAAAGATTGTCCATTTTGAAGGTGCATAAAATCTTCCTGTTTTCACTTACTTTTTCATATATGGCATCTACTTACAGACTTGGTTCCAGATTTTATGGACCTTCAAAATAGACTTGGTCTGCTATGCTTGTGAGACCCTCCTATATAACAGGGTCGAAGAAACCTGAGCCCTCCAAAGTTATGAATTGTTGAGCCGCAGCACTCGTTTGAATCGGCTCCTACAGACAGTTTAATCTTTTTGTTTAGTCTTTGGATATGCACCAGTGGTGGCTATTCCTTCAGCGATTTCAGGAACGGTCCTTCTGAATCATAAAAAGGGAAACATACGTGGAATCGGATGACATGCATATCAAACATGCTGAAACGAAAGTGAGCCAAATTCAGTGGCGTATCCAAGGGGGGCGGCCGCCCCGGGCACCAAGACCAAGGGGCGCCAAATTGAGAGAGGTTTAAACTGAAATTTTTTCACATATTTTGACAATAAATAAGAATTGTTGATTTTTTGTGTGTGTGGGTGTGAATGTTTTCTTTAGTAAGAATTTTGTTATATCCAAATAATGAAAAAAGAAAAACCTTCTGTAAATGTTTACAGGTATGACTCAACACACTTGGTACCTAAGACAATTATGTATCTGAATTGAGGAGCAAAAAGTTTAAATAGGGGGCGCCAAATTGAGAGGAGGTTTAAACCGAAATTATTTCACATATTTTGACAATAAATAAGAATTGTTGATTTATTTTTTATTTATTTATTTACTTATTTATTTTGTGTGTGCGTGTGAATGTTTTCTTTAGTAAGATATTTTGTTATATCCAAATAATGAAGAAAGAAAAAGTTTCTGAAATTTTTCCTAGGAATGGCTCCAACACACTTGGTACATAGGATAATTATGTACCTGAATTGAGGCGCAAAAAGATTAAATAGGGGGCGCCAAATTGAGAGGATGTTTAAACCGAAATTATTTCAGATATTTTGACAATAAATAAGGATTGTTGATCTATTCTTTTGTATGTGTCTGTGTGAATGTTTTGAAAAAATTCGTTGAAGGTGGGGGGAATGGAGAGATCGATAACTGGGAATAGCCCATAGAGGTTTCTAACTGTCTAGCCTCCAGTTTATAAGTTAAAAGCCTGTTCGGGACTTGGAGTGACATTTCTGAAATCAAAAGAACACCTCTCAGATGAGTCCCCAACTGTCTTCGGCTACGTAGACCGGGAGCATCTCTAACCACTAAAAACCCATTCAAATTTATTTATTTCAAAATGAATCTCCGGCATGGGTCCCCGCTGCCTAAGTCCCCGTATAGCAGGCGTATAGAGCGCATGTGCTGGAAAATCTGAAGAGAATCGTAAGATGAGATCAAAGAAAAAAATTCGCAGAAATCAGCCCCATGAAACCAGAGATAAAAATGCCCGTTGGCGGTGAAAGGTACAACTGAAAACTGTAAGACAATCGAAAAACAAGTAGAATGAGCAAAACCCAGTTAAAATTGAGTCCATAGAACCCGAGATAAGAATGCGCCCCCTGCACTGGAAAAGGAGCTAAAAACTGCAAGAAAATCGTAAGCTAAGTTGAATGAATCAATTCCCGCTGAAATCTGGCCCATAGAATCCGAGAAAAGAATGCCCGTTAATGTTTGATCTACTAAAAAAAAACTTTTCAAAAGTAAAAAAAAAAGCCAAGCAAAAAAAAAAAAAGAAAAGAAAAGAAAAAAGGTGAAAGTTGTGGCTAAAAAATAGTATGATATCAAATTTCCAAGCTTATATTACGGTACTTATTTAACATTTTTTGATAAAAATTTACCATATGTAAGTCGAGTACCTAAGTATGCGTTGATAGAAAGCCTTTTCTCCTTTACTAAATACATCATAACGTATTTCTGAAAATTAAATTTTTTTTAATTATGCATGATGGGCTTGGCGGCCATCTTACCATATTTTACACAAATTTCTAAGCACACAAGTTCATTGTTAAGATTGGAAGTTCGAAATTGTTACTAAAGCAAACATTTTATTCTTTCAATTTATGGAAATGAGTGCCTAAAAATTTGTGTCTAAAAATAAAGCTGAAGTAACTTCAGGTTTCATCTTATGATTCTCTTTTTTCGGAGTGGGGTTAATTAATTAGTTAAAGCAGTAAAAATCAATTTGTTTTTTTCGAAATAAAAAACTTTCTTAATTTATCTGTCTGTAGCTAAAACTAGAAGTTCGAAATTCTTAATAATGCAAATATGTTACGAGCTTCTTGTGCTTAGAAATTTGTGTAAAATATGGAAAGATGGCCGCCAAGCCCATCATGCATAATTAAAAAAAAAATTTAATTTTCAGAAACACGTTATGATGTATTTAGTAAAGGAGAAAAGGCTTTCTATCAACGCATACTTAGGTACTCGACTTACATATGGTAAATTTTTATCAAAAAATGTTAAATAAGTACCGTAATATAAGCTTGGAAATTTGATATCACACTATTTTTTAGCCACAACTTTCCCCTTTTTTCTTTTCTTTTTTTTTTTTTGCTTGGCTTTTTTTTTACTTTTGAAAAGTTTTTTTTTAGTAGATATCAGTTCTTTTTTTAAAACAAATGATATATAATTGAAATAATTCTACTAGCTCAAATTAAAATTAGTCCTTGTTTAGCCTTTATAAGCAGGGAGCAAACACAATATTATACATTTTGTTTACCTATCATTCAATTTTTATAGTGATTAATAATTTAAAAGTAAGGAAAGTCAATTTCTTCTTTCAAAGTATCAGTCCTTCTCAATTTATATCTCCTTAAAATTTTCTACGAAAGATGAAAATTTAGTAAAAAAACAGAGTCGAAATAAAATATATATTTACAGTTAGTCTGTCAGTTAATTGTTTTTTCTAACTTTTTTTTGCTGGCGGTTTTGCAAAATAAATTTACCTTTACAAATACCTACGGTTAATCCGAGAATGAAACCCCGCAGGCATCTAAAGAATCGAAGATCTGTAAATCTAGCAATTTTAGACATAATAAAGGAACATTTTTGATAAAAAAAAATCTAAAAATTTAAAGATATAAACTGTACATATAACTTCATCTTCATTTAGATCGTGTTATAGAGAAGAAAGAATAAATATGTAATTTTACTCAAGTCTGTTTATCCATAGCTATTTGCATAAATGTGAGGATATTAATTTACTATAAAATTTCCCCTAAATTGATTATCTTTAATAGTGTATTATTAAAGCCGCATATACATTAGAATTAAATATTTTTCGGTTAAAAATTGCCTGAAATCTATAGTCTTATCGTTCGTCAAATTTGTTTTGTTGTTGTTGTTGTTGTTTTTTTTTTATGCCCAGACTCTTTTTCTGAACTCTGACAAAAGATCACAGACATATTGAAGCTATCGAAATTCTTATATCTTTCTATTGTATTTCCTTTTTTGAGGGGGGTGTGAGGAAGAGCCCTTAAGAACTTCGTTTTGTTCTCAGAATTCTGAATTATTCATTCAAAAGATCTACCTACATAAGTCTTGTTGCAGAATTTTCATTAGCTAAGAGTTATACATCAAGTGAATCTATTAAATTAATTTTGTGAAATACTAGATGGGAGCCATTGATCTTTCCAGACCATTTGCCTACATTTTAAACTTGAGTCATTTACTACTATTCATTAATTTTCTATACGAATTAAAGAAGTCGTTGTTTCCATGCCAATTGTACCTTTCACTATTGCTTGCTTTGACATTTGAAGTCCACCGAAGTGCAATGCTTTGGGGCCTATAGCTACTATGGCGGTCGCCTCGAATGATCCTTATTATACAGAAACAACAACAAGTCACAACAATTTTTATTTTCCATTACATATATTATATTACTACAATGGGACATTCACAATTACATCCATGTCTTACCCGAGGATTCGAACCCGAGCCCGAGCCGTGGCAGTAGCTGTCGCTACCGACCACGCCACTGGGCGAAATATTGCTTGCTTGTTTGTTTGTTTGATTTATTGAACGCATACATCATATCACATGCGGATCACGGCGGGATTCGAATCTGCTTCCACCTACGCATTCAAGCGATTAGCGGCATGGTGTCGTATCCACTCAGCCACGGTGGGCCACTATTGCTTTCTCTAATGCCCAGATACTCAAATTTAACCAACTGCACTTAGAATCATGGTCATAACAGAGAACATTTATATGTTAGAGCAGTGTTGCCAGTGGGCTACTTTTTTTAAATTCAGATTTCTTGATTGCCAGCACTTATTATAAACGGTAAAATTCTCTTTGTTTTCGGCTTAATTAATATGTCATTAAATAAGGCGCATTTTACTATTTCAAAAAAGTGGTGCCAATCAAGTATCTGAATTAAAAAAAGTAGCCCAACTGGCAACACTGTGTTAGAGTGGTGACATATGCACAAGTCGTGTACTCATATTCAATTTTTTGTCCAAAGTACGGTAACTCAGTTTTCAGTAATAGACGAGGAAGATTTCAATTAAACTAACCAGAAAAGTTAACAAACATTGGCTTCCTGATTTGATTTTATTCAAAATTGTTTTAACCAACCAAAGTTAATGTCCGGGATCCAGATAAATTTTTCTCTGTTAGTAAAATTACATTGACCAATCAGTAGCCTCCATCCTTGCAGGCTTTTCGGTGTTTAATGCAAACATCAAAAAGTTCGGAAAAATGCAGACGTCTGATTGATCAATCTCATCCCGCTAATAGCGAAAAATCTATCTTGATCCCGGCCTATTCAACACCCTTTAAATATTGGAGAAAGCCTTGACACGTGTCAGGAAAACGTCACACAAAGCAGGCAAAACAAAGAAGAAAAATCATTCATTGGCTCGTGAATATGAACGAGCCAATGAATGATTTTTCTTCTTTGCTTTGCCTGCTTTGTGTGATGTTTTCGTGACGCGAGTCAAGACTTTCTCAAATATTTAGGAGGCTTTGGCTTATTTCACCACCATGAAGTTATGAAATGAGAGGAACAGACATGTCAATCTTCCCGTGTGAAAAACTAGTTAAAAAAAAAAACGAGTTCTTTCCCTCTCTTCTGCCCTTTTCTCTCTTGATTTTGACCGATAGCAGCCCATTTAGCAGTCTCCAGTACAAGATGCCGCTATATACGGTGGACGCAGGAGGGAGGGTATTAGCGCGACCAATGACATAATAGGCCAGTTCATGATGTTTAAAAGTCACACGGAGTTGGATCGAGGCTAACGAAAAAGAAAGGCTACCGCGGTGTGTCCGATTCTTCTTTTTTTACAAACCGCTGGAGCCACGTGATGTTCTTTTCACGCACCTTCTTTGGTGCATTCGAGCATCACGTGACTCCAGCGGTCTGTGAAAAAAGAAGAATCGGACCCACCGCGGTAGCCTGTCTTTTTCGTTAGCCTCAGAGTTGGATCATCTTTACACGATGATTAGTACAAAGCTGCGCGCCGATTTTTTTTGTGTCCATTGCCGTGTACAGATAATCAACTCCGTGTGACGTTATGAACTGGCCTTATATGTTGTTGGCCACAGTTTAGGAACAGCTACAAAAGACTTCATCTATATCTACTCCGAGGTAAACGAAAAAGACAGGCTACCGCGGTGCTACAGCGCCTAGAATATATAGTGTGGAAATCGGCTATCCCAGTAATACTTTAAAAAGTGCTAAAATATTGGATCTCTTAAATTTCAAATGATGCTGAAATCCAATGAGTCGATCGCAGCGATATCTGCAGGATATTTCCTAAAACTTCATGACGATTTGGTAACAGCGTCTAGAATACCTAGTGTCGAAATATTTTATTAAACAACGCTAAAAATTTGTATCCCATAAATGATCGACGATACTGCTAAAATCCCAAGTGTCGATCGCAGCGAAATCTGCGGGAATTTCGTATTACATTGTATAGACTAGCAATACCTTGCAGTTATAGAAAATATCCTGCAGATGTCGCTGCGATCTGTATATTTCAGCAGCATCGTTGCACATTTAAGGAAACAATATTTTAGTACTTTTTTAAGTATTACAGGGATAGCCAATTTCCACACAATATATATTCTAGGCGCTATAATTTGGTCTAGATGCTGTAGCATTTTTTTTTTTTTTTTACATTTTATTGACATTTATCTGACCTGTGTGCTTGGCGTCAAGTCCGCTGTACACCGTTAAAAATACCGTGAAAAATTACCTCTGTTTTTAAAGGCTATCTATTTTTTGACCAATGAGAACGCTCCATATGTACTTATGTAGCGTTCTCATTGGTCAGATAATAGATAGCCTTTAAAAACAGAGGTAATTTGTCACGATATTTTTAACAGTGTAATAATACGATGTTTACTTTGGAAGTATATCACAGATGTCGCTGCGATCAGTTCCCTGGATTTCAGCATCAGTGCACATTTAAGGGATACAACTTTTTAGCGCTGCTTGGATAGCAAATTTCCACATTATGTATTCTAGAGGCTATAGCGGTGCATTACACGTGTCTCTTTCTTCTTTAAAAAATATCCTGCAGATGTCGCTGCAAATGACTGTTTGGAATTCAACATCGTTGTACATTTAAGGGGTTCACTATTTCCGCGCTTTTTTAAGTATTGCTGGGATAGTCGATTTCTACAACATATAATCTAGGCCTATAACGGAGCTATAGTATCTAGAAGATATAGTTTAAAAATCATCTTATTAAAAAGGTGCTAAAAAATTGAATCCCATAAATGTTGAACGAGGCTGAACGATGAATGTCGATCACAGCGACACATGGTAATTCCAACTTAACTATTTCAAAAGACATCAAATGAGAAAACGTTTCGCTCAGAGAAGATCTGGAAAATGTTGCTGCTATCGACATTTGTCATTCAGTAATCAGTATTTTTCAATATTTCTGGGATTCAATTTTTAGCAATTTTTAAATTATTACTGGAATAGCCGGTTTCCACACCATGACCATGATCTAGGTAGATTTTTCTTTGTTATCGCAACGAGATTGACCAATCAGTAGCCAGAATTATAGCTAACTTTTCACTGTTTGCAAAAATGTACCTGGATTTCGGCCTATATTTCTAGACGTTATAACTGAGCTCAGGAATAGTACAGAAAGCAAACTCCGTATTTTGATATATTAAGGCCGGGATCCAATTAGGAACAAGTGTGTCGCTATAACGAAGTAGCGACATATGGCCAATAAAGGTTTATTGGTAGAAGTGATAAAAACAAATCGTTAAAGGTCTTTGTGAGCGTGTCATTATCGACAGGCTAATGCACATTGAATTATTTCCCTAGTCTAATAAAGCTCGTCCATGCGCGTATCGTCTAATGGAGGATATTCAAAATATGGGTTCAAGGCTGAAAAAGTCACGTGGTACCGGCAATTTACCTAAAGAACTTCTAACTGATGAGAAGGGAAACAGGAAACTACTACTGCTTTCTCCGGTGACTGTTTCATTGGCTAGCGGGGATTTACATTACGTCGACGGAGCCTTCCCTTCTTTACGTTAGACGTTTTTGCCTTGACTACGTGATCATAACGTAGATAGAATAGCCTCTATTCAAGAAAGTGGATTGCCGTACTATAGCACCTAGAATATATAGCGTGGAAATTGGCTATCCCTGTAATACTTAAAAAAGTGCTAAAATATTGTATCCCTTAACTGTGCAACGATGCTGCTGAAATATACATCTGCAGGATATTTTCTCAAACTGCAAGATATTGCTAGTCTATACAATGTAATACTAAATCCCGCAGATGTCGCTGTGATCGATACTTGGGATTTTAGCAGTATCGTCGCACATTTAAGGGATACAAATTTTTAGCGTTGTTTGGATAGCATATTTCCACACAAGGTATTCTAGACGCTGTAGCCATACTTTCGGCAAAAAGTTGAAATGAGCATGCTTCCTGTGCATATATCACCACTCTTATGTATAAAGGCTCTCTGTTATGGTGTTGATTCTGAGCGCTCTTTGTTAAATTTCTATATTTGTGTTTTAGAGAAAGCAATACAGAAAAGTACTGTTACTATGGAAACAACAACTTCTTTAATATCAAAATGTATAGCGAAGGAGTTCAGAATCAGTGGCTTAAATAGTTTCGAATATGTAATGTTGTTATGACAATCAATAACCTTCCTGGATGTGGAAATGCAAAATTGTGTTCAACATAATGGAGGATATTCCATCTACATTTTGATCACGTGGTCAAGGTAAAAACTTCTATCGTAAAGAAGTGGAGGCTCCGTAGACGTGTAATGTAAATCCCCGCTAGCCAATGAAACGGTTCCTATGAGGCAAAGTAGTAGTAACTTCCCTTCTTATCAGTTAGAAGTTCTTTGGATAAATTACCGGTATCACGTGACTTATTTCAGCCTCGAACCCATATTTGGAATATCCTCCATTGGGTGCAATCTAGATAGATTTTTGGCTGTTAGAGAAACGAGATTCATCAATCAGAAGCCTGCATTTTTGTGAACTTTTCGCTGTTTGCAGAAATGCAGGCTATTGATTGGTGATTCTCGTTTCGCTAACAGCGAAAAATCTATCTGGATCCTAACCTACATTTCTACAAACATTGCACTTCATCCACGGCACTAAAAAAATGACTCAAAACTTTCATGACATAGGCCGGGATCCAGAAACAGCAAATATTCTCAAACATGCAGGCTTCTGATTGGTCAAACTCATTTCGCTAACAGCGAAAAATCTATCTGAATCTCAGCCATAGTTATCTTCGATGAAATCAATGCAAAAGGATAATATAAAAGAAAAGTATAAGATTTCTAAAATATTTTGGCGGGTTTATCGCTATTTGGCATAATTTGTAAACTTTAGAACTAATTAACAGTTTTTCGCTAATTATGAATAGAAAATTAATGTTTTTAAAGCTGAATTTTATAAAAGCACGTAGATTGAGTAAATATGTATCCAAAAATTCAATCCTTACGTTTTTCTGTCCATTATTTAAGTCTCTACCTCGATTTAAACATAAGTTGTGACGAAGAAAATAAATCTGTCATTTTCAGTATCTCGACGTTATTTTAAAAAATCTATATCTCTGTTTATAATTAATTTATGAGGATGCATTTGATCTCAAATTGAAGATCTTCTTTATTAGGTCCTTCTGGTGTTGGTTTTATTTTTCTGCGATGATTGCTTCTTTTGATATGGGAAATTTTACGCTGGCATATTTCGTCCATTTAACATGGAGAAGTTGTCTGCAGTATAATAAGCAGTTACGGTGTCTTGCCGTTATTCTTGGCGTTTGTTTGTTTGGCGGGGTTAGCATTTTTTTTTTCAACTTGGCTTGGCAGAATGACCGTCCTGCTTGATAATTGTGTTAAAAGAAGTTTATATTTGGGAAAATATACTTTTAAAGGTAAATAAAGAGGAGAGGCCTTGTGGGCGAACTTTTAACTCATATCACGGGACACTTGCCACAGAACACACTAATAATCTACGATTAAATTGATAAAATGCTTTTAAATTATGTTTTTAGCATTTGGCAACGTTTAATAATTGTCATATGTCCACATGTCACATAATCTGTGATCCATCGATTTTTGGAGATTAAATGGAGGGGTCGGCTGGAAAAAGATCTCTTTTTAGTTCGATTTTTAATGAATGTTCGCCCTGTATGGTTCTTTCTCTGAACTTTTGTACTGTCGCTGTCAGTTTTTTAAAAACATTAAGAAAAATTACCGACCTATTTTCGAAAATTTTATACGCAGGCGTAAAATATTTTTCTACGTGTGGTTTGAAATTTTCAAATCGATATCTTAAGTTGTTTTCTTAATTTTTCCTGATTAGTGAAAATTTTTAATTTCTTTCATTTCGACTGTGGAATCGGGTTCAGATTTGAGCGCGATTTTGCCATTTTGTGAGAAAAAAACGCGTTTAAGTTTTTTTAATTCATATTCTCGGCTAAATATCAAAATATTAGAAATCTGAACCTCATGTGCATCAGCACCTGCCTTTGACTACTATCACACAAATTTTCAGACTTGCACTTGCGGTAGATATTTCTGACCATCTCTGTCACACAAACACACACATCGATTGGTTTTTACGCTGATTTTTGCGTTCATCATTCCATATGAATATTTTTCGTGTAATGGTGACTTCTGTGAACCAATGCAAAATGGATTTAGCTGGAAGAACAACAAAGAAATATATTATTTCTTCTTTATTGGAGATTTCATTTTCCCGTCAAATTGGCATTGAGAACAGCCAAATAACAAAATGTGGGCGACCTATCCCTAAATTCTTCGTTCTTAAATCGTATAAAAAACGAAGTAGGACTTTTCTGTATTCCTAGTACGACCAGTACAAATGGCTGTTTCAATCGTTTTAAAAGGTTAAAATATTTGATATATACTTAAATTCAGCGCACTCATTTATTTCGTCGCTGCATCTTACAATCATGTCCACACATGTCTCACGAGCAGTTTGCGTCAATTCGGCATCTACACAGCCATAGGATGTGCATCAGTATTTTTCAATATTTCTGGGATTCAATTTTTAGCAATTTTTAAAGTATTACTGGAATAGCCGGTTTCCACACCATGACCATGATCTAGGTAGATTTTTCTTTGTTATCGCAACGAGATTGACCAATCAGTAGCCAGAATTATAGCTAACTTTTCACTGTTTGCAAAAATGTACCTGGATTTCGGCCTATATTTCTAGACGTTATAACTGAGCTCAGGAATAGTACAGAAAGCAAACTCCGTATTTTGATACATTAAGGCCGGGATCCAATTAGGAACAAGTGTGTCGCTATAACGAAGTAGCGACATATGGCCAATAAAGGTTTATTGGTAGAAGTGATAAAAACAAATCGTTAAAGGTCTTTGCGAGCGTGTCATTATCGTCAGGCAAATGCACATTGAATTATTTCCCTAGTCTAATAAAGCTCGTCCATGCGCGTATCGTCTAATGGAGGATATTCAAAATATGGGTTCAAGGCTGAAAAAGTCACGTGGTACCGGCAATTTACCTAAAGAACTTCTAACTGATGAGAAGGGAAACAGGAAACTACTACTGCTTTCTCCGGTGACTGTTTCATTGGCTAGCGGGGATTTACATTACGTCGACGGAGCCTTCCCTTCTTTACGTTAGACGTTTTTGCCTTGACTACGTGATCATAACGTAGATAGAATAGCCTCTATTCAAGAAAGTGATTTGCCGTACTATAGCACCTAGAATATATAGTGTGGAAATTGGCTATCCCTGTAATACTTAAAAAAGTGCTAAAATATTGTATCCCTTAACTGTGCAACGATGCTGCTGAAATATACATCTGCAGGATATTTTCTCAAACTGCAAGATATTGCTAGTCTATACAATGTAATACTAAATCCCGCAGATGTCGCTGTGATCGATACTTGGGATTTTAGCAGTATCGCCGCACATTTAAGGGATACAAATTTTTAGCGTTGTTTGGATAGCATATTTCCACACAAGGTATTCTAGACGCTGTAGCCATACTTTCGGCAAAAACTTGAAATGAGCATGCTTCCTGTGCATATATCACCACTCTTATGTATAAAGGCTCTCTGTTATGGTGTTGATTCTGAGCGCTCTTTGTTAAATTTCTATATTTGTGTTTTAGAGAAAGCAATACAGAAAAGTACTGTTACTATGGAAACAACAACTTCTTTAATATCAAAATGTATAGCGAAGGAGTTCAGAATCAGTGGCTTAAATAGTTTCGAATATGTAATGTTGTTATGACAATCAATAACCTTCCTGGATGTGGAAATGCAAAATTGTGTTCAACATAATGGAGGATATTCCATCTACATTTTGATCACGTGGTCAAGGTAAAAACTTCTATCGTAAAGAAGTGGAGGCTCCGTAGACGTGTAATGTAAATCCCCGCTAGCCAATGAAACGGTTCCTATGAGGCAAAGTAGTAGTAACTTCCCTTCTTATCAGTTAGAAGTTCTTTGGATAAATTACCGGTATCACGTGACTTATTTCAGCCTCGAACCCATATTTGGAATATCCTCCATTGGGTGCAATCTAGATAGATTTTTGGCTGTTAGAGAAACGAGATTCATCAATCAGAAGCCTGCATTTTTGTGAACTTTTCGCTGTTTGCAGAAATGCAGGCTATTGATTGGTGATTCTCGTTTCGCTAACAGCGAAAAATCTATCTGGATCCTAACCTACATTTCTACAAACATTGCACTTCATCCACGGCACTAAAAAAAGACTCAAAACTTTCATGACATAGGCCGGGATCCAGAAACAGCAAATATTCTCAAACATGCAGGCTTCTGATTGGTCAAACTCATTTCGCTAACAGCGAAAAATCTATCTGAATCTCAGCCATAGTTATCTTCGATGAAATCAATGCAAAAGGATAATATAAAAGAAAAGTATAAGATTTCTAAAATATTTTGGCGGGTTTATCGCTATTTGGCATAATTTGTAAACTTTAGAACTAATTAACAGTTTTTCGCTAATTATGAATAGAAAATTAATGTTTTTAAAGCTGAATTTTATAAAAGCACGTAGATTGAGTAAATATCTATCCAAAAATTCAATCCTTACGTTTTTCTGTCCATTATTTAAGTCTCTACCTCGATTTAAACATAAGTTGTGACGAAGAAAATAAATCTGTCATTTTCAGTATCTCGACGTTATTTTAAAAAAATCTATATCTCTGTTTATAATTAATTTATGAGGATGCATTTGATCTCAAATTGAAGATCTTCTTTATTAGGTCCTTCTGGTGTTGGTTTTATTTTTCTGCGATGATTGCTTCTTTTGATATGGGAAATTTTACGCTGGCATATTTCGTCCATTTAACATGGAGAAGTTGTCTGCAGTATAATAAGCAGTTACGGTGTCTTGCCGTTATTCTTGGCGTTTGTTTGTTTGGCGGGGTTAGCATTTTTTTTTCAACTTGGCTTGGCAGAATGACCGTCCTGCTTGATAATTGTGTTAAAAGAAGTTTATATTTGGGAAAATATACTTTTAAAGGTAAATAAAGAGGAGAGGCCTTGTGGGCGAACTTTTAACTCATATCACGGGACACTTGCCACAGAACACACTAATAATCTACGATTAAATTGATAAAATGCTTTTAAATTATGTTTTTAGCATTTGGCAACGTTTAATAATTGTCATATGTCCACATGTCACATAATCTGTGATCCATCGATTTTTGGAGATTAAATGGAGGGGTCGGCTGGAAAAAGATCTCTTTTTAGTTCGATTTTTAATGAATGTTCGCCCTGTATGGTTCTTTCTCTGAACTTTTGTACTGTCGCTGTCAGTTTTTTAAAAACATTAAGAAAAATTACCGACCTATTTTCGAAAATTTTATACGCAGGCGTAAAATATTTTTCTACGTGTGGTTTGAAATTTTCAAATCGATATCTTAAGTTGTTTTCTTAATTTTTCCTGATTAGTGAAAATTTTTAATTTCTTTCATTTCGGCTGTGGAATCGGGTTCAGATTTGAGCGCGATTTTGCCATTTTGTGAGAAAAAAACGCGTTTAAGTTTTTTTAATTTCTCGGCTAAATATCAAAATATTAGAAATCTGAACCTCATGTGCATCAGGACCTGCCTTTGACTACTATCACACAAATTTTCAGACTTGCACTTGCGGTAGATATTTCTGACCATCTCTGTCACACAAACACACACATCGATTGGTTTTTACGCTGATTTTTGCGTTCATCATTCCATATGAATATTTTTCGTGTAATGGTGACTTCTGTGAACCAATGCAAAATGGATTTAGCTGGAAGAACAACAAAGAAATATATTATTTCTTCTTTATTGGAGATTTCATTTTCCCGTCAAATTGGCATTGAGAACAACCAAATAACAAAATGTGGGCGACCTATCCCTAAATTCTTCGTTCTTAAATCGTATAAAAAACGAAGTAGGACTTTTCTGTATTCCTAGTACGACCAGTACAAATGGCTGTTTCAATCGTTTTAAAAGGTTAAAATATTTGATATATACTTAAATTCAGCGCACTCATTTATTTCGTCGCTGCATCTTACAATCATGTCCACACATGTCTCACGAGCAGTTTGCGTCAATTCGGCATCTACACAGCCATAGGATGTGCAGGCATATCAAATGGGCAAAATCTAATTTTTTTCGCGCGCGTTCTTGCTAATATGTTGGCATTGGCTATATTTTCCAATAGGGGGCGAAGGTATAATTTCGATGGAACATTTAGTTTAATTGGTTAATTAGCTCTTGATTGACATGTGGTCAAGATCCGCAAAATTCCCGGGATCTGTGACGTACAAGGATTTAACCACAAACGAAGGAGAGTTGTCCAAACGTCAGCATCTTAAGGCTGTTTTTAACTGCTTTGCTCAACAAGCGCAAAACGTTTTGACACATTTGAAAATTCATTTTTTAACGGAAAGATATAAAATTGGAAAGCCTGGCCAGGAAAGCGATTTGAAATTGAACTGTGTTTTCCATTTTTTGATCAATAAATTACCTATTGAGTTATAAGCGATTTTGATCACGTGACAAACACGTTTTTCGCTCGCTCTTGAGTGGTTATTCTACTTTCGCGCGGAAATTTGGTTCAAAACGTCCACTTCGACACTATTTTCTGAAAGATCTATTGCGTTTGCAAAAAAAAGGGAAAAAACAGCTCGATTACATAGTTTCTGAACAACAACACTAGCTAGTTTCATGCATTTTCGAACAAAAATAAATTAAAACTTATGTCATAAAGTTGCTCTTTTAGATTTGAGAACACCCTTAAGTTTCTCTCTGAATTTAATGGTGAACGTAATAAAAGTTGAGCTGGGACACAAAGTTACAAGGGGTAAAACGGATTTTAGAATTATAAGATTTAAAGTTAGAAAAAAGAACTTAAAGATTTGAATTGAATTTTTGAATTGAATTTTAATTTTGAATTTTAAAAGGATTTTAATTTTTATCCTTTCCATCTATATATATAGTATGCATATCTTTCTACAAATATCTGATCATTGTCATGCGACTGTGCTCGTATTTATAAACCGATTTGGATGTGATTGAGCGTATGTTGAGAGCTTATTAAGATCTCGAGCAAATTCGTTGGACATATTGATCCGCCATCCTGTTTTAAAATGGTGGCCCCTTAAAAATTTCAAACTAAAGTAAAAATGTACAAAAAAATATAAATGCAAATTTATTTCTTGCATAATCGTTAAGTCTTTATAGAAGGATTCAAGAAAATTTTTTGGTTTACCCTTTATCTTAAAAAATGGTATAGCAATTTGAAATTCTTGGGTGGCTACCGTTTTGAAACAGGCCATTTTATTCCGTAATCGGGAGAATTTTAGGTGTTTTAGTAAATGTGTTTTTTTGACAATTTATTTTCAATGTTGCTACTCCCATACGCTTAAAACAAGTCATATCCGTGAACGTTCCGCTAAGTTTTTAGCTCACAGGCTATCAAAGCCTGAGAGCTAATGTGCCCGCCGGTTCTGTATGAACGTAACGCGATAACTCTTGATAGAAACATCCGATTTGCTTTAATTTTTTTTTCTAGGCTCATTCTGATAAGGCGCTTCCCTGATTGCTTTTGGGGGTTCATTGGTTAAGTATAAAGGGGGACTACACCCCACCCCTTAATTTAGATAAATGGGTTTTTCATGCAGAGTTATTCGATTTGCTCCAAATTTGGTATACCGGTTTATTATGTTAATGAGCTGCCTTGATTAAATTTGGAGGTTTATTGGTTAAGTATAAAGTGGGGGGGGGGCGGAGGATAGTCCCCATTTAATTTAGATAAATGGGTTTTTCATGCAGAATTATTCGATTTGCTTCAAATTTGATATACCGGTTTATTCCAATATGGCGCTTCCTTCATTAGATTTAGAGGTTCATTGGTTAAGTATAAAAGGGGGAAAGGGGGGCAAGTCCCCTCCCCTTAATTTAGATAAATGGATTTTCATGCAGAATTATCCAATTTACTTTATTTTTTTTCTATGTTCATTCTGATAAGGAGCTTTCCTGATTAGATTTGGAGGTTCATTAGTTAAGTATAAAGAGGAGAAGGAGGGTTAGACACCCCCTTAATTTAGCTATATGGCTTTTTAATGCAGAATTATCTGATTTGTTTCAAATTTGGTATACCGGTTTATTATGTTAAGGAGCTTCCCTGATTTGATTTGGAGGTTCATTGGTTAAGTATAAAGGGGGAAATGGGACTAATTCCACTTCATTTATTTTTGAGGGCATTATTCATTGAAATAAGAGTATAATATACAATTAGTGTGAATAGCCTGTGAGCTCAGTGCCATTAGTTTAACTGGGCACTTTTCTTTTTTATTGAAATTTCCACACAAATTCAGTATTGACGAAAACCAGAAATCTTCTGTAATCGGGTTCCACTCATTTTGGTTTCGTGTGTTTGAGTAAAATTAACTGAATCCTTAAAATCAAGGAAGATTGAAACTGCCTTTTCCTCCCGGTAAAAGACAAAAAAAAAATTTTTTTCGCATTGAGGAAAAACATAATTTTTTTTTTTTTTTTGGGCGGGGGGGAGGCGCAAAATTTCTTCCTGCCCCGGGAGCCAATAAATGTAGTTACGCCACTGAGCATAAATAATAAGCCATAGGAGCAGAAGTGTCAAACCACCTATCACTCAAGAAAATTATCAATAAGGATTGAAACATGCAGAAGATTTGACTTTAAACGTTTTTAAGAATTCAAGAGTAGGGGAAAGTAGGGTAATGACGCTCAGATGGGTAATCCCGCTCACCCAATATCTCTAAACAGAATTGAATTGAAAACATGCGACCGGTACCGGCACCTAGCAAACTTCATCGTAAGTTCCCAGTAAGAATAGAGTGACCGTCGGAAGGAAAGTATTTTTGTGTCCTCACGTTATTAATTTGCAGTTGTTTTATCATAAAATTCTACAACATCTAACTTGAAGGTAAGTGTCTTATTCTTATCTTCGACTAGTTATTCATGTTTTCTCTTAAGTGAGCGGCATCTCTCTACTTTCCCCAACTGTTTCTAATCTTCGTATAGTATTCCAAACTCAAAGAGATGGAAGTCATTTTTTTTCTCAGGATCTATGGCATGAAATATGTTAGGTAAACTGCCAATAAATAACGGAAATTTTCATAATGGAATGTGGATTAATAGACGGAATAGAAGGAATTTGAGTGTTTGTCCAATTTCGGAATTGCACGAGTTGCAAGACAGTAACAGCCTTCATACGGTGCGAATAATAATAATAAAAAAAAATGTATTAAAACTTCTCTATAGTCACTAGTCGTTAAGTGGAATGTGAATGCACTGTTGAAGTGATACTTTTAGACATGTAACTGTAACTGGTCGCTTAATGGAGGTGGTCGTACAGAGAGGTTTCACTGTAGATCCCCGGCAGCTACTTCTTGCCACCTAAGAATATTTATTTTGTATGAATTCACCCAATGTGCTTAAAAATCTGTTTTGGAACATAAATCCCAGAAGTTAGGAAGCTAATTTCATTGTGCTGACCTAGTTATTTGTAATTTCTTTTCTAAAACTTAACTTCATTATTGTTGCATTCCACGCATTGTTTATTCTTCATACATTTTATTTCAAGGCTTTTTTAAATACCCTGCACCTGCAACATATGTCTCCTTAAAATTAAATCATTAGGAAGAATATATACATAAACACTTTTTACTCTAAAAGCTAGCATTCATGTGAAGTTCACAATTTGAAAGAACTGTGAGGTGTTGGATAGTCATTTTACAGTATTTGTCAAATGTGCCAGTTTAACTTTTACGACCCTCCGCCAAAGAAAAAGAATGGTAAACTAAAAATATATTAACACGTTGATTGCCAGTGACTGACACTGAAGCTGAAAAATTTACAATGTTTTAAGTAATTTTTAAGAAAGTATCATCCTGTAATAAATAAAATGTAAGTAAATTTTAAATAACTTTTGAGTAATTACTTAAAACAATATATGTATTTTTAGTTTTATATCCTATTTTAGACCGTCAGTTATCGGTGAAGAATGCATTCTAAACGGAAAGTTCAATGTCACTCACCGGTGACGGACGTGGCGCTTAACGTTTTAAAATGAACAGTGTAAAATACTGATTATTTTAATGGTGACTCAACGGGTGGTTTCAAAAAGAAATTGGATAGTCCAAAGATTTGAATCGAAAAATTGTCCAATCCTGAAAGAATATAAAAACGCAATGATTGTCCATCTATTAAAAATAGGTAACATTTCACGATGGCAATTAAAATGTCGAGTCATTGTAAGAAATGGAAGATACGACGCCATGACATGCTCATTGGCTCGCATGTTCGATAAAACCAATAATAACGAGTCAGATGTGGCTCATACATGTTAATACTTCCTGAAAAAGGCAGGCCTATGTGACCAGTCAGAAAAATTTAAAGGATACATTAGCATAACCTGACCAGGTGGCCAGCCTAATCCAATGAGCTATTCCCGTCAGATGTAGATAAGTCTTAGAATTGAGCATTTTTCAGAAAATGAGGAAATTGTCTGGTTACCCTATATATCCGTTGACCACTCTATGATGTTGTTGGACGAAATTTTGAGTTCGGTTTTATAAAACAGTCAACCAATATTTTATGAATATTAGGCAATTTTTGTGTTTGCCTCCCAAATGTGTTTAGCCCAAATTCTTAAAGAATGAAATGAAAGCCATTTAAAATATCTACGCCAACTTAGCTATTAGAAGACATTTTTGATGTCAAACATTAATTGGGTTGACACTCATATCAGCATAGAGGTATCTAAATGAAATTAACATTTTATTTGCAGTGGAAAAGGCTGTCTTTTATTAGGATGAGCGAAGCGACTCGGCCACACAAATTACATTTTGTCGTACACCTTACAAAAAAACTATTCAGTATTTTGACTCGAAATGAAACATAAAAATAAATTAGGATCTGTAGATTTGCACACTATTATTTTCTTTTTGCAGAATAACCTTAAAAAATTATTATTTTAATTCATTTATTTTACATGTTTTTCCATGACAGACGCATTTTTGCAAATAAAAAATGAAACACGTCTATTTTCAGAAGAAAAAATAAATCACGGAGTTACGATTTCTTTTATGAAACTTTTAAAATACCCTTTTTTATGAAAATTTTAGCCTATGTTTAATGAATTAAAATTTGTGAAAATTCAATTATTTACATTCAATTATAAAAGTATTTTACAGCGTTAATAAATCAATACACAATTTATTCTTATTATGGTAAATCATTTACGCAGACGATACTTACGCATTTAAAAAAATTATAGTATGATTTTTTTTTTGTAAAGTGGCAACAAAAGAATTGTAAACAAACAAAATTAATTGTTAAATTCGTTATGCAAATATTTTGTAAAATTTTACTTCGAAAATATTTTTATTTATACCAGTCTTATAAATAAAAAATTCCGAGGAAATTCTTAGTTATTTGGCTGAATTTACATTTCTAAAATTAAAACGCGCCAAAACATAAGATAACGTTTTGCTTAATAAAGATGCAAGAATAATATAAAAAAAATAGTGTTACTTTCAAATATTTATCTTATTAAATAATGCTTCGCGAATCCAAACAAAGCATGGCTTTTGCTAGTAATTATAGTAAGTTATTTGCAATTCACAATAGAGCTTAATAAACTTGTTTAATGCCAGGGCCTGTTTACGGAATAGGCCCGTGAAGCCCGTGCTACCCACTGAAATACAAAAGGGGCCCCAATTTTACTTTTCAAAATTAATTTTAGAAAAAAAACCAATCACTGTAAAAAAGACATTTTTTTTCTTATGAAACTTTTTTTTTCTTACTATATGGCAATTTGTAAATCACAAAAAATATTTTGAAGTTCACATATTCTCAACTATAGTTCCATATTTGTCATTTACAAAATAAATTGGCTATTTACAATTAAGCATATAATAAAATACTTTTATATAGGTGGTTTTAGTTTAATATTAAAAATGTTATTTACTGCAAACTTTGATGGTAAAATTCCAAATTATTTAAGCATACAAAAAAGAGATTTAGTAAATAAAGCAATTTGTAGAGATATAGGGGGCCCCCTGTGTGACGTCGGACTTCCCCTATTCCTAAGTGTTAAGCGGGCTCTGTTTAATGCAACACTTAACAGTCGTCTACATTCACCTATTAGTAAAAACCAAACCTAAAATAAGACAAGAATAAAATTCCCCCTCCGAAATATTTTTCTGACTACGGCCTTGTAGATGAGATTAGAGTTAGAAAATTTATAACCTTTTAAAGCTTTCACTACAAAAAGAGGTGTGAAAATGACTGTCTGAATGAATGATTCCGTCTTCGCAGATTTCATTGCATTAGAATTGAGCTATCTGTTATGACAAAAACCTGCTTAAAACGAAAAATCCCCCTGTCTTTTTCAATTTTGTCTTACTAAGTTTTTCTTTATATCATCCCCCACCCCCCTTTCATTGAACTGATAAGCCTAGATATGCCACTCCACTGCTTTCTGTAGCAGTTTTACGAGTTGTACCAAAGCAGTTCATCATGAGTAACTACAGGAGTCGCTATGCTTCTGGTTGATCACAAAACATTGCAAAACGAGTCAAACAAGCATTTGGCTTCCTGCGTAGTTTGGCCATCTTATTCTGACCTCTAAGTTTGCCGATCTTACTCTGGTGGGGTTCACAGCAGGCAAAGAGATCCCTGATTGGTTGGCGGGACGTTAGATTTTAACAGCCAGTGTTGAAAATGAGAGGTGGGTAAAGAAAAAAAAATAGAGGCATTACCCATTTTTTTAAGGAAACATGGAGGTGTGATGTTAAAAGGAGATATTGAAAAGTGTTAGTCACCGACCTGCGTTTTCTTTCTTTCATAATTTGAAATAATCAGCACCCTGTGATTTTCTGAATGAAACACATGAATTTGTAAGCAAAAAAAAGAGAGACCACTCTTAAGATTTTTTTATTATTATGGTAGCCATCGTGATCAATCAGTCCGTTTTCCGCATTTTGGTTTTAAAATAAGTAGGCACCTATTTATCTTCTATAGACTTCTGGCCTATTTCCCGTGCCAAAAACAGCAGTTCTTCGATAAAATGCTCTTTTTCGATGCTCTCGACACACTGTTTGAAGACGGAATTGTTGAAGCATTTTCGCCTGAAAAGAAAAATCATGCATCAGGCATAGATTATGAAAATACTCTCCAACTCTATCAGGATAGTGACAAGAAATTTCATTTTTTCGAAAAATGAGATTAAAAAAAAAAAAAAACAGAACGCAGTGCTGGGCAACATATAACTATGATATGTTCCCGCACCATGTTGGTTAAATCAAAGTAAAATTGCGTAATTTGTTATTTCTGTTTGTATAAATATTTTTTATAAAATATAATTATGAGTGTAAAATTATAATGTTTATAGGTTGCTTGGATGATTTGGACCAATTAACAATTTTGGATGTAAATTAAATAGAAAATAAACAGGTGTAATTATCTGTCCAGCACGCAGTAAAAGTTCATTTTCAGGTATCATTGGCTGTCTGTAGCCAGTCTTGCGGGTTCGTTTCAACCCCTTCATAGAGAGAGCTAAAAAAGCACTTCCAGTCATCCGGCGGAATTTTTAGGCACATCTCGGTCAATCAAATCATAATTTATAGATAACAAGCACCCTCAGTCATCTTCATTATGTTTGAAGTTGTGTAACAATGTCGAAGTACTCCGTAAACAGTTTTTCCTCCCCATAGAGAAACATTTAACCCGTTCGGGACTGCCGCAGGTGAAGAGAAAGATCGACTCTACGAGTCCTGCCAATTCTCCAAGTTAAGCCTAATGCGTTACAAAAATTCATAATGACTTACTTGATTTCACTTATAAAACTATGAAATCTTTGTAATATTGTTTAACATAATACATGCTAACATTCGTAAAACTGACACAGTTTTACGGAGGACCCTCCTCCACCTCATCCATATTCTTGCTTATAAAATAGGCATAAAGTTCAACCCTAAAAAGTCCTTTCGGAGGTAGCTTTCCTATTTCTTGGTTTTAAAATTCTGCAAGTTTTACTCGAAGCTAATCAAAATTTAAGAAGCTAAAATGCGGCGAACCCGATAAGAGGATATTCGCCAGTACCGAATGTGAATGAGAATTGCGCCGAATGAGTAAGCTACTTGCCGCCCTTGGCGACCCGTTTGGTCTCCCTTAAAATGTATGTTTGGGGAAACAGCATGTTTCCCCATTCATACATTTTTACATTTCACATTTTACAAACATACACAAACTTGCAGAATTTTAAAACCAAGAAATAGGAAAGCTACCTCCGAAAGGACTTTTTAGGATTGAACTGGATGCCTATTTTATAAGCAAGAAGTTCCTGTGATTATGCTAATCACAGGATACAATGATTAGCATAATCATTGTATCCCGTTACTTTTATTCATCATTTAATTTACTCGGACTCCCTTGAATATTAATTAATCGAATCCCTTAAGCTAATATTAGTTTTTGTTGAGCATTAAAATATCTCAATGGGTTCATTTTCTGTAAGCAAGTAAACCCTATTGGTTTACAGTGGAAGTCTATGGGAATTTGGCGAAATGTTAGAGATATCGCCGTTTGGCGTCACTTTCGGCGACTACTTTGGGTCGCCCAATTGGGCGATATATCCCAAGTTGGTAACAAACTTGGCAGCGTTTGGCGACAGAACAGGGTCCCCTCTATGGTAACCCCCTTTATAGGTATGGAGATGCATTCATGCTATTCAATAACCAATGGCCGCCCTTTTCAAACAAGATGGCGGATGAAGCCAAAATGTCAGCCACCCTAGAAAATCAAACTGCTCTATCTCAGCCACTTTTTAAGATAAAGACAAAACAAAATAGACTCCGGAATCCTTGTATTAAAGTCCAACTCTTAAGGAAATAATATTTTTCAGTTTTTAATTCATTTGCGCCGCTTTTTAAATTAAAAAAAAATTAAAATGGCCGCCATTGGCGGATGAAGCTGGCCAACGAACTCGGTCGAGACATTGGTATGTACTATGCATACAATTAATTTTCATACAAATCGGTTTATAAATACGAGAATTATCGCATGACAAAAATCAGATATATACCTATATGGATATATATATATATATATGTGTCACATTTGAACGGAGGGTGGTTTTGGGTCTGGGGGTCATGATCGATGAAAATATACCAAAAATTTCCAGAAGTGCTTTCGACCGGACGGCTGCAATAGATAACTTTTTACTTTTTGTAATGAAAACTACCTAAAAATGTGTCACCATGTACTACAGCAGCTAGGTCCCTGCCGGGTGTCGACCGACCCTATTCAACTTCGAGGGAGCCGGTATACCTTTTATGGAAGATGGCTCCCCCATGACGTTCCTGGGTAAGCCTGTCGGCGCATTATGCTGCGTTTACACTATGTGGCCTGTCAGGTCTGTTGGGTCTTTCAGGTCCAAGAATCGAAAAAATTGCGTCCACACTACGGCATAAGAACTTGGCTTGCGCATGCGTATATTTGCAGGTTGGGGGAAGGGAGGGACAGTCGTGTTTGTTTGTTTACGTTCGTATTCGTATCGAAATGAACGTGTCAGAATTGTTTGCGCCGTAATTTCTTTTGCACAGACATAAATTACGTGTAAATTAATAAAAATTACGCGTTTTTCTAAGCTCATTGCCCACAAGGGAAGCAAGAAAATGCAATTGCCCCCTAATTTTCTCTTTCTCTGAAAAAAATAAAATTTATTCTTTTCAAACAGTTTAAAATAATGAAACACAGAGAGAAAATGAATCTTTTTTTTTGTTGTTGTTGTCTGGGAAAGGGGTACGATCCCTCCTTTCCACAAAATAAAATTTACATTTATTTTTCCCTTTGATTTAAGGGGGCAGTTTACCTTAAAATTGGTCAAAAAATTGATTTTTCTTTTTTAATATTAAATGAAAGCCTGTTTAATTGTGAATATTTTGATACCTCATTTTTATCCATACCGTAAATATATCGCGAGGTATTGTAAATTTTGTTAAAACACTCAGCGCAATTACCACACAAATTAAAACTTTAAATGCTTTTTCTCCATTTTCATATTTTCTTCACTTTCATGTTTTAAGGCTTTTTCTGTATTTGAGATAGAGATTTTTAAGCTTTTTTTTTTTTTTGGTGCATGTTCTTTATTACATATGTGATAAATCTGCGCATGGAATTAGCATTTAGGTTTTTTGTTATTAAAAAAAAAAAAAAAAGTATATGAAGATATGTTAGATTTCATCGTTTTGCACTATATATATATCAGTAAAAAAAATCATAATAAATGTAATATTAGATATGTCTAAAAATCCATGTGCAAGTTTGTGTAGTACACATTTGAAAATCTAAAAAAAAAAAAGGGCAAAAATATCAATTTTTTTAAAAAGTAGTAGAGATTTAAAAAAATTCAAATTTTTATAAAATTTTTTCAAAATGTACTTTTAGTTGAACATTGAAATTCAGTGAGTTCACCATTTGAATCATATTTAAAATAAAGAAAATTGTTGAAAAGGGAAACTGTCCCTTAAGTGTTCAGAAATTACTTTAAACAGGGGTCCAGGAGGGCAGGGACGACCCCCTGACAAAAGAGATAACTGCTTCAATTCTTCATTTAAAAAATGACAGTAGGAGCTTACTTTTGTTTTCTTAATTGTTATATATATGGTTTGGCTTTAATATTGACATTATGTTGCTACAATGTGAAATGAATATCAACACTGATGGAAAACCTAATCGAAGACATCACCAGTAATCAGGTTACCACTCATTTCACATTGCAGCAGAGCGTATGATGTTGCTACGGCAACACCACTCTCTGGTGCAACAGTTAACTGCCTGTCTCATTATTTATATTATTATCATCTGTGACACTACCTTCTGAGCAATAAATCTTTAAAACGACAATGAGGAAAAAATTAATTACTTTGACACAATAATAGTAAATTCCCGCTGTTTTATAAGGGAGAATACAGAATTTCTTTGGCACATGTAACTGGAAAAAAAGGAACTAAATGTAACATTTCGTGAAATTTTACTTTTGGACAGTTTGAAAATAAAGCTTTTACTTTATAGATAATGGACATTAATTTCAGAAGAGAAATTATTGTCCTCACCTGATGATAAAACAATATTTTTAAATGGAAACTTACATTATCGCTTGTGAAAATTAAATCTACAATGATTACATGAAAATGACGCCATTTTCTATATACTTTTAGTCGTGATGTTACATTTAAATAAAGGTACTATGGTAACACTTATAGTAAAGGCTTAAAAATTTATATATGAAAAATATGCATTATCTGTTCAAAATGATGCCATTTTTGCATGTGAAAATACAGTGAGTCTGATTTTTTAATTGATTTATAAAAATAATGCTCATACCCATTTTCTTTTTGTGGCAATATAAAAGAAAAAGTTGCATTAGAAAATTAAATAACATTTTTTAAAAATTATAAACTATAGTAGATGGTTGAAAATAGGGCTGAGAAATCTGATAATTGTTTTAAATTTGCAATAATTTTACTCCCGTTCTAAAACTATTGTATGGTGTTGTACATATATAATGTTATCAACATTTAGGTAATTTTAGTCCCCACCCCATCACTTACAATATCATACGTTATCATTCCTCGATACCCCCCCCCCCCATACACACACACACACCTTAATGAAATCCTCATCAATGTTTAAAAATCCTTTTTATTTTTATATGTTTGCGTTTGCATAAAGATATGATTTTACATTTAAACAACTGTATATCAATTAACATCTAACTACACTTACTATTTAAAAAGGTATAAGACTATTTTGATGTAAAGAAAAAATTAAAGCACTAAAACAAAAAATATCGTTTGGATTAAAAAAAAAAAAACTTTCCCCAAAAATATCTTATGACAATCAAACGTCAGGTTTCCCCCCCCCCCTCCCCCACACATTAAAATGATAATTTTATATATGCACAGCCCTTAATTTGTATAAACACTGCAGCAGCAAAAGAAGGTGACATTTCAAAATTCCTCCCACAGTATTTAAAAAACTAATAAGTTGTATTGAAAATACCTTATATTATAAAGAAGCTTTTCTATGAAACCTTTAAACACATAAATGCTAAACTTATTATGTTTGCTTTTCATTACATTGGTTTTTATTTGTCACATATTGTATCCCACAAGGAGTAATAATTCTCAAAAACCCCTTACAAATAAGGATACTGGCTGCACCACTGGTATAAGGAATATACACAAATTATGAAAAATTAGGCATAGATTATGAAAGACTCTCCAACAGTAGCTATTAAGAAATTTAATATTTTCATACAATGAAATGAAATATCTAAATGTGCCATTTAAAAACACGTAACTCAGTAAAAATGCATTTTCAGCACTTGTTGTCCCCATAACACTTTTTGATGCATTATATTTATTGAATTTCACATTTAAATAGCACCCTCTATAGCGAACATCATTAGCATTTAATAATTACAATGCAATCACAGTATATTTACAAGTGTGACAAGCTGAATTCCTAAATACTTTTCAACCATGTTGAAAGTGTTTTTCTCATTTTATATCTTAGCCATTTTTTTTTTTTTTTATAAAAAATAAATAGATAATTAAAAACAATTCTTAAATCAAGGTTTACATGATAGACAAAACAAGCAAATACCTGAAATACCATTTATAATAAAAATATATAGTCAAATAAAAGACAACAAATCTTTAATACATTTCTTTTATTTGAAGGTACAAGTTACAGAAACAAAATAAAATTTCTTTATATTATAAATATTATTGAATATAATGATTACTACGTATAATAAATGAAACAATATTAATATGTATCATAATGGTCTATGATGATGACAATGTTTTGCAGAAAACTTTATTGATCTGAAGAAAAAGGTATTTATATTTCAATCTGAAAGGAAGATAATGCATTAGTAAAAATTGAGTAAAAATAAACTGTGTAACTAGCTAAATTGTGAACTATTAAGACAGTTTTTTGGAAAGAAGCGAGATAATCATTTAATAACTTTCAGTTGGTATAATAATTAAGAAATAATAAATAGTGCATCAAAACCAAAAAGCATGTTCTTGACATACCTAAAAAAAAGGGAGGTAATATGGAAATAATAGGATTCCATCTTAAATATGACGTAATCAACATGGCAACCTAGAATCATTACATGTCATGGGATATCACTGAATTAATTATGTACGATAGGATTTAATAGAATGAAGAAAACTTTTATTAATATCTTTTTAAGTTTTGATTTGATTTTCTTAAAATTTGAAATGACTTGACAAAATTCTGCAACGATTATATATATATATATTAAATTTCAAACCATTTGGTTGGGTATTTTTTGCGCTGTTATATGCGGACAGATGGACAAACCAGATGAAGACTATAGGTGCTTCGTATTTATATAGTTACAAACACATCTAAAAAGAGCTTAAAAAATACTATTTCTGTTTCCCTTTCATTCTGATAAAAATAACATTAAAATGACTTGAAATGGAATAAGTAATTTTTAAGGGAAAAAAGTTGTTTTATTTTTTTTCTGTATGAGAATAAATAAAATTGTTAATTTCAGAATGAATGAGTTCGGGCCCACCCGAGCTCGAAGAATGGTACAAAAATCGAGCCCAAGGCCATATCTCTCATCTCTAGTAGTAACACAAGAACACTGAAACTAAATGTTAAACCAACGGCAATGTTCTTTTCAAAATTCTTATTTGCATTTCAATACTTTGGTTTTTTTTTTTTTTTTTTTTTGGCCTGGGCAACCTGAACCTGATGTCTAACCAAATATGTTTACTTTTTATTTCTTTGGTTGCAGTTTTTTTTTCTTCTGAGGGCACTTTTAATTTTGAAACAAGTTCTGAAACTGAAATTTTCCTCTGAAAAACTGCACCTGAAATCAAGGGCAAAAAGATACCCAATTAGACATGTCCCACGCAAAACAGAAAAAATTATTTAAAAATATTCAAAAGCAAATGATAAATTTGTAAAGTTACCATTGGTTTAATATTAGTTTGCAAGCATCTTTCCATGAGAGTTAACATAGTATAATTAATAAATAAACTTAAAATTTCAAACCCAGAATCAAAATAACATTAATTATTAATAACATTAAAACTCTTCATTTCACGATTTGCATAGTAATATAAAAAATAATTTAAAAATATGGTACTTTTCTGTTAGTCGGCACAGGCGATAAATCAACAAATATTTTTCCTTTGTCATCATTTGCATTGCATTCACTTAATTTTAAATATAAACCATTCACTCATTTCATTCTAATACATATGTCGCATTTAAATACATGCCTTTCACTCATTTTGATTCAATTGCAGAAAAAAAATATATCATCAAAATATTGTTTCTAATTTTCATGTGTGTAAAAAAAAAAGTGTTATTGGAAAGATTTGTACACGAGTGACATAAAAGTACCAAAAATACTCAGAAGTTAAATATAAGTATTAAATAGCTTAACCAGCATGAGTAATAGTCAGTGTAGAATAATTTAAATAGAAAAAATAAGAGAATATGCTTTCCACACGTAGAAGAATTCAATAAAACACACTTATTTATACGCACTATACATAAAGGTTATTTTTCCAAAAAAAGCAGGGGGGGGGGGACAACCAAACGCAGCTAATGCGCAATATGTTTTACTAATAAACATCATTACTTTCCATATGTTATATTTATAAACTGCATTAATTACAACTAAATAAAATAACCAAACCATACAAGTGATAAATTTTATACCTATGGTCATTTAAATTTCTCAAAACGCTTTTGAACTAAATTCTGATTCAGCAGCTATGAATATTATCATTAACATCTCAAAACTAATCTTTTGAGCTAAAAAAAAAAAACATTTAAAAAACTTTTACTTGCTATGCTCACAATTTCTTAGTTAATTCAAATTTAAAATAAAGTATGAAGCTGCAGCTTACTTACAAAATATATTATAGGAAAAATGTAAATTTTGTGAGCGAAATCTAAAAGCGTAAAAATCATAAAAGCATGGCTTCATATATTTTTTTTTTTTTTTTTTTTTTTGTTTAATGAATTTTGACCCAAAAATTTAGAAGACTTATTTCAAATTATAGCATTTTATGACACCGGATACGTATTAATTCCAATTTTGATTGTCGTTGAATACTAAGGTCATTCCATGGTAACTTACGTTATAATTTAAAACAATTTACAGCAGTAATTTCAGTAATATAACACCAAAAAATTTTCAAATGTTAAGTTGACATGATTTGTTAATTAAACCTATCCAAAGGCCAATTTGGATAAAAATTACCTAGAAAATGAAAATTACATTTTTTATGGCAACTTACGTTACTTTTTCAGTAATGTCAGTTACCATAATAAATATAACTGGCAGAGTTCAAGAAAAAACACTAAAATTAGGCCATTATCATCTAAATTTATCTTTGAATAGGTTTAATTAACAAATCATGTCAACTTTGCATTGTTAATATATTTTTTTTTCTTTTGTCTTTTATTACTAAAATTACTGAAGTAAACTGTTCTAAATGTAACGTAAGTTACCATCGAATGACCCAGTGAATTATAAACATTGATTGAGCGAAACAAACAATATAACTTATTTTATTTTGAAGCTCAGAGCTTTATAAAAATTAAGGTACTTTTCGGTTAGCCGGGCGCCACTGTTATATATACATATATATGTAATATAAATGTATGTATATATACATATACATTTACATATATATAAGTGTGTATATATGCAATATATGTATATGTATACATGTGTATATTTACATATATATATGTATACAAATATGTATAGATAACAGTGGCGCCGGCTAACCGAAAAGTACCAAAATTAATTACAATGTTGACACATTTTAATTAAATTCTAAAATACACCATATGCTCCTGATAATTTCAATAACTTATACTAATGAAATAAATAATTCATATCACTTCAAAGAATTGTAAATAAACAACCCAAATCACAAAAAAAAAAACAACATTAATAATAATACATTTTAGATTAGTTCAACATTAACAAATATTAAATCAAATACATTAGATTATTACATATGCAGCTTAATAATTATTAAACAAATAAAAACCATGATACTATCACAGATAATACTACATTTTATATTATTTCAATATTAAATAAAATATATTAATAATTAATAATATATTAATAATTATTAAGCTGATATTAAATTAAAATTATCCAGGTGTACCAAATGGAAGAAAAAGGAATTAGAAATGGAAGAGATATCATTTGATCATAGTTCACAGCTACGAAGCTACAATATACATAACCATATTCTCAAATATATACATTATTACTAATTAATTACTGTGCTTAAATTGCTTATTTAACACTGTGATCTTATTTTATACAAATCTGATAAGTTATTCTAGCTTTCGTGTAATTTCAGAATTTTTTTAAGTCTGAGCGACACATTTTTTGCAATATCAAATCCTTGAAAAGTGTGTATAGGGAGGGAGGTAGAGGTTAACTGCTTCCCACTAACAGAATACTCATATACTCGATGTTTATATAAAACATAGTTTACATATTTACATAAACTACATTTTTTTAATTGATCATTTAACGCCATTTTATAAATTAAAAAAACTAATGAGAAGAAAACATTGATTAAAGAATAAAAGGAATTAAATAATAAATATTGTATTGAGAATAAAGTTTTCTTAGATACAGATTGATTTTGTGAGAAAAATGACGTTATATATAAAAGATAAAACAATGATAAATAAAATACAGAACATGTACTTTTGAGAAAAATGACTTACTTACAATCATCATACACGAATATTATTGAAGATTCATATCTTCAAAAAAAGCATGCAAATCTCATGTAAAAGTCGGGTCAACAGGCAATCGACAAACATTCACATAACTGTTGAAAATGTCCCATTGAAAACATCCTGCAATGTAAATGAATAGAAAAAAAAGAGTATAATAAACTAATAAAAACAACAAAAACAATGTAGAATGCATTTCAAAATCTCTCGTTCTAAGCAACAGAAAATAAATACATAAAAAAACTACATACTTACAGTCAGTCATACAAGTTAGTAATACTTTATTTATACGAGAGTTCCTGATTGATGAATTTTAAGTAGAAAACAACAAAACAGCACATAGTCCAAGAGCATCAGACAATCCACTTTCTTGCAGAAGATCACAAATGGTAGTCACTTATTATAGAAGACTACACACCTGCGATATCCTGAGAGCAAACTTGGTGAAATATGTATTTATCTTGGCACCAGCAGATTCTAATCTCTACTTCAAGTATAACTTTTATAGGTTTGAAAGTTTTTCAAACTCTTTCTGAAAAAAAAAAAAAAAATAAAATAATTTACGAACTTTTCAATCGTAAATCATCTCTTGTGGGGAAGTGGAGAGAAAAAATTCATGTTCTAGATTTTACAGTTTTAATATACTACTACTGATTAATTATTAAAGAAAACTACAGAAAGATAAAATTTTAAAAAGAATAAGGGATGGTTTATAAATTATTAATAATAATTACAAGTAAAAACTTTATTTAAAAACAAGTTTGTTCAATTTAAAAAAAGTTAAATTTTATATGTCATTAGAATTTTTTTAGGGGGAGGATAAGAAGCTAAATACAATTCAAAGTCTTCATATTACTTTTTAGATAGTACTGTATCATTGTAAAAATTAACACATTTAAAACTGATTAATAATAATGTAAATCATGTATGCAGAGTTTGCTATGATCAGTCAATTATATAAAAATAATAGAGAAAACTTTGGAGTTAATTCAAAATTAATTCTATGGTTAAAAATTTGTTGCTAGTTTTAGGATAAATTAAAAAATTGTCAGTACTAAAAATGCATTGAAATAGAATATCAAATAAATTCCTGAAGGAAATGAAACTATTTATTCACAAAAAAGGGATTACCGTACATTATAATAGAATGACGACCGTATTATATTAATTTGTATTCATATACTATCAAATTTGTTTTAAATTCATGCATATGAAACCAGGTTAATTTTAAAGAATTTGGAAATGAGGAACATAATTATCTATTAACAAATGCATAGGCAGCGTTGTATGTAAATACAGGAAGATGCAAATTAAAGAATTTACGAATACATCGTTTTATAGAGTTTGGTAATATTAAAAAGTAACATAGTTAACAAATTAATTTTAGTAGCGTAGTATGTAAATACATGAAAATAGTAACTTACGATTGTATAGCTTTATAAAAGAAACTTCTACAGTTATGAAACAATGTAAAGAAATGTTAAAAAACATCTGAAAAACCATTACGTACCTTTAATTTGTAAATCTCTTATTAATTTCAAATAATCTTTAAAATCATAAGCTGTCGTCTGCTTCTTCAATCTTTTAAAATAGCGGAATACAGAAAAATGAAGCACGCTGATTGGTTGGGTCTAGTATTTTAAAGCCAAGGCCTAGACCACAGAGACCAAGCCTCGCAGACCACGCAGACCCTCCTAAACCAGGCTAAACCCACGCCTGGCAGACCTTGAAGACCTTGTAGACCTGATAAGCCATAGTGTAAACGCAGCATTATTGCCCAGAGATACCGTCACGGTCGAGCACCTCATACAGAGTGGAAAGAAGATTCTTACTTCTAAACTCACGCCGTGGCAGCGGATAAACTGTCTGAAAGCATTTTTCTATTCCTCTTTACAGTTTTTACAAAGGACTGACCCGATTCAGAAACAAGATTGGACCTCTACCTACCTTTAAACCTCTGGGCCTCCCGTCCAATGCGGCCAACGATTCTCTTTATGGAAGTAGAGATACCGTTGGCCACCGAGGACATCGCTCTCACTGACGGGGGGGGGGGGGGGGGGGAGGGTATATACTTCTCACTTCGAAAGATAAAATGATTCAACACCTTGCTTGGGAGAGGAACTGGTTGAGATTGCTAACTGGCGTCTCCAGTCCACCATCAAATGAAACATGCAGATTGACTTGAACTCCGCTCCAAGTGACAGAACATCCGACAAATTTAGGTCTAGAGGCCTCCAAAAGACTTGGTGTCAGGTGGTGCATCCACGATCTCTAGGATGTTGATTGACTGGTTGGTGAAGACTCTCTTAACGACAGGCGTAAAATCTTCTTTACCATTAGAACATTTTTGAGAGGAAAACGCGCACTGTCGCTGAGGGAACATTGTCAACTAACACCTGTGTGGTCGTGCCTAAGTCCAGCTGCCACTTTTTCACTGATGGGGAAATAGACGACGTTCAAAAATTGGAGGTTGATACATCGTGCGTGGTTGGGCTTATTTCCTAAACTTAATGCTTACGATCCTATGCCCGTGGTCACACCCACAAGAAGTGTCGCAAGGGCTGCAGTGAAAATGAAACGCTCCCCCATGGGCTGAATCATTGCATGATACACAGTACTCTTATGAAAAAACGCCACAATGTAATAGTTGCGAGAATTTTTTAAAAAGCAGCCATGGGAAGAGGGTCCTCATGAGTGAAGATCAAGTTTTGAAGGGTGCTAGGCTTCACCCAGGTTTTGTTCTTAAAAAGAATCGTGACATTCTTATAATGGTTGTAACTGTGCCTTTCGAAAAGGGTCTGGAAGTCTTGGCAGAGGCTCGTCAAAAGAAACATGAAAAGTATGAAGATCTAGCACACTGTAAAAAAAAAAAACAAAAAAAAAACACTGTAGATTTGCTAGCACAAACTGCTGACGTCCGAATTGCCAGGGCATTGTGCTGTTAATTTTACGCAACTACTGTTATTTTTCATGTTTATATAGTCAAGAAACCAAAGAAAGTTAGAGCACATTCGACTGTGATCGAGTTTGAGCGCGAGATGAACAGTACTTTGTGCCGTAAAAATGTCGTTTATAAAAAATTTACCTCTCATATTATGGTTCATGCTCGGACACGCTCTCTTTTGATTGGCAGGTGGGCACGCCCACTTCTATAGTATTCTCCAGATCCCCTTGCTTATGGCCCAATAATAGTATTGTTAAACAGTTTGATTTAAATATATATCTACACGAAACATTTATCTTACTTTTGTTATTATTATTGTTGCTAATTCTAAGATAGCGCAAATAATAATATTTCCTTTTCCATAACAAAAGTATTTTCACGCGGTTATTAAAAAAAGACAGAAAACTTAGCTGAAGATGACGTCCGATTTCAAACGATACACTTAAAATGTCTTATTTAAAACACTTTTCTTATGACGTTGTTAAAAAATACCGGGAGTCAAAGACTCTGTTGACTTAGTTTAATTATATATTAGCTTTTTTTCAACTGTTTAAATGATCTTATTTAATGGAAGACAAAAACAGCCATTAGATGTCTTATTAGCAGCTGATTCAACCACAATCAAAGGTGAACCCGTTGACAAGGAGATCGCCATTGGTTTTCGAATTATAATTCCATCTTCCGTAATCTTTTAAAAGGAGATGATCCAATGAACGTGTTTTTAGAGTCTGCGGTGTCTGAACGGAGGTTGGTTATAAACAAAAATCGCTTTCCTGATGAGTAAGGCTCTTTATAGATGTGATTTTTTTTTTTTTTTTTTTTTTTTTTTTTTTTTTTTTTTTTTTTTTTTACCTGCACTTGACGGGTATGCCTTGGTTCTTGTAGAGGGCGTAGCAATCCTCGCACACTCGACTGAGACGGGCCACCTTACGCAGGTCGTTGTTGCCCTGGCAACCGTACAGCTCGTACTGCATCGAGAAGTTCTGGAAGGCGCCCTGGCTGGCCACGCACAAGACGGAAGCGGCCACCAACAGACATAGGATTCGACACACCTGAAAACGGTACGGTTATAGTTAATCGAAAAAAAAGTAGGGCCCATTAGTACGATGGACTTTCTGGACGTTTTTTATTTTAGTACGTTAAAAAGAAAACTGCCATCTTTAAAAATCAAAATGTTAAATGAATCGCAGTTGAAAAAGAAATTGACATCATAACAGTGGGGGAGGGAACAGAGGGGGTGGGGCAACTTGTACCAAAATACTACGAGATTTGAATCATGAATGGATGACTCCTTTTTCCGGCGCTGAGAAAAAGATAAACATATTATAAATAAATAAAAACTAATATATTATATATATATATATATATATATATATATATAACCATTATATAATATTACAAATCATCATTTTTAAATAAAATTTATAAGTTGAGTGTATAAACATTATACATATTAAATTGTATCAACAATTATTAAATTAACTAATCGCTAATTAATTTTATAATAACTAGATACAATCTCTTATAAATGAAGTGTTAAAAAATCCTAACATTTAAAATAGGCGAAAGGTAAATAGTATCAGGAAGGTGAATGCATAAAAATGATAAATAAATAACGATCAATATGTAGGAAATCCTAAATATTTTGTCAAGCTTTATGTAGCAATAATATGAACAGAGTTCTATTTTTTAGGGAGTTTTCAAAAACTGCATATTCCACTTTCTAAAACATGGAAAGAATGAATGGATCTATAATGTATCTATCACAACTGTTGAAAAAGGAATCACTGAGAAAGGTGTTTTTAAAGTAGAGTGGTGTTTTGAGTTACCTGAATACAGAGGGGCAAAGGGTGCTACAGTTGACCTGCAATAAGTTCGAAACCTGCTTTGAGGTTAAAGCGGGAACGAACGTAAAGTTTTATAGATCAAAAACTGTACATTGAACCCTCTTTTGCAGGTACCACTTGACTCGGTTGTGGTGTGCGGAACCAACTTTTTTTTTTTAAATGTGTCTAATTTTTCCAGTTTTGTTTTCCATTTTTTTTTTTTAAATTCAAAATTTCATTCATCGAA
The DNA here is from genome assembly GCA_963932465.1 of Maratus speciosus. Taxonomy (NCBI): domain Eukaryota; kingdom Metazoa; phylum Arthropoda; class Arachnida; order Araneae; family Salticidae; genus Maratus; species Maratus speciosus. The sequence continues at coordinate 3,126,404 of OZ010789.1, forward strand.
TAGAGAAATTCGTAGTTTGAAAGAGTTGTTTTATCCTGATGCTGGTCAAAATTGGAAAAGCCCGAATAATAATATGGCCGAATACTTTTCAACTGGAAATTAAATTTTCACATGAATCTCTCTATTCTAAAAAAAAAAAAGTAATTAACGCTTATGACACCGGTTTAGGTCCCTAGAGCTCATTCTTAGTGAAGAACTGAGATAAAGATGGCTTTACTGTTTTTTTTTTTTATTGTTACCAAGCGTTTTTTTATACTGTTTGTTATAATTTTGAAATGGATTGTTCAAAACAAACATTCTTAAAATTCGGGGCAACGCCCGGTACTTTAGCTAGTATTTAATTCAATATTGACAAAATGTCACACATCAAAATAGAAACATTTTTTGCATACTGCTATTTACTTTCTTTCTAACCGATGGCCAGGCCCTCCACCAGCCGGATTGCTCCAGCTAAACGGGTTTGATACCTGCACTGTAAAAAAAATCCGACCAGTTTTCCTGTAGGAATCGGAAAAATAGTTGCCCTTATCGTACCGGAAATTTTTCCGACACAGCTCGGAAGAAAATCCGTAAGAAAAAGGAAATAGTCAATAAAACGGCATTTTACGGATTTTATTCCAATTTTAACGATTTTATTCCGAGCTGGGTCGGAAATTTTTCCGGTACGATAAGGGCGACTATTTTTCCGATTCCTACAGGAAAACTGGTCGGATATTTTACAGTGCAGGTATCGGGGCGGTTGACCGGCTAATAGCCGCGTAGCGGCAATAAAACGGACGATCACCTCGACCGTTGTCCTTTCTGCAGTGCCTGCTGTTGAGATGTGAGCTTAGTTGTGCCTGTTACTTAACGTTTCTATGTTATTGATTGGCACCTGCACATTGCTACAAAAGTTGATCTCGTCATTCAGAACCTTGATCAGATGACGAGACCTTCACCTGGCAAGGCACCTCCAGAGGTATCATTCACTGGTAACTTGAAGGACTTTGCACCCACGACGGATTTTACATGCACCAGGCGCCATGAGCGTACATGGCGGAATTTGAGCCGTCACACAGTGGAGTATTTGACCCAAAAACCTGGCCAAAAATGCAAAAATTAAAATTTCGTCAGCAATTGTTAAAATCATATTTTTCATTAGCTAACTAATTGGTGCATCCATCTATGTCTATTTTAAGAACCTGAGTTATATCCGGTGGCTCCTGGCCTCAGCTGAAGAGGAACTTTCTTTCTGAGAAGACTTTTTTTTTGTTGTTTTTTGACATTGTTGTTATGTTTAAATATAATTTTTTTGTGGTTCAATGAATTGTTGAATTGAAACTAAACAGGGCTTACGTGTCAAAGGTCAGAGCTTAGTGTTAAACTGTGTGTTAATTTAAATAGTTTCGTTTTTAATGTAATAAAAAGACATTAAATGTGTAAAAAAGTTATTTTTAAAGCATTTTTTGGCTCTAATTTATACATATCGAAAGCTTTTTAAATATGTGCCACGCTTTGCCCAGCCATGTTTGAATTATAATCGTATTAGTTGTAGTCTTGAGTGTCAATTTCTGCAAAAAAATCTTCCGCATATTGTTGCCATTTTTGTACAAAAATGTTTTTCGAGATGACTATTTAAATGCTCTGTTTTGCGGCCACCGAATTGAAGAGATAAGAACTATATATTTACTATCGTATTGCAGGTTTTGAGCTCACAGGATATTACCCGAGTGCTTTTGAACCTACATATTCTGTCTGTATGTATGTAGGTACGTACATATGCACGCAACTCGATATCTTTTGATAGAAATATCCGATCGCCTGCAATTTGTATGTACTTATTTATTGAAAAATGGTTCCCTAATTAGTTCTTGGGGCTCATGTATGTAACATAAGGACAGAAAGGAGGGAATTAACCCTTTCGAGGGCGGTGTCCCTAAGAAAGGACACCTAATTTTAATTCCAAAACTGACAAACATTACCAAGAAAATTGAATAAACATTTTCCTTTTATAATGTACGTGAAAATAAGCAACTTCATATTTTATAATAACTCGGTTTATCAACTAAAAAGAGCAAGCCATACAGTAGCGAGACCCTACAACTCCTTCTTCCAGCAAGGTCCGATGGTAGTCCCGATAAAAGCCAAGAAGAGAGTGATGAAGAAGACGAAGAAGAGTTCTGAAGAATAATTTTGAAACTGGTAGTATATTAAATGCATTAAAAAACTAGCAATCTATACTATATAGATTCCATTTTACTGAACCTACTATTAAACATAAATTAAATGCAATAATTATTATTAAATGTAATTTAAATGCAAATAATAAGTTTTACATATAGTAAAATTAAATACATTTAATTAAATATTAATCGTGAATAAGACAAACCTATCAACAATTACTTTCCTCTTAAAGACAATGAATAGTTAAGGTTACAAGTCGCTCAACTTCCAAACTGTACTTCGGTAATATTAAGTCAACGGACATGTGATTTATTCGTATTTTTTAAATATATACTTAGTAAATTAATATTTTAACTTCTTTTTTCTTTGTGCTCTTCTTAAATGATGACTCTTTTTTTTCTTAATTGTCAAAATATTTATAAAATGTATATTTATTATTATGTGAAATGTTAAAATCTTACTTATACTTTTAAGATATAAAATATTAAACTAAGCTATGGATTTGTATCTATACTTCATAGTATACTAAATATTAGTTCAGTGAAACGCATAGCACAGTTAAAAATGTCCATTCAGCCATTTTCGTGAATAAACGGAAATGTACTTGAGAACTTTTGTGCAGCCGTGTATATGATCTGTAGAATGTATCTACACCAAGTAATATTTTAAAAAAATTGTCCTATTTTAAAACACCTATCACAACTACAAACGTACTTCAAGCAATTATTGGTCATAGACTTCAATAGTTTAATTTATTCTTTAGCCATATTCTTTTGTATGTCCCTGTAAATGAACGATATATTCTATGCACACCCTATTCTACAATAAGTGCCTTAGTACACCTTAGTGATGTGTATAAATTTCAGTACGTTTAAAAGTGTGATATCATTAAAATACAGAGAAAACGATTTTTCCCCATAGAACATAATGTAAGGGAATTCTTTTTTGTGTCTCTGTAAATGAACCGTAAAGGCTATATACTTCATTTGCAATTCCAAACATGCCATAGTGATACCCAATAACATCTAAGAATATCAAGCCAATCGGACTATATTTACATTGAAAAATATTTTTGACCAGGATTTCGGGTTAAATACTCCACTGTGCGTCAGTTAGCCTCGGTCCTGCGACCCTCAGCTACGAGTCCGAGGCTCTGGCAACTGGGCCACCGCTCACCGAACTCATTGGGATTGCCTGGAGTTTTTGAAGCCTAATTTTTGATGCATACTTGTCAAACGAAAATGGTACTTTTAGTGAGGGGGTGGGTGGGAGAGAAAGTAAAGAATGGGGCGCCGCAGATAGATAAGTTGTACCGTGAGTTAATTTTGAGCCGAAATGCTTGGCAAACTAAATGTTGCAAGGGGGATGAGACCCCTTCTTTCTATCGTACCCCACCGGATAAAAACTGGCTCCGTGGGCTTTCCCATTGGAGCGGGTCCGGTAGCTCGTGCAGGCAGTGCCTATATAAAGAGAGGCTGCAGTCAAAGAAAAAAAAATAATAGTAATAATTAAAAAAAGACATATTCTTAATTAACAATACTTTTACTAACTAGCAAAAGCCATGCTTTGTTTGGTTTCGCGAAGCGTTATGCAATAAGATATTTGAAAGCAACAGTATGTTGTAATATTATTTTTGCATCTTATGTTTTGGCGCATTTTAATTTTAGAAATCTAATCTGCTATTTACTTTTAAAATGGACTAAAAACTAAATAACTTGTATGTATTTAATAAAGGAAACTATCCGAAGTAATCGATTTTCTGATAGCTTTTAAAAACGATAGATGTAAAAAGCAGTTATGTAACTTAGTCCGAGTAGGTCCATACGGACTGATTAAATCACGGAATGTACAATGTTTAGAGATCGATCGAAATTCGATTTCGTTTTTGGTTCAGAATCCGAGTTTCGACAAAAAATCGTTTTCGGAAAAATACAGCCAACAACTCAGCCGGACCGAATCTCAACTGAAACTACCTGCTTTCTAAAATTCTCATTTCTGCCTTCGGAATTTTTCAACATTGATTTTAACATGATCAATGGACTGACTCAGGACGTAAATAATGTTGCAAAATATAGAAGCAGAAAACTGAGAATTTTAGAAAGATTGAAGTTGCTTTTCACGTGCTCATTAGAGGTACAGACATAGAAAAGATTTTTTGTGAAACTCGGATTCTGAACCAAAAACGAAATCGATTTCGATCGATCTCTAAGAAAAGGGGTAGTAAAACGGACGAAGATAATTTAAAAAAATCATTCTAAACGATAAATCGAGGTCTGTAGACCAAAAACATTTTTTAATGAGGTGAAATTCGTATAAAGAAAATCATTTTGTGTCATTGATCCATAAATTTCATTTTATTTCATATGAAAATAAAAAGTTTTGGCCAGAGGCACACAATACCAACTTAGATCACACCTGTAATGACACGCATAATTAATCAATATGTATGTAAGTATTACTTAATTTTTTTGGCAGTTTTGGTCTTCGTTTTCGGCCGAAAATAGGAATATTACTGAAATTCGGTTACAGTTTCTGTTTCGGTCGATCCTTAGTGCAGACGGCGCTCATTTTTTTTTAATTTGACTCATTTTTTGAAGGTTTTTATTCAATTTTTCATGAAACTTTTCATCATTCTAAGAGATTTTTTTTTTTTTTATATTCTGAAAGATCATTTTTTTATATTGATGCCAACTTGTAAAACAGCGCAAAAAATTATAGTTCCTTTCAAATAAAAAATGCATTTACACGTGCCTATTAAAAACAGGTATGAAACTTTAAAATAATAATTAAAAGGTCGTTTATTAAAAGCAGGAATTAGGGAGGATTACGTCATAAGTGTTGTATTGACAGGTGAATATTAAAAAAGAAATTAAATTATTACACGCGCGATACATTTTATGGGAACAATAACGTAATATGTAAAATGTCCAAATATTAAACAGGCTCCTACGTAAAATGCCTAAAATAATTAAAAGTAGCATGAAAAACTTCTAATGGTGAAGATTAGGTCCTATTTAAAAAGCTTAAATAATATTTCCAAACATTTTAGGTAGATTTCGTAAGAAATACTACTATTACATTCTCCCCTATGTTGGTATTTCTGAAAACTTTTTGCAGATCTACGCCGATCATGACCCCTAAAATCCAAAATCACCCCCAGTTCAAAACTTTATCTATATATATATCACTTTTTTATGGACGCGATAACTTCCATAATTCTGCAAACATCTCTCCCAAACTAATACATAAAATCAAGGGGCAGAAAATCTCGGTCATGGTCGTTAATGGGCAAAATCGGATCAGGGGGGGGGGGGGGGGATAGGAAGGGGTTTTGTGAAAACCGAAAAAAAAACACCACAACTTCTTAATTATAATACATATCAAATCAGTTTAAAGTTATTATTACTTGTAGAAGAAGAGCCAAAAATTTATGTATCACAGATTTTTAAAAAAAACTGTAACTTCGCCAATTCTCAAGATATCAAAAAAAAAAAAAAAAAAAAAAAATGAAAACGGAAAAGGGGGGGGGGGGGTAAAGTAGTAAAGAATTCATAATTTCGTTCATTCACAAAATATAAAATCCACTTAAATTTATTATACATCTTCTTAATATTACTATACAACTTTTATATTGACAAGTTTTTGATAGGATTACAGCAAAAACAAATTAAACAAAAATAGGGGTTGAGGAAAAAATTATCGTATGATTTTGATAAAATTAAAGAAAAATGAAATTAAAAACTCGTCCAAAGCGGCCAGATAAAATGGTTAAAGTGGGTTTATCTCTCATCTTGACTTAGTTTTTGTTGGTGAAATGAGTACTTAACTTCGAAATCTACCTCCGCCTGTAGACCAGCAGGGATTTTTTTAATTGGATGCTGAAACATTTAAAAACCTTTTTAAAAATGCAAAAATTAGCAATTTGAAAAAAAATTCATTCTCCGAAGTCACTTTTCGTCTTTTCAAAAAAAATAACAACAATACATTACAATAGCTTTGAAATGCTGTACTAACTTTTTAGCTAATGATCGAGTGTCGATTTGTTTCGGGTATAATAGGATTTAAGGATGAAAAAATTTGTTTGAAAATCAAAAAATTTCACTGAGGACTTTGATGTGAAAAAAAAAAAAAAAAAAAAAGTAATGGGTAAAACTATATTAATACTTGGAAATTGGAAATTTTTCCAATCAGAAAATTTCGCCTTGCATACAGTATTTCAAATGAAAATCAAATTAATTGCTTAAAAGGCGTAAATGCCAACTTAGTGAAAAAGATTCCACGCCGGGACTCGAACCCGGGCCACCAGTATAGTGCACTGACGTTCTACCGACTAAACCACATGGAAGGACACCCAGCCTGGAACTTCTCACTATTCCATCTTGTGCTGCGTTTTTAGCCTTGCCAACATGTATTAGTGAGAAGTTCCAGGCTGTGTATCGTTCCATGTGATTTAGTCGGTAGAACGTCAGTGCGCTATACTGGTGGCCCGAGTTCGAGTCCCGGCGTGGAATCTTTTTCACTAAGTTGACATTTGCGCCTTTTAAGCAATTACTTTGATTTTCAATTGAAATAATGGGTAAAACAGTGATTTTTATGCCTAAATATGAGTATTTTAACACAAAAATGAAACACAGCTATCGAAAACATACTTATAACTCAGAAATTTGGTTATGAAAGTACAACATATTGGAGGGAAATAATGAGTTTCAATTTAAAAAAATTGCCATATATTCCATTCATCAGAAGAAAAAATATATAAATAAAAATAACAGAAGAAAACTCTGCGCCGGCTCGGCCTACAGGCGAGGTAGATTTCGAAGTTTAGTACTCATTTCACCAACAAAAACTAAATCAAGATTACAGAAAAATACAGTTTAACAATTTTATCTCGCCGTTTTTGACGAGTTCTTAATTTCATTTCATTCAAAAAAGCTTCATAATGGCTAATTTGTTCGTGTTCTTCGTTTCCCTCTGCAGCCTACGAGAGCTCAAGTTAAATTCAAACGAACTCTAAGAAAAGGGATCGAAAATATTTATATGTACTCGTAGTTCCGAAAGAACCGCATGCACTGAAGGAATATGATAGTTAAAACAAAAAAATCTTTCAAAATGAATTTTGCACACAAAGAATGTGATAGTTAAAAAAAAAAAAAAAAAAAAAAAAAAAAAAAAAAAGCTTTGAAAATGGATTTCGGTTAACCGAGAGTATCAGTTAAAAGAGTTTTGGATAAAAGAGGTTCTATTGTATTTCATTTTCAAGGATTTTCATCCAGTGACCGTATCCGCTGCACCGCGATTTTTCTCCCCCGTTTTGACGGTTTTGTTTCTAAGATTGTTTATGAATGAATGCAACAATGACTGACCTACTTTTACTTTCTTCTATCTTAACAAGAAGAAAGTATTGGATTCGTGACAAATTTTCGACCGATTGACCCGTTTTAGGGGTCCGAGATCCCGAAAAACGTGATTTTGCAAAATGTCTGTCTGTGAGTGTGTGACACACGTTTTGTAGGCTCTTAAAATCCAAACTGAATAAGTTTAAGGCTGTTCTTAAGTTCACTGCTCAAAAAGCGCGAAACTTTCTGACATTTCTAAACGTTAATATGTAAAATGGGCAGACCTGGAAACAATTTGGAATCGAAAGGATTATGTCATTTTTCGATCCATAAATGACTTATCGAGTTAGAAGTGGTCCCAGTCTTGATTTCAGGGGGTGGCGGAGGGGGGGGGGGGACATTACCCTCAGAGCAATCAGATGTCCCTCCTGGAAGATTTGAGATTTTGTGTTTTCAATGGCCAAAAGTGCAAATCCCCACCCCTTCCCCCCCGGAACTCTATAATGCCACAGAAATCCCTTCCGGAGAAAAGTGTCTGAATTCAACAACCACGCTTTTCTCCCTTCGTCGGCCGGTTATTCTGCTTTCATCGGGAAATCCGGTTTAAAATGACACTGTTTTCTGAAACACCTATCATGTTTGCAATAATAACAAGTTGGAAATGGCTCATCAAACGTGGCAAGTGAGATGCGTTCGTACTCTAACTCGTTTTATAATAATTATTTGCACCGCATAATGTACTGAATGTCTATTGGAGTGCACTTTATCAGTGCCTATCCTGTTCATTCTGTTCGAAAGGCTGTCACATCCTTAAAAGGTACGTGAAATAATTTTTATCCCATTATGGCCGTCCTGTAACGAAAAACTTTTGACCGCCCCTGTCATTCAACTCTACATCCGATTTTCATAAAATTTGAAATGACACGACACAATTTTGCAACAATCCTACATTTAAAATTTCAGACCCTTCGGTTGGGTCGTTTTGGCTCTGTTCTGTGCGGACGGACGGACGGACTGAACGACGACTCTAGGTGCTACGTATTTATAGAATGACGAACCTAAAAACGGAAAACGTCTTTCAATAACATAGTTTCTGAATAACAACATCTGCCCGTTTCATGCGTTTGCGAACAGAAATGAATTAAAACTTATGACATAAAGTTCGAATACTTATTCATGGGTTTTAAACAAACAGGATGACAGAAAAAAGAACTTTTCGGAAATGGATATCTCAGGTTCACAAATAGGGATTACAATGAAAAATCCCCTTGAAATGTTTATTGAATGACCTCAATTCGCACATTGAAGGCCTTTAAGAGCGAATGATCTAACATTTTATTGTAAAGGATTTAAGTTAAAGAATTATTAAAATTTCTCAATTTCTTGGCCACACCCTTTTTGGACGCATTTCGAAAACTCAGGCCCTGACTCTCGCACGGGCATCCGGGGCCTAAGCCCTGGGCACGAAATTTATCATTTCATCTAAATTTCTCTCTATTCTAAAATAAAAGTAATGACCGCTGTCACCGCCGCCGTTTCCGGTTTTGATTTTTTTGTGACCGGAGGTCTTTCTTCGTTAATATTAAAAAAAAAAATAATGAATACAAAAATATGAAAATCTGTGGTTTTACACAGAAATGTTGGATAAACACGCTGATGCAGACAGTTTTCAAATCGAAGCATTATTTTAAGAGATATTTAATGCTAAAGTGGGACAAAATCGTTCCACTAAAAAAGTTTTAGAGGAGCAAAAACTATTCATGGGAATCTAATCATTTTTAGATCATTTTAAACGTTTGAAGTTCCCGGTGTGCAGGCTGTATTTCTTCTTTTAATTTGACTCATTTTTTGACGTTTTATTTCTATTTTAAATTCAAATTTTTAGCATTTCTAGAGATATTTTTTACATATTTTAGAAAACCAGGGGGCACTGCCCCCTACGAGCTACGCTCGTCAACCCCCGTTCAGACACCGCAAACTCTAAAAGCATGCTAATTGGATCGGCTTAAAAAATATTTCGGAAGATTGAATTATAAATTTAAAAACAGTTGCGATCTCCCTATAAATGGGTTTCTATTCATTTCTCTTTGATTGAAATTCCCCATGGGGAATTTTAAAGCCAAATCAGCGGCTGTTAAATGATACAATGGCTGTTTCCGTCTTTGATTAAATAAAATCATTTGACATTTCAAAATAAGCTAATGTAAAATGAATTAAATAAACAGAGTCTTTGCCTCCCGGTATTTTTTAGCAAAGCGAAAAGAAAGGTTTTTTTTAATGACACTTTAAATGTATCGTTTTTAATTTGACGTAATTTTCACTAAACTTTTCTTTCTCCTTTTACTATTCACGTGAAAATAATTTTGTTAGAAATGAAACATTATTTGCGCTATCCTAATAAAAATAGTTGAAAATATCATCTTAAAATATTACATAAATGTTTCGCGCAATTTTTAAATTTAATCTGTTTTGCAATATTATTTTTTGTTCATTTTACGTAATGTGTAATGTGACGTAATTTCTCCTATTTAAGACTTCTAACGCATGCTAATGAATTTATTATTTTACAACATTCTTTCACTTTTAAAATTCGCGTGTAATATGGTTTTTATGATAATTTTCAATGAGTTCCTGCTTTTTATATTTTCTTGTTTATAATAGTCACGTGTAAAATAAATTTTTAATTTGAAGCAAATATTATTATTTGCGCTGTTTATACAGTTGGCAACAGTTTAATACCATTTTCTAAAATGTGTAAAAAAAATATCTCTCGAAATGCTGAAAATTTGTATTAAAATTAGAAATAAAACCTCAAAAAATGAGTCAAATTAATAAACTGAGTGCAGTCTGCACACCGGGAAATTCTGGCGCATAAAATGATCTAAAAATGATTAAATTCCGATGTACAGTTTTTGCTCCTATAAAACTTTTTTAATGGAACGATTTTGTCGAACTTTAGCATTAAATATCTCTTTAAATATTTCTTCGATTTGAAAACTGTCTGCATCAGCGTGTTTATCAAACATTTCTCTATAATTCCACCGATTTTCATATTTTTGTATGCAATATTTTGCTTAATATTAACGAAGAAAGACCTCCGGTCACAAAAAATTCAAAACCGGCGGCGGCGGTGACAGCGGTAGTTACTTTTTTTTTTTTTTTTTAGAATAGAGATATGGTATTAATTTATACTGTTGCCAAATGTATAAACAGCGCAAACAATAATGTTTGCTTCAATTTAAAAAATATTTACACGTGACTATTATAAACAGAAAAAATCATTTGGAATTAGAATTAAATAATTATGTACAAAAAGCAGGAATTTATTAAAAATTACGTCATAAAAAGTATACACGTAAATTTAAAAAGAGAAAGGATATTGTAAGATAATAAATTCATTAACATGCGTTAGAAGTCTTAAATAGGAGAAATTACGTCATGTTTACGTCACATTACAGTTATTACATAAAATAAACACAAAATATTGCAAAACAGTTTAAATTTAGAAATTGCACGAGACATTTATGTAATATTTTATGATGATATTTTCAACTATTTTTATTAGGATAGCGCAAATAATATTTCATTTCTAACAAAATTATTTTCACGTGAATAGTAAAAGGAGAAAGAAAAGTTTAGTGAAAATTACGTCAGATTAAAAACGATACATTTAAAGTGTCATTAAAAAAAAACTTTCTTTTCGCTTTGCTAAAAAATACCGGGAGGCAGAGACATTTAATATTTTGAGAGGATCTTTCCAACTATTTTTGTCAAGAAAGCACAAATAATATTTCATTTCTAACAAAAGTATTTTCACGTGAATATTTAAAAGAGAAAGGATAGCTTGGTCAAAATTACGTCAGATTAAAAACGATTAATTTAAAATGTCTCATTTAAAATAACTTTCTTTTCGCTTTGTTAAAAAATACCAGGAGACAAAGACCGTTTACTTAATTCCTTTTATATTAGCTTATTTTGAAATGTTGTTACACGTGTCTACGTCATCAAGTTATTTTTATTTGGACATTTTATTTGTATTTTTATTAATGTTGTACTAATTTATTTGTTCTTTCGTTATTTAAAATAAAAATTATGTCAATTTGTATAATTTGGCGAGTGGTTTGGCGATTTATATAATTTGGCGAAATTGGTTGAGGGGATAATGAAGTAGTACCGCTGCGGATTTGGCGTTAAAATTCCTCAATCAGAGAAATGAATAGAAATCCGTTTATACGCCGATCGCCACTGTTTTTTAAATTTTAATTCAATCTTTCGAAATCTTTTTAAAGCCGATCAAATTAATGTGCATTTAGAGCCCGCGGTGTTTGGAAAGGGGGTTGGCGAGCGTAACTCGTAGGGGGCTGAGCCCCCTAGTATATTTAAAAAATCATAATTGTAAAAAAAAAAAAAAAAAAAAAAAAAAAAAAAATGTGATCTTTGAGATATGAATACGATAAAATGACAAAATATATATCTCAATATAGGGTTGAAAGCACGTTTCAATAAATAATAGAAGAGATATTTTATTTTTATTCCGGAAACCGTCTTTGAATTTTCCTGAAAACATAATTTTTTGGGTTGACACTTTTCGAATAAGTGCTTAATGTGTAAAAAAAGTTAATATCCATAAATCAACCCATGTAAGGGGGCACGAAAAATTGAAAGTACCCTGGGCACAGAGATTGGAGAGTCGAGCCCTGTGCAAACTCAGATGAAATTAACATTTATTGGATGAGAAAATCAGCGTCGATGTTACCATTGATTGGTTTGATTTTAAAGCAAAAACATTCAGCTATTAAGAAATGAAGTCAAAATGTGAAAAAAAATCAAACAGTTTAGTTTTATTGAGGAAAAGAATAGAAGTCCAAGAGGTTAAGACATCGATTGAAAGTCGGTAAAAAATATATATATACAGGGTGTCCGGTCTCAACGGTGTCCAATGGCTAATTCCTAAACCGTTAGTCATAGACATATAGTTCCAATTACAAAAATGTTTAAAATCAGGTAAAGAAACTTTTTAAAAGCTGTTTGGGTCAATAAAAACATTTCTTAAAAAATTACGAAATTTAAATTTTTATACGGTCCCCCGGTCCTATAAGTTATATTTAGTATTTTTTTCCTATTACACTGACAAGTCAGACAAAAAAAGTCCCATTCATATAACGCTAAAATTGAGCGAGTTATGAAACTTTAAAAATGCATGACTTATGCCACTTTTCTACTCTGAAAACAAATGAGTTCGGCTTGTCTTTGAGGGATCATATACCAAGTGTTTAAAGTATTCGAAGATCTTACTTCATGTGTATCTGCGCTTTGAAAAAAAATCCTACAAGTATTATGATTAAGTCTCAAATTGGCTAAAATAACATATGTTTTATTTTGTCAGGATTTGAGACTGTTTCTCTTATGATTTCTTTTAACAAAAATCATGTTTTTTTATAAGTTTGTATGTTACTTCAACAATCGTATGTATGTTTTTCCAGTTCAAAATTTGTACTCGAACTTTAACCCACTTTTAAATATCCGATCGAGATTGCATTTTACATACTGGCGCAAATACGATAACAATCTAATATTGTTAAGATTTTCGGTGGTTACCATTTATACTTATTTTACAGGATAACACAAAAAATTTCGGATAGATTTCTGCCAAGGAGTTTAAGAAAAAGTTTTAGATTAGATAATACAAGATTGCGATTAATGGGTTTTTTAACTTTTAAGTATTTTTTTATCCCTGAATCCGAAAATTACCTTAATTTTTAACCATCATGTCAGGATATTTCGCAAATCATAAATTTTCAAATTTAAAGAATAACAAAAATTGAATACTATAAAGTAGAGGAGATGGTTGTGTTTTTTAACTTTTGATAATTGATTTTTACGCACTTTTTAGCTCTGAATCTAAAAATGATCTTCATTTTTAACCATTACGTTAGAATTTTTTTGCAAATCGCAAATGTGTAAGTTAAAATATAGCGAAAATCTCATACTATAAAACATATGTAAAACATTTTTTATTTTATTTTATTTTATTAAAAAATTTATTCGATATTTTTGCTTATCCTGGGATTCTTACAGCTAAACAGCTGAGTGGTCCGATGAGATGGGGGAGGAAATTCAATTTTAACATTGAACTTCTTAACTTTGAAATTTGCAGTTTTGCGAAAAATCCTGATATGATAGTTAAAAATGAAGGCCAATTTCGGATTCAGCGGTACAGAATATATAAGAATCAATTATCAAAAGCTAAAAAACATGACATAACCCAACTTTTGCAGGCTTGTGCAATCTAATAATATTTTTAAATACGTATCATTTTGTAAAGAATTGAGGCTGTTAATTTAGAATCATTTTATTTAACAAAAATTCTGTTTTTTTCTTTCTTCTTAAATGTTTATTACAAATTGTATATTTTCCATTAATATGCCAGAATGATTAAAGATTTCAAATTTATATTGCAATGTTAATTTTACTCCCAAACATTTTTTATATCTGGCGAAATTATATTTCGACTAAATTTGTGAATGACCCCCAATTTGCAGCAAAAAATATGCTCCAACTTTAAACAGCTATTACTCTGTCAATTTTAATCGTATAATAACGGGACTTTTTTTGTATTACTTGTCAGTGTAAAAGGAAAATTTCACTAAATATAACTTATAGAACCGGGGGACCGTATAAAAATTTAAATTTCGTAATTTTTTAAGAAATGTTTTTATTGACCCAAATCGCTTTTAAAATATTTCTTTACCTGATTTAAAACATTTTTGCAATTGGAACTATATGTCTATGACTAACGATTTAGGAATTAGCCATTGGACACCGTTGAGACCGGACACCCTGTATATATATACCGGGTGTCCTAAAAAGGATTGACTGATTTTAAAATTCAATAACTTCCAAACGGTGACAGATATTTAAAAAATTCTTGCAGGAGGGTTATGCATGAGGTCAAAAGTTTTTTGACAGTGATTTTCAATTTTAGTTCGAATGACAAACAATAGATGGCGCTGTAAGCAATAGGCGCTAAATTCAGGCTCGATTTTTGGTCCTTCAGGACCCACTTAATACATTTCCATCTCCTTTTTCCGCATGAAAGAAGAGATCGACCAAAAAATCGAGCCTGTTTTAGTGCCTATTGCTTTCAGCGCCATCTATTGCTTGTAATTCGAACTAAAATCGAAAATCACTGTAAAAAAACTTTTTACCTTATGCATAACGCTCCTGCAAGAATTTTTTAAATATCTGTCACCGTTTGCAAGTTATTGAATTTTAAAATCAGTCAGTTCTTTTTAGGACACACGGTATATATATATATATATATATATATATATAATATATATAATATATACATATATATATTATATATATATATGTATAATATATATATCTCTTTTAGACTCTAATTTCCCCTAAAAATGGCTCGAATGGAGTAAAGAACAAGAGGTTGGGTCAACTTCACCCAAACCGGAGAATTCCATTTTAAGTCCGTGTTGGACAAAATAATTTTGATCGACTCGAAACTCGACCTGAAAACAACCCAAGGATTTTCCGTATTCCAATAGCCTGATCTAAACCCGATACTCCTCTACACGAAAAAAAAAAAAAAAGTCATCGTTCAACAGGTCTTCGTGGTAGGACCCATGGCATGAGTAGTCAAACCCGAGAGATGCCATTTTAAAGTACATACAAAGTATCTCACACTCCAATAAAGATCTTACCATGACTTCTGAAGGGGGCATGGAGTCTGGACCGGAACCCAAAGTGGTTCCTTTCGGTTCGTCCCCTCTTTTTTATAGCCTCAAACGCACGTGGAAAAGGCGGGGGTTTCTTGGGATGGCCCTCTTCTTTATTTTAAAACAGAGTTTGTAACGATCCCGTATGATTCGAAACTTCTTTTGTGCTGCTGAATAGACTGTTAATGAAGACACTTTACGATGCACTCAAAATCAGCGAGGCGTTTTTTAGAATTGATTTGAAAATCTAAATTAGGATTGAATTCTGACGTGAGAGTCGCGTTGAGGTCATCCTGCCTCTTGGTTGCCACGCACAGAAGATACGAAACATTCTGTTGAACCCTACAAAAGACATGTTTAAAAATAGACGTGTTTTCATTTAGGATCATGGAAGAACAATAATAAAATTAAAACTAAGTATAAAAGTAAATAGAGTTTCTTAAAGTATAAATGAGTATTCAAACGTCCTCTTTTGACTGCCAAACATTTCTGTTACGATACATCTGTTGGTTCGATCCCGAAAAAAAATCACTGTCTTTTTTTAATATTTGAAAGTGAATTTAGTAAATAATAAGTGAATTTTGTTCCGTTTCTTTTTTAAGAAAGGAAAATAATTATTCATTCGTATTTAACTGTTCATCGATAAAACTTCTTTTTTTTCCCTTCTAAGAATGACTCTTCAGTTTTTTTAAATAATTAATTTTCTATTTTTTAGCCTTTAAAATAGGTCATGGTTGCAGTCTATTGGGGCATCGTGACAGCTACCGTCGTGGGGAGAAAAGACTTATAACGAACGTATTCCAAATAATATCATAAGACGAAACGCAATTTTTCACCTTGATCCAACATAAATTTAAACAAAAACATAATTTGAAGAACAAATAAAAAAAAAACAAAATTTATTTCCTACATTGTTTAAGCCCGAGAAGGGACAGATATTAAGTTATTTCATTCAATTAGTTCTACATTTAATGTTAAATTTTTCTAACAAATTAGTTAAGCCAATTGAAGATTAAAAAATAAAAATAAAATTCATACAATATGATGCTTAAAACACCCTAAAAAAATAGATTCCATTCAAATGAAACCGAAATAAATCTTAGACTTCTTCCATTTTTAATTGAAAATATTTGTATTGCAGATTTTGTATTATGTTTATGACAATTGTGCATAAAATGATAAGATGCACGCAAAATACAAAACTTAAAAAAAATGTCTTAAGATTTATTTCGAAGGGGTTAAACTTATAGTGTAACAGTTGTAAACGGTTAATGTGGCATGGAAAGATTACTACTTTGCAATAAGTTTGCAGTATTTTTGATGACTTGTTTGCCGTTAATTTGCAATAAATTTCATACAGCATGCATTTAACTTGCACGGCAAGTTAGCTGCAAGTTCAAAGTGTGGTGACTTTGACGTTTGCGTTATCTTGCTGCAGTCTTGTTATGAACTTTCAGTCTTGTCATGCTGAGCTTACTACAACTTTGCAGGTTTTCAAAGCAAGACGTCGGCAAATTTTCTACAAACTAAAAATGCTATGTGGGAGAGGGACGACGGTAAGGATCGAACCGGGGAACCCACGGTCAGCAAGCGAGATCTTTAGTACCGAGCAAAAAGGCTAACTCGATCGCGTCCAGCGAGATACTCGTTTTACTGACCGCGCAAGATGGCGTCACCACAAAAGTAAAAATGAAGCTCTTCACCGATTGATTTTTTTTTTTTTGCCACAGTAAACTAAAAACGGGGAGAAAATGCCACTCATTCCATACTAATATATCTGCGTTGTAGAACCGAAAACTATCTCCAATGAATAAAGTAAAAGTTAGAGTTAAAAATGGGTGGTGTCCAAAGGCTTTCAGTAACGACGTCAGCAAACTGTTTTTTCCATACCTTAGTACACTACTGATAAGGTGCAGTGCACATGGAGCCATGGACGCGTTCCAGTGAGAGTGGTTTGACGGCCGAGATGATTTGGGTGGCAACCCTACATTGACTTTAAAAGGACAGTGTTGCGAACTGAGGATCTCAAGTAGACGAGGGTAGAGTCCAATTTTTTTAACATCGTCCCTGAAAAAAAAAATTCCTCCCGCTCTGTACTCCATTCCTTTGTTTTGTGGTTTCAGCTCATTCTGCTCAAACATACAAAGGTAAAATCCGCGAAACCTGATTCTAGAAGATTTCCAGTTTTCGTTTCTATTGAATTTGAATGGAAATTAAAAAAAAAAAAAAAAAAAAAAAGAGTCAGATTTCCTTGTCAGTCTTCCTTGAGGGCCCCTTAACCTTGTGAGGGGATGTTTGGCGGATTGACTGTATAGATGTATCTGTGATAACCGCCCAATTATAACAACAATAGTTAGGAAAATTTGCGAGAAACCACGCCCGATAAATCTCATACGTTAAAATCCCCCATTAAGTAGTTTCCATCCATGACAAAAAGCAAGAAGCTACCTATCGCAGCCGCTCGAACAGAAGCCATCCCGATCTATTTCCACCGATCAACACTTCCGAAAAAAAAAAATACCCTTTGTCCGAATGTTGATACCGGGTGTCCCAAAAATGACGGATGGATTTTAAAATTCCATAACTTGCAAACGGTGACAGATATTAAAAAAAATTCTTCCAGGAAGGTTATGTAAGATTTCAGTAGTTTTTATGCTGCGATTCTCAGTTTTAGTTACAAATAGCATTGATCGATGGCACTTCAAGCAATAACCGCAATCAAGCAATAAATTTTTGCCCCCTCTCTTCTTCCATGCGAAAAAAAAGGAGATGAAAATGTATTGAATGGATCCCGAAGTACTAAAAATCGGGTCTGGACTGAGCACCTATTGCTCTCAATGCCCTCTATTGTGTGAAATTCGAACTAAAATCAAGAATCACAGTACAAAACTCCTGACACCATGCAAGTTTTTTTTTTAAATATCTGTCACCGTTTGCAAGTTATTGTATTTTAAAATCCATCAGTCGTTTTTCGGACAGCCGGTCTATGCGAGGGTTGTTCAATAAGTTTTGCCTCCACGTCTGTAACTACTCTATTAACAGAACAAAATGAAATATCTTACATTTGTTTAGGCTCAATGTCCTTGAATAATCAAAGTCTGTTTATTATTTATAGTATGAAATTATGAATATCGTGACAGAAGATCTACATTCTTGGCTCTTAATGAGATTAATGAGTAATATAATGATTTCAAGGTTATTTAATATAGATTTTATAACAATTTTGGAATCTCCATGGTGATTTATTTGGGATTTCTTGATATAAGTGGATGAATTTGGTTTTATATTGATTTTGGAATCATTAAAATAGATTTATTGGTTTTATAATTACTTGATGTCATGCAAATAAATATTTATAACTTGTTATATTAATTTAGAGCTAATTTAATGTGGTTTATGATTTTGGAATTGTAAGTGGTTTATAACCAGCATATTGTAATTTTTATTTTTGTTTTTGTATAATATG
This sequence comes from Maratus speciosus, assembly GCA_963932465.1. Classification (NCBI taxonomy): domain Eukaryota; kingdom Metazoa; phylum Arthropoda; class Arachnida; order Araneae; family Salticidae; genus Maratus; species Maratus speciosus. Next base: position 3,145,105 of record OZ010789.1, read on the forward strand.
TATATTTTGGTAAAGATCAATCTTGACTCTGTCACCAGAAAAAGCAACACGTGGCTCTGCTTAAGACAGAGAAGTTGTGGTATGATGATAACGTTTAAATAAGTTTAATGATTAACTTCTCACGATGCATGAAATGTTATTTAATGAACTATTTAACCACTCATTTGGCTCTCCCATCCTGACTGTTGAATTGTCCATTTTCTTGAAAATTTGGATAACCATCGTCATTGACACAAGTAACTTTGAAACGTCTGCATTGGACGGGGTATTTATTTTTCGATAGAGTTACCACCTGCGCCATCGATTGAGAACGGCCGTTAACGACACCAAGAACCCACCGCATGTGGGACTAGTTCTTCGGACTCAAAGCGGATATTTCTTCAGCTTTTGGAATAGACAAAAGTCACAAGGAGCTAAATCTGAGGTACCCACCAGTAGCACACGTTCATGAAACCAAGTTTGTGATTCGCTGTCCCAAGCGATATCCCAACAATACTGGCATTCACCCTCTGCTTTAGGCTCCTGTCCCTGCCGGCGAAGGCACTCAAGAGCTAATGCTAATCTTATGGGGAGGGATTTTTCTAATGTCTCGTTTGCTTTTCGACATTTTTTTTTTTTTTTTTTTTTTTTTTTTTTTGCATTGGATAGCCGAGATCCGTTTCTACATCGTACCTTTTTACTTTTTCGGTTTTGGTTGCAGATATTTTTTAGAGTGACATTTTTATTTTCAGAACCGGTTTTGAAAGTGAAAGTAACTTTATAAAAAATATCTGCGACACAAATCAAAAAAAAAAAATAAAAAAGGTGCGATGTAGAGGCGGACCTCGGCTATTCAATGCCCCCCCCCCCCCAAAAAAAAAAAACAAAAAACAGTGGCACTCCGGGAGTGCCAATAGAAATGAAAACTTCAACAATTACGTGTGTGTTTTTTTAATCGTCAGGAAATGTTTTATTGCGCAGGAAATTCTTTTAAATGTAGTGTTTTTTTATTCATTATTATACAATAACATACACCATAGACATACACCATAACGCAAAAATAACACAAATTTTAAAAACGACAGTTTTTCTGCTAAACTTACCCGATATTTGATCGAATAGTTCACTTTTGCCGCCAACTATTGACATAAATAACAACTGTTGAATAAAGATAATTTTATTTTGCTAGAGCAAGGCAGTTTTATTTTAGCAAGAGTCACGAGACTTGGCTAATTTTTACATGAGATGTTTTTGATGAGATTTCCTTTTTCTAACTCTTGTACGTGTATTTCGGGAACCAATAGCGCACAGGCAAGCATGCGGCGCGCTTGCCTGTAAATTGTTGTTATTGATTAAGCAATCCATAACAATTAATTGCCCGCCCTCCTCATACCGAACTATGCACAATACATGTACATACTTATATACAGAGGTGTCGGTTACAATAACAGTATCACGAGTTCAATGGTTTTTCCCATCTCAAAAAATGCCAAACGCGCCCAAAGAAGCTTTCACTTCAATAATGAAAGTATCAAGTATTTGTCTTTAACAATAAACACAACAGCGTACTGCAACGAAAATGTAAATTTTGTGTGTGTTCCTGTGTGAACGCCGGGAGAAAAAGTGAGTTTTAGCTTCGTTCTTCTTTTGCGGATTGAGCTGAAGAGGGAAAAGTTCCTGTCATTCACCGCTTGGCGCGCTAGTGTCTATGTGCCAAAATGCTAGCATGTCGGTTACGTAACAGTGTCTTCAAATCAGTGGTTTTTCTCCATCTCAAAAAAGCTCAACGCGCCTAAAGAAGTTTTCACTTCAAAAAATAAAAATAAAAATGTCTAAATGCAAACGAGATATTAGATAAATCCCTCCCCAAAGGATTGGCATTAGCTCGCGAGTGTTTTCGCGGCCAGGGACTGCAGCCTTAATGGGTCGCGTATCCGTTCATGGACAGGTTCTCTAGGCTCTGCAGTCTTCGGTCGTCCACAGCGGGGCTTAGGGTGCACACACTCGGCGTGCCTGGATTCTCCGTGTCCATCTCCTGGACGGTGCTTCTGTCCCCACATGCTTCGCCCTACACTGCACTCATTCACTTGTGGGTACTGATGGGTGCAACAGGTCAGGAATTCGATCCACGCACGCTGTTTTAACTGCACTGTCCGATAGTCTCCGTTTCACCGTTTACACGTCAGTGGTCCCACCGGCAAAATAGAAACATCATGAGAGGAAGGACCTTTCAAAGTGACTTGCAATGTAAAATATTTCATTTCTTTTAATAAAGTAGTGACAGACGTGGAGGCAAAAATTTGTTGAACAGCCTTCGTATATAAATAGACATCCCATTTTTAGGTGTGTTCGTAGCAAAGCGCTATAAGTAAGCGTACAAAGTTAATGCTGGAATCTGCCGTAAATTGACACAGCTGCGCCATCTTGTGGATGGAGTGAATAACGCAAATACGCGGGTTTTTTGTATGACGTCATATATGACAGAATATCTACCATCTGCGCATCTCGTGCGCAGGTCTATTTGAAGATATTTACAATTTAAGAGTTATAGGCGGAAAAGCAGACAAAGCTATTTTAGAGAATACCTGTTAAAATTTTGATCATGAATTTCAAATATTCACTCACTCATGGAAGATTAACCTTGTTTACCAGATTTATTGCAAAATATTTTTGTTACAGTTAGTTTTGATGAAAATATGTGTATTTTTAAAAAAAATCGCAATGTCATTTTAATTTCGGGAGAAAAAGCACTAATGCTACGTAAACAGTATTGCCTTTTGCCCGAAACTAAACTGACATTGCAACTATTTTTTAAACACATATATTTTTATCAAAACAAGCTGTAACAAAAATATTTTGCAATAAATCTGGTAAACAAGGTTAATCTTCCATGAGTGAGTAAATATTTGAAATTCACGATTAAAATTTTAACAGGTATTCTCTAAAATGGCTTTGTCTGCTTTTCCGCCTATAACTCTTAAATTGTAAATATCTTCAAATAGACCTGAATTTTATGCAAGCTGTTCAGCCTAAAAGAAAACCATTTTTGGTAATAAACGTTACAGGCGTAACTTTTAATTCCATGTTTTTTTTTTCCAGGTTTTTTCCCGCATTGGAAGAAACTTGCCCACCTTGGGTTTATGTTATTATTTATTAGAAAAAAATGTATTTTAAATATAATGAGCGAAAAGCATGTGTTTAAATTGATGTAATATACCAGTGTGTATGTATTTAAATACAGTTTTGTTTTCAAATGAAGAGTATATTTTTAAAATGATGATTTTATATTTTGAATGAAATGAATGCAACATAAACGCTGGTGATGGGTAAAATATTTGACGGTTTATGAACCGCGGCCGGCTAACATAAAGTACTTTTTTACACTGTTTATTTAATCTAACCCTGTTCATATATATGAAAAGATAAAAAAATTTAATCGATTTTTCCCTCCCAGATATGCTACAAAATAAAAATTATGTACATGGGTGTGTTTCTAGTAACAATACAACATTTTAGTATTTTTACAACTTGATTATAAATTAGCAAATTAATTTTACGTTATCTAAACGTAGCTGATAAATCCTTAAACATTCTTTATGGTTGTTACAACTGTATATACAAGTACAACAATTGAGTAAGTTTATGTAACAAACTACGATTTCTAAAATATACCAGCTGGTTGGGAAATTGCAAACGAGAAATATTTAAAACCTTTAAGCATCTTAAACGTGATTTTCAGCCCTATAATTTTTTATAAAAAAGTTAAAATATTATTTAATATATATTATTAAATAATATTTATTATTTAATAAAATATTATATTTAATAAAATATAAATGTGACATTTATATTTAATAAAATATAAATGTCAGTGATTTTAATACGTTCAATTGGCCCATATCCGCCCGCAGCCCTTTTTTCTACTACTTATTCCGACGCTTTTGCGGAAGCCAGATTGAAAAAAAAAAAAAAAAAAAAAAAATCAAAAATCGAAACCGGACAAAATTAAAAGGGAAATTTGAAATTATTGGCTACCGACCAACAACTGCTACGTCGAGCTTATTATTAGTCTATAGTTTTTAGTATTGGCAATTGTTGTGTGTTTCATAAGCCTTTTTCAAATTTGGAGAATGTTCCGCAATTGGGTTATTTCGATAAAAGTTACTTTCATTTTCTAACCATTATTTAACTTTTATACAGTTACAATTGTATACTGTTTTCTCATTTGACGCCAATTATGGCTATCGGCCCGATTACGGAAAGTTATCCATTTTACCCCTGCGAAGAACCGGTGTAAGATAATAAATGTTTAATTGAGCATACCACGTACTATTTATAAATATTTTATATTTTATTCCAATTTTTGAAGTTTCTTCTATACTTTGTATGGTTTCTGCAATGTTATTCACCTGTGCGAAGTGCAGGTATCCCATGAAAACTATTTTCCGGATATGACACAATGACCAACATATTTCTAGATTTTAAAAAAATTTAATTTGTCGATTTTAGGAATTTTTTTTAAGCTGTTGTCTAAAATTCTCAAAATATTTAAAACTATAAATAATCAGTTACTGCTGGTTTAATAGTACAAGAATTACTGCTTGCATTTTAAATTAAAGTGGATCCTAATGTGAAATTAAATGAGTTTTAAATGGAATGAATGAAATGCTTCTATTTTAAATATTATAAATACAATTCGATCAAGAGAATATGTGGCAATTTATCGCCTGCGCCCGGTAAATAAAAAATATGCCTTAAAATTAATTAAATAATTTATACTTAAACTCTAAGCGTAATAAAACGTTTAATTCTCATTGGAAATACACATGTTTATGTAATTTTTATAACTTTATCTTATCAGGAATTGAATTAAAAACGTTGCTGTAAAATTCTATCTTAACATACATTAACTAATTTTTATATGTCCTTGTTCATTGCATTACAAAAACATAATTCAAATAGAACGTATTAAAATCACTGACATTTAATAATATATATTAAATAATATTTTAACTTTTTTATAAATTATAATGAAACACAAAACTAACCTGTTTTTCTCTTTTGGAAAACGAAAAAAATGAGTTCTCTCAGATAGAGAGTTATTTTTGCAGTTTTGAAAACTGCAATAATTAGATCGCCAACGTGGCATTTTCCCAAATAATATAAGTTCTTAAAAGAACTGACTTTGTTTAAATAACCAACTTCAATTAATAAATTAAATAATGGCGAATAAATAAATCGAATTATATCTATACTTCCAAAAATTAAGTACTGCAGACGACAAACGAATAAAATCACGGCTGCGCGTGCGCATAGTTATTTCATAGATATCGAACTTATAGATCATCCACAAAGGGGAAAGAAGTTAATAATCCTCTTGTAGTTCACCCCGTCCGCTGAGTGGCTTATGACCTTGATTGACGTGACCTCGCCTTTAATCTTGCGGTTATCTCTCCCATTTAAGATAGGACGCTTACTTATATCGCTTTGGTTCGTAGTTCTATAAATACGTAGCCACCTAGAGCCGTCGTTCGGTCCGTCTGTCTGTAGCAGAGCCAAAACGACCCCACCGAAGGGTCTGAAATTTTAAATAGAGAATGGTTGCAAAAGGGTGACGAGTCCTTTCCAATTTTATGAAAATCGGATGTATACATAGTTGAATGACAGGGACAGTCCAAAGTGTTCCGTTCCAGGACAGCCCACGGGAAAAAATTATTTCAAGTGCATTTTGATGATGTTGCAGTCTTTCGAACCGAATGAAATCGATAGGCACTTAGGAAGTGCACTCAAATAGACATTCAGTAACACTATGCGGTGCAAAAAATATTTATAAAACGAGTTAGAGTACGATCGCACCTCATGGGTCACGTTTGAGGCGCAATTTCCAACTTGTTTGTCATGCGATAGCACTCGCATGGATTTGGATCAAGCTCGAACTGGCCCGCCGACTCATCGGCCCGAGGGCCTGTGCGCGGGAAACCTTCGCACACCTAAGTAAAGTGCCCAAGCCACTCCACTATTTTTTCCCTCGTTGTACACATACATTCTGATTAGTATATACTAAATTTCGAGAATTCGTTTAGAAAATAATCATCCATCAATAGACAAACAACACAAGGGGAGGGGGGAGGGGTATTTTTAATGAGCACGAAAGAAATTAAAGATACATTGAAGCCATTTCAGTATCGGTACTAGTATTTCACGTTATGCTAAATGGATTTTGACGGGGAAGTTTTAGTGTATGTATAACACATCGTTCTATGTTGCTTAGTTATAGAGCTAGGAGAGAAAGCTCTGTCATTAGGTCAGTCTGATTATAAAAGATGAGCTTTTTTTTTAAGTTCCACTGTACGGGTTTTGATGGGAGTTGCACTCTTATTTGGATAAATTCTGCAAAAAAAAAAGTAAAAATTATACGTAAAGTTTTCATTCTGAATTCCAAAACTCGCCTTCTATGTGAACGGAGCCGCAGTAAAAGTTAGTATACTCTATAAAAAGCATTTTTCTGTCCAGTTCAGTGTTGCCTATCAATTGAATATGTTTGAAGTAGGGTAACAAAATCAAAATGCGCCGCAAAAGATGCGCCCCATAGACCGCAATATAACTGAATTATTTTAGTATATTAAGGAGCACTGAAAGACTGCCAGACACGGCAGAGTCGTAAACACCCTTCACCTATGTTGGAAAGTGTTAAAAAGTTCCTCATTCATTTTGCTGGAAATCTGCCTATAAAAATTATGCCGGTACCAGTCGGTTGATAATAATGGCATCTATTAAATTGTATGCAGGAATTAAAGTTTGAAGACCGTCTACCTATTAAAATTTGAACTAACTTTTACATTTTTGTGGCAACACCCCATTTTCACAAGATATTTTTTATTCCACGCTTAAGTTTTTTTTTGGTCGCTAGACGTGGCGGAGGTAGGTGACTTGCTGTGCCTGGCTCCGTGCGAGTAGTAGTGACATCCCCGTAGTGCGTTTTCATCCACGTGTCGTAATTTTGTTTTCATCTCTTCTTATTGGGGCTAGTCGGTGGTAATTTTTATTTTGTGTGGTGTATTTCTTGTGTTTATCTGTAGTCGTCTTGTATTTTGGTGTTCTGAGATATCCTTCTCCTGCTGATATCGGCGGAGATTGGATTGTTTGCATAAATTATGCCGTCTGTATTTAACGTTTCCGATGCTAGCGAATCTGATTCTGAAACCTTCATCCAGGACATAATTAGTACGTCTCAGCAAATTTTTTATTCTTTTAATAATGGTGTTTCTCATGTATGTATATTTATTGAACCGCAAAGCGGTCAATTTCCTCGCAATAAACCTCAATTGTTAAAAAAAGATATTGACGATAAAGTGGGACCAAACGCCCCATTAAATATTCGCTTCACCAGAATTGGTAAGCTCGCTGTTGAAACTTCGGATAGTGCTTGTGCCCAAAGAGTGGCGGACATCTCATGTCTACTTGGTGTTCCGGTGAATACATACATACAGCAGGAAACCATTACATCAAGATTTGTGGTTCATAACGTTGACAAAAGCATCCAGCTGGCGGAGTTGGGGAGAGAAATTCAAGATGAGAATGGACTTAAAGTTAAAGAACTAAGACGCTTTACAAAAAAAGAGAACTCTAATATTTCTCCGTTGGAAACCGTCCTTGTTACTATTTATGGTACTATTATTCCTAACAGGATAAAGATGTTTTATATGAGTGAGAGGGTTCGCCCTTTCTATGACAGACCCCGCCAATGTTTAAATTGTTGGCAATTTAACCACGCTACTGGTAAATGTAAAAATGGAATAGTTTGCAGGAAATGTGGGGAAAACCACGCGGCTGCCACATGTAACAGTATGGACTTTAAGTGTGCCAACTGCCAGAGTGCGCATATTGCGTCAGATCCACAATGCCCGGCCCGCTCCAAGGAGATGGACTTTTTGAGATTTAAGTCTGACAACCACCTGTCAATTACTGAAGCGCGTAGAAGATATGCTAAAAACGAGAAACCAAAAAGATATGCTGAAGCTGCTAAACCTCCTGAACTCGCCGCCAATCCTCTGTATGTTACCAAAGAAGATTTGGAGCATACGCTTGAACTCTTCTTCCAGCGTACCCAGGAGTGCTTCCTTGTAGCCATGCGACAGCAGGCGCAATTTTTCTTGCCGGCAGTGGAGGGGGTGGTAAACTCCCTTTCGCCGGTACATGCAGAAGCTTCTCAGTCTACTAGTACTCCAAAAGAAAATGTGCAATCTCCTGATGATCATAATTCAAAGTAAAAAAAAATAAAGCTGGCGAACTTGGTTCCGCCCATTAATATGCCTACCAAACAGACTCTATATAGCCCTAACAATTCAGCCTGTGCTCCGAATTTATTCTCTGCCTCACCTTTAGACTTTTCTGGTATACAGTCCTCAAGTAACCCTGATAGCGCTTATGTTCCTCCGGCACCGGAAATCGAGACTGTGCCTCCCGACAGTAGGATGCATGAAGGTTAGTGCGTTTTCTTCTGATTCTTCAGTTTGTTCAGTTTTTCCCCTTGTTTTTTTTTTTTTATTGTGCCTTTGCTGTTTTTTGTTGTTGTTGTTGTTTCCCCCTCCCAGTGCGTTTGTTTGCTATGCTGTTTCTGGGGTTGCTATTTTTGTATATATATATATATATATATATTTTTTTTTTCTCTGCATTCTTATCTTTATGGCCCGTTCATCTGGTTCATTCTCGGTGATCCAGTGGAATGCCCGGGGGATTAGAAACAAATCCCGTTGGCTGCGTTGCACCCCCTTCTCGTTGGCCGACATCTTTGTTTTTCAGGAATCCTTTCTTAACGGGGAGGATTCGTTTGCTCTTCCTGGTAAGGTGGTTTACCGGTGTGACAGACCCGGCAGGGGTGGTGGTCTTATCACCGCTGTCAGTCGTAATCTCACGTCTGCTCAGATTTTTCTGAACCTTCCCACTCCTCAGGATGTGGAGGCCCTGGGGGTCAATGTCTATCTAAGCCGTCACTGGGTGACTTTTGTTAACGTCTATGCTCCCGAGGGTAGGGTTAGTGAAGCCTGGCTCCAATGTTTGTTAAAGTCTTTAAAATATCCTTTTTTCATTCTTGGTGATTTCAATCAGAAGCACCACGCTTGGGGCGGGTCCTGCAACTCCCCAGGCGCTGAAGATACTTTCCGGTGGCTGATTAACAACAATGTCTGCATCTTGAACACCACTCAACATACCCACGTCTCTTATTCTGGTTCGCAGTCACTTATTGATCTCTCTTTTGCTAGTCCGGATCTTTTTCGGCGTACTGATTCCTTCGTCCATCCTGATCCCTTTGATTCGGATCACCGGCCCATTATCCATACGATTAATCGCTGCACGTCTTCCTCGGTTCATACTTCCATTGATTGGAATGCGGTGGTGCCCTGCTTCAACCAAGTTCTTGAGGGTCGCACCATCGATTCTTTTGACGACCTCCAGAATAGCTTTCGGGCTGTGACTTCTAGGAACTCTTTCAGTTATAGAGTGGGGCATCGTGATAATCCTCCTTGGTGGGACTGTTCTTGGCTGCTTGGACAGAAACGTAAGTTCCTGAGACTTGCGAAAACCTTTTTGTCCAGGGACTTCTGGAAAACTTATAAAAGGTTTGCCGCCAAACTTAAGAGTTACATGAAGAGCCAGGCTCGCAACTATTGGGATGACATTTGTTGCTCGGTGGACTCTGGGTCCATGTATCGTATCATCAAGGCCATTGGTAATAGGAGCACTGCGAAATCCAATCTCCTTCTGACGGTTGAAGATGGGGACATCATGGATAGGATGGAACAAGCTAATACCTTTGCGGATCTGTTTGGCAACGCCGATGAGCTCGATGGTATCCCATATGATCTTAGCACCACCGAGGATCGGTGGAATAATTTAATCACGTTAGAAGAGCTTCAAATCGCGATTCAGCAACTTAGTAATACTACCCCAGGGGAAGACGGGATTCCTGATAAGGTGTATAAAGCTCTTTCTGCTACGAACAAAGTGAGTTTCCTCCGGCTTCTCAATGACAGCTTTGCTTCCGGGATTGTCCCAGATACCTGGAGATCTGCTGTGATATTGCCGATCTGGAAACCTGGCAAGCTGAAGACAGCCCCAAGCAGCTATCGCCCTATTGCCCTCACTGCCGTGGGATGCAAAATTATGGAAAAGATTCTGCTTAAGAGAATTCTGGACTGGGTTATACCCAATCAGATCTTCCAGGATAGGCACTTTGGTTTTCTTCCTAACTGTGATTGTACAAAAGCCCTTAAACTGTTCCATTCCGACATCAGCCAAGCCAGGAAAGACAAAAAATTCATTATTGCTCTCAAGCTTGATATTCATGCTGCCTATGACTCCATTTGGCGTGATGGCCTCATCTATAAAATGGTTAGCATTGGTATTGCCGGCAGGACTGCGCTCTGGATCTCTAAGTGGATTAACGGTAGACGGATCAAGGTTAAGTGGAGGGGTGTCTTCTCCCGCCCAGTGAGGTCTTCTCGTGGGGTCCCTCAGGGTAGTGTCCTATCGCCCATCCTATTTATGATCTTCCTGTGGGACATGTTTGATGCAGTCGACTCCGGGGTCCAAATGGTCATTTATGCTGATGATATCCTACTGTATGTTTCGGATGCTCTGTTTGAAACGGCCTTCTCCAAGCTGCAAGATATTCTTAATAGGATTTATTTGTGGTGCTGCCACTGGAAACTCGAGCTCCGTCCTGACAAGTGCGCTGCTATTGCTTTTTCACGTCACAGTATCCACCCCCCTATCAACCTTACGCTTCATGGCTCAGATATCCCTTGGCATTCTTCTGTGAAAATTCTGGGTGTCATTTTCACTTACAACCTCTCCTTTAACGAGCACATTGAGTATATCCGCAGGAAATGTACCAAACGTTTGAATCTGCTGAGAGCAGTTGCCAGCCCTCATTGGGGGGTGAAAACTACAAATTTGATTCCTTTGGTGAATTCCATCATCCGCGGGGTGCTCGATTATGCTTGCCCGGTCTATGGCACTGCTGCCCATTCATCTCTGAAGAAAGTGGATGTTCTGTACAATGCCGCCTTGCGTTTTGCAACCGGTCTGCCGAGGTGGACACCCATTTTCAAGTTGTATAAAGAAGCCAATCAAGTTCCTCTCAGATTTCGGCGTACCTATTTGACCGATTCCTTTTATATCCGTTGTACCGCAGCTGCCAATTTCAACAGGCCTTCCCTGCACATTTTTCCTGATAATTTTTCCTGGTCCACGGATTCCACTCTGGTGATGCCGTCAATGTTAATTACCTCTTCTTGGCCTGCGGGTATTATAAATGATTATTGTGATATCATTACTGACCAACTCCCATTCCAAACAAAGCAGCTCCCTCCTACTACTATCAGTCACTGTTTTAATCTTTACATGCATGACATTCAACAACGTGGTAGCTACAGCATCATTGCGACAGATGCATCGAAGAATGACTTCAAGACCTCCATTGCTGCAATCAATATTACTGAGAACTCTTCTAGGGCCCATTTAGATTAGGCCATCTGAATTCTGTCTTTACGGCTGAGGTCCTAGCCATACACCTTGCCTTTCAAAGCTTCCTTCTTCATAATAGAAAGTACATTGTGATAACGGACAGCAAGTCTACTCTGGAAGCCCTTAAGCATGTTAATTATAAGTCTCCTACCGTTATCCTGCATCTTTTTCAAACACTGGTTCATGTCCGGAAGAACATTGCGAATATCACCCTAATTTGGGTCCCGGGCCATGCTGGTATTGCACCAAATGAGAGGGCTGATAGACTAGCCAACAGTGGTCCCTTTGCTGTTAATACTTACAGTGGTATTGCTCCAGATGATCTGAAAAGGCACTTAAGGGATCGCCTCGATGCAAGTTTCAAGCTCTGGTGGGACAGCAGCAAATATGCTGTAGACTCGCCGTTTCTGGGACCGAGCATCTATCGGTGGACGAGGAACAGAAGAGAGGACATTTTCACTGCTCGCTTTCGGACGCAAACTGCTATAACAGACAAACGGCTGCACACCTTCAAGCAGAACAATTCTCCCATTTGCTCTTTATGTCTCACGGATGTTGGGACGGAGTTCCATTATATTTTCAGCTGCCGGGTTTTTGATGCGGAGAGGTCTATCCTTCGGGATGCGATGTCTGCGGCTGGCTTTTCTCTTGATGACTGGGTTGATCTCTGGGACTGTCTGAATTCTAACTATCGCTGCTTTCGCCTTTTCCTTAGACTCTTCCTCGGGAGCGGACGATTTTAATTGTCTCATCTTGTGTTGCACGTTTTATACGTTTTTTTTTTTTTTTTTTTTTTTTTTTTTTTTTTTTATGGTTGGTGTGTTTCCTGCTGAGGGTTAGGTAAGTGACTTTCTAGTTTTGGTTCTGTTTTACTTGGTACTGTAGTTTTACTCCGTGGGTTTCTGGGTGTGGTTTCCCCCTCTGTTGTTATTGCTGGTGATCGTTGTCTCTGTGTTAGATGTTTTTCTCCTGCTTGTATGGTGTCTGTTGCTGTGTTTCTGGTATCTGTTTCTGCCTTGGTTTTTGTGATCATTTGAGGTCATGCCGGCACTAGCTGTAGCACCTACCTCAAAGCCAAATCAAATCAAATCCACGCTTAAATTTACTCCCAGGTACTAAAATTTGTGTCATTTGGAAGAAACGTTTTTGGGATGAAATTAATTATATATTTTTTTATTTATAGTGTGTGAAAAAATCTTCCAGACCTTCTCATAGATGGCAGCACTATAGTTTTAGTGCGCGTCTTTTCGTTATTCCAGACAAGAAACTAACCTCGGATTCTCTGCGTCTGCAGTGGACCAATTTAAAGAAAAAAAATAACTGCAAAAAATCATCTCATTTTTTTGCAATCGCATCACTGCATTTCATCATTTGCATTTCCTATCACAAAACTTGGAAACTGCCTATCAAATATTATGTATAATTTATGATATTATACAAGACACTGGCGCAGCGAAGGGGGGGGTGGGGGTCGTGGGTTAAAACCCCTCCCAGAGCTAAAATAATTAGTATGATTGCCGCTTATATGAATCACTAGTTGAGCAAATTAGCTGCTTTAATGAATCAAAACCAAAGTTACTATTAAAACTTTTTGGCTTATTCAGAATCCGCGGCTTTCTTGAATAAAATTCTACTTAGGGGTGCTTCTGTTCCGAATTTTCCGAAAATTTTAAAAAATCGGTCACCAATCCGAAAATTTTGACATAAAAAATATTGCGAATTTTCACAAATGGTTGCCGAAAAAAATTTATTTTATCAATTGTTTGCAGAAAAATCGCAAATTGCGTCGAAAGATAGAGGGAAAACGCAAATTTCGTCAAAGGATCACAGAAAAAACTAAAATTTCGTCCGTGAATCGTGAAAAAAAACGCAAATTTCGACAAAGAAACACGGAAAAAACGCAAATTTTGTCCAACAATCGCGAAAAAAACCCACAAATTTCGTCAAAAGATCGAGAAAAAAATACAAATTTTGTCAAAAAAATCACTTAAAACCGCAAATTTCGTCAAGATCGCGAAAAGACCAGCAAATTTGGTCAAAAGATCGCGAAAAAAACCCGCAAATTTTGTCAAAAGATCGCGAAAAAAAACCGCAAATTTCGTCAAAAGATCGCAAAAATAACCTAAATTTCGTCTAAAAATCGCAAAAAAGCAAATTTCGTCAAGGGACCGCAAAAAAACCGCAAATTTCGTCAAGGGATCACAAAGAAACGCAAATTTTGTTAAGAGATCGCGAGAAATCTCGAATTTCGTCAAAAGGCCGCGGAATAAACGTCTACTTAGTGCCGGGAGTGGATTGGATTTCCTCCCCCCTCCCCCTGCTGTAACTTTTCAGAAAATTTGCTGTGAATTAAAAAAAAAAATTAAATCAGAATCCCTCATTCTACTCAACAAAAGTGATTCAAGTAAACGGCGAATATTGTATTTAAAACTGTGAAAACGCACATTACACGCATCCATTTTGTGAAAACTGGTCATTTGTTTTGAAAAAGGGCAGCTGTCACGTTTTCGAGACGTTTTAGTCTAAAAGAGTGGTCATTTCCTGCCGCACAGAAACTTTGAATTTGAGTATTATACATTGGACAACGGTTTTTTAATAGCATTTCTGTCTATGTTGCATGTTCGAAACGATAATGGAGCATCTGGATTTTAAATTCCAGGGAAAAACTTAAAGGATATGCTTTCTAGATTTGATTTCTCACAGTTTCAAACGCCCTTTTTGCGTTTTTGCTCTCAGTTATCTCCAAGACCAAGTTATGTGCATAAAAACTTTGAAAAAGTAAGAAATACAAAAACAGTACTATAAATATATTAACATAAAAAGCTGTTTTTGATTGTGATTTTACAGATTATTGCACCCAGTGTATTTTTTGAACCATTTGTTTCAGGGTTGGGGTACATAAATTTAAAGATTATAGTTTATTTGTTGGTAATGTAACTTGAAATTTTCCCCAGAGGAAGTCTTGCTCTCGGGGAGATACTATAGGAAAGAATCACTGATTGCAATTGCATTGACGTATAGATACATGACTGTGAGCAGAATTTTCAAAAGACAGGCATTAAATGTGAAACCTTTTCTTAGAATTAATAAAAATTACAATCTATATCTTACACACAAACTTAATCCATTTATCCAGCGAAAAAAGTAAGATACTAGCAAAATCCGCGGCTTTGCTCACGTAATAATTGAAATATGCCTAAATAGTGGTAGTTGTGGGCCTATTTTTATTACACAAAATTATACTGCTATAATTCAAAAGTTACTAACTAAGCCACAGTTCATTATTATACAACATTAGGCGAAAATGTGACAATTTAATGAGAAAAATTAAAACTAATTCTAAATAAATGATCATTTTAGAATGTAATTTGAAGCTTTTACACTCACTTCAGCTTTCATTTGAAGTATTGAATTTTTTACTTCTTAGAAGTAACCCTTATGATATTTTCCAAGATTCAATTCTAATTATTCTTTATACCACTCCCAGTATAAAATATAGCTTATGTTGGAACAGGAACAGTCACTTTCAATTTGCCAACATTATTTTTGAAATCGGTTTTGTATTTCCTGAGATCCCATAAAAATTGTAATTTAGAAAGTTTTTAGAATGCTTTCGCTCATTTTAGCCTTTTAAATGTTGGATATTTTAGAAACTGTTCTTAGAGAACATTTACATCTACTAAGCATCTACCTTGCCAAATTTTAACTTTCTATCTTTAACAAATCCATACAAATCGAAATTCAGCTAGTTTTTCGCTCATTTAACTCTTTTAAATTTTGATTTTCTTAAAGACTATTCTTACAGAGCGTTTACATTTTTTTAGTAACTACCATGCTAAATTTATAATTTCTAGCCCAGTATCCCAAAAATCGAAATTTTAGAGCATTTTTTGGTCCTGCAGTCCCCTGGTGGCAGTGGCACCGCGACATACATGACACAACAAGTGTTATTTCATTGATGCATTTTATGTTTTGGAACTCTAATATTGTAACCGTTGTTTAAATAACAAGCGTATCTGTTGATTCTATTATCCATGAAAAAAAGCGTTATGATTTCATTCATTAAATAGACTGATTCAATTAGCCAGTGATTTAATTAACTGAGGACCGTTATCAACAACTCAAACCCTCCCCCCCCCACCCCCCCCCCCCTAGAGCCGAATTCTGACTGCGCCACTGTACAAGAATATTTTCTTTCTTTTTAAACTGTAAGCTGAATGAAACACGTAATAAAACAAATCTTAGTGACAAATTATGCCACGACTGAGTTTTCTCGAGATACTAATTAATTGTCATATATGCGAACCCGAGATAGCTCGGAGCAACCAGGGAAGCGGTTAAATACGCGGCATTTTTACTTTTCATATACTGTTTTTGTACATGTTGCTTAAAATATAATTCCTTATTAATCATAAAACAACTCTAATTGGTCATTCTTCGAAACGGCCATCCTTTATTAATCTCCTAAAATAATCTGTAGAGGAGACAGGGGAGTTTTGACCCATTTTTTACAAAATATATTTTATTTTTTAAATATTGAACCTAGATTAAAGTTTCCTAAATTTTATCCGTTATACAATCAGTTATCAAAATAAAATTGCGACATAAGTGTAATAGTATATATGAAATTTGAAAAATGACTGATTTTAATCATGAGAAAATAAAGTGGGTCCCAAGCTTCCCCACCTATGGGAGGCTTGACCCACTTTATTTTATATTGAAAGGGAAATAGAACTAGTTAAGGGAAGTAAAACTAGTTTTAAAAAAAAGCAGAATAACTTTATGCTACATGGTTTAATTATCATTAAAAAATATTTGGGAAAATGTGATGTAAATATGAAACCTGCTGAGACGAAATTCAAAGTACAGAATAAAATTTCCATTTTAAACACACACTTTTTCTGACACTTGACCTGGCAACACTAGTTGCTACATAGTTTGGTTTCATCACATTGTGTTCATCTTGATTAAATTTGTCTATATACCATCCTAAAATGTTTTGATCAATGTTAGGTTCTTTTTCAGAGGTACGAACACTTAACATTTCTTAAGGTTGTTGCTTTCATCCTTTCTAGTCTTTTCAATTCTTTTTATTTACCTACTATGGGTGCTATTTAAATGAATTAAAATTATATTTCATAAAAAAATTTCTTGTTTCTATAGCAATTTTTCACATCTTCAATTCTTTATTCAATCTTCAATTCTTCATTTCAATCATTCTTTAATCAAATTTAAACTTTTTCCTTTCTATCATCCCCCTTTACTGTAGCTTTACAGAATAAATTTTCATTATTTTAGAATTATAACAACTAACCCTTCATTATGTACAGTGTATAATAAAAATATTTCCCAAAATACTTAAATAAGGGAGTTTTGACTACGTGGTTAACCCTCCCTCACATTAATTGGTTCAAGACTCCCACCTAGCCACTTTTTAAAGTATAGCACATGGTTATGTTTAGCCTAATTTACTGTACAATCTTTATGTCTGGAATAAAAGCTCAATATTTCTGCATTAATTGAAACCTACTTACTTAAATTTCTATGGTATATTTTATCTGAGAAAATCTTTCAAAATGTTTCTAAAAAAAATACATTTTTTAAGCTGAAAAGTCTTCACAATTGAAATAATGTCACATCAAAGTCTCATAATGACTTTCAGGTGACAGAGAGACTACTGTGAAGTGACCATTGTGCTCTTTTGTGAAAAGTCACCCTGTGACTATAGTGTGAAATTATTTGGTGACTTTTTATCTTGCAACGTTCATGATGACTCTGAAATTGAGTCTAAAAATGACAGTCACACTAAATTTTTTTACAAAAAATATTTTTACAAAAAAAAAAAAATTACAAAAGTAAAAAAAAAAAAAAAAAAAATTATAACATAAAAAAATATAAAAAAAAAATGACAAAATTTGTGAAAAAAAATGCAAAAAAGTTTGAAAAAAATTTACAAAAAAGTTATGTAAATTTTTTGCCATGAAACGTAATGATGAATTAATGTAAACGTAATGATGAATTAATGAAAAAAAAATTTCACAAAATGTGAACAGTTTCAAAAAATGATTTTTTAAATATAGTGTATAATGGTTGGCCAACCATTATAATACTATTTAAAATATCATTTTTTGAAACTTTTTCATAACTTTTTTGTAATTTTTTTTTTTTACTTTTGTAATTTTTAATTTTGTGAATTTTGTCTTTTACTCTTGCAAATTTTTTATTTTGTAAACATTTTTGTAAATATATCTAGCAAACTTTGTGAACATGCATATTTTTTCATTCATCTGTTAATTTTTATTTGTTCTTATGAAATTTTTTAAGATGGGAAAGCGTTTTTCGTTTAAAATGTTAGGAGATATAAATAAACACGTCGATAAGTGCAGATAAAAGAATATTTATTATAACAATTTAAGGAATACATTAGGAATAATATCCAAATTCAAGGTGGTTACGAGAATCATGGGTAACAAAAATTTCTTTACATCCACTGTGTGCCTTCGAAATTTCAATTTTGGGATATTGTGGTAACTCTTATGCAAATAGGTTGAGTTACATAGTCTAAATCTCTTCCTTGATTGTTAAATTCTTCAAACGTCTGGTTATTTCTTGAATATCTTCACAAAGTTAACATACAGCTGGTGATAGACTATATGATGTAGTATGCATTTTTGATTCATGTTTTCTTGAAAACGGCTTTTGGCAATCTTCACAAGTATAGGGTTTTTCATCTGTATGGATCTGTGTATGTTCTTTTAAATTCCATTTACTTAAAAATTGTTTGTAGCAAATAGAACACATCTGTGAGAGAAATAAATGTAAACAATTAGAATTCTCTTCAATGATATGGATAAAAAACATTTGTTAAAGTACAAACAATAAAATATTTGATTTTAAATTTACTCTAATTACGTTTCATATATGAATTATAGTATTTCATATCTCAGTACTTACATATTTATTATTCTTTAACTCTACATGTGCTAAGAGCAAATCATTCAGATCATCCATTTCTGATAAAGAGGATTGCTGCTGTTTTGATTCATCTTGCTGCAACATCTGTACAATAAAAGAAATATATTTATATATTTAGGAAAGGTTTAATATATAAATAATCATTTATTTATTTATTTTTATTAATACATATATGTTGTAATGATATACTAAAACTTACTTTATTCACTAACAAAGAAATCGATTCCTCACTTGAATTAAAATCTGGAAATTTATCAGAGTTGCGCACTTAAAGTCACCTTCTCTCCCAAGTTTAACAGTTGAAATGAGAAATACTGCTCTGCTTTTCGAAAATTTATATTATTCTCAATCGTTTTGATCACGTGACAACTCACGCATGCATACAAATCAGTAGTATAATATATGTTATCAAGAAATTATGTTATAAGAATCTGATAATTATTAGAAAAGTGTGAAACATAAATCATTCTGTGATATTGATAAGTGATGTAGTAAAAATTCATATAGTTTAGTTTTGAAAATAGGTCATTTAAAATATGAAATGTTAAAATTAAAGATTATATTCATGTAAGCTATGTATCAATCGAACTATAAACACAGTATTAATATTTTAAGCAACTTGATGGATGATAATTCAGAAATCTTAGAAGTGTAAGATGAAACATATGATAATTTGATTAATAATATAGACTGAATAACTCGACTAATTTTAATATATCAAGTGATTGTAGCAATAAGAAATGTCATGTAGGACCAATTCATATAAGGTGAAAATTGAGTATAATCAATTTTTAACTGTATTGCTGTCCTAAATCTATATCTATCTTAATTGTGTAATGTAAAAATATACAAGGGAAGAATCAAATCCAATGTCGATAAATATTGTGGTATTGGTTTAAAAAATGAAAAATCGTCGAATTTCACTGAATCAGAAAGTATAAAAATTTGATTAAATAATGTTTTGAGTATAAAAATTAAGTTCAAATGTGATAAAATATGGAAATTAGTTTGCAAACTCTTATTTTTTATATGTACAATCATGAAAAAAGAAAAACATTAATGTGAAATTTCCAGTTAAATAGTAATGTTTGCTAATAAGAAGGGATTATAGAATTTAATTGGGTATATAAAATTTAGACGGAACATAATAAAACTATATGGAAAACGTTAGGTTTTTAATATGAAATTAATAAAAGATAGTTAACTCATGTTTCATTCGATAAGAAATTAAAAAAATTATAAACTTAAAAAAATATACAATATGTATTTTAAAATTTTAGTAAAATCGTTTTGACTTGATGAGATAGAGTCAAGAAAAATCACAAGTTGATATGGCAAAAATAAACGACAAAAGCTTTTTCAGTTAAACAATATTTACTCATCATTTTCAACAGTTATAGGAGGACATATACATTTTTAAAATATACAGATATTCAAATCAAATTTATGACTTAACAAAGTTTGCATTTTTCATTTATGCATGTTGATCAGATGATGAATAAACTCCCTCTGGAGATAAAAGATAATTTTACGGTGTTTACAACTATATTTCTTAGGGTGAACTTTTTTATGATGTAAAAATTCAACTTCATCGTACAATTTAATGTTGCAGTATTTACACTCATATTCCTTGGGATGAACTTTTTTATGTTTAGTTAAAGCAGATTTTGTTAAAAAAGAGTTGGAACATTTATCACAATCATAAACCTTCTTATGAGATCTCTTGTGAATTGTTGACAGAAACTTTTGTAAATAATCTTTCCCGCATTGATCGCATTTATATGTAGTAGATGTCCTGGAATGAGTTACACTATGTCGTTTTAAATCACTGCTTTGAATGAATGTCTTTGAGCATATTTCCCATTCAAAGGGTTTTTTCTCCAAATGGGATATTTGATGTCTGTTTAATGCATTCTTTTTTTGAATAGGATTTCTCGCATTGATTGCAAGAAAAAGCTGGTTTTAGTTGTTCTGGTGAAGAGGGTATTCAATATTTCAATGTTCGAAGCATGTGCTTCTTGACTGGGTATAGCTGAATTCATATCCTTTAAGTAAGATTGACTTGAATCTTCCTCTGCTAAAGACATTTCTTGCATATTACTCATTTTAGTTAAACTAGAGAATATAAGCTGACGTCTTCATATAACGAAAACAGCTAACAGTATAAAAAATTCGACTCGTTTCACTCAAAGCTATAAAATTATAGGAGGCGCTGTTGTTTTTAAGTCATAGGATTGGTTTGAAAAGTGAAAAATCGCTGAATTTCGTTAAATCTGAAAGTACTGAATTTGATTAAATAATGCTTTGTGTATAAAAATTAAGTTCGAATATAGAAAAATCCAGTTAAATTTAATAAAACATGGATATTAGTTTGTAAACTCGTATCTTTTATGTACATTCATGAAAATATTTTTAAAATGTGAAATTTTTAGTTATTGATTAGATTAAAATTAATTTATTTTGTTTAGTAATGAGTATTTCTTGAAGTGTGTCTCGTTGAGAGATTAAAATTCTACATAGCTAGCATCTAAAAGAATGAAAAAATCTCAAACTAGTGTAAAAGTTAATCAAATTAGTTTAAATTTGTCTTTTTTCATTAAAAAATAACATTTTTCTTCGTTATTTGTTCAATTAATAAAATTCATTAAGGTAATGGTTTGTCAAAAGCTAAAATAAATGTTTAAATTTCCCTTTTAAGTTGAAATCCTCGTATCTTTCCTCTTTAAGTTGATATTCTGATCTTTTTCCTTAAAAATTGATATTTTCCATTGTTTTGCTTAATTATTAATATTCATTAAGGTGTTGTTCATTCAAAATTCGGATATATGTTCAAGATCTCGAATGTGTCAATGATCAAATGGACTCATAAAACAATTTTATTCATTCCAACGAGTGTAAAAGTTAATCAAATTCATTTAAATTTGTCTTTTTTCATTAAAATATAATATTTTCCTTTGTTATTTTTTCAATTATTAAAATTCATTAAGTTATAGTTGTTAAAAACTAAAATAAATGCTTATATCTTTCATGTAACAGTTGTAAAGAATTCAGTCTCCTTTTACCTAAAAATTGATATATTTCTTGAATGGAAACATTTTCTGTTATGCTTTGTAGTTTACCATGTGCAGTAAACACGAACAAAAATTGGTTCGAATATGACGTCAGAGAAGGTTTGTGATCCCTTCCCAAGTTTGAAGAATGCTAGGGGTAGCGTGCAGTGAATGAGATCTGAAATTATTTTCTTATACTAGCCCTATCGAAAAAATTCTGTTGAATCTGATAAAATTAAGGAAATTAGATTGAATATATCTTGAGGTATAGTCATCTAACGAATTAAATATTACATAACTAACGTCTAAGAAATGACGATAAAATCTCAAAGTAGTGTAAATGTTAACCGAATTCGTTTAAATGTGTCTTTTTCATAAAAAAGAAATATTTTCGTTTGTTCTGCTTAATTATTAATAACCATTAAGGTAATGATTGTTCAAAACTAAAATATAAGTTTATATCTTTCATTTAACAGTTGAGAAGAAGCATAAAAATTGATATTTTTCTTGGATGTAAACATTTTCTCGATATGCTTTTGTGACGTCACATATTAACATTATTAACATTATTCCATATTAACATCCTCTATTGTTGTGTTCCCCCAAGCTTAGGGAATGTGAGCGGTTGGAAGGGAATGGAAATTGTTATTTGGTATTTATTTTCTTATACCAGACTTGTTGAAACTGTTGAATCTTCTAAAAATTAAGGAAATTAGCTTGTAAACTCTTATTTTTATGTGTACAATCATGAAAAAAATATATATATATATATATATTTATATTTTAACCCTAGAACTACCGGAAATTTTACTCAAGTTTTATAAAAACATTCTACACCAGAATTTTTACTTAAAACTATTTAATTTGTTTATTTAACTTATTATTGTCTGATTTATACATTTAGTTTGTTTTGAAGAAATTTCTGGTTTGAATAAATATTTTGAATGTACATGTCGGGTCCAATGGACCCGTCTGGTAGACGGAAGGTTAAATGATAAATTTCCAGTTATTGATTAAGCTGAAAATTGAATTTATTTTGATTAATTAATATATATCTTAGGACGTAGTTGTCTAAGGTTTTAAATCTTACATAACTAGTGTTTAAATGTCTGTTAAAATCTCAAACTAGTATAAAAGTTAATAAAATTCATCTTTTTATTCCATATTAACTTTTGTTATTTGTTCAGTTAATCAAAATTAATTAAGGTGAGGGTTGTTCTCAAACTGAAATGTATGTTTAAATTTCCATTTTAAGATGATATTCTCATTTTATGGTTGAAAAAAAATTAAATAAAAATAAATAAATAAATAAGCTTTTTCCATTAAAATTTATATTTTTTGTTATTTTGCATAATTAATAATACTCATTAAGGTATTGATAATTCAAAATTCAAAAATATGTTTAACTTTCTCCATTTAAGTTGATATTCTGATCTTGTAGTTGAAAATAATCTACAGAAATCGTCTTTTTTCCTTTAAAATTGTTAATTTTCATTGTTTTGCTTAATTAATAATACTCATTAAGGTAAAGATTCTTCAAAATTCAAATGTACGCGTTTAACTTTCCCCATTTAAGAGTATATTCTGATCTTGTACTTGAAAAAATTCTGCTTTTTTCACTAAAATTAATATTTTTCATTGTTTTGCTTAATTAATAATACTCATTAAGGTAAAGATTGTTCAAAATTCAAACATATGTTTAACTTTCTCCATTTAAGTCGATATTCTGAGCTTGCACTTGAATAAAATCTACAGATATCAGCTTTTTCCCTTAAAAATTGTCATTTTCCATTGTTTTGCTTAATTAATAATACTCATTAATGAAAAGATTGTTCAAAATTCAAATTACACAAGCACATAAAGCGCTGATCACTTCACCGTTTAAAATCATTTAAAAAAATAATTTCGAAAAACATCGTTTTATATAGTTCTAAAAAGGGTCGTTTAGAGAGGTAATATCCGTTTTAGAGAGGGAATGTCCGTTTTGGGGAGGGAATGTCTGTTAAAGAGAGGTATTGACTGTGTTGAGAGATGATATTTGAATAGAGGATCGTTCACCCCTCATGCAGAACTTTATTTTTCCCGCTAGGGGGCGGTGTCGGAGGGGGTGCGGTGTCGCAGGGGGTGTGAAACCGGAGGGGGTGTCTCAGGCGGTGTGGGACCGGAGGGGGTGTCGCAGGAGGCCGTCCCCCCTGCGGCTGTCCCAGAACTCTTGTTTTCCTACTACTCTTCACACAGAAATGTCTTTGTTTAGTGTCTGACTTATAGCTACTTAAAATAAAACAAAATACATACAACCCTCATTTTTACGTTGCACACTAATGCAGCATTTAATTTCGTGTAATTTGTAATTGAAAATTTTCTTTTCTCCTACATGTAAATTTCTAATAATTGTAGAAATTAAAAGAAGTAACTTAAATAATTTTTGTAAATTGTGCTATTTGTTCAACGCATTTTCAATTTCTTTCAAATTCCAAAGGTAGAATATAATAGTTGTTTGCTTATGCCGATTGCAAATGCAGAATTTGTCCTTATTTTTTTGCTGTATTCATATTTGATCTCAAGGAAAAAAAAATAGCTTGGCTCACTTCGACTAATATTTTGTAAAAAAATAATTTTACAAGGATTTGATGCTTTAATTTTTAACCTGTTGGAGATATGTAGGCAATGTAAATTACAAAAGTGTTCAAAATAAAGTACGAATTAAGATTATGTGGACGATATATTCCTGCCATAAATTTTCAAAAAACTATTAAAAGTTTACAAATTCATAGTACTCATAATCGTATTTGTAATTTGTTTTTTATAAATATTTAAAAAATGTATGCAAATGTAATTGTAAAATGTATGCATTGCAAGAAAACTTTAAAATAATTAAATTTTCGCTAATCTCCCTGCATCTTTCTCCCACTCTCTCTCTCACAGAAACAGGAATGAATTCCATTCCAAAGATAGTTTCATAAATTGAAAAAATGAATATATGCTTCGGGAAAAGGGGAAAATAGCTAATTTATTTAATCAGTTTCTTTTTTAGTGTAGTTCAAATTTTTAAATAAAAATGTGCCCTAAATAATCTAATGATCGTGATAGAAATGTCTGTTCATTGCTTCAACAATTATAAACAATGTAGGTTTACTTATAATATTTGAAAGGATTTTAAAATTTATGCACATCGCATAATTTTTCTTCCTTGTTTAAAATGCGATCTCTACTACTATATTAAAAGATATTTTATGATATAAACGTATTCGATCGTAAGTTAAAATAATTATAAAAAATTAAATTAAATTAAAAACCACGCAAAAAAATGATAAATTACAATCATTCATACATTGCGTAATTACTTGTACCAAATATTTATTAAATCATATAAAATGAAAATCAATATAGGTTTTACCATAACTCATTTTGCAAATCTACATATACGTACAGAAAATTTTGTGAATGCTGTGTAAAAGTTCTCACGTATTAACTTTTCTTTGGAGACTGTGTAAATGCGCAAACTTTTAAATTATAATCAAATAAAACTATTCAGGAAAAAATTCATTCGATGTCTTATTTCTGAAACTGAAAAAGAATTCAGAAGTACTTTTCCTATATTGTCCAAAAATCCCTGGAGCTATCTATCTAACTGGGGGTCATAAATAGCCACTGGGGTCATAAATTTTATCAACTGACCAGGGTAGAGTTCACGGTAATTAAAAGTATCCGCCTACTTGACAGGACCGTGGGGGTTGGCATCAATCTGGTCGCCGGGAGAAAAACGAAATATTTTCTTACTGACCAAGCCTCTTAAGACGGAATTCACGATGCCTCCAGCCGACCCAACCCTTCAATAGAACGGATTCATCGACGATTAAACTGGCGGAGATCAAGTAATCTCACGTCATGAACTCCGCCTTAACAAACAAGAGCTTCCTCGACCGTACTGGAATTACTTAACATGGTGCATTTTTTATCTAATAAAAATTTCCTTATTAAAATTGTTTACTACTATTTGTTGACACATCTTAAATGCTTTGTTTTCACTTCCACCCGCAGGTGAATACAGCTGCATCGTCGTGAACTTGGAATTTTCGTTCGCTACCTTCTACCTTCTGCAGGCCTTCATGCCGACGATGTCACTGGTCCACCCGGCTGGGCATCTGGATCGGGGTGCTGCTCTCGATGATCATCGTGACCACCTCGGTGGCCGAGAGCGGACCCCGCGTCTCCTACATCAACAGTTACATGCAAACGAAACGCTTGCAAATGAACTGACTTGCAATAGGATGACGACATACTTGCAATGGGTCTGCAAATACTCATGCATTTGTAACGCTTGCAAGAAGTTACTCCTGTCTGCAAAATTGCTAAAAAGAGCATCGATTACAAACGATTTCGATGAATGATAAGCCAATAGGAAGCAAGAAAGCTTATATCAAATACTAAAGGCATTTAAATCACAGCCAACGTGTTTTTTTTATTTATTTACAATCTTGCTTCGCTCAGCGGCTCAGCAATTTGATATTTTTACGTTTGCTTAGTTATTCCTTTAGGCACAACTTCATACAATTTTTTTTTTTTTTTTAATATGATGCTAGTACGCGCTTTTATTAAACGATTGATGCAACTTAGTATTTTTTTGTGTGTAAAATTCATTTTCCTTCTGATTCTCATTTAGCTGCTTACGTACACTTACATTGTTTGTTTTTTGTGTCTAGAAAAGTTTTGTTCTAATATAAATTTTATGTAAAATAAATAAATATATTTTTTTCAGTTTATCATTATGGCTTATAAAGCTTTCATTTTTTAAATTATGGTGTTGATAGTAAAAATATTAGAAAATATTTAACTAATTTAATTATATGTACAGAATAAAATTTTTCTTACTATTCTAAATGAATATATATTTTTAGGCGTGTGTGTGTGTGGGGGGGGGGGGGGGGAGAGAACTGTTCAATAAACCACAATAGTTAAAACATAGTCATTCAACTAATATCCTATAGCGACAGAATGTTGTTTCTTTGTTTCTTTCAGTCAATAGTAAAAATATTGCTAACAAAAATAATTTCTTTAAAAAAGAAATTTTAATTATTTACATTATTTTAAATTTGTGATCGCATATGCAGATTTTGAATATTTTTATTAATTAAATACAATAAAAAATCTAGATTTTAATTTCACAGAAAAAAAAAATACAGGTATGATTTATTTACATATGAATTAAAAATAGGAAGCTGAATTTTATTAGCCATCAGTCAATTTTGTTCATATTGCTGTAGAAGGAGTGCTTTCAGGACAAATGAGGTGGGGGGGGGGGGAGGGGATCCTGATCAAACATAAACAAATTTGTGTTATTTTACAGTATTACATAGTATATTATATACCTACAGATAAAATGAATGAAACTTGGTAATGGATATAAAAATAAACTAAATGTATGCTAAACTGAGGACTGTTAAGTTAATCAATGAATTGAAACAACTTATAAAATAAATAGTACATTTTTTTTAGATGAATATATTAATTGAAATCTGTATTTCAGTTACTATATTTAAAGTGCATATGTAGAAGGAGAAAAATAGCAACATTTAAATGAATTTGCCATGCTTTATACTACATTTACATAAAATTTACTGTGATTTAAAAAATATTTATTGGATTAAAAATTACTGGGTAATTTTTAATTTTAATAAAAAAAATAATTGATTTAGATATTGTGTTGTTGAGGAAAATGTGCCAATGCAGTAATTTTTTTTCCTAAAACATATTTAGCTTTGCAGCAACAATGAGAGATGGATATGTTGGGGAGGGCGGGGGGTGGGGGGGGGGTGCTGGATAGCTTTTCTCAGAGCATCTAAAAAGCTGATAAGATATATAAAAACTAATTCTATTGAGAGGAACTGGCTCTAAAAACTAACGTAAAGAAAAGGAGAAGCAGAAAAAAAATTAGCATACAGCTATTTCGTCTTCTGAACAGCAAAGTACATGTAATATTACTACTGCTGTTTCTCACTCTTTTATTTTGCCTGAGAACTGAAGATTGGTCTTCTTTAATGAAACAGCTGGATGCTAAATTTATTTGGGCTGCATGTGCTTTTCATTATATTGGTTTGTATAAGTCATGTATTTAATAAAATATACTTTATAAACATATAAAGCAATGAATTTTTTCTTTTATGAATAATAACAAGAGCACAGACAGGATCTTTACCCAAGTGCCATTTTGATTTGAAACATTATTACTTATAAAATGATAAAATTTGTTGTTTTACATACTCATAATATAATTCATTGTAAAAAGTGATAATGAAAAGCACAAGCAGCCAAAATTAATTTAGCATTTAAATATTTCAATGCTTTATTAAAGGAGTCTCTTTTTTAATCTTCAGAGTAAAATAAAGCAGAATTAGAAGCAGCATTAACAATAACATAATACTTTGCAACTGTTTTTCTCACTTTTTAGCTCACAGGCTATCAAAGCCTGAGAGCTTATATGCTCACCGGTTCTGTATGTACGTACGTATGTATGTATGTACGTAACGCGATAACTCTTGATAGAAATATCCGATTTGCTTTAAAAAAAGTTCTAGGTTCATTCTGATAAGGCGCTTCCCTGATTAGTTTTGGGGTTCATTGTTTAAGGATAAAGGGGGAAAATGAGGGCTAGTCCCCCCCCCCTTAATTTAGATAAATGGGTTTTTCATGTAGAATTGTTCGATTTGCTCCAAATTTGGTATACTGCTTTATTATGTTCAGGAGCTTCCCTGATTAAATTTAGAGGATCATTAGTTAAGTATAAAGGGAGGAAATGGCGGCTATACCCCCCCCCCCCCCTTAACTTAGATAAATGGGTTTTTCATGCAGAGTTATTCAATTTGCTCCAAATTTGGTATACCGGTTTATTATGTTAAGGAGCTGCCTTGGTTAGATTTGGAGGTTTATTGGTTAAGTATAAAAGAGGGACGGAAGATAGCCCCCCCCCCTTAATCTAGATAAATGGTTTTTTTATACAGAATTATTCGATTTGCTTCAAATTTGATATACTAGTTTATTCCAATATGGTGCTTCCTTCATTTGATTTGGAGGTTCATTGCTTAAGTATGAAAGGGGGAAAAGTCCCCTCCCCTTAATTTAGATAAATCGGTTTTCATGCAGAATTGTCCAGTTTACTTTTTTTTTTCTAGGTTCCTTCTGATAAAGAGCTTTTCTGATTAGATTTGAAAGTTCATTGGTTCAGCATAAAGGGAGAAATGGGGAGCTAATACCCCCTTAATTTAGCTAAATGGTTTTTTCATGCAGAGTTATCTGATTTGCTTCAAATTTGGTATACCAGTTTATTATGTTAAAAAGATTTCCTGATTAGATTTTGAGGTTCATTGGTTAAGTATAAATGGGAAAACGGGGGCTAATCCCCTTCATTTATTTTTTGAGGGGCATTATTCTTTGAAATAAGAGTATAATATAAAATTAGTATGAATAGCCTGTGAGCTCAATGCCACCAGTTTAACTGGGAACTTTTCTTTTTATTCATTTATTTTGCATGGAAGAAAAGACTTCTATCATGAAGCATTGAAGTAGTCGTATGTTAATTTTCTTATCTATCAATGCTTTTCTTTTCATTGTTTTTCTATTAATTTTATCAGATTTAACTCTCTGTTTCACAGCTTAAGTAAATTTTAACAGATTAATTTTAATTAAATTTTCATTTTTAATTGAAAAACAATTATGATTTCTTAATATAACTAATTTTCAGGCATGATTAAAAAAAAAAATCTATTTCCACATGACTCAACCGTAAACATTTATTAGTTACAACAATGTAAAGTAACAATTGCAGTAATATAAATAAATAAAAAAAATCTATTACCACATGACTCAACCGTAAACATTTATTTGTTACAACAATGTAAAGTAACAATTGCAGTAATAAAAATAAAGATGCAAAATTAAGAAGAAAGTGACAGCTTTATCACAATTGCCAGCTCATTGCCCAGACTTGGTGAGAGCTCTTTTTTCATCCTCCTGAGTATTTTTGACTTGAATGTTAATCAAATACTAAAGGGTAGAAAACAAAATAACATGTTTATTTCACAAACATATTTAAAAGTACAAAATAACTTTTTTGTGAACAATCCAATCCAGAGATTAAAAGAAAACTGCCAGAGCATGAAGATCTGAAAATAAAATCATAAAAATCTTAAACATGCATTATAAATTAAATTATATTATGAATGTGATAAAAATTCCAATTTACTTGAAATATTCTTAGTAGCACCTCAAGCTCTTTATTTTGACCTCTAGATTTTTGATAAAAAGTTGTTTTCTACTTTTAAGTACAATAAGTGCTTTTTTCCTTACTTTTTAGTCTAATATTTCTTTCAAGTAATTTGATTTCCGAAGACAGTTTAACCGCTTTCATTTTCTTTTAAACTCTATAATAAGATATGAAAGTGTTTATTTAAAAGACTATTTTCTGGATTTTATTATTGAGTTTCATACGAAAACATAATGTATTCTTACTTCTTTGTTTATCCTTTCATTATTGCAAATGATTTAATCCTTCCAAGCATACTGAAACTTAATTTGAATAGACTGTTTATGAAACTAAATTTCTTTATAAGGGAAAATAAATTTAAATAACATTAGTATCTTACTTATAAATGCTCGAAAAAAAGAGAATAGCAAAGGAAATTCTTTCTGCTATTCATTAATTATGTAAATAGAAGCATAAAATTATAGTAATAATAAAAAAAAAAAAGAAAATTTAAAAATATAGGGTAATATTGCAAGAATAGCAGCATTATTATTGTGTAAACATATTTATTAAAAAAAGAATGCTTTAACTGTGGGATTAACAACAACAATAATTTAAATGGAGATGATACCTTTACTATAAATTCTATTACTTTGAAGAACACCCTCAAACTTATCAAACAACTTTATTTTTTGTATCAGAATTTATTTTTGAAAAGTATATATTTTAATTGCATTCAATTTATGTTAAAATAATGAAAGACTGAATAAATACAACTTTACTTTAAATATATGTGTATACATATCTAGGCAATATGTATTTATGTCAGACATAATTAAAAATAGAAGCAAAAAATTACTGAAAACACCTTACTTCAAAGGAAAAAAAAAAGTAGTAAAAATTGAAGTATTTACTTGCTTTAATAAAAAATCAAAGTCTCTAGACTTAAACGCAAAGAAAATCTTTAAGGTTTTAACATAGGAAGACTAGCTTTATACACAAAATTTGTTATTTAGTGATACAGCAAATTAGAAAAGATAAAATTTGAAAAATAATTTCTTGTAATATTCACACCATGTACTTTATTTATTAAACAACAAAAATATTAAACACACATGAATTACTTCCTTTTAATTTAGGTGCTGCAAATAACTAATTTTAGTTGGTTGTATTTATGACGGCCAATTATCTGCACGAGGGATATAGGCCCAGGGGGGAGTGCCCTTCGTGGGGTCTTTCTAAGGGAACCTAACCCGTATTAACGCTTGGAAATCCAAGGTTCGAAGACAACCACGAAAACTCCGAACGATTAGGCTGACGGGCGCGATTGGGTTCGAACCCAGCACCTCCCGTCTACCAGCTTCGAGAGCAGAACCTCTCAGCCACTGGTGGGGCAACTAATTTTAGAATTCCTAATGCAATTCTAATGTGTAACACTTTTCAGATAAAGATATAAAATAAAAATACACTAAAAAAAAAATTACTAATTTTTAACATAGTTTTTCAAAAAATGTGCACATAAAATAACTTTCCAAATCCCAAATGAGCTTAATTATCAAAATATTAACTTCATGTAAGCATGTTCATTGGCAACACAAACTGAAACTAGAGCCGCAGCAAGTGTGGTGTAGGTAGACGACATCTAGGTTTACAGCAACAGCAAGCTCAATGTATATTATTGGTTGTGAAGATCATAGTATCTGAAGATCTAGCAAGTTACACTCGAAGACAGAAAATCGAAATAAACTCCTGCCTGCAAATGTAGCCAGCTGTCATAAAAATTCAACACTATATCTTTCTTCCATCCTTCATAACTCAGTCCTTTGAGTTCCCCTATCTTCAGCGATAACAGCAGTACATTTTAAATTAATATTTTGATATTAAGTTCGTCTGGGATTAGAAAAGTTATATTAATTGTACATTTATAGATAACAACCATATTAAAATGTTTTTTGTTTTTCAGTAAATAATTTCATTTTATACCACTATCTGAAGAGTTTCATATATTAAAAACTCATTAGGTATTCCAAAGCTAATAAGAGTTATCAATAACAACTAATTTAAAATGAAATAATTAAAATGAGTATAATATTTTCATTGATTAAAAAAAGTTATGAATAACATTATGAATGTATTTAATTTTGCTGTTAAAATAAATAAATACTCTTTTAGTTTCATATACACATACAGTGAGAGCTCCCAGAAAGACATCTTCATTCAATGCTACTGATTTAAATCTGAGATACACATTGAAGTAACTTTTAATTCAATTTGAGTAAACTGTTTATTCAAAAGAATTTGTGATATTTCAGAAAAGATTTATTACAAGTGATGATAGATTTTACTTTGCAGATTGCTGCATTTTCAAATGTGCAAAATAAAATGAATACAAAGGAAATTTTTTTTTTACTAACATAAACAAAGATAATAGGATTTTATATTATACTATATTTAATAGATTTTATTCAGTATGCACGCATAAAATTACTTCCTTTATATAAAAACTTAAATTATTATAGTAATTTCAAAATAATAATAATAGAATACTTGTACTAGAATACAATATATTGCTGAAACAATAATATATTATATAAATTTATACATTTCAAAAGGTAATATTTTTTATTATGCCAGAAGTGGCTAATAATAATGAAGGTGATAGCTTAGCTAGAGATTTCATTACATATAAAAAAAAAACCCTAAATTTAAGAAACTGTTTTTATTCAAAGCTCAAAAAGAAAAATTTGAAATAGTATATTGATCCAAATACATAAATGAAAACAATAACATAGTGAGCTTCATTTTCAAATATTCAGTAAATTAGAAATAGAAATCAAATGTAACAATGCAGCTGAAATACACTGCTCAAAACAATTAAAGGATATTTGAAATTTTATATAAAATAAAGATATAAACGAATTTTTTTTTTTGCCGAAAATAGAAGAAGAGAATCACAAATGCAAATTTTTCTGGTTTTCAAACTGTGGAGTATGCAAATTTTGAGTTCGACGTAAAAAACGTCGCTTCAGAGGCAGCGAATGAAATTTGACTTTCAACTGGATAAAAGAGAATGAAGAAAAGGATGATCGGCATTCAGTGATTGCTTTGTTTCGATGAGTACGATGTCTCAGCGAAGTCATTTGACAGATTCAGAAGCTTTGAGAATTGTTGGTAGGTTAGAAGGGGGCCAAACTCAAGCTGAAGTAGCGCAAGCCATTGGTCACTAAGTGTCATTTCCAGGATGTGGAACCGTTTTTTGGAGAGTGGATGTGCAGGCCGAAGACCAGGGCAAGGTCGTAGACGGGCAACAACGCCCAATGAAGATCGGTATTTAGCTTTAACAGCTCGGAGACACCGAACCATGAACGCTACTCTTCTCCAACAACACCTTCGCTCGGCTACAGGCACCACGATTTCAACTCAGACTGTCCGAAACCGGCTCCATGCTGTAGGTCTGTATGCTCGCCGACCGATGGTATGTGTTAGATTAACATCAAGGCATCGTCGCGACCGCAGGGAGTGGGCAACCGAGCATGTCAACTGGAGGAGAAATGAATGGAGCAATATTCTGTTTTCTGACGAGTCCCGTTTTTCTGTGCATCCGGATAATAGGCGTATTTTCATCTGGAGGGACCGTGGCAGTAGGAATAATCCTGCGTTCGTGCACGAAAGTGTCAGATTTGGCGGTGGAGGAGTGTTGGTGTATGGTGGCATCTCCATTGACGGGCGCACTGACCTCTACATCATTCGAGATGGAGCTCTGACTGGTCGCCGATATAGGGATGAGATCCTCAGACCTATTGTAGTCCCTTACGCTGCAGCAATCGGAGATAACTTCATTTTAATGGACGATAACTGCAGGCCACATCGTGCAAACCTGGTGGAGGATTTCCTTTTCGAGGAAGGAATCGTTCGAATGGAATGGCCAGCGTGTTTTCCAGACATGATCCAATCGAGCACGTTTGGGACGCTCTATGAAGACGAGTTTCTGGCCGCCAACAACCCCCACAAACTCTCCAAGAACTGGAAAGAGCTCTTCTGGAAGAGTGGGGCAGAATACCCCAACTCGTCATTAATAGCCTCATTGAGTCCATGCCTCAAAGGTGTTCGACGTTGCTGGCCGCCCGTGGAAACCATACCCCCTACTGAAAACGATTTTCTTTGAAGAAAACACCTTTTCTTATTCTTTTTTTCTCATATGCACAAATTGTGTTTTTTCCTTTAGTACACAAATGCGCAACAAAATGCATTTTTTTCTGCCAAACATCTGTAATTTATTCTCATATAACCTACTATGTCTGTCGACCATGTATCAATCAGCTAAACAGTTTACCAGATACAAAATCCACCTAAAACTGCAATATCCTTTAATTGTTTTGAGCAGTGTATATATATAGATCAAATTTCACATTTGTGTCGAATCTTATAAAAGAAAATATTTTTTTTAACTTACTTGCATATCAACTGAGAGGGCATTCGGTGCCGTCTATAAATAAGGCGTTAATTCGTCAATATGAAGCTGGGTAGCTTTTTTTAATAGTCTGTATTTTTCCACAAATTGTAATACTCTTCATCAAATAAATTTGACTTGTCTTTGGGAGTTCTTGTTATCTGTTGAAGATTTTCCGTCGTCGTTTCTCTTACAAATAATAATACATCCGCCATCTTTTCGCCAACTTACCATTGCAATTGTGTTTTGCGGAAGGTCTGAAGCTTCTGCAAATTTTGCCAGAGTTACCAGATCAGTTGCAGACGATGCGTTACGTTTGCATGCATTTTTCGGTTGCAGACAGCTTTGCAACCGGAAGTGTTTCGTTTGCATGTAACTGCAAGGCGATCGACGTGTGGATGGGCACCTGCATCTGCTTCATATTCTGTGTCCTCATAGAGATGGGCCTGGTGAACAACGCCGTCACCAAGGAGGACAGGAGACTGGGCGTCAGGGCCGTAAAGAAGCAGATGTGAGTATAAGAGGGGGATTCCTTTCTGAAATAGATCAGTTTCAACTTACACCCACTAGCAATCAACTTGGAAACCTGGTTGGCCTTTGGTATTGTCGATGGGGACGCTGATATCTACCCCCTGTATATCTGCCCCCATACGTCATTTTGACGTCACAGATAGAAGGAGGCACATATCCAGTGCTGCAGAATTTCACTGTCGTCGAAGGGTGTATATCCGACCCCTGTATATATGTCCCCATAGCAGATGGGGGGCACATATCCAATACAGAGCATTTTATTTTCGTCGATAGCTGTATATCCACCCCCTGTATATATGCCCCCATACGACGTCACAGCTGAAGGGGACACATATCCAGTCCCAGAGAATTTTCCTTTCGTCGAAGGGTGTATATCCAACCCCTGTATATATGCCCCCATACGTAATTTTGACGTCACAGCAGAGGGGACACGTATCAAGGGGGCAGATATCCAATGCTAGGACTTTTACTTTTGGAGAGAGATTTAGATATCCGACCCCTGTATATCTGCCCCAATACGCCATTTTGACGTCAGAGCAAAGGGGATACATATCAAGGGGTCAGATATCCAATGTTAAGGCTTTTACTTTTGGTGAGAGAGTTGGATATCCGACCCCTGTATATATGCCCCCAAACGTCATGTTGATGTCACAGCAGAGGGGTCACATATTCGATGCTATAAGAATATTTTTAGGTTCGTCGATGCTGATTATCCGACTCCTGTATATGTGTCTCCCCCCTCCCTTTTTACGTGCATATTTTGATGTTGCTGTGAATTAGTATACGGCCTTCAAGAAATATGTAGGAAAGATTTAGTGTGTAATATAAAAAATAATATCTCGCTTATTTTGCATACTCAGCTTTCAAGGACATACTATGCCGAAACAGGACCGTAGACAGAGACAGCTGGCCCCTTAATAATTCGAATGCCACCACAAGTATGATAAAGAAATATCTGCTAAGACGAAAACTTAATTTATCAGTAAAGAATTCCGTTTTACACGGGTTTTTTACGTCTGAAGTGGTATAATTGCATGGTATTTTTTGGCAAGAACATGATTTTTCCTGTTTAATGTGAGATTCCGTTACAGACAGGCTTTACTCTATTAGAAAATAAATTTGTGGGCAAGTTTTTTTCTAACGTCTATAAATTTGCTTACAATTATTATTATTATTTTTTTTTTTTTTACAGCATTACTGTTTATTATAACACTTTTCATCTAAAGATTTTAAATAGAAATATAAAATATTAAAATATAGGCAAACCATTTTCGATTTTCTTGTAGCAGCACACTGTTACATCCCTTCTTTTCCCCTTCGGTAATCTATTATTTATATGATTAATCCAATTATCATGAAATTCAAATGTATTATTTGTGAGATACAGATATTTGTTGTTGTCAAATAAAAATTGCAAGCAATATAATTTTTTTTTTTCGGAAACGTTATTGTGTTAGCTCTGCTTCTGAATAATAATAATAATGTATTATTATTATTAATATTATTTAAATAAAAAAAAAATGTGATTCTTTTATTGTTTATTTATGTGAGCTATTGTGAACAAACTATTGTAATGCAGCCAAGACCTTCTAGGGATAAATTTTGTTTAATGGTATGGGTTTCAAAGTCAAAGAATTTGAGATCTGAGTATCAGCACGCAAGTAAAGAAAAAAATCTTGATTATAATTCCGAAAGAAAAAAAAAATCAGATTGCGTAATGCATCTTAAAATTTCATTCAGGAGGTTATACAGTTGTCAAGT
This sequence comes from Maratus speciosus, assembly GCA_963932465.1. Taxonomy (NCBI): domain Eukaryota; kingdom Metazoa; phylum Arthropoda; class Arachnida; order Araneae; family Salticidae; genus Maratus; species Maratus speciosus. Next base: position 3,181,619 of record OZ010789.1, read on the forward strand.
TTCTTTCCTAAACATGTGTCATAATCTATGTTTTTATGCTTTAATTAATAAAACTATTATTAGTACTAAAAGATTAAATCAGCAAATTAGTTATTTTATCAGTTAGTAATACTATTATGTATGTTAAAATTTTGTAATAATTATGTAAACCTATATTAAATACTGCAGACATTTATATTTATTAAAATTATTAATAACTTAATTTAATATAAAATTGTTAATACTATTTAAATTAATAGTTATTAAACAATAATTTCTCTAGTTAGAACATTGCACATTTTACGTTTTGATTAATAAAATTATAATTAATATAATTACAGAAATAATAAAAACTTCACATAAGTAATTTCATCAGTTAACACAAATAACAAATCAAACAAATATCATGGCAAGAATTTTTGCATTTCAACTTATAAAAATTACTGTTAACACCATAAATGAAAACTTACACGCAGGTATATGCTTGCTAATCAAAACAAATTATGAAAATGGGTGGAAACCATTAAATTATGCACACAAAGTAAATATGAGAATGACCAATTTTATGTCTGAAGTTATATTTGAAATCCACAAAATAGCAGCATTAGATTTAAATATCTTTTTTTAAATTGAATGATTTTTACGCCAGATAAGAACTTGCTTTTTACAAACTTATCGTATTTAATTTTTTATAAACATAATCATTTAAGCTAAAACATGTATTTAAAGCATTTTTCGGTTATTCATTAAGGCAAAATATCCATAGAAACTTCACCACTTTATATTTCAATGCTTTTTTTTATACCGTTTTAAAAATCTTTAATTTTTAAACACGATTTAATCATTAATTTTAATTGTCTGATTAAAATCGTTGACAAAGTATTAAAATCAAATTTGGAGTTTATTTTTATTTTTTTAGTTGTACTGATTGCTTTTCCAGTATGAAAAAATACTTCTTTCTATTTGAGGGTTTTTTTTTTTTTTTCAGATATAAAAAAATTAATCTAGTATGAAAGTATTATGAAAATATAAGTATTTTATAAATTAAAAATTTATTAAATTTAATAATATTCTAATACGAGTTTATATATATTTTATTATTTATAATATTTTGTCTTTGAATGTTGCACTCTGAGTTAAATACGAAAAAATATCTTTCAAATATTTTACATAATGAATACTTTTATCTTTCAAAGCATCCCGAAAAATCTGTGTTTTTTATTTTCATGAATTTATTTAATTTGTGTATATATAGTCGGTTTCCCCCACAAATTTCAAAAGGTAATATTTATGAACTCTTTATCGCCTTATTTAATTGCAAAGTTTCTGCTATTAAATAAGACAATTTTTAGATATTGAATTAGTGGTAATGCGTCGGCTCACGGTCTTCAGATTAACCCCTTAACTGTCGCATTAAATTACAGTTCAAAAATTCAAATTGCTTATTGGCACCTTTTTTTTTTTTTTTTTTTTTTTTTTTGAAAAAGAAATATTCACATTATTTAATAGCAGGTGAAATGATACCATAATAAAACCAATTACACTGTTTTATAAAACTGGTGGGGATTAAACAAACTGAATAAAAGACACAACCCGTGAATATCACGGGCGCGAGAATTAAGAGGTTAAAGACACCTTAGGAGCTACTACAAGCAAATGTGTAGAAATCTTATATAGACCGGGCGGCGGCGACACGAATGACTACGTCATCGAGTTACGGGATGAAATCATGATGCAGGACAAGATTTTTAGGAGTAGATAAAGGAATGACTGGTCTGCCTCGACATTTCTTGGTACGATAGGCGCAGCAGCGGGCGCCAACTCGTGTACAAATGAAAACCCTATAAACATAGTATTTTACATTACATTGCCATATATACTACTTCATATCGACTTTCAAGATGAATTAAGGGTTTAGGAAAAGCTTATTAAGAGTACGTGAGGAAAAGACTGATTTGGCATAACTTGGTACAAAGCGCGAAGAACGGGGCGCCAAATCGTTATTTTCACAGTGTTATTACGTCATCGAGTTACGGCTTGAAATTTTGGCAAATGAAACATACCGATTATTACAATACGAATATTTCAGTCTGCCTCGTCATATCTTCGTAGGAGATGAGCAGAGCGGGGCGCCAATTGTTAATTTTGGCGGTATAATCACCTCATCGAGCTACGACTTTAAAATTTTGCACATTAAAGGAACATATCATTACAATGAGATTACTTCAGTCTGCCTCGTCATATCTTGGTACGAGACGAGCAGAGCGGGGCGCCAATTTTTAATTTTTGAGGTATAATCACGTCATCGAGTTACGGGATGAAATCATGATACAGGACAAGATTTTTAGGCGTACATTAAGGAATGACCGGTCTACCTCGACATTTCTTGGTACGATAGGCGCAGCAGCGGGCGCCAACTCGTCATTTTGGCGTCATTATCACGTCATCGAGTTACGGGATGAAACCGGTGCCAAATTAAAGGTGAAAAAAAGTCTTTTAAGAATATTTTGGTCTGCCGCTCTAATATATTTAGCAAAATTTTCGTCTCAAAATGTCCATAATGGACAGAACTTTAGCACATTAAGATTCACAGAAAGCATATTGTTTACATAAGTATTGTACTGATTGATGAGTTTAGACATTAAATTTTGACGTAATTAATGAAAATGTGCATCAACAAATTTTTCAGAAGGACATGTTTAAAAAAATGGAACATATAAGTTAAAGTTTTTTTTAAATTATTTTAATTAATTTGCCTTTTAAAGTTTTGTATGTAACGGTTTGCACAAAATAAAATCTAAAACTGAATACAGTAGAGCGCCGATTATCCGAACAAGTTGGGACCGACCCTGGTTCGGATAAGCAAAAGTTCGGATAAATGGACAGATAATTTAAGGAATGTTTCTGACTTTACTAAAACCTTCATACCTTATCTAAGCTTAAGTCTGGCAGCACAAGTTAGTGCTGGCACGTTTATTTATTTATTTATTTTTTTTTTATGTTTCCATTAATTTATTTTTTCTTTCCATATCATTTTCTCAACTCCAGAGATTATAATTTAAGCAAAAAAGCTTTTGATTGTTGCTTACTTAAACGAAGAAATTCTTTTCAATGCTGCCCTATTTCTAATTCTTCTTAAATACGTTAGTTGAATACGATCAACGTTCTTCTGCCGTTCGAGCCATTTCATAGCTGTTTCCAAATATTCAAATGCTTCATTATGTGATGGACCTTGGTTATTTCCAGAGCATTCGTTTTCATTATCTACAATTTCTTTTTCATCATGAATCTCATCCACAATCTCATCATCATTTAAAATCTGATATCCAGGGTTATGTACTACTTCACTATCTAACCACTCGTTAATTTCATTTTCTCCATACCTTCTTCCCATCTCCTTTATTGTTTTACATTCCTCATTTCCTGATCCACTATCAGCTTTTTCTTCATTTAAAATTTTATTTCAAGCCAATGGACAAGTGGGAGTTCGGTTAAAAAAATTTTTGGGGAGAAATAGGCTGTTCGGATGACTGTAAGTTCGGTTAAAAACATTTTTGAGAGAAATAGGCTGTTCGGATAGTTGGAAGTTCGGTTGATTGGAGTTCCGATAATCGGCGCTCTTCTGTACATGGATTAAAATCAACAGATTATAACCATATATATATTTTATATATATATATATATATATATATATATGTATTGTTTCCCGTGAAAATTCACTAGACTATTTAAAAAAAGAGTTGTATATTGTAGAGATCATATTACCTTAAAATGAGTAGATTCATATTTCAAAAAGATTGATATATATGTATATGTAATTTAAATATTTCTGATTATAAAAGAAAATTAAGCATTTTTTTGTTAGCAACAAAATCTTATTATCTTGAAATTTTAAGAGACTAGAGCTGTTTAATCACCCAAATATTGATTTTTCAAAAAATTATATATGAAAGAACATTATAGTAGTTTGTTGCATTTTAAAACATTTTGCATAGAAATATTTCTAGTTTTACGTAAGTTATAACTAAAAAAATGCGTCCACCATTTTACTGCAAACAATGATTTAAAAGACACTTTTAAAGATAGTTTTCTCAGAAAGATAAAAACCATTTTTTTTTTTTTTTTTTGTTAATTGCGCACAAAAGATGTATTTTAGATTAGTTAATATTTAGAATTTAGATATTATATCTACAACTTAAGATTGGATTTTAATTTGTACATAATTTAGTAAAATTTCTATTTAAAAATTATTGTTGAAAATATTGTACCCATTAAGATTATCTGTTTTTGTGCCTAGAATTACAAACGAACTTTGGTTCAGTTTTAATATAATTCTTGCGTTGCAGGTTTTATAGCGAGAACATAGCCAATAGTATTTATTTAGAATTTTTTTTATCTTGCTGAAATTCAGAACTGAACATTGGCACTATGCGACTCCTATATCATTCTTTACATTTCCCACTCTAAATGATTTTCGGGCTCAGGTTCTTTCCTAACGGAAGTGCTTGATTGAGTACTTGATTGATGAGTTTTCGGAGAATCCGGAAAGTACGGTTTTGGTTATCGCTTTCTTTTCGGTATACATCATTAATTTTCCATTTCCTCACACTGGTTTGATGGAACGTTTATTGATCTATTGGTTATTGATCAGTAAAGGCTTAGCAAAGATTATAGCAAAAACCAAGGTTGCCAACAATTAATCTTTGATGTCTTTTAACTATCGCTCGGTTTTTATTGCGCATAGAAAAAGATAATATAATCTGGACAACATGGAGATTCAAAAAAGAGGTAAAAAGAGAAATAGAGAGTTACAAGATAAATTGTCTGTAATCTAGCGCCGGTAATTCATATATATATATATAAATAATTCAGAGACATAAAACTCAAAAGAGAAGAAAAGTTAGATTTTTTTTTTTTTTTTTCAAAAAAGGGCTACAAACTTTGTAATATTTTCTTAAAATAAAAAATCTTCATAAAAAAGACTAAATTCAGGGGATCACCACATTTTCAGAAGATATGCCTAAACAAATCCTAAAAAAAAAAAAAACTTATTTAAGATTATTTATTTCACTTAAATTATGATTTTGGCATTTTTTAAACAATATTATTCTTCGTATTATTGTTGTTTATTAAGTTTATTTTAATTTAATGTCAAATCATTTAAATCTAAAAGTTAGGCGTATCTGAAGTTTTTTAAGGTTTTCATATATAAATATATATCTGTAAATAAGTTATATTTTAATCAGAAAAAGAAAAGTTAAGAAGAAAAATTACTAAAAAGACAAAGATTTTATAGGGGAAATGAAGCTTGATTAACTTTGTCAAGTTAACTTATGTTATTTTTTATGTAATAAAAGAAAATTTAGAAATAATTCCATTAAGAGAAAAAGTGCAAAATGCAATGAATTTTATATATAAAAAAATTGAAATTACTTTGTTATTTTTTTCAAATTCTGGATTAATCTTTATAATAAATGTACAGTCGTAAAAAAAAAAAAAAAAAAAAAAAAAATTAAACAGCCCCCAGAAATTAAGCAATAAATTATCATAGCAGAAAGTTGTTGGTGCCAAACTATCGGAAATAAAGTCTACTGTTAAATAATGTATATAAATTTTGCTTAGGGGGCTGGCTATATGTATGTATATGAAAACAAACTCAATCTTTGTTTGTTTTTTGTTTTGTTTTTTTAAGCATGTCGCAATTTTGACACCATAAATAAATTCTACACCACTTAATTAGTCTAAAAACGAATTTCCATGAAATTCGCACTATAGTTTCAGGGAAATTATTTATTTTAAAATGAGCATATTTGGAAAGCTGTATCAAAATTTTAAATTACACATAATACAAGAATAATAATAATAATAATAACACACGTATACAAAAATGAAATTTTTAATATGAACACCGAAAATTGACATTATATTTGTATTAATTAAAAAACTGCCCTAGAATACCAAACACAAAGTCAATGTTAAATTCATTTTTAACACTTTCCAACAAAGTTGAAAAGTGTTTATGCATTCGGTTTGTCTGGCCGTCTGTCCGTCTGTACGCGCTCTAACTCCCGTAAATATTCTCGGATCGTTCTGAAATTTTTGTATGTTAGTGATCTCTACCATAGCACGAACCCTATTTCAAGTGAAGTTTGTAGCATGTTTAGTCACATTTACAGTGACAGTCAAAAGTTTTCCGTTACATTACGGCCTATGGGAAAAAATCGTTTAAAATGATTTTCAATGATGTTACATGCTTTCAAACATATTAAAATTGATATGCATTTATCAAATGCACTAAAATATGCATTCCTCAGAATATGCGGTGCAAAGAATAATTATAATAATAATTTACAGGGCCACACAAAAGATCTCCGTTACATAATGATATACGGTTGGAGGGAATTTTTTCCGGCATATATTTTAATTATGTTAAATTATTTCATGTGTAATGAAATTGATATACGTCGCTGAGGTTTACTACTACTTATTTCATGTATAATAAGAAGTGCATAGCACTTACAGGGACGCAAAAAGGATTTCAGATACGATATTGTATCCGAAGTACTGTACGGTAGCAATGATTGCTGGAAATGCATTTTTAATTATGTTATGTGCTTTTATGTTTCACTATATTTATGCATTGTATAGGGTGTGTATAAATGCTGAAATTCATATACAGGGCTACACAAAAGATTTCGTAATGGTGACTGGGTATGATTGTAAATTGCTTAAAGGTGGTTTTTAAATGGGTTATGCATTTTTACGCTGAACTGCATTTTGTTTACTAAGAAATGTTTGTAGAACGTAGATAAAATTATATACAGGGTCACGCAAAGAAATGGATACATGACCGCCTATAAATGATAATTTCTGGAAATATGATTCCAGTAGTTTTAAGAGTGTTTTAGTTGGAATTAAACTTTAGCTAAATAGTCGCGTGTAATAAAGGTACTAGATTAACTATAGGGTTGTACAAAAGTATACAAGTATGTTTCCATCTATTAGTATAAATTGCTGAAAGAGAAATTTCAACCTGTTATTCGTTTTCTTGCTAAACTAAATTTCTGCATTATATAGCATATATATCAACCTGCAGATCAAATACAGAGCTGTTCAAAAGAATTGGAATACATATTTGCTATGGATGGTAACTGCTGAAATCAGTTTTTCAAATGTTTTATGCGTTTTCTAAAATGTTTACTTAGTTCTCTTATATACCTTATTTCCCTAAATAATGAAGTTTTGTTAAAGCATTCAGGAAGTGTTGGAAAGTGTTTCATAATCTATGCTTAACGCATGATTTTTCTTACTTGTTATAGTTGTAAACAAAACTGCAATTCCTGTAGTTTCTTTTAATTTTAACTCGAAAACCACTTAATGGAATGAGCTGCAATTTTGGATTCGGATATTTGAAGCTTCTAATAATATTTTTCTCTTAATTTTTTCAAATGTTACTTAGTATAATATTTTTTATCATATTTTTAAAAATATTTTATTTATTCCGTAATTAATATTCGTAAAAAAGGTATATGTACCATAACGTATAAAATTAGATGGATTTGTAATTTTTTTGTTGGTCTATTGCAGCAGGCTGCTATACTGCTGCTATTTGAAGTAAACATTATTGTTTGCGCTTTTTATACAATTGGCAACAGTTTAAATTAATAACATTTTCTAAATTTTGTAAAAAATATCTCTCGAAATGCTGAAAATTTGAATTTAAAATAGAAATAAAACCTCAAAAAATGGGTCTAATAAGAAAAATAAATGCAATATGCACACCTGGAACTTATAACGTATAAAATGATCTAAAAATGATTAAATTCTCATGTATAGCTTTTGCTCCAATAAAACTTTTTTAATAGAACGATTTTGTACCACTTTAGCATTAAATATCTTAAAATAATTCTAATGTGAAAACTGTCTGCATCAGCGTGTTTATCAAACATTTCTCTATAATACCGCCGATTTTCATATTTTTGTATGCAACAGTTTTTTTAATATTAACGATGAAAGGCCATGCTTAAGCATTCAAATTGGATGCCGATCTACCCGGAATATCTACGCAGATTTTCATTGGTCCATTTCCAAATCAAAACTTTTTTTTATATATAGAAGGAAATGTAAAATATCTACTACAGTTATGAATTAAAACAGTTTTCATCTACTCTGTATATGGGCAATACCTAAATACCCTTGTATCTACTTTGTACACAGCAGTAAATCGGTCATCTTTAACTTGAGTAGCCTGATATAGTCCACAAATAACAATAACAATTCATTTTATAGATTTCAAATTGCATGTAATTAGTTTAATTAGGGTTTCGTTCATCTGATGAAACCCTATTCGTCTCGCTCATCTGTCTGTCTGTCCGTCACAGAGACCGTTCTCAGAAACTATACCTGTTGGAGACATGAAATTTTGGGTACTTATAGCTGAACACCTCACATCATACCACAAATCATAAAATTTTGAAAATGTCGTACGTTTAACCCTTTGGGGTCCCACATGTGTATTTTAAACAATCCTTTCTAAGTGAACCCCTAATTATGTTGGAGGCGTGAAATTTTGCATACTTATAGCTCAACAACTCAGATCACACGTCAAATAATAAATTTTGAAAAAGTTTTATGTTTAACCCTTTCAACTCCAGCTTGTGTATTTTTGCAATTCTTTCTAATTGAGACCCTAATTAAATTGGAGATTTGAAATTTTGCATACTTATTGCAGAACACCTGAGACCAGGCGACAAATCATGAAATCTTGAAAAAGTCTTACGTTTAACCCTTTGAACTACCACATATGTATTTTAAGCAATTCTTTCTAAGAGAGCCCCTAATTAAGTTGGAGACATGAATTTTTGCATACGTATAGCTGAATGCCTCAGACCACACGGCAAATCATAAAATTTTCAAAAAGTCTTATGTTATTTACTCCTCCGGGACTTGGGTATTTTAAGCAATTTTTCTAACCTCCACCCTTTTCACCCGGGGAGTACTTTTCCAACTTTTGCCGACACCCCTTTGACCATTCTTTCATATTATGCGCCATAGCCTTACATATTTTAGTCCCACTTTTTACCGCCAGGGCGCCTTCTTATCTCGGGTGCTATCGGCCCAATCCCCTCGACTAATATATCTGCGGATAGTATGTAAAACGTATTTTCGTTCGGATAGAGGTTTGTTTAGAATCAAGTGCGCCCCCTGGTTGTGAAATGTGGAACTAACAGATTTTTCAAAAGGATAAAGTGTTTTGAAAGGAATATTAAACGAAACCCTCTGTACGATCTGTGATCACACTTACCCACTTGTTTCATTTTTAAGATGTCTAACAAAAAAATCTAGTGTCGGAGTCGGCTTGTTTTTTAGCGATTCCAACTCCGACACTTTTTCTCAAAAATTGGTCCGACTCCGCAGCCCTGGTTGCAACGCAATCATTTTGGGGAAGAGAATAATCCCTATTGGAGATTTCGGACTGCCATCGTCCATACAACATGTCCCGAAGGAAAAACTTCAGCTCATTTTCCATTTTAAACTTTTGTAGCAGTCTTAGTTTGATTAAACCTTGGCAATTGTAACCAAGAGTTGATGTCCTTCTAATATACGGCTTTATCTTTCGGGTGCTTTATTTTACGTTGATTTATTTTCCAGAGTTTTATATTCGGGTTGTTTATTTAATTGTGCTTCTTTTTTTGCGGTGTTACATAATTTAATAGTCAACTGTATGGAGCAATTTATTATAAATATCCAGTCAAATATCGTAAAAATTCAGAAAGATATCGGCGTTAGAGTGAGCTAATTTTTAGTTGTTCTCTAAAAGCAGCTGAATGATAAGGGATTTTCCTCAAATTGTCATTTTTTATTAACTGACTTTTAGAAAAAAAGTTAGTATTTAGTGACTATCAACGAGTAGATTTGGAAAAAATGCTTCGATTTTGATACTTCTTTTGACCGAATCTAGGAAAAAAAGTGAGCGGAAAAAACGTGACAGGAAAAAAAGTGACAGAAAAAAACAAGAGCGGAAGAAAGGTGACAAGGAAAAAACGTGACCGGAAAAAACGTGACAAGGAAAAAAGTGACCGGAAAAAACATGACACGGAATTTATAAACATTGAACTTATTCATAAACAATTACTAAAAACTAACAAAGTAACAAATGTCTGATATTTTCAATACAATGTTGCATCTTATAAATTTGTTTTCATAAGTTACTTTACCATTATGCATTGGGAAATCAACAGAGATTTGCTTACTAGGGCGTGCTGAAATAAATATTTTGTTAAAAAAAAATAGATCCCCCCCCCCCCCTTCCCTCTGCTCTTTCTTTTTATAATTGTTGCTTGCAACTTTTAGGTAGCTTTCTTTACAAAAAAGCTACCTATTGCAGCCGTTCGGAGGAAAGCGATTTCAAAAAGTTTTGGTATATTTTCATCGATCATGACCCCCAGACCCCGAAACCACCCTCCGTTCAAAATTTATATATATATATATATATATATGACCTATGTCACACTGTAACTCCCGTAATTATGAACCGATTTCGATGTAATTCGGTGTGTACATAGTACATACCAATGTCTCGACCGAGTTCGTTGGCCAGCTTCATCCGCCGTTTTGTTTCAAAATGGCGGCCATTTAAAATTTTTAAAATAATTTAAAACTTGAAATGTGGTACCAAAAAATTAAAAATGGAAAAATATTTTTTCTTATGTATTTGACCTTTATACAATGATTCCGGAGCAGTTTTTGTTTGGTCTATATCTTAAAAAATGGCTGAGTTATAGCATTTTGAATTTCTAGCGTGGCTGACATTTTGAAACGTCCTGAAATTTGTCACGCGATAAAAGGCGTATTTATGAACCGATTTGGATGTAATTCGGTGTGTACATAGTACATACCAATGTCTCGACCGAGTTCGTTGGCCAGCTTCATCCGCCATTTTGTTTCAAAATGGCGGCCATTTAAAATTTTTTTAAAAATTTAAAATTTGAAATGTGGTACCAAAAAACTGAAAATGGAAAAATATTTTTTCTTATGTATTTGACCTTTATACAAAGATTTCGGAGCAGTTTTTGTTTCGTCTATATCTTAAAAAATGGCTGAGTTATAGCATTTTGAATTTCTAGCGTGGCTGACATTTTGAAACGTCCTGAATTTTGTCACACGATAAAAGGCGTATTTATGAACCAATTTGGATGTAACTTCGTTTATACATAGTACATACCAATGTCTCGACCGGGTTCGTTGGCCAGCTTCACCCGCCATCTTGTTTAAAAATGGCGGCCATTTAAATTTTTAAGAAAAATTTAAATTTGAAATGTGGTACCAAAAATTGAAAATTGAAAAAATATTTTCTTCTTATGTGTTTGACCTTGATAAAAAGATTCGAGAGCAGTTTTTGTTTCGTCTATATCTTAAGAAATGGCTGAGTTATAGCATTTTGAATTTCTAGCGTGGCTGACATTTTGAAACGTCCTGATTTTTCTCACGTAATAACAGGCGTATTTATGAACCGACTTGGATGTACCTTGGTGTGTACATAGTACATATAAATATCTCGACCGAGTTCGTTGGCCAGCTTCATCCGCCATCTTGTTTCAAAATGGCGGCCAATTAAAAAAATTAAAAAATAAAAAAATTTAAATGAGATACCAAAAAATTGGAAAATGAAAAGATTTTTTTTGTATGTGTTTGACCTTAATACAAAGATTCCGGAACAGTTTTTCTTTCGCTAATATCTAAAAAAAAACGGCTGAGTGATAGCATTTTGATTTTCTCTTGTGGCTGACATTTTAAAACGACCTGATTTTTGTCACGCGATAACAGGCGTATTTATGAACCTATTTGGATGTAACTTGGTCTGTACATAGTACATACCAATGTCTCGACCGAGTTCGTTGGCCAGCTTCTTTCGCCATCTTGTTTCAAAAGGGTTGCCATTTAAAAAAAATTAAATTTAAAATTCAAAATGAGGTGTTAAAAAATTGGAAAATGAAAAAGATTTTTTTTATGTGTTTGGCCTTGATACAAAGATTCCGGAGCAGTTTTTGTTTCTGAAAATTTGTTCTTTTGTTGATATCTTAAAAAATGGTTGATTTATAACACTTTGAATTTCTAGCATGGCTAACATTTTGAAACGATCTTGTATTTGTCACGCGATAACACACGTTTTCGCCTATTTCGATGTAAGAAGGCATGTGGATAGTATACATCAACACCTCGACCAAGTTCGCTGGCCAGATTAATCAGCCATCTTGTTTCAAAATGGCGGCCATTAAATTAAAGAATATATATATATTTAAAGTGAGGTGCAAAAAAATTAGAAATTGAAAAAGGTTTCTTTCTTAAGTATTTGATCTTGATATAAGGATTCAGGAGCATTTTTTGTTTGTCTTTACCTTAAAAAATGGCTCAGATATAGCAGTTTCAATTTCTATTGTGGGTGACATTTTGAAAAATCTGATTTTTTGCATGCGACAGCACTCCTATATATTAACCGATTCCGATGTGAGTGAGCATGTGCACAGCAATTACTAAGGTCTCGACCAAGTTCACTGCTTAGCCTCATCCACCCTGTTGTCTTAAAATGACAGGCACTTTAAGAAATTGCCGATTTTGGCAGCCAAATATAAGTTACTTTAAAGAAAAGCAGCTTGGATAAAGCTGACTAATTTCGCGAAATTCTCATTCATTATATTGATAAAAATTAGTATTGAATCTCCTATATTCGGTTTCCACTAAATTGAGCTTCGTGTGTTTGCATGATATAAGTTGGCTTTTTTTAAATAAGGATCATGAAAGCTACCTCTTCCTCCCGGCACTGGCCGGAAGGACTTTTTTTAAGTCTTCCCACCCTTGAAGAACAGTTTTGTGAGCAAATTTTATTAAAATTAGACCTATTTCTTTTAATAAAAATATTATTTTTAATTTTATGTGATAATGTTATTAATACCTTAATAAATAATTTTTTAACTGACAAAACTAAGCTTTTTTGCATTTGTCTTTTATTATTTTCTTTTAATTACCTTTTTCCTCCATCTTTCCCAGAAAGTAAGTTTAATAATTTTTTTATCTTAGTTTTATTATTAATTATATTAATAGTTTTAAATCTCAGTAACTTTAAATATAAAATAAAAAAGCAGATAAAGGATAAATTTCAGCTTATAGCTAATATTAAATATAATGATAAACTGAATATATAATTTGTATTGAGTTTATTTTAAAGTAGAAATTTGTAATTTATATTAACGTTAATAATTTAATAAATTAAGAATAAATTGAATTAAAAAATATATTTAATAAAACATTAATTTAATTTTTATATTAAAATTACTAACTATTTTAATAATTAATTAATAGCAATTATTCATCAATTAAAGTTTTTATTTATTATCACCCCCCCCCCCCCTCCCAAAAAAATGAAAAATTAGTCAAAAATTTAAGTCTAAGTAATTGTTTTGTTGACTGATGGTATTATTATTAATTAATAATAATAATAATGTAATATTGTACAAAAATGTAAAAATATTTTTTAACGATGTTAGGTGATGTTATTGTCCAGATGTAGAATTAGATTTTTATTTTTTTAGCACAGTTATAGTTTTCAATTAAAAAAAAACTAGATATTATTAATTAATTATATTTAAATAGCAAGAAAATATTATAAACTAAATAATAAATAAATAAACAACATATTTATCCTCAGAATCATTATCATTTTTATATAATCTAATGACATTATAGTAAACGAAAATTAAAAAAAAAATTATATTTGCATTACCCTGTAATTATTATATAGCTCATGTAATATTTTTTAAACAAGTAATTGATAAATTAATTATATAAACAATTAATAATTGAAATAATTTTGAATTGTTACTAATAAATACGTCAATAAAAACAATTTAATTTTTGAGATTTTGTTATTAACAATATAGCTGCTTCCAACAACAACTGCAAGGGACCGAAATGGCTAGGAATCGAAATGGCATCAGGACCAAAACGGTGGGACTAAAATATCCTGTTTCCTAATTTACATATATCAAAAATCAAGTAGTGATGTAAATATGCATTTTCATATGCGAATATGCGGGGCTTTTCTCAATATTTGCATTCTTAAACATCGACGGAAAATATTTGTATTCCCGTTTGCGATTGTCAAAAATCAAGTAGAGCTGTGAACAAAGCATTCTAGTATGCAAATATTCCACTCCATTTTTCAAAATTTGCATTTGTAGACATTGAATATTTGTATTATTTATAACGGTTCCATACCGGACAAAGTACAAGCAGCACCAAACGGTCTCGTTTTTTCAGTGTCCCGTTTTTTCCTTGTCCCCTTTTTTCCGGTCACGTATATTCCTTGTCACGTTTTTTCCGCTGTTGTTTATTTTGTCCCCTGTTTTCTTGTCACGTTTTTTCCGGTCACTTTTTTTCCGGTTACCCTTTTGATCACGGTATAGGCTCTTTCTGGTGGTTATCCAAGAAGAACTAAAGCATCAATAAAAAATGAAATGAAAAAAAAAATTAATTAAAATTGACAATTTGTGGGCAATTCCTTATCATTCAGCTAGTCTAATCTAACTTGCTATCCAATCTAATTTGCTATATCAAAAAATGGATGAAACAGAAAATTTCATTTTAAATTATTTTAGTACAAAATAAATTTTAGCACAAAGAAAGTAGTTATAAGGATATTATCAATTGGATATAGACAAACAAAGCCAGAAAATCCTACTTTTTATTTGTTAAAAAAAATTTAGATACTATAAGCAAAAGAGCATGTCATATTCTTTATTGCTTCTCAGTTTCTTTGATAATTTATCCTCCGTGTTATCTGTCTTAATTAATATATATTTTTGAGAAAAATCTAGAAGTAGGTTTAACAACCTTAAAGAAATTAAAACATGTGTATCTAAAATTGTATGTTTAAGTGTATATTTAAATATACTTTTAATAAATTGCATTACTTTTTTATGATGAATTTAAATGAGCATTTTCAGATACTTTCATTCGTTATGGAATAAATAATACTAAAAGTAATGAAAAAAAGTTTGAAATAAAAGAGACAACATGATATACGAGCGGCTATATTTTGAATGAGTACTGTTAATCGTTATTAAATCATATATTGTACCCTTTCATAATAATATAATGTTAAATTTGTTTGTTTGTTTCAGAGAAACGTAGTAAGATTTATTTCAATGTATGTAAATGAAATTATCAAATCACGTATATATAAATTTTATTTTATTTATTTATATTTTTATTTGACGACTTGTTAAACCATTTATTAAGTTTTCTGCTAAAGGTCTTGAATTGGTAGCTCTAACTAACGCCGCCTATGATTAAAAATAAAGTGTCTACCATTTTCGGCACCTTGTGCCAGGCTATTTCTTCTCTTGTGTTTGTGCTTCGATAAAATAAATTCAGTAAAATTATTCGTTAAAAGAGATTTTGCAAAAATTAAGTAATAATTTACGAATTTTTGAATAGCCCGAACACAATTATATGTAGTTCTATAAATAAAATTCATAAACCTATTTTACTAATTATTTTATTTTACTAAAAACGAGGATTCACGAAACTAACATTTTGCTTACATTTTATTTATTTTTATTTGAAACATTTTGTAAAATTCACCTATATTTATTGAGATAACTTAATTATAAACGTTAGTGTGTAATTCCCGAGGTTATCATATAAAAAAAGCATGGTAATAGAAATTTACAATCGAAATTTTGAACTTTTTTGTCTCTTTCAAAGGAAATGTGCCTGAAATTAGTATTCGTAAAACTCTGTATTATTTATTTTATATTATTTTTCTTATTTTGTTATGTGATGTAAGCATTATTCTAAGCCCTAAATTTTAAGGGACACATTTGATGAAATATTGCGTTTTTCTATCGTTCAAGTGAAAATATTCTCTAATTGTATATAAACCACAGTTTAGTTGTTCTTGTATATTCTTGTGAATTATAATGTATAATTTATAAAGATATAATAATGTTTTTTGTTTATAAAAATGAATATTTTTTAATGTTTTTTATATACTTTAAAAATTTAGTTTGAAACAAAGTTTTAGGAACTTAACCACTAATTTAAAATTTAAAACAAATAATTACAATTTAAATGTCTTATATAAAGTTTTTATTTTGAATAATATACATTTTGAAATTTAACAAAGAGTTTATAAATTTATATTCACTGCAAACCTATTTTAGCTCATATCTTTCCATATGTGTGTACGAATTGTTCAAACAATAAAAAAGTATTACATTAAAATTAATATTGTTATTTCTCTTTTGATATTTCACTTTTAAAATAGATATGCATGAAAAATTCACATAAAAATATTAAACCTGAAAATGCTTTAAGTAAATTTTGATGAAATTCAATGCTGTACACAGTTAAACTTACTCGAATTTAAACTAAATTCTTAAATTTTTAAATTTTGAATTTTTTATTACACTCATTTCAAGTATTTAGGATTTACAGTTATTAGTATTATTATTTATTATTTAATAAAGATTAAACATAATTCGGTATTTTTATGAAAGTATTCGTTTTGACTACACTATTGAAGCTTTCTATTCCACTAACTCAAATCAATAACATATTCATCATGAAAAAATACAATTTGAATATCCATCAAGTACGCTTTGCCACTTTGAAATGATAATTATTATTTTTCAAACAGCATATGATTTCTTCGGATTTCATTCGGGGAAAGGGGGGCGGGGTGTATTCACCAAGAAGGGAAGACAGATTCCGGAAACCACAAACAGGTATGCTAATGACATATACCAATAGACCACCCGCGTTAATCACCTTTACTGAAAACATGTTTTCCTAACCTGCCGAATTTAGATCCATCAATGTCAATCAAGTGATCGATCAAGTACTTCCGTTAGGAAGGGACCTGAAGTCGTCTTCGATGTACTTTAGGATAAAAAAAATACCAAGCCGGCCATTTTGTTTCTCCTGCAAACTTAACTATTTCAAATCTCCCCCCAAACCAGAAATCCATTAGTGAATGTCATTAGGGAGTAACCCTACTCAATAAGTATAATGTTTCAAATCACCAAAACACCAATCCATCTTTCTCCCGCGTATCTTCGTGCTTACCTTTTCCTGTTAAAAAGATTTCGTAAACATCTTTTTGTTTAACTATTTATATAACGAATCGAAATAAAGACAAAATTGTTTTTTTTTTATCGTTTTTGAATTAAAATACAGTTCTTAATGCTGAATCATGGATGCTGATTTTAAAAAATAACGCTCAATAATTTAAAATCTTTCAATATTGTTGACGGACAGTTATTTATCTTATTAAAAGCATAAAATTAGGAGCCAAACATATGCAAATGATTTGGAATCAAACAGTGGATTTCAGTTATTGATAAATTTATTACATATTGGGTTATAATTGATTGAAAATCGACTTTGAAACTATTTTATGAACGGTAATTTGTCTTTATAGAAAAAAAAATGTATTGAGATTTCTTGATATCCAAATAAAAATTTCTGCAAATTTCGTAAATTATACAAATAATCATAAATTCTTTGATTGTATTAGAAAGCAGCAAGTATGTATTTGAGAACAGCTTTATAACTAGATTCAAGAGGTTTTTTGAGTTGCTTAAATTAAGATTCAAGGTGTAAACCTTGAATCTTAATTTAAGGCATTTTACAAATAATTTATTCTTTTTGGCGAATTGAAAAAAAAGGAAACTTCTTCAAAATAAACGACCAAGAGCGAGTATTACTCGCGCTCAGAGAGTTCCGCATAATAAATATATGAATTAATTAACTGTATTATTTTTACTTTATTATTACTTTCAAACTATGCAAGCTACAGCTTTAG
The DNA here is from genome assembly GCA_963932465.1 of Maratus speciosus. Taxonomy (NCBI): domain Eukaryota; kingdom Metazoa; phylum Arthropoda; class Arachnida; order Araneae; family Salticidae; genus Maratus; species Maratus speciosus. Next base: position 3,199,464 of record OZ010789.1, read on the forward strand.
AAAATTAGCCAAATATCCATTTCTTTATAGTCTTCATGCTAAAACCAAAAAAATTCACATATTTTGGTTATTTATTTATTTAGTTTTTTTGGCAATTGAAAAACTTATTTTTTTTTCTTTTGCGCAAAAATTAAATTTTAAACCTTTTTGCATATATTATGGTTTTACTTTAGAAGTAGGTGTGTTGTGATTCTATTTTGTTCAAAAATTGTTTCCTATATGCATAATTTAGAGTTTTATCATGCCCGCACCAATTAATAATTTTAATTCACGCATCAGTGAGTTAAATTTTTAAATTTAAATATCAATTTTGTATATACAGCATTTATTTTTCTGGATAATATAGCCAAGGATATATGCTTTAGGCAGAAAGGGATCTTAATTCCATATTATTTGTGTTTTGATACATTGAAAAAGGCGATGTTTTTTATCGTTTCGACAAACTCAAAAGTACTGTGCCCTGTTAGGCCCACCAGTGGCCGATAGGTTCTGCTCTCGAAGCTGGTAGACGGGAGGTGCTGGGTTCAATCCCAATCACGCTCGTCGGCCTAATCGTTCGGAGTTTTCGTGGTTTTCTTTGAACCTTGGTTTTCCAAGCGTAAATACGGGTTAGATTCCCTTAGAAAGACACCCAATAAGGGCACTCTCCACCTTATGGCCTATACCCTCGTGCTAATAATTGGCCGTCATAAACACAACCAACGTGTGCTGCCTTAATTCGGTACTGACAATAAAAGTAGTGCGTATTAAAAATTCATTTTCATCTGAAGCATAGTTCTGCTTAAACTTTTTGTGAAAATTCTAACAACCTGACTACTTGCAAGAAATATTAATATGACACGCAAAAATTATTCTAAGTTGAACCCGACTCGCAGAAAGAAAATAAGAATCATCCCAACCTGGAAAAAATCTCTTTCGGCTCGGCCTACAGGCGCAGGTAGATTTCGAAGTTAAGTGCTAATGTCAACAACAAAAACTAAATCATGATTAGAGATAAACCCACTTTAACAATTTTATCTGGCCGCTGTTGACGAGTTTTTAGTTCATTTTTGTATAAGAGCTGGTTTTATCAGAATCATGTTAAGGCGGTATTAAAAAAAATATTTTCCCATGCTCAACAACTTTGAATTTTCTGGCACATTTTCAAATTCATTTTTAAAAGAAAAAATATGAAACTTGCGGACGTGATTTTTGAAGATATTTATAAGTGACCTGTGTTTTCAATTTTCTTCCAATTAATTAAAACTTGATTTATAAACAATTATTTTCTCAGTAAGACAATATTTTTCGTTTCCAACACAATCGCTTCGGGAAATTCGATTCAAAATGCCCAATTTGACATCATTTTTTGAAATATATTCTATCTCTATCAAAAAATTGACCATTACGATACATTATATAGTATCTGAATAAGAGAATCTACCAATTGGATGCGTTTGAGAGCAAAAATGAATTTAAAAATGAGTCAGAAAATAAGCAGTTTGGATTTGAATACACCCTTCAAACGATGATTTTAGGTAGATTTCGTATGAAATACTACCTATTGGGATCGTTCCTATGTTGGAATTTCGGAAAAGTTTTTGCAGATCTACACCGATCATGACCCCTAGAACCCAAAACCACCCCACCCCAAAAAAACTATATCTATATACATACATCACTTATTTATGGACACGATAACTTTCGTAATTCTGCACAAATCTTTTCCAAACTGATACATAAAATCAAGGGCCGGAAAATCTTTTTGCGCCCCTGGAGCCCATTTTTAGGTGCGTTCGTAATTATATAAATACGTAGCACCTATAGTCGTCGTTCAGTCCGTCCGTCCGTCTGTCCGTCCGTCTGTCCGCATGTAACAGAGCAAAAACTACCCAACCGAATGGTCTGAAATTTCAAATATATGATTGTTGCAAAATTTTGTCGAGCCATTTCAAATTTTATGAAAATCGGATGTATAGTTTAATTACAGGGACAGTCAAAAGTTTTTCTTTACATTACGGCCAATGGGGAAAATTATTGCAAGTGCATTTTAATGATATTAGAGCCTTCCGAATGATCTGAAATTTTAAAGATATAATTGTTGCAAAATTTTGTCGTGCCATTTCAGATTTTAGGAAAATCGGATGTATAGTTTAATTACAGGGACAGTCAAAAGTTTTTCTTTACATTACGGCCAATGGGAAAAATTATTGCAAGTGCATTTTAATGATATTACAGCCTTCCGAATGATCTGAAATTTGAAAGATATAATTGTTGCAAAATTTTGTCGAGCCATTTCAAATTTTAGGAAAATCGGATGTATAGTTTAATTACAGGGACAGTCAAAAGTTTTTCTTTACATTACGGGCAATGGGAAAAATTATTGCAAGTGCATTTTAATGATATTACAGCCTTCCGAATGGTCTGAAATTTTAAAGATATAGTTGTTGCAAAATTTTGTTGAGCTATTTCAAATTTTAGGAAAATCGGATGTATAGTTTAATTACAGGGACAGTCAAAAGTGTTCCGTTACATTACGGTAATGGGAAAAAATTATTGGAAGTGCATTTTAATGATGTATCAGACTATGCACTTTATGAAGTGCAAAAAATTATACATTCAGTACAATATGGGGTGCAAAAAATAATTATAAAACTAGTTATAGTACGAACGCACCTCATTTGCCACGTTTGACGAGCAATTTCCAACTTGTTAATTTTATCAATAATCTGTGATATATAAAATTTTGGCCTTATTTTTAGAAGTAATAAAAACTTTAAACTAATTTGATATGTACAAAAATTAAGAAATTATGGCATTTTTCCGGTTTTCACAAAACTTTCCATCCCCTTGGTCCGATTTTGCCCATTAACGAACTTGACCGAGATTTTATGCCCCTTGATTTTATGCATCAGTTTGGAAGAAATTTGTGTAGAATTACGGAAGTTATCGTGTCCATAAAAAAGTGATATTATATATGTATAAAGTTTTTTTACTGAGGTTGGTTTTGGTTTCTAGGGGTCATGATCGGTGTAGATATGCAAAATTTTTTCAGAAATTCCTACGTAGGAGATAATGTAATAGGTAGTATTTCATAAGAAATCCACCTAAAAGAAAATTAGGGACAACCCGGCCCGATCCGATGTAGGACTTTTATTCAACAATCCCAGAGTGTCCAATATTTAGAAGTTTTACTATATTTAAATAGTAAAAATATAGATTTGTTCTTTTTTTTATTAATAAAACTTAAGATTGGTATAGGAGATAAATTCTAGATTTAGTAAAGTAAACATGATTTACTTTCATTTCATTTCGGGTTCGGGTCGGGTTGCGGGTTGATGAAAATTATTTTGGTGGTTTCAGATCGGGTACGACCGGGCCCACCCAGGACTCTAGTTTAGGTGCTACTGCGAAACTGCGAACCACAAATACGTCTCAGTTGCACTGCACTTTTTCATGTATTTGGATGTTAGTTTTTGCGAAATATTGAACATAAGAATTTTCACGATCTGCTTATTAAATTTTTATGACTTTAATTTTCTGTCAAATAAATCATATGCGCCGAAGTCTGATGAAATTGAAACTTATCTTACACTAACGCGTTCTACGTTGTCTGTAATGGTGTGTGAAATGTTCAAGATTTTTATTGCTATTTTTCAGTTCGAAAATTCTCTAATATTTGCATAAATATGTGCATACTAGTACACTTTTATTAGACGGTAAATGTAAGATAATTGTTAATATCGGAGGATCTCTTTGCTTCCCAATCGTAATCCCCTAATTCATCAAATTATTTCCATAAACGCATATTACAGATGCATCATACAAATGAAGAAAGGAAAATGTACTGTACAGTGTAATGCAAGATTATACAACTTTTATATTGGTTTGTTGCATATTTTCATAGATTTAAAAGACACGTTGAAATTAATTGCAGGTAAAATGTGTATTAAGCAAGAACGAGTTTTTCTTTTATTTAAACCTTGTGTATTTGTTTTCTTAAATGCCTCCTATTACAAATGCATGCATATTTTTTGATAGGAACAACCATTACATAAGTAATAGTACTTCATCCGAAAATAATTTAAATTAAATAATTACAGTCAATTTTGTAGAAAATTTAAATTATTTATAATTTAAACATAATTAGTAACAGCTCTTAAAAAATAAATCGAGTTGATTTTCTTTTATAACATGATCAAATCCTTTAAAAGCATCTTACGATATTGTTATAAATATGCCCATTAAAAAAATGAAACTATTTTAGGCTAAATGTTGAATATTTTTTATCTATTTTGTGTTCTCATAGTTGTATCAGGTAGTCTGCATAGTGTTTATTCGCGTTAACAAATATTTTAAGAAAACTCTACAGGGAACCAGATATGTTCTGTTCATTAATTTTTGCTAATTTTCATACTATATGCATACAAACCTGACTTTAGACTCACTATATATGTTATTGGTTGTAGAAAAAAGCCTGTATTAAAAGTAGAAATTATTTTAATCATAAAATTTGGAACATTAAATTACAAAAAAAGGAGAAATGTTGTATTAGAGTTGTTCTTAAAAAAAAAGAAGGGGGGGGGGGGGATTGAGGAAAAAAAACAGTTGATTTAACACAATACTTATATGGCGCATAATTTACGAGGTACTTTCTAATAATTAGCAGCATGTTATTTAAACTTACAAATGTTATGATGGATTATAATTCTATTAAAAATTACTCTTTGAAATACTATTATTGTGGGTGAAACAATTTGATAATACCATATTCTTGCAGTGAAATATCGGTTATCTGTTAATAACAGATGAAAATTCTCTTATTTTGACGATAATTTATACATTTGAATGAATCGAAATAGTAAAGTAATTAATTTTCAAGATATTATCATGTAATAATTCCTTGAAATAAAACATATGATTAAAATAAAAATGTTCCATACTTGCTAATTCACCCCCCTCCCCTCACCTCTGAAATGCGTTACTTTAGAATTAGACATTTTATGCACGACTATAACACTTAAGGTTTTTTTTTTTTTTTTTTTTTTCTCACAACTCAGCAACTCAAAACTGATGTATTCACCGACTCATTTTATGCATAAATGCATGGAAATATCAGTCATTACTATTGAGATAATTTAAATTCAAACAACATTTTGCATTTTCGATGATTGTATATCATATTAAGTTCTAATTAATTGTTTTCTAAAAACAAACTTTCGCGGGCTGTAGAATCCCGAAAATCGGTTTAAAACACAAACTTGGACGGCATATTCCGCAATATTTTTGTCTTTATAAAAAGATGAAAAATGCTGTTCGATTTCTTAGTTCATGAAGAACAATTTTTGCATTAACATAAACTACACACTAATACACTTGTTTACACTAATACTAATAATCACTAATGCATTTGTTGCATTAACAATAACTTTGTGAATATGTCAGAAAGCAGCCAGTTTGGATTACAATGTTTCAGTAATTTTTCATTTTTTTAAATATTTTTCCCCCATAAAATATGTTTACTCTCTCTCCTTTCTTTTAATAACCTTAGAAAAGTGAAAATATTGCAATAAAGTTTGGAAGAGATTGATCTTGCTTTATGAGAAATGAAATAGGATCAAGACAAGCTCCAGAAAATTTCACTTTTCGCGCTCAAACAACAAGAACATGTACTGCACATTGAATATGGTTGTTATTATTTTTAACACTGATTTACTGCATTCTTCCTGCATTTTTCTTGATGTTGTATTTCAAATATGTGAGGCTAAGTTCACATTATTAGTACAATATTTTCACTGTTATTAACTATTTAACAGAAATTTATCTAGCTATTTTTTTTCTAATAAAAATATAAAAAAATATATATAAAAGCACTTTCTCTTGATATTATATTTCAAATAATGCGAGACTAATTTCATAGGCTTAGTACCATATTTTCACGGTTACTGTTTAATAGAAATTTATCCAGATACTTTCTTCTAACAAAATTATTAAAGCATTATTCTGCAAATTTCCTAAATATAAAGAAAATATTAGTTTAGTAAATCGGAAGCTTTTCCTTATTTCATTTTCTGCATTATTTATATTTACGGTAAATGTTGAAAAATGAAATTCCGTCAGCAGTTGCACATTTCTTTTCCATTGTAGAATTCAGAAATAAAAAATCATTTCCTACTGGTCAATTACTGACGAACCACCCTATATGTAGGTACATGGTATGGTATATATAATTTAGATAGAACATACCGATTTGCTTCGAAATTGTGTTCTTTTTAATTATTTTATGCCGTGTCTTATTATTATTACATTATATAATATAAATTATGAATTTTACTAAAATGTTTACTTCAAAATAAGCTCCAAATTTAACGGATTTTATGAAATTTCCTTTGCTTTTACCAAAGATTGGAAACCACCGCACGATTTCCCAGTTTGTGAATGTCAATACCTGAAGATATTTTCAGTTTAAGATTGCAAATCAATCGAGCAATCGTGACAGAAGGTAGCCACTTTCGGGGAGAGGGGGGGGGGCTGTCCATACATAACTTTATCAACATTTTGCTAATTTTGACAACCCCCCCCCCCCCCACGTACCACCATCACCTGATGAAATAGTTAACAGTGTCAATTTTTTTTTTCTTTTCTTTCGTCTGCTTCGGAATAGCATTCAGAAACACGGGGTTGAAAAGCGCTGCGTTTTGAAAATTTTCGCTTATATTTCATGTTTTGATCGAGTTTTAAATATTTTCAGGAACAAGTACACCTTATGCATGAATTCTTTTCTCTATTTTATTGCATCATCATACACATTTCCATGTTATTATTAAAATGTAAATCATTTATTTTAATTAATAAGTAGATACGAATTTTCTAGTATGTATTTATCGAATAGCAATTGGTATAAAATAAATCGAAAGTATTTTGTGCATGCATTTACCTTTATTTATGCTGCATCAAGTGATGAAATCTATAAACAAATTTGCTATTTGCTAGCCGCACTAATTGTACACCATGTGATTTGCAATGTGAGATCCTATTAATATTGTCCATAAGAAAATAATGTTAAATGTATGATGTAATTTTCATCCTTTTAGGGGCAAAGCACTTGCATTGCTAAAATGTTGAAATGAATGATTGGCACCATCATTTACGTATAAATTTATTTGCAAATAACAAAAAGCGATTTTTCACATATGTAATAAATGAAAAAAAAATAATGCAAAAATCTTGGTGCCATTATCGCATTTGAGAATTAAAATTAAGTGGTTACATAAACATACCACCGCCCCTGAAAGGGTTAAATGCGTTTCGTGTGCAAAAATTTAATTACAGCTTTTATTTCCCCACTATTTTAATATTCACGTGTAAATATATTATTCCATTTAAAAGTGTTTGGGAATATCAGTATTTGAACTTTTTAAATATATGACCTAATTTTCCCTATTAAAAGTTTTTCACGCATAATAATTTAATTATTTTAGGCATCTTTCATATGACAACATTAATTTTACATATGACGTATTTGTTCCCATTAAATGCGGTTCGCGAGCAATAATTTAATTATTTTAAGATTTTCTTACTTTTTTAATATTCACGTGTAAATACAATTTGTATGACATAACTTTCCATATTTTCTGCTTTTAACAATTGATCATTTTATTATTACTTTAAAGTTTCATTTCTGTTTTTAACAATAACGTGTAAATACATTTCTTATTTGAGAGGCAATATAATTCTTTCTGCTGTTTTACAAATTAGCATCAACATAAAAAATTACCCTTTCTAAATATGAAAAGAATTCTCTTGAAATAATGAAAATTCGAATAAAAGATTGAAAAAAAAAACCTTCATAAAATTAGTAAAATTAAAAAAAAAAAAAATAATAAGCGCAGTTTTCACACCACTAGCTTAAAGAAGTGTATCCCTAGAAACATATATTAAACTCCTATGCATAGCGTGGCTGAGAGGTTCTGCTCTCGAAGCTGGTAGACGGAAAGTGCTGGGTTCGAACCCAATCGCGCCCGTCGGCCTAACCGTTTCGGAGTTTTCGTGGTTTTCTTCGAAACCTTGGATTTTCATGCGTAAATACGGGTTGGGTTCCCTTAGAAAGACCCCCAAGGAGGGCACATCCCCTATGGCCTACATCCCTCGTGTAGATAATCGGCCGTCAAAAATTAACCAACCTATGCATAGCTTTGTTCCTAAAGAACTTTTTTAATGGACCTATTCTGACAGACTTTAACATTGAAAATCACTTTAAATAGTTCTTCGATTTAAAAATTGTCTACTTTAGCGTGCTTATATAAGATTTCTCTATAATACTACCAATTTTCATATTTTTGTGTGTAGTAGTTTTCTTAATATTAGCGAAGAAAGACCTCCGGTCACAAAAAAATTCATTTACACCGGCGGCGGTGGTGTATATTTTTTTAGAATAGAGAGAAATCTGACAGAAAGGTCTTTTTTCCCCCTTTTATTTTTATTCTAGTAACAAAAACTAAGTACAATTTTTTTCAATATTTGTTTAATCTGTAGAAATTACTATTATTACTACTACTACTACTAATAATAATAATGTAATAATAATTATTATTATATAATTTTATTATTAAATAATAATTATTATATATTACTATTATTGCGAGTCGACACACTAATAACTTGGCGGATTCGACGAATGAAAATGTTTAAAAGACAGTGATTGACTGAATTTATAAAAAGCTAAGAAAAATAATTACAATAATTAATCAATAGTATATTGGCTAACCTAACTCTTAAAACAAATATTATTTTAAACTAAAGTTTAACATAGAAAGACCGGAATTTTTACTCCAGGTTCATAAAAATATTTAATACAAGAATTTTTATTTAAAACTGTTTGAGTTATTTAATTAACCCTTTCTTTCTTTGTATCATTTAAACTTAATTCCTAAATAAATTTCTGAATCGGAACAAAATATATTCATTTGGTAAGGGCCAAAATGGCCCCTCACCATCATTCTAGTGTTACTTTCAACTTTTATAATTATTCAGACATTAAACTTTATTTATATACGTTACAATTAACATGCAATTAAGATAAAGAAATCAAGAAGTTACTAATTATTATTATTACTATTATTATCATCCATGCATTAAATATTCGCGATAAAGACATTTCTTAATTATTTTTAGCAAAGAAGATTGTAACAAATTCATTTTTAATTGTCCGAAAAACATACGAATTTCTCACTTGTATTTCAGACTAAGCATATAAAATACAAGTATTAAAATTTAATAATTTAGTACTTATACAAAATAACCATATTTGTTTCTAGCTGAAAAAAATAAAATTTGATGGAATTTTTCAAGTTGAACTGTTAAGAAAGATAATCAACAGGAAACGATTAATGGTTTTCAGAAGTGCCATCTTGAGAATAACCATCACCCAGAACCTCATTGAGTATTTGTAATTAGCGACCACCTGGCTTGCAGATGTTTGGGGGAGAATATTTTTCTGAAAAAGGATCGAAATGTCGCATTTGTGAAGATCAGCATTTGAGTTTTTTGTGTTGTGTTTTTAACCTTTTTTTTTTTTTCGCTTCATACGTGTCATCGCCGTTCGTTAATAGAACCTACCAAGAAACTGCAGGGGGTTCTGGGGAGATTTTTCGGCGAATTTGGAATAAATCACTGAAAAGGGGGTGAGGGTGCATACTTTTTAAACTTCTCGTAACTAAGCAACAAATTAAAGTAAACTGGTTATAAATGAGCCAGGAGCTGTGTCAGAAAATTTCGCGAGCAGGTATTAATTTCAAGGAAATTAGCAACATAGCTCAATTGGCTTATGTCTCCAGAAACAATTATCTTTCGTTAAGTGCATGTCGTAACACATGTTCTCAATATGGGAGGTAAAAAGGGCCGATTCGTTAGTTCTAACGTGGCATTAGTCTTATTTCAAATTACTTATTTCGACAATTAATTCACTTAACGATGTTTTCCTGAATTGAGAGTGATCGATGTGCTATGGGTTTAGGATTTTTTAAAGTTCACACGATTGTCTCTTTTCTATATGATTTCTTTACGCCTTCTAGCTATGGGGAGTTCTTTTCACTGAACGTGACACCTCCTAAAATAATTAGTCAGCCAAATGTGGAAGTCGTATTCGTGTATTTCTTTTTTGCAAACACTTATCAAGAACACACTTACATTTGTCAGCCGTTAAGTGGCTACTTCAGTCAAACGAAAAGATCCGTTCGCTAATGCTAATCCTATGGAAGAAATTTATAAAGATATTTCGGTCGCATTTCAATATTTTTAAATGATTTCTTTTGCATTGAATAGTTGAGATCGATTTGTACAAAGGCCGTTGTTTACTTTTTCGATTTTGTTTACAGGTATTTCTTATGAAGACACTTTCATTTTCGGAACCGGTTTCGAAAGTAAAAGCATCCTTATAAAAAATATCTGCAATCAAAATCGAAAAAGTAAAAAACGGCCTGCATACAGATCGATCTCAACTATTCAATGCAAAAGAAATCATTTAAAAATATTGAAATGCGACCGAGATATCTTTATAAATTTCTTCCATAGGATTAACATTAGCTAATGCGTCTTTTCATTTGACTGAAGTAGCCTCTTAAAGTGAGGAGTGACTTTTTGTTCAAGTTCAGATTTTATAGTTACTAAAGCTTCTTATAATTCTAATTTTAAAACGGAAAAAAACAGTTTTCGAAGTGCCTGGCGCTAAAAATGGATGATTATTTTCCAATGGTGATGGATATTTTTATAGAATTAAAGACAAGACCAGTGTCGGTAGATGGAAACTAGCATGCAAAGATATTAAATGTCGGGGAAGAGCAGTCTTGTTGAATCCAGAGGGGGAGAAAAAAATTGAAGAAAAATCCGCACACACATGCAAACCAGATTTACTTTATAAAGAAAAAATCAATCTTCGTGAGGATATTCTTCATAGATGTAAAACGGAGCTTACACCGAACAGCGAAATTTTCCGAGAAGAGTGTGCGAAAAGGTAAGTGAGTTAATTTTTACAAAAGTATAATAACATTTCAATTTATTTAAACCTGTGAAAACGAAAGCGAAATGGAGCAAGAGAAAAAATATGTTTATTAAAAGTTTCCGTCTTAGCAAGTATAATTGTTTGTTTTCTTTCCGTCCAGACCAGGGCTTTACAAATTCGGTCGCCACTGCTCGAGCACACTTAAAATTTCAATAATACCGTAATAATTCTATTCTACTTAAAGTTTAATTGCTTTATTTTGTTTTGATTAATTTATGTATCTCGATATAATAATCATCCTTCTAAAAGAAAACAAAATAGTTATTATAAATAGTTAATTATTGAATACGATAATAAAAAATAATTTTGACTCATATTACCCATAATCTTTTTCATTGGTATATTTCGTGTTTATATGAAGAATTATTGTGTGATATATGTGATATATTATTATATGTGAGGACTGTTCAGTGAGTTTGAATAAACATAGTAAAATAATAGACGAATGCTAGTGTTTCACGTTTCTTGACAAATAAACTATTAATCTATATAAATAAATGCTGAACTATAAAAGAAGCAGCGCGTTTTGATGAAATAAATCCTTCTTCAGGCATGCATAATTACTACCAAGTGTTTGGACTAAAGTGGCACTTAATGCTTTTTAATTCTGGTGTTTTAAAATTTTCTCAAATTAAAATTTAGGAAACATTTTTAAGCGCAGTTTCATAACATTCGGCTTTTTAAAGATCTTCTGAAATTACAAGTAACTTTTATATGCCTTTTGAATAACAGAATAGACTGTATTTTCCATTTAACCTCTATAATAATTAATTATTTAATTACATTTAATGCTACTTAAATAGTAAGGAAATTATTCATTTGCGTCTAACACATGATCGATATAATCTTACTGAAATTCAGTTTTCTTTAAAACAATTTAAATATCACGCTTTTTCTTTCTATTTTTTTTATTGTCTAAATCCCCCTCCCTTTCCGAAATCTTGCTTTCCTCCCCTTTTCTTCCCTCTCATACACTACCCAAAGATTAAAATCATTAAATTTATAATTTATATCTGTAAAACTCTATTGTTTGTTTCTTTATTGAAACGAAAAAATAACCGACTATCTAAATTTTTACTTTCTTCCATCCCACCCCCCCTATTCCAAGTATGCAAAAGTTTTAAAAAAGTTAAAGCTTATTATTATTTAATTATTTTCCTGTCCTATTTTTAAGCATATATTAATGATAAATAAATATTTATGTAATCAAACTCTTTCCCCGCCAGAAGAAGAAGAAGAAAAAAAAAAAAAAAAGCCTTTTCTCCATTTCCCCGCCTATCATCTCAAGATGTTATATATTTTTTCAACTCTTTATTTTATTTTTATTTTGTTGCTTTTTGTAATATTAAATAAATAGCCCTCTAAATCAACGCTCCCCCTTATGAAATTTATATTTTAGTTACAGGGACACACAAAAGAATTCAGTCACATTGCAGCGTGTGGGAAAAATCGTACGAGGGTCATTTTTCTGCGGTTACTAGATATTAAACATAATTAAATTGATAAATTACTGAAGTTCGGTACAAGATGATTTCTGTACATTATTGGGTGCATAACATTTATTAGTCATTTACGGGGACACGCAAAATAATAAAGTTACAGTACTGGCTATGAGCACTAATTAGTAAAAATACTTTTTCCGTTCTATTATGCTTTTTTTCACACAATTTTTGCATAATACGAGATGTGTATAGTTCTACATCTGCATAAAATAGAGCTAGATAAAACAATTTGTAAGCGTTATTGTTAAGGGTGTAAATTGTTCAATAAAGGTTTTTCAGTTTGTTATGCATATATTTAGTATACTGTATGATGTTTGTAGAATATAGATAAATTACTGTACAGGCTTACGCAAAGAACAAGATACATTGCTGTCTATGATTAGTAATTACTAGAAGTTTGTTTTTAGTTGTGTTAAACATTTTTTACTTGGATTATTTAAATTTTAGCTTAATCCGGGGTGTCCATAAAAATCTGCAGATAATATGCAGACAGTATAAGGGAATACGAGTACATTTCCGTTTAATGACAGAAAATTCTGAAGATGATTTTTCACATGTTTTATGAACTTGAACTAACTGAAATGAATTTTAAAATACCTGTAATATATATTGTCGACTCAAAGCAATGGTAAAATATACCAATAAATAATAGAAAATTAGTTGTCTGGCTTACTGGTATGAAAAATTGTATCTGCATCTAGTGGAGCAGTAGGAAATGTTTATTTGAACACATCTGAGTTATATTAAACACAACTCTGTGTTTTAGAAGTGTTCAACGATATACAAATCTATAAATCATAGCCAGCATAAAAATAAATCGACTATATTTCCAACTTTGGACGGAAATTGCTAAAATTAGATTTTTAATATGTTATGAATTTTCTAAATTGTTTCATTAGTTATTATTTTTTTCGCTTCACTGTGAAGTTTCGTGACAATTTTCTGGAATTGTTAAAAGTAGTTTATAATTATCACTGTAAAGAATATGTAACGTTACTCCATTAAAAAAAAAATTTCAATAATTCTGCCTGCATTTTATTGGGTACCGATATAACTGATGTTGCGTTACACAGGGGCGTAGCTACAAATTTATTTTCGTGGGGGGGGGGGGGGGTGAAGGGGAAAGTTCAAAATTTTTCCAACTTATAATTCAAAAATTTCACAATGTGAAACATATTGCTCTATTTTCCAACTAAAATGATATGTTCATTGTGTGTTTAATAATAATAATACTTATACAAAAAAAAAAAAAAAAGAAAAAAAAAAAGAAAAGAAAAAAAAATTCTTTCCAAAGAAAAATGCTGAAACTAAAAACAAAAAAATTATAATTTTTGGTTCTTTTAATGAAAATTTTTGTCTTCAATTGTGTAAGAGTCATAATCGTACTTCATATGAAAATAGCCTCATACTTTTAGATTTTTGAGAAAGAAACAAAGTTTTGGAAGAAATATATTGGAGACACTGTTGATGGATAACAGTAGAGAAATTCAGGTCTGGTACAAGTATGATATTTTCGTAGCACAGAGAAACACAATGAGAAATTGAGTCTGGCTGCTTTTTGTATTTCTTTTGAAAGTTTAACTATTTTGCTATTACAGAACTCAGAAAGGTAGTCAACAAAACAATAAAAAATCTATTTTTTTTTTTTATTAAAAAAAATCTATAATTTCCAATCTATAATTTTAAAAATCTATAATTTCCCAACTCTAAGCTCAAATTTCCGAAGTTCACAAATGTTGGGGGGGAACCCCCATAGAACCTTTGCACTGATGTGTAATATTACGCCAATTATATCAGGTCAAATTACACTATTATATAAGTTAAATTACTCCATAAAATTGGAGGTAGCATGTTGCCACTAATTTTATGGAGTAACGTTATATATATTTTTTTTTACAAGGATGCTTGGTTGGTACATGATTTCCCTCTCTCTTTTATTATTATTATTATTATTATTATTATTAAACCTTTTTCAGAAATCTTCGTTTTTCTATTCTTTTCTACTCTTTTCTTACTCTTTTTAAATAACTTTAAATTTCCTTTTTTCTTTGGTGGTGCTTATTTTGAAATAACTATGATTAAAAATCTTCTAATTTTCTACTGCTAGATACGAAAATCTATGCTTGATACAAAATTTCTCTTTTTTTTTTTTTTTTTTTTTTTTTTTATTCCACCTACATTGCCCCATTTTATGAAATGTCCGTTTTTCTTTTCCTTGCTTTTCTCTTAACAAATATAGTTAATCTTGAGCTCTTTTAATTTTTGAAATTTATCCGCCTTATCTGATACTTTGCTGTGATAATAACGGGCCAGCTTTACTTTACTTTGTTGCTTAGTTACGGAAAGTTACAAATGCATGAATCCGACTTTTAAGTAAGGCATCGAATAGACTGCGTTTCTTTTCGTCGTAAAGTTTGATATGGTCAGGCGCTCTCTTTCATGTTTGTTGACTTCTGCGGAATTCTAGATGACATAGAACTTCACAGGCCGTCGTTGACGTGTCTCCACTTCTTTCTTTTGTTGAGATTCTCCTTTCTTTGCTTGATGACCACAGAACCATTGGAAAAGAAAGTGCAGGTATTAAGCATGGGAAGGGGGGGGGGGGGCACTGACTGGTCTGCAACCCGCTCGAAATTTAAAGAAAATATAAAGTTTAATTCCAGTAGTATATGTGAAATTTGCTTGAAATAGTTTAGAAGAATCTAATGAAACCTGCTAAGACGGAAACAAAAAATCGAAACGTATTCTGTATTAGACAGATTTATATCTGTGAAAGTGCATCATTTACCAGAAATCATAAAAGTTCCATTAACACAGGGTATCCGTTTACATATATTTCATTTACGCACGTTTTATTATATTTTACATAAATGTATATGAATGTGTATAAATAATAAAATGTATATAATTATTTTACATAATAACACATATCATGTTTTATTATATAAAACATGATATATGGAAATTCAAATTGCATATTTTTTTTTCTTTAGGCAAAAAACACTAATAATATATTTACTCTTGCTGTTTTTCCATTTCTTTTAATTTATTTTAATGGTTGGTACATTACAGGCTTGCTATTCAGCTTGTTGCAGCTTGCGCTATCATGATTTTTTTTTTAAATAACATTTCAAAATTTTACAGAATTTTTTTTTTTTAATGTTTATGTAACTTTTTGCTAAAAATCAGCTTTATTTTATTTTAAAAATCCTAGAAGTATAACTGCATGTTATAAATCGCAAACACAAAAAAAATGTCCTTATCAACAAAAATTCATGATTAAAAAGTATTCAGAAAATGCTACCAAATTTGACAGTTAAAGCCAACTTTCGTGAAGTGATCGTCTTGGAAAAGTCATCATCAAGGTGTGATTAACTGCAATTCCAAACGTATCCTATTTATGAAAAATGAAAAACGTTATTCAATTCTTAAGAGTACAACGAATGTCATTCACGTATGCTTCAAAATGAGTCCGAAAATGTACGAAAAAGGGACGTAATTTTAAATATAATTTAAACGCACATATCTTATTTTCGATATTTCAAATGAAAATCAAATTTTAACTTTCAAAGTAATTGCTTAAAAGGCGCAAAGGCCAACATAGTGAAAAAGATTCCAAGCCGGGACTCGAAACCGGCCCATAAGTATAGCGCACTGACGTTCTACCGACTAAACCACTTGGAACGATACCTAGCTCGGAAAATTTCGCACTATTATATGTTGGCAAGGCTACAAACGCAGCACAAGATGGAATATTTATCGTGAGTCACCGATAAGGTGTCGTGAGTCACCGACAAGGCGAATGTTTCTCTCTGGAATAATTTCCATGTATTAATATAATTTCTATCGATGCTGTATTTAATAATGTTTCGTGTTGGTCCCAGGTCGGTGACTCACGATAAATATTCCATCTTGTGCTGCGTTTGTAGCCTTGCCAACATGTAATAGTAAGACATTTTCCAGGCTGGGTATCGTTCCATGTGGTTTAGTCGGTAGAACGTCAGTGCGCTATACTTATGGGCCGGGCTCGAGTCCCGGCATGGAATCTTTTTCACTAGGTTGGTCTTTGCGCCTTTTAAGCAAAAAAAAAAAAAATAATGTGAAATTTGATTTTCATTTGAAATAAAATAATATTTGCGATCACCTTTGTAACAGAAAAGGCTGGAAATGGTTTGTCGCTGTGGTAAATGACTATTTGGGCCCTGTTCAACGTTTGTATGCATTTGTGTAAGCATAGCACTCATATTCGTAAGATGTTATAGTTTTTGTTAAAAATTCAAAAGTTTTTTGTTTATAGCATACAGAGTTTTCAACCAAATATAGCACATCTTTCCAAAAACCTGACAAAGAACAGTAGCAAAAGTATACTACAATTAAAACATGAATATAGCCTTGCCAACATATAATAGTGAGAAATTTTCCGAGCTAGATATCGTTCCAAGTGGTTTAGTCGGTAGAACGTCAGTGCGCTATACTGATGGCCCGGGTTTGAGTCCCGGCTTGGAATATTTTTCCCTATGTTGGCCTTTGCGCCTTTTAAGCAATTACTTTGAAATTTGATTTTCATTTGAAATATTGTATGCAAGGCGAATGTTTCTCTCTGGAATAATTTCCATGTATTAATATAATTTCTATCGATGCTGGATTAAATTATGTTTCGTGTTTGTCCCAGGTCGGTGACTCACGATAAATATTCCATTTTGTGCTGCGTTTGTAGCCTTGCCAACATATAATAATAGTGAGAAATTTTCCGAGCTAGGTATCGTTCCAAGTGGTTTAGTCGGTAGAACGTCAGTGCGCTATACTGATGGCCCGGGTTCGAGTCCCGGCTTGGAATCTTTTTCACTATGTTGGCCTTTGCGCCTTTTAAGAAATTACTTTGAAATTTGATTTTCATTTGAAATATTGTATGCAAGGCGAATGTTTCTCTCTGGAATAATTTCCATGTATTAATATAATTTCTATCGATGCTGGATTTAATTATGTTTCGTGTTTGTCCCAGGTCGGTGACTCACGATAAATATTCCATCTTGTGCTGCGTTTGTAGCCTTGCCAACATATAATAGTGAGAAATTTTCCGAGCTAGGTATCGTTCCAAGTGGTTTAGTCGGTAGAACGTCAGTGCGCTATACTGATGGCCCGGGTTCGAGTCCCGGCTTGGAATCTTTTTCACTATGTTGGCCTTTTAAGCAATTACTTTGAAATTTGATTTTCATTTGAAATATTGTATGCAAGGCGAATGTTTCTCTCTGGAATAATTTCCATGTATTAACCTTATTTTGGGGTAACCAGATTTTAATCCGACCATACTTGTGTTTCTATTTGATGCTTTTTCTTTTCGCTGTGGACCAGGTTAACTTTCAATGATTCATGATCATATTGAGTTTTGATTTTTTCGAGTTTTGTTCAGACTGAACCAGTTTTTCAAAAATATTTTCTATTAAAAACTATATGTTTGAAAATTAATTATATGTGTTCATTTTAATACATAAAAAGATACAATTGATGACATAACTATTGACCACTTTTCCATAATTGTATTAAAATATGAATTAATTCTTCCTTCATTCCTGGTTCGCGATCGATTCGATTCGGGTTGAAGTGTGTCAGATTTCAAGTTGACTTGAAGCAGAAGTTTTGGTTCTGTTCTGGTACAATCCTACTTGCGCAGGACTCAAATGTAGACCTTACAAACAAACATTCTGTTATATTCTATTATTGGGCTCTTTAATATCTTTGTTATTCATTATATTTGCTTTTCAGTAATTTACTATATTGTCACTAATGTTAAGTGATTTTCTTAAATAATTGCATCTATGAATTTTGAAAATTATTATTTTATTTTTATTTTTTTTTTCGACTGAAAATTTCCATTCTTTTATAAATATTTTTTTTATTATTATTTATAACAGCAACATAAAAACTGAAAAAAAAAAAAAAAAAAAAAAAAAAAAAGGGGGGGGGGGCTTAGAAAATCGACAGAAATGTATATTTTATTTAATTTTTATTTTGAATATGTGTATAATATTTATTTGCACCAGATTACGTGTTTCCAGAGATGATACAATGATGATTTTATGATAAATTTTCCATAGGCATAAAAATTTGAAAGTTAATGTGCTAATTCATTTTTTCATAGAGTGTCTCTGAAGTCTAGAATTTCTAAAAGCTTTAATAATTTTAAATACTAACTGAAAAAAGTTTTTTAAAAGGTATTTCGCATTTTTTTTCTTTAAACGCATAATGTTATGCGGATATTTTTACATATTCTGTGATACAAAAAGAGGGGCAGCCACTATGAGAAATGTGGCAGATGCAATGTATTTGACGCCTGCTCTTATAGGGTCCGCACCTATAACATGATCTAAATACCTTTGTTTATCTTTAATAAAAAAAAAATTCTTGCACTTTTTAAAATGGAGGCCAGCACTGTACAAAAGTGTTCAAAAGTAGGTTATATGCTTAAGCTTGTTTTAAAAAAGGAGGGAAATTTCCCACTCGATAACGAGAAACATTCGTGAACTAATTTTTAAATAAATAAAAAAAAAAAAAAAAAAAAAAAAAAAGAAAAGAAAAAGAAAGAAAGAACGAAAAATAAATAGCAGACATCAGCTGTAAAAAATTTGGAATCAAATAACGTTTTCAGTTTTCGATAAATGAATTGCATCTTATGAGATTAATTTCTCACGGTAACGTGGTGACATTAACATTTCTCATTGCATCTTATGTGATTTATTTTTCATTTTACTTTTCTCTGTAAGAGCTTCTGAAAATTTGTTTCAAAATATCATCTTTTCGTATTTAAAACAAAAATATTCTTTGCATTTATCGAAATATAGAAATCTCTACTCAATTTCCCATTTTTTGAATAAGAGTGCTTGCCAAGTTCGTGTATCTAAGATTAAATTTAACTTCTTGAGTGTGTGAGAAAGTTCTCACTATGAATATGATACTGATTTGAGGTAGTTGAATAGAACTCTGATTAGTGTAACAAATACTTTCATCTATGTATCCAATTATTTTTAATTTGTATTAAATTAAATAAAAAAAAAATAATTGTAAATTTTAAAAACAAGAAATGGGAAAAAAATCCATTTTCTTTATTTGCATGTTCTTTTAAATTTAGGAATTTTTCAGTGTAATTTGAAATTTGAAAAAGTTTAAAGAAACTGTCTATATTGCGCGCATTGGATTTCACTCAATTTCCTTAAAACATTTATGAATCCAATATTTTTGTGTGTACTCTTTATGGATATAATTTTTTTTAAATGAAATACGAAATATTAATTTTATTGAGAATACATTTTTATTGTTTGAACAATTCACACGCACATATTGAAAGAAATTATAAAAATATTTTTACTCTGATTATAAGTGTATAAGATCCTCGATAAACTTCTATATGTATGTTTTTTAAAATCAAACCTTCATAATTGTTCAAGTTCTAGTTATCAGTTTTCCATTTTCTATTAGTTCTTGAGTTCCTTACTCTCTGTTTTGAATTGAAATTTTAAAGTATATAACAAGACATATAAAAATATATTTTTTATGAGCATATAATTTTATAAATCTACATTTTGGTAAGCAGATAAAGTTTTTATTTCATTATAAATGATTCTATTTATTTCATAAGAATATACCAACAATTAAATTGCATATATATGCAATTAGAGAAGCAAAAATCTGATATCCGCAGCAGATTTTCTAAAAAGGTTACAGCAAAGAGGGTAAATCCCCTACATGCGCTAATTATGCATTTTTTCATGACCTTTTGATGAAATTCGTATATTTCTGCGACCCTTTCACAAAATTCGAGTTTTTTCGCGATACTTTGTCGAAATTCGCTTTTTTTAGGTAGCTTTCATTACAAAAAGCTACCTATTGCAGCCGTTCGGAGGAAAGCGATTTCAAAAAATTTTGGTATATTTTCATCGATCATGACCCCCAGACCCCGAAACCACCCTTCGTTCAAAATTGATATATATATATATATATATATCTGACCTATGCGACACTGTAACTCTCGTATGTATGAACCGATTTGGATGTAATTCGGTGTGTACATAGTACATACCAATGCCTCGACCGAGTTCGTTGGCCAGCTTCATCCGCCATTTTGTTACAAAATGGCGGCCATTTAAAATTTTTAAAAAAATTTAAAATTGGAAATGTGGTACCAAAAAATTGAAAATGGAAAAATATTTTTTTCTTATGTATTTGACCTTTAAACAAAGACTCCGGAGCAGTTTTTGTTTCGTCTATATCTTAAAAAATGGCTGAGTTATAGCATTTTGAATTTCTAGCGTGGCTGACATTTTGAAACGTCCTGAATTTTGTCACGCGATAAAAGGCGTATTTATGAACCGATTTGGATGTAACTTCGTTTATACATAGTACATACCAATGTCTCGACCGAGATCGTTGGCCAGCTTCATCCGCCATCTTGTTTAAAAATGGCGGCCATTTAAATTTTTAAGAAAAATTAAAATTTTAAATGTGGTATCAAAAAATTGAAAATTGAAAAAATATTTTTTTCTTATATGTTTGCTTATATACATACCAATGTCTCGACCGAGTTCGTTGGCCAGCTTCATTCGCCATCTTGTTTCAAAAGGGTTGCCATTTTTAAAGAAAAATGTAATTTAAAATTTAAAATAAGGTATTAAAAAATTGGAAAATGAAAAAGATTTTTTTTATGTGTTTGGCCTTGATACAAAGATTCTGGAGGAGTTTTTGTTTCTGAAAATTTGTTCTTTTGTTTATATCTTTAAAAAATGGTTGAATTATAGCACTTTGAATTTCTAGCATGGCTAACACTTTGAAACGATCTTGCATTTGCCACGCCATAACACACGTATTCGCCTATATCGATGTAAGAAGGCATGTGGATAGTATACATCAATATCTCGACCAAGTTCTCTGGCCGGCTTCATCAGCCATCTTACTTCAAAATGGCGGCCAATTAAAAAAAATTATATTTAAAGTGAGGTGCAAAAAAATTAGAAATTGAAAAAGGTTTCTTTCTTAAGTACTTGGCCTTGATATAAGGATTCGGGAGCATTTTTTGTTTGTCTTTATCTTAAAAAATGGCTCAGATATAGCAGTTTCAATTTCTGATGTGGGTGACATTTTGAAAAATCCGATTTTTTGCCTGCGACAGCACTCGTATATATCAACCGATTCTGATGTGAGTGAGCATGTGCACAGCAATTACTAAGGTCTCGACCAAGTTTACTGGTTAGCCTCATCCAACATGTTGTCTTAAAATGGCAGGCACTTTAAGAAATCGCCGAATTTGGCAGCCAAATATAAGTTACTTTAAATAAAAGCAGCTTGGATAAAGCTGACTAATTTCGCGAATCATTCATAATGATTTAGTATTGATAAAAATTGGTATTGAATCTCCTATATTCGGTTTCCACTAAATTGAGCTTCGTGTGTTTGAACAATATAAGTTGGCTTTTTTAAAATAAGGAATATGAAAGCTACCTCTTCCTCCCGGCACTGGCCGGAAGGACTTTTTCTTCTTGTGAAGAAATTCAGGTTTTCTGCGATGTTTTGATGTAATTCGCGTTTTTTTCGCGATGCTTTGATGAAATTAGTTTCTTCTTTCGGGATTTTTTGACAAAATCCGCGTTCCTTCCCCTGATCCCTAGGCGAAATTGGTGAAATTTGCATTTTTTCCGCGATTCCTTGACGAAATTTGCATTTACTTGCAATATTTTTGCTACATTCATATTTATCTATCATAAAGGATCTATCCCCGATCCTTTGACCAAATTGACGATTTTTTCTGCGAACGATTGAAGAAATTGAGTTTTATGCGACCGTTTGTCGAAATTGGGGATATTGTTGCGTTACATTTTTAATGTCAGAGTTTTGAGAACCGAAAGCCTTAAATTTTCGAAAAATTGGGAATAGAATCACCTCTATAATTAGACGGTGATAAGATTTTTTTTTAAAATAATTTTTCTTGTGTGATCTTGAAAATAAAAAGGTTTAAACTGTATTTTGTTTCTTATAATGCAAAATTTATCAAAATATCACACATTCACAATTTTTTATATGTACTCTTGTGTGACAAATTGAAAAAAAGAAATACTGCTTTTCTAATATTCCCCACTACCATGATTGCTTACTTTATACATATTTTTTGTAACATGTATCCTGCTCAGATTAATCTTCTGTCCCTACATAGTTCAATATTAATGTTACACTTAATTTATATCCACGTTAAAAGAATTATGTGATTACAGTACACAATTTTGATGTAATTTGTATGTATTTTGTTGTACATGTGTATACATTAAATAAATTATTTTTCACTTTGTATTCCTGAATTTTTTACACAAATAAACGTTATTAATTTTATGCGTTTCTTTCGCAGTTTAGTAACTGGAATTTTCAGATTAAGGCGACAGTGGACGTTCAAAAACATTTTCTACAGTTTTTGCTCAATCGTTTTGAAATTTAATACACATATAATTTGTGCAATAATTAAGAAAATTTCTTAATTTCATTAAAAAATATTAATATGCAAATGAGTAATTAATTAATAATATGCTAATTAGTGATACAAATTAAAAATGCTCCATGCGCATTAAATTTTGTTTCAGAAACTTGTAATTTTTTTTTGTGATAGCTTTATCATATTACATCAAACATTGGTATACATTTTAAAATTATACTAAGTAATTTGGTAGAAAATAATTATAAACATATAATATTGTTCATTTCGGATAAAATTCAATGATAAAATATTACTTTTTTTTTTTTTTTACACATATTAATAGCAAGTTTTGTAATAAAGTATATCAACAGCAATATTAACAAGTATTATAAAAATTAGTATAAAATTAAGACGAATGGAGCATTTTGAACTTACTCAGTCGGCGAAAATTCTCATTTTGAGAAAACTGGATTTAAAGTTTTATTTTAAGTGCAGATTAACGATTGTTTATGTTAGAAAAACAGCTGTATCTCTGCAAAAAAATTATCAGATTTGAATTTTTTTTTTTTTTTTTTTTTTTTTTTGAAAGTAGAAGATTGCCGGAACATTTTTTCGAAAAATCAAAAAATGATTTTTTTTTTTAATGTTTTTTGCGATTTTGAACGTCCACTGTCGCTTTAAGAAGCCACTTACTCCTTAAAAATCTCTGAAATCGACACCTATTCTAATATCCAAATAACATAATTTACTTACATCTAAACCACAAACACCTTAATTTGATGGATAAAGACTTATGGAAATGAAAACATGCGTCATCTAATTTAGAAATATAATTTCTCCACTTTTTGTTTCCGAAAACAGTTTTTATTACCGAATTAAAATTAAAAAAAAAAAAATTAGAAATAAAAATGATGAAAAGTTTTATGTATACAAAAATACATTCTTATGAAATAGTAATTTAATTTTAATTAATTTACGATTATGCGTTGAGAAATAAAATTTTAAATTCTAAAATAAGAAATTAAATAATGTTTATTTTTTTCTTTCTAGTTGTCTTATCTTAAAAAAGTGACAAAAAAATATGTCTTTTTGAAAAAAATTCGTTTGTTTGCGCTTTCTACCAAGTGTAAAAAATCTGTACATTTTTGATAATCGAATTCGATGTCAAATTAATACGGAAATTTTGGGGAAAAACATGAAATACATTAAAAGAATAGGCGCAATTTTCAAGATGAACATTTTATGCTTATAAAAGAAAGTGAAGAAAAACTATTTTTAATTTCTAGTTATAAATTGATGATGGATAAAATATATAATGTGAACTTAAAAAAGCCCACAGTCTTACTTAAAAGGCGACTAAAGTGATGAAAAAGTTTTTACAAGTTTAAAATATACATTTTATTTAAAACTTCTTAGTACTTTCAAGCTTTCCCAGCTCATCATCAGAGAATATCTTAATAACTAAATGTTGTTTATTTATACAAATACGTCACTTTGTTTTGAAGATGAGAGAACCAATAATTACCAGAGTTGAAAGTAGAAGTAGCAGCAGCAAAGGAAATATATATTATTAATTACAGTTCCATTTATTTTATGACATCACTCTGTTCTCATACGTCACTTTTCATGAGTAGAAGAAAATATTTAACTGCCGTACTTTAAATTTTAATACGTAACTTTGCTCCAGTTTTCAGTATTTATTTTCAGGATATTGAAGCATAAACTGGGGATTTTGTACGATAGGCCGTCGTTATATGCTTGATTGTTTTTACACAGGTTTTCTATGGATTCTCTTATAGTGGATGCGTAATAATTGGATGTTGGGAAAATGATTTTTGCATGATCAAAATCTATTGCGATATTCTGATAGAAACTTAAACGAGAGTGAGTTGTGGGTTGACGACAAAATTTTATCTCTGCTTTATGTTCTTTTATTCTTTCTTTGATTTTTCTTTTGTGTTATTCCGTCAATCGTTTAAGTTTCAATCAGAATACGCAATAGATTTTGATCATGCAAAAATCGTATTCCCAACATCCAGTTATTACGCATGCACTATAAGAGGATCTATAGAAATCCTGTGTAAAAACAATCAAGCATGTAACGACGCCCTATCGTACAACATCCCCAGTTTATGCTTCAATATCCTGAAAATAAATCTTGAAAACTTGAGAAAGTGATGTATTAAAATTTAAAGTACGGCAGTTAAATATTTTTAGTTATATAAATAAAAAGTAATAAAATTGTTTTTATGTGTATGTATATAATATAAAATCATTTAAAATACCTTAAAAATCAAATTAGAATTCCAAAATGTTTTCGACCAAATTCAGACGATCATCGCAAGTGTTCATTTCATCGTCAGCGTAGAAATAAACTTTTATATTTTAATGTTTGCGCTTGTACTAAATCTTAAAATTAGTCTTTTTTTTCAGTAAATTTCGTCGCTATTCATTTTTTCTTGAATGTTCTAAGCACAAAATTGTTCCTCTGAATGCTTTGAAATGTTCTATAGCTGTTTGCTATTATGCTTGAATTTTTAAAACTAAATACAGATCAAAAGTTAAAGGTAGTTAATTGCAGTAATGTGAGCGAAAATTCTGAGAATTTCATAAAATTTAAAAAAGTTTTTTTTCTTACTTTTATATTCAAATATATAAAATTTGAGGCAGCGTTTTATTTGTATATATAAAGCAAACTTGAATAAAAATACTGGGGGTTTTGAATTGATCTGGAATGCTCATGTTGTATTTTGAAAAGTTCTTCTAACACATCCCGGAAAATTCCTTATTTTTCTCAAAAAAAAAAAAAAAAAAAAAAAGTATTTAGTATTTCTTGTGTGATAAATGTATACCATAATTCATATAGTGTGCCCTTGATTAGTATTTAAAGTGAAAAAAACAGTAAAATAAAAAAATGAGTTGTATGTTCCTTGTCGCCTTAAGTGATTAAATTAAAAAAAAAAATCCGCGTAAATTTAATTTCAAATGGCATGTTTCACAAAGAAACAAAAGGGTAGAAAAGAGAACGTAAAAAAGCTATAACTGCTTATCAAAATGGCTTTCTCAAAAACGAGAAACTTTCTGACACATTATCTGGCTCATTTATAAACGCAGAGGCAAAACTGGAAAGACTAGCTATTGAAGCAATTTGGAATCGAAATAAGTTTACTATTTTTTGACAAATAAATTACTTATCGAGCTATAAGCGATTTTTGTCTGGTGATGAAAAGTCTTTACCCTTTCTCGCGCTTCCGCGTCGGTAATTTGGTTTAAAAGCCGGCATTGAGAGAATTTTTAAGAAAGGTCTTTTGCTTTTAACAAAAAACGGAAAAGTCTTCCGGTTACACAGTTTCTGAATAAGAACACAGGGTAATTTCATGGTTTTCTGAACATAAATGAATTCAGAAATGTGTCAGAAAGTACCTTCCTTTTATGCGAGAGCAGTGTTCAGCTATACTGCAGAATGTTTCTCAGAGAAAAGAGGGTGTATCTAACAATTATAGTTGTTATAGGGGGCAAACAGAAGAATTGGGATACATTAGAGTCCATAGAAGAAATTTATTTGAAGTGCATTTTGATGGTGTTTTTCTCGGACAAATTCAACGAAATTTATGTAATGAAAGTTTCATTGCATGAAAGTACAGAGTATTTCGAAAAACTGAAGTTGGATAAATGTAAATTATAAAAGTAGTTGAGAAGTGTTTAATAATCTATACAACCGGCATGATTTATCTTTATCATTTTGGTCACATGTGCTATCTGCAGGAATGAACCTCAGACGGAAAACCAGCAATAATATTTCTTTCTAACTATATATAGTTTCTAACATAGTTTCTTATTATATCGTAGTAAGAAACAATGTTAGAAACTATATCGTAGTTTCTGACTATAACATTTATTCAAACCATAACTGTCTATAACATTTTAAAATGGAAGCAAAATGATTAAATTTTTTTTTAACGTTATAAATTTTCAATATATATTTTTTTATGTATATATGAAGACGTGAGTTTCAAACCTCGCCCTGTCCAGATAATCTAATTTTGGGAAATCGCATACAACCCGTTGGTTTTCATTGTAAACCAATATTTTACAATGGCAGACATACACGTTAAAACTAGGGTTTTTTTTCAGATTATAGTATTTTTTTTATGCAGGTTCACCTATAGAATAGATTCATAAAGAACACTCGATATTTTAAAGTTTGGATAAGGTGAGTTATGAAACTCTCGTCCTCGTATATAATTACATAATTCTTGAGTTACATTTTAAATGTCTTTCACAGATTTCTAGATAAATAAGGCCTTCGCGGCAACAATAAAATCTATACGTAGAAGGGGACATATATGCAGAATATCCAACTCTCGACGAGCGTAAAAATGTTCTAGCAATGTATATGTGTCCCCTCGAAAAAATGACATATAGGGGCATATATACAGGGGTCGGATATACAACCCGCTCGCCAAAAGTAAAAGTCCTAGCATTGGATATCTGCCCCCTTGATATGTGTCCCTTTCTGCTGTGACGTTAAAATGACGTATGGGGGCATATATACAGGGGTCGGTTGTCCAACTCTCTCGCCAAAAGTAAAAGTCCTAGCATTGGATATCTGCCCCCTTGATATGTGTCCCCTTTGCTATGACGTCAAAATGACGTATGGGGGCATATATACAGGGGTTGGATATACGCCCTTCGACGAAAGGAAAATTCTGTAGGACTGGATATGTATCCCCTTCAGCTGTGACGTCAAAATAACGTATGGGAGCATATATACAGGGGGTGGATATACAGATCTTGAGAAAAATAAAATGCTCTGTATTGGATATGTGCCCCCTTCTGATATGGGGGCATATATACAGGGGTCGGATATACAATTCTGGAATAAAGTGAAATGGTGTAGCACTGGATATGTGTCCCCTTCTACTGTGACGTCAAAATGACGTATGCAGATATACAAGGGGTAGATATCAGGCACCTCTTGTCGATCATGGAGGAAAGAGATAGATGGAGATGCAGGTAGCTGAGGTAGCTGGGGGGTGACGCCAAAAAAGTAACCCTAAAATCCGCTACAGTTGGCCCAAACACAAGCACGTTCTTCCACGAAAAAAAAAAAAAAAGAAAACTTTTAATAATACGGTTTTTAATTCATAATACAATGGAATGCTGCTTTAGAATGCTTAAAAATAGGCAGATCACTTTCATTTAGGGGAAAAAATGCACGAGTGATGTAAAAGAATTCGGTCCCTGTACCAGGTGCTTGTTTTGTTTAGGCCTTCTGTCGACGTTTAAATTTGAGCGATAAATGGTTTCATATTTCAAACCTTTTTTTTACGGCATACTGCATCGCCATCTATCTCTTTCCTCCGTGATTGTGGATAATACACAGGCGGCTAGATATAGCGGTTAGCATTGTTCTGATTGGTTCTTCTGACTCACATATCGTGACCATACTGATTTTTACTGTCTAGAATGTTTGCAGATTAAATCATGCAACGCGCATGCGCTAGCGGTTTAAAGATAAAAAAAAAATGTTGTTTGTGTTGTTATTGGCGTTATTGCTTGATCGTGAAACTTGAAGATGGGAAAAAAGGTAAAGGCATTTCTTGTTAGCCGTGCATGCATGAAATAAAACTGTTTGTTATATTTATTTTAAAATTATACAGTATTTTAGTTATGAATATGCTTGTAATAATTTACAAAAAAGCATTGTATCAAAAGGAACTTTTAAATAGGCATTGTATTAAGTATTAGACAGCACACTATCACTCTATCATTAACGAAAAAGTAAATGAAAAAACATACTAATGTAATTACTTGATTAAAATAATTTAACAGTAAAATACGTATACGTTTAATGCATTATCGTAATCAGTCCCCCCCCCCCCCCTTCGTTATCAATTACTTCTTGAAACCCACCACACTTTGTAATTTCTTAGGCCAGGTAGAAAGACGAATTTATTATTACAATAATATTACATTTAAAAAATATTACACCTTGTAATCAAGGGTTCTATGGCAGATGGACTTGCCCTCTATTTTTGTCTATTATAAAATGTCTTATTTATTTATTATTAAAATGGCATAACTTTCCTTTTTTTTTTGGGGGGGGGGGGGGCAAGTATACTTTTAAGAAAATAAACTAATTTTGTTATCAATTTTGATGTAGTAATAGCTGATTTGGGACAGGATCCCTAGCCTCATGGCCTAAGAATTTGAAGCATATCCAATTTTCAAATAATAAATAGATTTCTCATTAACATGTTATTTTAATAGCAATGCATAGGTACCTACTATTGAACAAAGCATTGTGCTATCTAACTGAATGAGTGTATAGTTTAAACACATAACCTTGAGTAATTGTTGGCTTTATTGCAATACTAAAATCTGTTTTGAAAATAGGCGACATGATTTAAAATATTTTTTGTTTTGCGAAAATAGTATTTTATCATTATTGATTTTGCGATTGTTATCAATTTTGTGTAATGAAACTAGTATAAAAAGTTTTTGTAAGATCATTAGTGTAGTACTCTTATCATTTTTAGCATACATATTTTTGTTTTAATGTGATTTTGTAAGTGATTTTGCTTATAATAATTGTCAACATCATAACATTTATTATAAAACTTGTTCAAAAGTTTTATATATGTTTAAATTTGAATTATTCTTACCTGTCATATAGCACAAAACATAAATGTAACATAAAATTGTAAAAAAAAAAAAATCTTTAGGAACAAGTTAAAAATACATATTTGTATACATTAAGCAATGTGCTTGAGTGAGATTTTCTTAAAACGAGGACTTGCATCTTTTTTACACCAAATGTTGTATTCAAATGCTTGAATTGCCAATTGTTGAACTAAAATATATTATCAATCTGAAATAAATTAATTTAATTTGTAAGATTAAATTTCAGATTTTTTTTTTTTTTTCAAATAAAATAATATGCTTACTGCAAACATCTTAATATTCTATAATTTTTGGCCATAGCCAGAGCCTTTTTTTCTTTTTCCAAGAGAGAGATTTTAGCCTATAATGTGTTACTTTTAAGTATGCATGAAAGGATCCTTCTCAGTTTTTTTTTTTTTTTTTGGGGGGGGGGGGAGGGGAGGATGCTCATGTTCTGGGGCTACTAATCTGGCTTCAGGCCATATAATTTTCTTTTATTATCTTCAATATAGATTTGAGATTCATCTGATGTAGATAAATGCATATTTATGATAACCTTTGAATAGATTATCTTATTTTTTCCATTTGTACTCATTTTAGATTTCATTTTTATTAAAATACAATGTTTGTCTGCTTTCTTATTTTCTGTACACCTTAACTACCGTAAAATCGTACCTCACGAAATATAAATATATGTCATGTCATGTTTTTCTTTATTTGCTAGTACAGTAAGCAATGTTATATATCTTGAATTTCTTAATTAGATTTGAAAAGTAATAAAGAATAAATTTAAACTGGTTCTGAAATTTATAGTAGTGTCTTCATGTGAAAAATATGCAACAAAAATCATAAAAGTACAACACTATATGGCCAAAGGTGACCGGTCACTTGCGATTTTAGACGTTTTGTTAAATATCTAGGAAAATACACAAGGAATTAACCTGAAACTGTGTAAACATTATAGTATAGGTTATACCGGGTGTCCCAAAAAGGACTGACTGATTTTTAAATTCAATAACTTCCAAACGGTGACAGATATTAAAAAAATTCTTGCAGGAGGGTTATGCATAAAGTCAAAAGTTTTTTGACAGTGTTTTTCGATTTTAGTTCGAATTACAAACAATAGATGGCGCTGTAAGCAATAGTCGCTAAATACAGGCTCGATTTCTGATCCTTTCTCTTGTTCCATGCTGAAAAAGGAGATGGAAATGTATTATCCGGGCCACGAAGTACCAAAAATCGAGCCTGAATTGAGCCTCTATTGATCACAGCGCCATCTATTGTTTGTAATTCGAACTAAAATTGAAAATCACTGTAAAAAAACTTTTGACCTTATGTATAACCCTCCTGCAAGAATTTTTTAAATATCTGTCACCGTTTGGAAGTTATTGAATTTTAAAATCAGTCAGTCCTTTTTGGGACACCCGGTATATTTCTGCTAAGATTTTTTCTCGAAACCCCATAGGGGACCGTCAACTAATTGAAAAAGAACGAATATCTTTTGGATAACCCTGCAAAAATGAATGTAGCAAAAGCGTTCAAACTCAGGATTATTAATAAGTGGTTTACTGTAATATACTGTGTTCATTTTCATGAGGATAGCATGTATACTCATAGAGAAATTAAGGTTTTTATAAAAAGAGTCCCTAACTTTGCCAAGTTTTTTGCTTATAATTTGCAGAGTTCTTAATATAAAAAAAAGTTCTTTTCAGAAACTATGACGAACAACATTTTATACAATACCCTGCAATCAGAATTAAAAAATAATGAAAATTGTACGAAAAAAGAACAGGTTAACATAAAAAATTTTCACTGCGCATGTGCGAATGCAATCGAAATATAATGTGTTAGCTAAATGCATTGAGCAACTTTTGTAAAAGTCTCAAAAACATAGTTTGAAAAGTCTGATAATAATTGTTTATAGAATAAGCTCAAAATATGTTGTTCCCAAAAAGATGAGGGGATGATGATGAGATCCATATATATATCCATAGATTAGTGCGAATATAGCATACATAATATTACACATACTACTGTATTTGGATACAGTCCCTCATCTTTTTGCTTCCTTTTAGGAATAGCGGACTTTGAGCTTATTCTATAAACGATTTTTGTCAGACTTTTCAAACTATGTTTTTGAGACTTTCACAAAAGTAGCTCTATACATTTAGCTAACACATTACGCAAATTATATTTTGATTACGTTCAAGCCTGCACAGTGAATCATTATTTAGTAAACCTGCTCATTTTTAATACAATTTTTATTATTTTTTCATTCTGATTAAAGGGTATTGTGTACAATGTTGTTTGTCATATTTTCTCATAAGAACTTTTTTTTATATTAACCCCTTCGGGGCGGGAGCCTTTTATGAAATTTTTATTCTTTTGTCACCGTTTTTCAAAAACAGAAATTTGTGTCTTCTTGAATCGAGAAAATGCGCTGATTGAATAAGGCAAATTTTACTGGTGAGGAAAAACAAGGATTCTGAGTCGTCCCCAAGGGGTTCAGAACTCTGCAAATTATAAGCAAAAAACTTGGCGAAATTTGGGAGTCCATATAAAAACCTTAATTTCTCTACGAGTATACATGCTATCCCCATAAAAATGAACACAGTGTATTACAATAAGTCACTTATTAATGATCTCGAGTTTGAATGCTTTTGCTACATTAGTTTTTACAGGATTATCCAAAAGATATTCGTTCTTTTTCAATATGTTGACAGTTCTCTATGGTGTTTCGGGAAAAAGTCTTCGCCGAAATATATGACTTATATACTACACTGTTTACACACCTGCAGCTTCAGGTTAATTCCTCATGTATTTTTCTAGATATTTGACAAAACGTCTAAAATTGCAAGTGACCAGTCACCTTTGGCCATATAGTGTCAGGTATCATAAAGAAAAGACATTTTAAAATATTCTCATATCTTCATATTTTTGAGAGAATTCTCAAAAAGATTGCTCTTATATGTTTAACATTATTAGCATACAAGTGTTTTCGCACTAGTCATGCGAAGAAACTGGTAATGTTAAACCTATGAGAGCATTGTTTTAAAAATTTCTCACTTGCATTTAAA
Organism: Maratus speciosus; assembly: GCA_963932465.1. NCBI lineage: Eukaryota > Metazoa > Arthropoda > Arachnida > Araneae > Salticidae > Maratus > Maratus speciosus. Next base: position 3,232,197 of record OZ010789.1, read on the forward strand.
TGTTTTTTTTTTGTTTTTTTTGCTTAGAATAGCTAAAGTTGAATTCTAACCAGGTTAGTTCTTTCTTTTTTGATTTTGGTTGCAGATTTTTTTTTTAAAATCACCTTTACTTTTGGTTAGTCTTTCATTTGGAATTTCTGACTGCGAAACATTTTTATCCTAATATCCTATATATATATATATATACCGTAATTTCCGGCCTATAATCTGTGGATAATCTGCCAAAACAGTGAACATTTTCACAATACGGATAGTCAGCAGCCGCAGATTGTTTTTTTTTTTTTTCACTTTTGAAAAAAAAAAAAATGAACAATTTTAGCATGTTCTTAGCTTGGTTTGCTACTTTTCAAATAGATGGCAGCACCATGCAATTGCTTAATCTTGCTGCTTATGTGCACTTGGTGCTCTTGATGGAGGGTGTGGATTTTCTGCTAGCTTTTTTCCGGTGAAAAGAAAAATTGCATATGCGGATTATGTGCTGCTGTGGATTATAAGATGGAAATTACGGTATATACAGTTTTGTATCAAACAACAATCTTCATTTGGCACTTTCTTCGCCTTTCATTCTGGCAACCAGGTCCCTCCTCCGTTATGGCACTGAATCTACTGTGTATCGATTCATGAGGAATTGTGTTCCATAAGAGCCATAATATCGCACTTATGTTATTGGATTAACACTTTTTTCCCTAGGTTCCAGATTTTTTTTTTTTTTATGTGGATTATGGCTACTGGCGATACCACATTAAAAAAAACGCGCCTGTGTGCCCTACCTCAAACATTTAAGACTGAGCCTTAATCATTGAATAGTTTTCTGGTCTTAATGTAAGGTGGTGTGGAAAAGGGCACTTAGAAGATTTTCTTTATTAATTGCAGTAGTAGGCACCTAAATACTATATGCCATTTCTTGTTTGATTATGTTCTATAAATTTCACTTTGATAATTTTTATTTCTTGCTCTTCTGTAACTGTATCTAAAAAAAGAAAAACTGGGAATATTCAGCTCAAAAAGTGGAGAATGTGTACCTCCCAGACAAGAAGCTTTCATTACTACAGGAGAGTTGCCACAGGAGGAAGGGTGTGACAGAAAAATCTATTTCAAGACATAATAACTGAAGATGATGAGAGACAGCAAAGAGCAAAGACAGTGTGTGATTAACACTATTTCTACCAGTGTCAAATGGCACCTCATAAAAGATTTCAATTTACAGTTTACTATTTGTAATTTTTTAGATTGAAATAATTACAAATCATTTTTAATGATTTATAACTTGGTACTGTGCTAAGTGCGCTTCGAAAGAAAGTTGCAATGCTGCCTTTTTTCCAGATAGGTGTTTAATTAACCTTTAAAGACCCAGGTGGCATATTGAGAATGCCACTCAATGCAAACTGGTCATGAGTCCCAAAGTAATTACATACTTTTCGGTTAGCCGGGCACTAGTGTTATATATATATATATATATATATATATATACACACACATGTGTATATATATATATATTTGTATATTTACTATACAGGATGTCCGGTCTCAACGGTGTCCAATGGCTAATTCCTAAACCGTTAGTCATAGGCATATAGTTCCAATTACAAAAATGTTTTAAATCAGGTAAAGAAATATTTTAAAAGCAATTTGGGTCAATAAAAACATTTCTTAAAAAATTACGAAATTTAAATTTTTATACGGTCCCCCGGTCCTATAAGTTATATTTAGTAAAATATTCTTATTGCACTGACAAGTAAGACAAAAAAAGTCCCATTCACATCACTCTAAAACTGAGCGAGTTATGAAACTTTAAAAATGCATGACTTATGCCACTTTTCTGCTCTGAAAACAAACGAGTTCGGCTTGGCTCTGTGGGGTCACATATCAAGTGCTTAAAGTATTCGAAGGTCTTATTTCATGTGTATCTGCGCTTTGAAAAAAATCGTACAAGTATTACGATTAAGTTAGCATTTATTAAGTTTCAGATTGGCTAAAATAACATATGTTTTATTTTGTCAGGATTTGAGACTGTTTCTTTTATGATTTCTTTTAACAAAAATTATGTTATTTTTATGTTACTTCAACGATTGTATGTATGTTTTTCCAGTTCAAAATTTGTACACAAATTTGTGAATTTGTACTTAATTTCAAATATCCGATCGAGATTACATTTTACATACTGGCGCAAATCCGATAACAATCTAATATTATTATGATTTTTGATGGTTACCATTTATACTTATTTTACAGGATAACACAAAAAATTTCGGATAGATTTCTGCCAAGGAGTTTAAGAAAAAAGTTTTAGATTAGATAATACAAGACTGCGATTGTTGGGTTTTTTAATTTTTATGTATTTTTTAGCACTGAAAATTACCTTAATTTTTAACCATCATGTTGGATATTTCGCAAAACATAAATTGTCAAATTGAAAGAATAACAAAAATAGGATACTATGAAGTAGAGGAGATGGCTGTGTTTTTTAACTTTTGATAATTTATTTTTACGTACTTTTTAGCACTGAATCTGAAAATGACCTTCATTTCTAACCATCACGTTCGAATTTTTTTGCAAATCGTAAATGCGTAAGTTAAACAGCGAAAATCTCATACTATAAAACATATGTAAAACTTTTCTTTTTTATTTAATATTTTTGCTTATCCTGGGATTCCTACAGCTAAACAGCTGAGTGGTCCGATGAGATGAGGGAGGAGATTCAATATTAATTTTGATCTTTTTAACTTTGAAATTTGCGAAAAATCCTGATGTGATGGTTAAAAATGAAGGTCAATTTCGAATTCAGCGGTACAGAATACATAAGAATCAATTATCAAAAGCTAAAAAACATGACATAACCCAACTTTTGCAGGCTAGCGTAATCTAATAATATTTTAAAATACATATTTTGTAAAGAATAGAGGCTGTTAATTTAGCATCATTTTATTTAACAAAAATTCTGTTTTTTCTTTCTTCTTAAATGTTTATTACAAAGTGTATATTTTGCATTAATATGTTAGAATTATTAAAGATTTCAAATTTATATTGCAATGTTAATTTTACTCTCAACCATTTTTTAATATATCTGAAGAAATTATATTTTGACTAAATTTGTGAATGACCCCCAATTTGCAGCAAAAAATATGTTCCAACTTTAAACAGCTATTACTCGGTGAATTTTAATCGTAGAATAACGGGACTTTTTTTGTATTACTTGTCAGTGTAATAGGAAAATTTTACTATATAGGACCGGGGGACCGTATAAAAATTTAAATTTCGTAATTTTTTAAAAAATGTTTTATTGACCCAAATCGCTTTTAAAATATTTCTTTACCTGATTTAAAACATTTTTGTAATTGAAACTATATGTCTATGACTGACAGTTTAGGAATTAGCCATTGGACACCGTTGAGACCGGACACCCTGTCCGTAAAATATGTGTGTGTGTGTGCATATAGATACGTACAGATAACACTGGCACCCGACTAACCGAAAAGTACCTAAATTAGTTTGTTTTTAATAATTTGACATTTATTGCTTTTATACTGCTACTGGGCATTTGCATTACACAAATATATCATTTAAAAATGTTATCTAGGTTTTAAAAGCTGATGTCGCATAGAGTATGCCATCCGTGTCTTTATGTATGCCCAAACCATTTTTTTCTTTAGGCTAATGTCCGACGAATGTCTATTTGCCCGCTTTTGTCTCAACATGTAACAGAAATGCCTTCGCTAGGTGTTTCTGTTACAACATGTTGAGACAAAAAGCATGCAAATAGATGTTCGTATGACATTAACCTTAACTCCTTATCTTGTCTAATTAGTAACAATTTTTTTCGAAACTCGCTATCAGCAATCCTTTTATACTTCGATGATAATAAGTACCTCAAGTGTCCCTCAACTCCCTTTCTGAGCACCCACAAAGTAAAATTTGTGTGTAATGAAAAAATGAGATTTTCTCAAAAACTATGTGAGCTAATTGCTGCAGTTTTCCTGCTAGTTTAAATAAATTTCTACTACCACTAATTTTTTCATAATTTTAGTTTCAGTAGATTCGAAAATTTACCAATCTAAAAAAATCGTCATAATAAAAAACACAATCGATGCAATCATCAATTACTTCCGAGAATCTACAAACAAGATGTTCTACAATCGATTATTAAAATCATTGTTTTTACATGCTTATAAAGCAGTTTTTAGTAAATACATGGCAACTAAAAGTAGATGGAATTAAAAAACAACAAACCAAAGGGAGGCTGTAATGGAGCCACAATGATGGAAAAGCCATGTGACGGCATCCTCTGGTTGCAAAAAGTTGAAAAGGCACAAGTAGGTATAAAAAGTAAGGGGAGTTGAAGCATAAAAAAAATAAGAATTTTCCGGCAATTAGCAGCAAAATGGCCAAAGAAATAAGAATTAAAAGCACCCCTGGTGGCAAAAACAGGAACTAAAATTATGGTAAATGGGATCAATATTTTTTATTGGATTTTCTAAATAATTTGAGATCAGCTCCATAATTTTCCCATTATTAGAATACCCCATACTGGATTAACGATTTGAAATTACGATTGACGATATTATATTACAGATGTGGGATATAAGTAGGAAAAAAGTAAGGTTTAAAATGCAAAATTTTGGCAATGAACTGTCATTTGTAGCATTTCAGAAGGGTTACAAAATTTTTCAGTCTTGTTTAGTACTTATTCTCTTTCACATCCTGTATATACTGTAAAGTACCGAAAGTAATCCCCCCCCCCCTCCTTCCTCATTTATGTGAATTTTTCCTTTTTTGAAAAAGTGCCATTTATAAGCTCTCCCCTACAAGCTTTATTTTCTAATGCTTTCAATCCTTTTTTTTTTCAAGGAAATTCCTTAATTTTTTGTTTCTATATCTCCTAAATGAGTATATTATATTCAATTTATTTTTATCTAATCTCTTTACATATCATTGTATCAGAATGGCATATTTCTTAATACGGTTCATATTTTTTTCATATCTAAATTATTTTATGTAAATTTGTTTCATAAATTTATTGTTGCTATTAATGGAAACTACTTAGCTTCTATGGAAGGAAATTTTAAAACCAAAAAATGTTAACTTGATCTGATTTTATTTTGTAAATTGTATAAATCCTGTCAAATTTCATCAATTCCGAATATACGCCTCCCCCCTCCTAATTTTCTTAGCTGCTAAAGGGGTGAAAACTTTCGTTACTTTACAGCAGATATTTTTACATTTGATTCTTTAAAATCAGAATTATTTCTTTAAAAAAAAAAAAAAATCTGCTACTATTAATTTACTTGAAGAATTTATCTGCATAATGTAAGTAATATTTCTATTATTTCTTATTAACTGAGTTTTACAATCCAATTTTCTATATTTAGATGCTAAATTGATAAAAATCAGAGCTAGCTTTTGTAATTTTTAATGTTTCTTTAATATGCTATTTTTATGTTGCTGTTAATGTCATTATTGAAATTGATTTTAATTATGAAACTATGAGGAAATGAAATGTCATTATTGATATTTATCATAACTATGAGGAAATGTTGTTATTGAAATTAGAGATCGACCAAAAATTTGATTTCTTCCCAAAATCTGAGTTTCAGCAAAAATGCTGCCAGACAGAAACTATCTGTATTAAAAAAAGTTTTTTCTTTCAGAAATTTTCAACATTATTCATTGATTTGAGCTCCATCGGCTCAATTGAGAGAGACTACTTATTGCTATGAACATCACTGTTTCTAATTATCAATCATGACTAGTGTTGTCAGGTGTTCCCATGTAACCCCTGCACGGGACACCAAATATCCTGATTTTTCATGATGCATAAATTCTTCTAAATTCCTTTTAGTACCATGATGCTTTTCGTTAGTCTATAAAGGTGAAACTAAATATCCTGTGCATTTTTTATGGTTCTTACGAAAGGAATAGTGTATAAATCTACTTGCTAAAACTGAATATTTTCCCTAGCCATTTTGTTTTTATAGATGTAAAGCCAATGCATTTTGATTAACAAAACTCGTGAAAAGAGCCTGTGTATAACGAAATCTTACCTGAAATGTAAACATTGTGTAGTCCCTGCGGAAGCAATACCATACAATTATTATAACTGCTCAGTCGGAAACCTCCCAAAACGGAAGTTTGTTTTGATCTCTAGTGATTACACTTTCACACATTTTACTATATAAGATTATTGTGTTTATTTAATAGAGTAAAATGTTCCAAGATTCAAGTGACCAAAGAAAGATATATTTGTTTAAGGAAGGAACATGATTATTTTCTATTACAGACAGGTACAGTTTTGATAGGGTTTACTGCATTTTTATGTGCTGATTTAGGGGCCACTATTGTGCTTTTATTGTCTCTCTGGTCCCACTTTTTGTGACAGTGGAACTGGCAACACTAGTCACGACAGGCTCAAGACGTGACAGCAATTTATAAAGCAAGCAATGCATAATGACTAAACTTTGAAGATGCTTTTCATGTGCTCATTAAAAACTGTAGACTAAACAGTAATAGAAAATTTATAGTTTGAAACCACAGAAGTGTTTTGGATGCTCTCTGAGAAAGTTCTAGTGTGTCATTTACAAAAATGACTATAAAAGATAAATTGAGGTATGTAACTTAAAATATTTTTTAATCAGATGAGTGTTTTTTAATTAGATTTGTATAATTGAAAATCGTTCTGAATTGTGGATTAATTAATTACATTTTTATATGAAAATAGAAAGTTTTTGTCAGAGACACGAAGAGGGGCCCCCGAGATAAAATTTTCAAACAGGAGTGGCATTTCAAAACTTTGTTTGAAACTTAAACACATACATGTGGTCAAACTCAGTTAAGACACTCACAGTTAATACACAATCCCACTTAATAAGCAGATTTTTTCCGATCCCTTGAACATCATCTATAAGGCTAACTGCAAAAATATCACATTTAATATGTCAACAACGGTTATTATCCGATACACAGGGTTCGCACAGACTCCTTGGAAACTCCTTACAAATGAAAACATTCCCAAGTAGCAATAAGCAAACCACTCCTTAGAAACTCCTTAAATTGTATTGCGGCTTCGGACACACGCGATATTGCTGCCGCGGGAAAAAAATCGTGATTGTAAAACACGCGGTAAATCCTTTATGCACGTCATCCATCTGAAACACAGCATTGATTGGGTAGGATAATCTTAATAGCAGGGCTCCCACTAGGCCCGTTTTTCAATTATTAGGTCCGTAAAGTCCGTTTTTCGACACTGTTAGCCGACCTTTATTTTAAATTTTATCGATGTTTGGCATTTAGCCAAGATTCTCTGAAAAATCACGTTTTTCGCAAATATCTTCTGAAAAATGCCGTCAAATTTCGTCAATCGATCGCGGAAAATTTTCGTAAATTTTTTTAAAGGATCGTGAAAAAAAGAGAATTTCTCCAACAGACCGCGCTAAAACTGGACGCGAATTTCTTAAAAATCAGCAGAAAAACGCGAATTTACTCAAAGGATCCCGAAAAAACGGGAATTTTGTTAAAGATCGAAAAAAAAAAAGCAGATTTCCTCAAAAGATCGCATAAATCGCGAATTTCCTCAAAATATCGCGAAAAACACGCGAATTTCCTCAAACAGGGTTCCTACGGGTCAGGGAAAAGTCAGGGAATTTGAAAATTTAGGCAAAAAGTCAGGGAAATTTTTAAATATTTGAAAAGGTCAGGGAATTTTTTATATACTACTTCCATTAAATTTCTATTATCGTCGTAAATGAAAAAATTTTGAATTAATTATTCATCCAATCTAAAAATTTTATATAAAATTTATGCAAACTATATAACAATATGAAAAATAATTAAAAAGTTGGAAATTCATTCAGCACTTACTTTTTATAGCATTTATCTAAATTAAAGTCCATTATGGAGGGTTTTACAACAATATATAAGTGTAATTTTTACCGAGAAAGGTCAGGGAAATTTTTAAATAAAGTCAGGGAATTTTTTTACCAGAATTGTGTAGGAACCCTGTCAAAGGATCGCGAAAAACACGCAAAATTCGTCAAAGGATCGCGAAAAACACGCAAATTTAGTCAAAGGATCACGAAAAACACGCGTTTCCATCAAAAGATCGCGAAAAAAAGGCAGATTAGTTTATAACAATCGAAATAAAACGCGAATTCCATTGAAAGATCGCGAAAAAAGCGAATTTTCGCGGAAAAAACGCGAATTTCATCATAACATCGTGAAAAAAATGCGAATTCGTCAAAATTTCACCTTCAAAGAAAGCGATTACAGCTGTTCTAAAAGAATAAATTCAAAACTTGTTATATTTTTTCTTGTATGTTGCGTTTAACATTCTTTTTATTTATTTATTTATTTTTTTTTTTGCCTTTTAAAATTTTCCTTAAGATGTATCATGTATGTGATATACATAAGTGTTTGGTGTTTGACTAATCTCTATTTATATGACCTAGGGGTGATTCTAGTCCAAATTTTTCGAAAATGTAAGGCATTCATTTCCGAAAATTTTAAAAAATCGGTCACTAATCCGAAAATTCGGACATACGGTCGCCGAAAAAAATTAATTTTCTCAATCATTTGAAGAAAAATCGCCAATTTCATCAAAGGATCGCGGGAAAAACGCAAATTTTGTCAAAGAATCGCGAAAACCCCTGCAAATTTCGTCAAAAGATCGCGAAAAAACTCACAAATTTCGTTAAGTTAGCCGAAAAAACCCACAAATTTCGTTAAAAGTTAGCGAAAAAATTCACAAATTCTGTCAAAAGTACGCGAAAAAACGGGAAATTTCGCCAAAAAAACCACAAATTTCGTCAAAAGATAACGAAAAATCGACAAATTTCGTCAAGATAGCGAAAAAGTCCTTCCGGCCAGTGCCGGGAGGAAGAGGTAGCTTTCATAATCCTTATTTAAAAAAAGGCCAAATTATATCATTCAAACACACGAAGCTCAATTTAGTGGAAACCGAATATAGGAGATTCAATACTAATTTTTATCAATATAATGAATGAGAATTTCGCGAAATTAGTCAGCTTTATCTAAGCTGCTTTTCTTTAAAGTAACATATATTTGGCTGCCAAATTCGGCAATTTCTTAAAGTGCCTGTCATTTTAAGACAACATGGTGGATGAGGCTAAGCAGTGAACTTGGTCGAGACCTTAGTAATTGCTGTGCACATGCTCACTCACATCGGAAACGGTTAATATATAGAAGTGCTGTCGCATGCAAAAAATCAGATTTTTCAAAATGTCACCCACAATAGAAATTGAAACTGCTATATCTGAGCCATTTTTTAAGGTAAAGACAAACAAAAAATGCTCCTGAATCCTTATATCAAGGTCAAATGCTTAAGAAAGAAACCTTTTTCAATTTCTAATTTTTTTGCACCTCACTTTAAATATATATATTTTTTTTAATTTAATGGTCGCCATTTTGAAACAAGATGGCTGATGAATCTGGCCAGCGAACTTGGTCGAGGTGTTGATGTATACTATCCACATGCCTTCTTACATCGAAATAGGCGAATACGTGTGTTATCGCGTGACAAATACAAGATCGTTTCAAAATGTTAGCCATGCTAGAAATTCAAAGTGCTATAAATCAACCATTTTTTAAGATATAAACAAAAGAACAAATTTTCAGAAACAAAAACTGCTCCGAAATCTTTGTATCAAGGCCAAACACATAAAAAAATCTTTTTCATTTTCCAATTGTTTAATACCTCATTTTGAATTTAAAATTTAATTTTTTTTTAAATGGCAACCCTTTTGAAACAAGATGGCGAATGAAGCTGGCCAACGAACTCGGTCGAGACATTGGTATGTACTATGTACAGACCAAGTTACATCCAAATAGGTTCATAATTACGCCTGTTATCGCGTGACAAAAATCAGGTCGTTTTAAAATGTCAACCACAAGAGAAATTCAAAATGCTATTACTCAGCCATTTTTTTTAGATATAGACGAAAGAAAAACTGTTCCGGAATCTTTGTATTAAGGTCAAACACATACAAAAAAAATCTTTTTCACTTTCCAATTTTTTGGTATCTCCTTTAAATTTTTTTTATTTTTTAATTTTTTTAAATGGCCGCCATTTTGAAACAAGGTGGCGGATGAAGCCGGCCAACGAACTCGGTCGAGATATTTGTATGTACTATGTACACACCAAGGTACATCCAAGTCGGTTCATAAATACACCTGTTATTACGTGAGAAAAATCAGGACGTTTCAAAATGTCAGCCACGCTAGAAATTCAAAATGCTATAACTCAGCCATTTCTTAAGATATAGACGAAACAAAAACTGCTCCCGAATCTTTTTATCAAGGTCAAACACATAAGAAGAAAATATTTTTTCAATTTTTAATTTTTTGGTACCACATTTCAAATTTAAATTTTTCTTAAAAATTTAAATGGCCACCATTTTTAAACAAGATGGCGGATGAAGCTGACCAACGAACCCGGTCGAGACATTGGTATGTACTATATATAAACGATGTTACATCCAAATCGGTTCATAAATACGCCTTTTATCGCGTGACAAAATTCAGGACGTTTCAAAATGTCAGCCACGCTAGAAATTCAAAATGCTATAACTCAGCCATTTTTTAAGATATAGACGAAACAAAAACTGCTCCGAAATCTTTGTATAAAGGTCAAATACATAAGAAAAATATTTTTCCATTTTCAATTTTTTGGTACCACATTTCAAATTTAAAAAAAAAATTTAAATGGCCGCCATTTTGAAACAAAATGGCGGATGAAGCTGGCCAACGAACTCGGTCGAGAGATTGGTATGCACTATGTACACACTGAATTACATCCAAATCGGTTCATAAATACGCCTTTTATCGCGTGACAAAATTCACGACGTTTCAAAATGTCAGCCACGCTAGAAATTCAAAATGCTATAACTCAGCCATTTTTTAAGATATAGACGAAACAAAAACTGCTCCGGAATCCTTGTATAAAGGTCAAATACATAAGAAAAAAATATTTTTCCATTTTTAATTTTTTGGCACCACATTTCAAGTTTTAAAATTTTTTAAAAATTTTAAATGGCCGCCATTTTGAAACAAAACGGCGGATGAAGCTGGCCAACGAACTCGGTCGAGACATTGGTATGTACTATGTACGCACCGAATTACATCGAAATCGGTTCATAATTACGGGAGTTACAGTGTGACATAGGTCAGATATATATATATATATATATATATATCAATTTTGAACGGAGGGTGGTTTCGGGGTCTGGGGGTCATGATCGATGAAAATATACCAAAATTTTTTGAAATCGCTTTCCTCCGAACGGCTGCAATAGGTAGCTTTTTTGTAAAGAAAGCTACCTAAAATCGACAAATTTCGTCAAAAGATAGCGAAAAATCGACAAATTTCGTCGAAAGATCGCGAAAAACCAAAACTTTCATCAAAAATCGCGAAAAATTGACAAATTTCGTCAAAAGATCGTGAAAAAACGCAAATTTCTTCAAAGAGCCACGGAGAAAACACGCATAGCTAGTGTCGGGAGTGGATTTCCCCCTATTCCCCCCCCCCCCCCTTCTGGTGTAACTTTTCAGAAAATTTGTTGAGAATTTCAGAATATTTTTGGTACTTTTTGGTTAGCCGGGCGCCAGTATTATATACATATAAATATGTATGTATATCTATATATACATATATATGTATATTTATACATATATAGAAGCTATATGTGTACATATATACCAGTGGCGTGGCGTCCGGTCATCGCTGGATGCGGCGATGACCAAGCAATATTTTAAAACTCTTAATAAGCTTTTAAAACTCTACGATCCAGTTTTAGCAGAACATTTGGAGTTCATGTATAAGTGAAGGTAAGATTTAAAGTTTCTTTTTTGAACATTCAACCATTGAATTTTAGAGTTAATAATTTTTCACCACAAACTTAAATAATTGCGATGACCACCGAAAATTTTCACGCCACGCCACTGAATATATACATATATGTATGTATATATAGATATACATACATATATCTATGTATAACACTAGCGCCCGGCTAACCGAAAAGTACCTATTTTTTTTTACTCAGAATCACCCCTGTGACATGACCATTGGTCACTGCATAAAAAAGGTGATTGTCAATTTTGTATTTAAACTTACGAAATCAGTTAGCAATATTGTGAATACTGTGCAATTTCAGCACTAGCAATTAGATTCTAATAAAGTAAAATTTGTTTTTGAAATGTTTTTCTCTCCAAATTGGACATTAAAAATTGGAGTGTGCATACCACATAACGATGCAGCACATAAAAACATCGACAAAAAAAAAAAAAAAAAAAGGCAAATCCTTAAAACTTTTTGGACTCCTTGGATTTTTTGGGTACTCCTTGGATTTTTTCTTCCCAACTCTGTATGAACCCTGGATACATTTTCGATCCATTCAGAAAAAAATCACGTTTAAAATGCACATTCATCACGATGAGAATTCCTTCTCTCTTCCTGAGTGTTGCCATTTTAGTGGATTCTTTTATTATGATATAGTATGTATTTACTTTATTTAGTAATAACAGATAAATTACGGCAAAAATTACTAATCAGAAATAGTGGCAGGTATACGAATGAAAACCCGCTAAATTAGCAAAACTGTAATTCTCCTTTGATCCTGCTATGCGATGTATGCTTTTACTGTAATAGGAGATATAGACGAATTTAGGATGCTCAGATATACTTCATAAAAATTATTATGATTAGAGACTATCATACCCGTTGTTAGCGAGATTTTAAATGTACATTTTACCACTACTATTTTTTATAATGCATATTATAGGCAACAAAAAAGGAAACTCATAAAGATCAAACAAATATGACTGAGTTGGATAATTATGTTTTGTTATGTTAATTATGCTTTTATGTTTTCTTTACAGTAGAACCTCTTTTATCCGAAACTCTTTTAACCGAAAATCTCGATTAACCGAAATCCATTTTTAAAGCTTTTTTTTTTTTTTTTTTTTTTTTTTTGTGCCACATTCTTTGTGTGCAAAATCCATTTTCAAAGCTTTTTTTTTTCTTTAAACTATCATATTCCGTGAGTGCAAGCGATCCATTCCGAACTACGAGTACATATAAATATTTTCGATCCCCTTTCTTAGAGTTCCTTTGAATTTAACTTGAGCTCCCGTAAGCAGAGTGGAACGAACAAAACCAACGGAGAAAATGAACATATTAGCAATTCTGAAGCTTTTGAATGTTTTGATGAAAGGTTTGACAGGGCTGGAGCAGCAGAAAGACTGTGATACTCGTGAACTAATAATATTAAAAAACTTCGTGATAGATTTTCAAAGCAAAGGCAATCGAAACTGCGACAAACACATTGTTTCAAACCCTTGTGAAATATGTACAAGGTTTCAAAATTAAAATTCAGGTTATTAACTTGACATTTTTATTAACTTGTTTCTATTTTGTTATTGCTTTATTTTTATAAAGTACTTGTTACCTCAATAGGAAATAGCACATATATTTCTCTTTAATCTTAAAATTGAAGCATTCTTGATTATCCGAAAATTTCGATTTTCTGAAATGGGGTCAGTCCCAATTACTTCAGATAATCGAGGTTCTACTGTACTTTTTGCTATGCTAACTATATTTTTTACACAAATATTAATATGATAGTTTTTTCCAGGGTTGTTTGTTTTAAACCAAATGTTTTTTTTTCTTTTTTACCCTGATGTTTTCATTTATTTTACACATTATTGAAATATGCAAAATCCAAGTTATGCAGAAGCTACAAACAAAACTTTAGAAAAATGATGAATTAATAAACTTGTAAAGTGACAAAATTTTTTAGTAAATCAAACTTTTCTTATAAGCTTTAAATCTACATGGCAGATTAATTAATTTTTCTAAAATTAGCTGGGGAAAAAAAAAATAGTTTTCTTTCTTCTTCTTTTTCAAGTCTTTTATTTTTAAAAATAGCCAAAATGGCAGATTTGAGCTAAAAATACACTTTTACTACTTAGATTGCTTGATTAGTTAAGATTTACTAAGGATTACTTACATTATGCCAATGATGACATAATCGTAAGTAATTCTCTCCATTGGTTAGTCTTTGTTCTGTATGCTAATGAATGATTGGCTGTGAGTTTTCTTTGTTGTATCATGGCTATTAGGTTTAGTAAGCCTTTGTTTTTCTTGCATTCCTACATTGGGATTGGCATTATGATTTTATTCCATTACCAGCAGGGTTGGCATGGTTTAATTCAATTCGTTAACCAACTGTTTTTTTAGAAAAAATCTAATATAATATTTTCTCATTTTTGTAATTTAAGTGTTTCAAATTATTGGATATAAATAATTTTTACTTTTAACCAGGGATGTAGTGGAGGGTATACGCAGGTATACGACGTATACCTTCTTAATTTTTTTAAGAATCTCCGTATACCCTCTGTGTCTCAAATAAAGCTATAGCGTATACCCTAACCAAGAACGTTTAGGACTCTAGCGTATACCCTCTGCCTATAGTGTATACTCTCTGCATTTTTTACAACTACAACACTGCTTTTAACAGTCTTATCCCAGCAGTCACCTTGAGTCTAGGTTAATTTTTATGCATGTAGAATGCAAATTGCATGTGTTGATGAACATATCTGAAGCTCTAAAGAGAAAATTTAAAACATGTGAATTTAGCAAAGGTAAAATAGACTAAAAATATCCAATATTTTGAATAAAATATTTTCCTTTGAGAAAACACAGATTATTTTACAATTAATAACATAAAATGACCTTTAAGATTTCAGTCAAGCAGTAAAAGAACATTTTCTTGATTGGGGAGATTATCTTTTAAGACTGTTCTCAACTGCTCTACTCAACAAGCGGAAAATGCTTTGACACATTTACAAATCAATTTTTTAACGGAAAGATATAAAATTGGAAGGCCTGACTATGGAAGCGATTTGGAATCGAACTGTGTTTTCCATTTTTGATAAGTAAATTACCTATTGAGTTACAGGCAATTTTGATCATGTGTCAAAGATGTTTTAACCATCCTTGAGTGGTTATTCTTCTTTCATGAGGAAATTTGATTCAAAACACCCACTTTGACAATATTTTCTGAAAGATCTATTGTGTTTGCAAAAATACGGAAAACACAGTTCCATTACATAGTATCTGAAGAAGTATCTGCTAGTTTCATGCATTTCCGAACAAAAATAAATTAAAACTTATGTCATAAAGTTGCCCTTTCGGATTTGAAAACAACCTTAAGAATAAAAAAGAAACTCAAAATATGAAGTCGAATAAGAGGCCATAGAAAAATTGGGTGCTAGCGAAGCACCTGTTTACTTTAAACTAAAATATGCAATAAGATATATATAAATCGTCTATTGCATAATCGAATCCACTATTTAGATCTGACAAAAAAAAAAAAAAAAAAAAAAAATGGGAGAAAATTGAGCTAAGATTCACTTGAGAGATAATAGAAAAAAGTCTCATAAAAATGCTTATAAAGGTATATTATTAATTTTTAGTCTAGATATTTAAAAGTAATATATATTATAACGTAGCTTAGAAAAAAGCCTATGTATTAAGTCTGATGGCTATTTAAATGTTTTAGTGGATGACAACTTTTATAAATCTACTTTCCATTTTAAGATCAATGTTTTCAGTAGTCTAAAAAGCTGGTAAATAGGTATTTCTGTTTATTTTACTGTCACCTTTTTTTTTTTTTTTTTTTTTTTTAACCTGGCAGTTTCTGAGAAGTGTCAAATGACAATATACAATACTTCTTGAAATGTGTAAAGACTCTACTGCTAAATTAAAATCATTCCAGGAATTCTTTATAAAAAGCTTTACTTTTAATAAAAGATAATAATTGTTCATGTAGTGTTCTAACAGAAAAATCAGATATCTCAGATTGCAAATATTTCAAAGAAATTATTTTGAATAGCCATGGGAAAGTATATTGTATTTATGAAACTACACCATATATTTATTTATAGTACTATAGTAATCAAAAGATTGTTTATTAAGATTTTCAAGATGTCTTTGTTTCACTATGTAGAGCATTTTATTCATGGAACATAAGACATAGCTTTTACTAAAAATGTTTAAATTATTTCACTTTTCAATATAATTACGGTAATTATTTAATTTAAATTATTTTTAAATGAAGTTATATTACTTGTATATCCAACAATGTTTATTTTTATCAATAAATATGCATGTGTATGTAATAGGAAAACATACTAAAAAAAACCCGGATTAAACCAAAAAAACCAGTTTTTTTTTTTAAAAACCCGGGTTTTTTCTTATTGAAAAACAAAAATAGAGATTATACTACTACTCATTAATCAGAGGTATTAAATGTGATTTTAAAAACTGGGTTATGCTTCAGATTTAATATTTGTTTTATTTCTGTTAAAAAATTAGTTTTATTCTTTTATTTTTGGTTGCAATGTATTAATCAACAGTAAAGCCATGTTGGAATCCAAATTTATTTTCCGTTATTATTCCAATTGGTCTTATAAAAATAAACAATGGTTCAAGTGGAATACAATTAAATTGTAATCTAAATATGTATAAAAGCCACAATTTTCACCTGTATAATTGTAAATAAAAGCTCTAAAGTTCATTCAGATGATTAGATGTGTAGATTAGCATAGTTTCTGCAACAATATAGAAATCACATTTAATATGGACTTTTGTCGTCACTCCCTTTAAATATGTTAACTGGGTTCGACTGTATATACGTATATTTGTTTGTTTCTCAGAAATGTACTTCTACACACATATAATTAATTAAATATTATGTATGTATTAATCACATAGAAAAATTTTGGGGGTTTTTCGTTTTCAGCAGGAAATAAAGATTACCGAAATTTAGATTCAGTCTTAAAAAACTGTTTTGGTCAATAGTTAATTGAAATTGATTGTAATTTTGAAACTATGAGGAAATTTCATTATCAAAAATTATCTTATAATTACGAGGAAATTTCAGGAAGTCATATAGGTTTATGTCAGAATTTCAGATGATCAATCTTCAAAAATGACACTTTGGCGTGTTTTGGGAAAAATCGTCTAATTCATGCTATGAACCACAAACACATCTATTTTTTGTTCCTATTAAAGGTCTGCAATGTGTCAAAACTGACAAATTACATACTATTTAAAAGAATTTTTTATAGTGGTTTTAAATTTAAATATATATATAACATATAAATATATTAAATATATATGTAACATATAAATATATTAAATATATATGTAACATATAAATATATTAAATATATATTTACTAAAAAAAAAAGAAAATTTTAAAATTATTACGAGTAAAAATAGTGAAAATTATGGGATATTTTAAAACAATACATTTAAAAAGATTTTCTCATGGACAATATTCATATAACGGCATAGTGAGAATCACATGGCATAAAGTAGCAGCTAGCATGTTTACATACGTCATCAATTGATGCAGCATCAATGCAGGCCTAAAATACATACTTTATTTTGTATGAAATTTTAGTATTCAACAGATGTAAATAATAGTATTTGATTTTTTCAAAATTCTTCGATTAAAATCAGAAAATTTCTTAATTTAAAAAATGATAGGAAAAAAGATTTAACTCTAACATGAATATAATTTACAATGTCTCTAAAGATATTTTGCTTATAGAATAAGTAACAGAAGCTTTAAATAATAGTTAAGGCAGTTTCTCGAAAAAAAAAAAAAAAAAACCTTTGACTCATTTTTAAACCTAAAAGCATGATGCTTGTAGGCATGATTATTGAATAACATTCACCAGTGAACAGTTTTTGTAGATAAATTAATTACGTTGTGTGTTATAAATGATTGTAATTTCGTGACGGCAGTTTTTTCCCGATGTATGGTTCAAAACACCAAATTTGACAATTTCTGAAAGCTCTTCTACCTTTATTGGAAAATTGAAAAATTTTGATAGTTTTTGCCCAGTATCAGAAAATTCTCCAAATGTCTGCAACAGAGTAGAAAATAATCTGCAGGTAAAATACTTTATAACTGAAGCGTTAATTAATCAAACAATCAGAATCACTTACCTGCAACATCTTTATGCATTTTTATTAATAATAATCTTAAGTTTTTGTATTAAGTAATAAAGAACTAAACGTAATATAAAGCAAAATAAAGGTTCTATGGTAAAAGAATATGCAAAAGAGAAAAGAAAATCTGTGACACCCATTTCCCATCTTGAACTTTCTGCTACCATGGATAAGAGCACCTGATAATTTCAAGTGTAATGATTAAACTGTAGTCATAAGCAGGGGTTGGGAAATACATCATTTTACTCGCCAGTGGCAAGGGAATTTTTAGGTAGTTTTTGAAAATTGTAGGCTATAGAGATAAACCAAAAATACATTTTTTAAGCCTAGATATTGTAACTTTCCAAATTATTGCAATGTAAACATGATACAGTACACTCCATCAAATCCGCACAGCTTGGGACAAGAGGTTTTGCAGATTTTAGAATTTTGCAGCTTTCTGGTCATTGCTTTGTTTACATTTTTTAAACACCAATTTGAACGTAATAATGCAATCAAAATTATAATGAATGCTTTCAATATAGTAAAATATTAAAATAATTAAGTTAAGTAATAAACTAAAATAATAAAAAGATAATTAAAAAAATAATGCAATTATCAAAAGTAAAGGTCAAGCAAGTAATTGATATATTGATAATAATTAAATATGCATAAGAAAGATGAGATTTTTTTTTTCAATTATTCAATTCCTCTTAAAGATACTCTATTAATTCACATCAAAATCATAAAATAGGGAAGTTTTATTTCAGGTTTAGCCAGTCTTAATAACCAAAAAAGTTTGATTAGTATACAAGAAAATATTTGGTAAAAAGACTGTGATTACTAGTGATATCAGCAATATCTTGATTTTTTTTCCAGAAATAAATTTATACTTCCTTCATGAAAAGCGATGAGTTCAGTTATATTACCAAGAATTACATATTAAAATACTTACAGAATATATTAAAAAATACATATTATGTAATTATGTTCCTATATCTGAACTGAAAGTTTCATTGTTTACATCTGTGATGATGTGTGGATTTTAGGCATTTGCAGATTTCAGGGAGTCTACTGTATTAAGTTAGCTTTCCTCTATTGCATATATTTCTTAATTTTATAGAAAAAAAGAATTATGAAAATGCATTGTAGTAATAGGAATTAATTATTTGTGCAGTCGCGTATGATTTTGACATAACTATTTTAAACTGTATGCAGCTGGCTGGTAAGATTTTCTGAAAATTCCCCACTCTTGGTCAATAAGTAATGTGTCATAAAATGAATTAAAAGATGTATCAGAAAGTAGCCAGTTTGGATTTGAGAACAAGCTTAGGTCATAAAGTTTGTCGAACAATAAAGTGCAACAGGCTTGCAAATTGTAATTTTTTTTCAGGTATAAAAAACAATTTAAAATTTATATAAAGCTATGATTCCCATTGTTATAGAGCAATTTCCTTTTAAAAATCAAATTATTCACTCTTACATAAAATAAGCATAGGAAGCATAATAAATTTCTGTAGATAAAAGAGAGTATAGAGATTCTCTTTTCTCATTCGACTTTTACAAATAAAACATTAAAATGGAATAAACTTCATTTTTCTCTTAAAGTTTTATTATTTAAATAAACAGAAACAGAGTACTGTTAATTTGCAAGCTGTAATTCGTATTGTACATATGAGGAGGACGTGAGTTTCAAGACAATTTTTAAATTTTCTCCTCCAGCTTTAATCTTTTTTTCAGATACTTGTTATAATAATTCAACTTTTGTTTTTATAATTTAAAATGACTACATAAAAATATTTATTTTAATTATGCAGTAAATTTAAGAAATTCTATCCTTTCAAAAATTTATTCAGTATACTTACATTCCGGGTCAGGTCATATTCACTGCAGCAACAATGGTACCAAAAATATTAATTACAATAACCCTTATTTTATTTACTTTTATCACTTGAATTGCACAGTAAAATTAATGGCAGAAGTATTTAAATGCATATACAATATGCATAAGCCTATACAATAAGATATAGAATAGATATACTAGTATACTTATTTATATTATATTCATTCTGACGAGCATAACAAACTGCTGGGAATAAAATTACCAGCGTTAATATCGTTTGTCGCTAAAAGCCATGAAATTGATGTTACCTATTTAATAAATGTATGCTAAATTGTTATTTTGTATAATTTCAGTTTACTTTTATATATTTATCATTTTTTACAATGATTTGTATTTATTAAATCAACATTAAATTACCATTTTGATGATGACTGACAACTGGTAAGGATAAATAAAATTTGTGATTAACAACTAGGGATTGACTGAAGCAGCAATTTTGCCAAATACCGAAGCTTCGGTATTCGGCAACCGAATACTTGAAACTTTTTAATGCGCATTTTTGCATATATTAGCTTTTTTAATAAGCTTTAATTGAAATTAAATTCTCAATAATTTAATTCAGTTACATTTTTATTCTGAAATCAAATTACACAAAAAAAATTTAATGACTTCTTTCCACTCACAAATTCATTATCCCATCACTTATTTTTTATTATTTTATCACTAGTACACAAAAATAACCTATGAAAGTATTAAACTATACAGGGTATTATTAAGGATAAGGATTGCCAGAAAAACAAAAGTTCATTCAAATACAAAGAAACAATGTTGTCATTAAGATGATTTACTGATTGTCTAAGTCTAATTATAAACATATTGAATAGGAATGTTCTCAAAATACAAAAGGTATCATACCAATTTGTACATTTAACTATTTTCTGTCAAATTATTGATAGAATATTTATATTTTGTTTAATATTTTAATATTGTGGTGATGAAGAAAAGAAATTTGAGCGATTTTGATATAATGGTTATAAAAGCTATAGGCATAGGGGTATACTTATTTGATGTGTGTATTTTCTTTAATATACATCTCCGATATACTTATTTGATGTAATACACATTAAATAAAAAAAAAAAACCTAATGTAGAAGTAAATAAAATTAAATGATAATGGAAAGATGCGCTTCTTCCTTACTTTTTTTTTCTTCTGTTGTAGACAGTTGTTTTTATTTCACACCTATGTGGACTATTTTAGGAAGGAACAAGTTTTTTTAGAATAAAAAATGGCCTTTGACTTGTTTTTTGTAGTGCAGTTGAACTCTGAACTCATGCACATAATATTGAAACTCATTGTTTAGCCTATTCTACTGCTAAGTAAAAGAGAATTCTTTTACTTCTAAGAAAAATACTTATCTGCAATTATTCGGCCGAAGCCAAATATTCCGTTTACATACCGAATAAACTATTCGATATTCGGTCAATCCCTATTAACAACTATCTTCTCCAGATAATATGCAAGTACCATTTATTCTTTCAAAAATACATTTGCGCTGAATAATGATTGATGTATCAGCGCAATAAATGTAATCTCTTGTCTAGAAACAATCACAATTTATAGAATTTAAAACATTTATTTAAATAAAAAAGAGTAATTAATCCCTTAAATCAATGTTAATAAATATAAAAATCTATAAGTTCTTATTTAATCTTTACACAGCTATTTCAAATATTTGACAAAGAAAATTTGGATATTTAAATTTCTAAAAGCAAAATTTTGAGTTTTAGTATATATAATTCAGCGCTGGAATTGATAAAAAAAAAAAAAGGGTCACTGGTCTGAGAATTTACTGGTCCGCAAGACGAAATTCTACTAAGTTCCTTTAACCCTTAGAGTGGCATCCTTCCCCCCGTGCGCCTTAAATTATAAACCAAACTTACTTATCAGTTATCAAAAATTTTCAGCATAATAAAATATAAAACTATAACTCTCAAAAAATTAAATAAACAACAGTACATAAATTAAACTATAAAATGATTAATTGGATATTTTATTTCAGATTATTTCAACTGACTATAATGTTAAATGATTTTATTGTTATTTTTTTAACAAGATTGTGTCATTTTCGTTCGGTAGCAGTTTTTTTAGGGGCAAGAAAATTTACATGACCCTGTAGGGGTGGGGAAAAAAGTTACTGGTCCTACAGGGCACTAAATTTTTCAAATTAATAGTTTGATTCAATTTTCTGTGGTCTCGGACCAGCGGACGACCAAGGACTTTGAATGCTGAATTTAATTATTTATAGTCTCCAAAGTATAAGACAGAATATATAGAACAGTACTTTTATGTTAGCTAAACACAAATCTTGTCAGGGAGAGAGAGAGAGAAAAAAATGCTATTGGTGAGCCAAAACCAAATAATAAATATATATAACCATTACAAAACACAAATTTTATACATGTTATTAGGCTTTGGCTAACCAATAACAGCATGAAAATTAGAAACAATACTTTTATTAATGCTTTACAAATTTCTCCGATACACTCACCCTGCACTACTGGCCTTTCAAAATAAATAAATAAAAATACTTACAGATAACAAGACTGCAATCATTCCAGATTAGACTTAAAACAGATTAATATTACAAAGAAGCAACAACCAAATAAGCACAGCAAAAATATAAACGATTAATTACAAACACTGGAAACAGTATACTATGTAAAAAAATTTCATAAACTTATATTAGCTTCCGATATTCTTCAATTTCGCATTACTATTATGAACAATAATAGTATTATCGTGGGTGAAAGTCGGAAACATTTTAGATTAACAAATTTGATAATAATTAGTTATAGGTAATATGCACGTTACAACTACAATCACTTGATACATGCATTGAGTTGTCACTTATTGTTTCATTTATTGTTAATGTAGGACTTGACTCTGAGCAATATATGAGAAAATGATCATTATGTTATATTTCCACATCTTCTGATTAAATTAACAGCTATTCTGTACCTTTTCAAATTCAGTCATTATTTGAGCTAAATCAAACTGTTTGGTAACAGATTTTGTTTAATATCTGCACATAAACAAGGCGACTTCTTTTTAATAAAAGGAAGCCTCAAAATATAAATTTTATTATTGCGCCAATGCACTAGAATTTTGGATGAAGAAATTTGAGAAAACTTTTTCCAATATTAAAATCCGTTAACCACGCTTCTGGCTTTGCTTTTTAAACTTAACGGACTTGACCATTAAATATACAAACATCGGCGCGTCACGTGACTTTCGAAGCTTACCGTTAGATATAGAAAGGTCGTCGCACTTCTGCCAGGAAAACTTGATCTGAAGAGCCAATCAGATCAATGCTAACCGCTATAGACGCTTTCAGCGTGACGTCAGTCATGACGTTTTGCATGGAAACTGACTCCAAACAAACGGTTGCTATGTTTCGTTTCTTATTAAATATAAATCGTAGAAAATGTTACCACTGCATATAAAGTATCAAAACATATATCTGTGAGATATAGTTGTAAGATGTATCTATAATATATAATAAAAAGAGAAAATACACCATAGCAACGGTTTGTTTGGAGTCAGTATCCAAGCAAAACGTCATATCTGACGTCACGACTGAAAGCGTCTATATCTAGGCGCCTGTCGATAATACTGGCTGGCATATGGACGATTTTCATTGGTTGGATCCAAACTGGACACGTAGTCTATGTGGTTGCAATGAATCCAAACTTGCTCAAAATAAGGCTAGCGCACGTGAAATCATTATAGACCCCTTGCATTGACATCACGTTGCTATTAGCAACGATTGATAATATAGCTTCTGGAGCACACACGTGGAGCACAGAACTCCCCGTTTGCCGTTAAAAGCGCGTGCTATCTTTCTCTTTAATTTAGAGCTTCCTTATTTTAATTATTATAGTGCAAATAAGTCTAAAAAATCAAATGGAGAGCACCAAATTCGCCTTATATTTGGGCGCCATAGGAAGCGATTTCAGACATGTGACGTCATGTGCAACCCGTCTATAGGCGAAGTCATAATGACGAGGCTAACGATAAAAACAGGCTGCCTCACGTTCTTCTTCCTTCGGACTGCTAGATGCTGACTAATGCTGTTTTTCTGCACCTTCAGCTCTAAAACAACATCACACGACTCAAGCGGTCCGAAAACAGACGAAGTGTAACGCAGCGCGGCAACCTGTCTTTTTTGTTAGCCTCGAGTTGGATATATGCATGTCCAGATATCTGTTTTGTTCGTATTTTAGCAACATTAACCACTTAACACTTTCTACTTTTTCTGCCCTACTGCGTTCAAAATTAAGCACTTTTGTGAGGTATGCTCAAATTTATGATATAAATTCAAATGGTCAATCGAAACAGTTAAAAGTGTTGATTCTTTTTTTTTAGATTTTTGCTAATTTTAAATTAACAATACATAAAATGATACTTTTACGTAAACATAGCTTTTCTTTTTCGGTGAATTAACTCGAAAGCACGTTTTATAAAAAATATTATTAAATATAAAAAAAGCATTTACTTTTTAAATACTTCTATTTAGAATCCTTTCAAAAATTACTTTTTTTTATTATTATGAGTTTCGAAACCTGGAGCCCATCCATCCCTAGACCAGGGATGGCTAACCTTTTGGCACGTATGCCATAGGTGGCACACGGTAGATTATTATGGGCACGGTATAGCTCACGTTCTAAATTAAAATGCAGTGGAATTGTACAAAGTGCATGAATTTAGACCTGCTGTGCAGCGTTGAGCAGCGTCAGGCATGCGTAGCGTTGAAAAACCAATCTGAAATCCTTTGGTTCGATTGTTTGTAATTTTCATAGAAATTAACAACAAAAGCAATATATTTAAAGTAAATACCCAAGGACTTTGGCAATGGATCAGAACAGTTAACTTAACGATGATCAAATTGAAAGATCAAGCAATAAAATAAGGAAAAAAGACATAAGAAGTTCTCTAAACAAGTTGACTACGAAAATGCCACGTGTAAATAATTTAAATCAGCACTATGATGCTTGTCATCTGCACCTTTATTTTTCTCACGACACTACATTACTGTGTTATTGACAAAACTACTTTTTTCAACATGGTTGGCCAATCTCAAATTCTATTTAAGCCTTACCGGCGCGGAGTAATTCTGCTTATAAATTGATGAAATAATGGACTGACACCGTAATTTATAAACGCATTTATTAGAAAATACGAACTTGCTTATTTTCATGTTAATTATAATAAGAAAATTTTACTTAAATATTTTTGGTGCCGTTTGTCAGTTTTGGAATTAAAATTATATGTCCTCTTTTTAAGGACACCGCGCCGGAAAGGGTTAACCGATTTAGTTCAAATTTTGAGCCAACCTTCAATATATAACTTCCCATCACCCCTACCATTTTTGTATCAAAATTTTCTTTTTTCCCCCTGTAAAAGAAATAAAAATTATGAAAAAAAATTTAAACAGCCGCGTTTTTTTCCCGTTTTCTATTAGGTAGGGGCTATAACGGCATCCTTACTAATTAAGAATCTTTTCTTAAATTTCGTTTCAGTTGACCAGAAGGGTTATAATCGTGTCAGCCAGCATACCCCTTTTTTCCCCAACTTTGCCAGCTTATAACTTATTTAATTTCCCCTTAATAATAAAGTCATATGAACTACAGGATTTTTGACATCACTTTGGTGCTAAGGAGCTGTGAAAATATAACGTTATCAACATTTTGTGAATTTTGGACCCCCTGCCCCCCTTCCGATATCATAAGTTATCATCTCTCGACCCCCCCCCCCCCCTATAATGATATCGTTATCAATGTCTAAACATTCTTTGATTTTTGAAATTTATTTCTTTTGTTTGGAGCGATATACAAAAAAGGGTTTCATTTATTGTTCGCATACTTTATTCAAGAGAAGTCAATAAAATATCACTTTATTTATGAAATATCATTTAAAAGAAATAGTTACCATTCAAAGATATTTTATAATAGCTTTTTGTTACATAATGTAGCATACTATTTTGATGTAAGGACCATGTTACAAATAAAAACACAATACTACATTATGTAACAAACACAATACAGTAATAATTAGTGATGGGCGATTCTCGAAAATTCGACAATCGAGAAGAATCGTCATCGTAAAAAATCACAATCGATACAGCCATCGATTAATTCTTAGAATCTACAATCGAGATGTTTTACAATCGATTATAACGAGAGAGGTAAAAACAATTGTTGGAAAACTTAGCTATTATTCTGGCCGAAATTTTCGTAGTAGTGATAGGGTTTGCTCGATAATTCTGCTATCGTAATTATTTTCTCCTAATTTAGGCTTAATGGGTTACTTCAGTCAATTGAAAAGACCTGCTCGCTAATGCTAATCTTATGGAAGAAATTTATAAAGATATCTCATTTGACTTTCAGTATTTTAAAATGATTTTCATTGCATTGGAATAAATTCCCATTTCTTCTTTATGAAACTGCAATGTCCAAATTGCGTAACTATGGCGCATTTGATGAATGAAATAACCTTTCTACTGTTTAGATAACTCCAAAAAGTTTGATACAGTTTAAAGTTCCCCTAAATGTCAAATACTGTGGAATTTCTCCATTGATCGAAAACAAAAGTTTCTTTCGAAAAACGTAAGGACAGTAAGATAAAGATACCTGCCAAGAGGGAACTGCCTAACACGGAAACTGTTTTCCAGTACCTAGCGATTCCAACATGACTCTTTAAGTCTGTATCGAAATCCAAAGTAGCTACTTTATGACACATTTAAAAACTCATTTTTTATTTTAGACGCATTAGCTAGAATCGATTAGCATTTCCCTCTTTTCGATAAAGGAAAAAGGTTTGATACAAATTAAAGTTCCCTAAATGTCTAAAGTGTATCAAATGCTGTGGAATTTCTCCGTTTATCGAAAACAAGACAGCTTTATCGAAAACAAGACAGCTTTATCGAAAAACGTAAGGATAACCAAACATATATAACTAATGAGAGGGAACCTGCCTAACACGGAAATTGTTTTCCAGTGCCTACCGATTCCAACATGATTCTTCAAGTCTGTATCGAAATCCAAAGTAGCTAGTTTCTGACACATTTACTAGCTCATTTTTTTATTTTAGGCGCATTAGCTAGAATCGATTAGCATTTTCTTCTTTTCGATAAAGGCAGAAGGTTTGATACAAGTTAAAGTTCCCTGAATGTCTAAAGTGTGTCTAATGCTGTGGAATTTCTCCGTTTATCGAGAAACATAAGGCCAACCAGACAAATATAACTGCTAAGAGGGAACCTGTCTAACACGGAAATTGTTTTCCAGTGCCTAGGGATTCCAACATGACTCTTCAAGTCTGTATCAAAATCCAAAGTAGCTAGTTTCTAACACATTTACTAGCTCATTTTTTATTTTAGACGCATTAGCTAGAATCGATTAGCATTTTCTTCTTTTCGATAAAGGCAGAAGGTTTGATACAAGTGAAAGTTCCCTAAATGTCTAAAGTGAGTCTAATGCTGTTGAATTTCTCCATTTATCGAAAACAAAGGAGTGTTATCGAAAAATAGAAAGGTAAACAGGCAAATATATCCGCTAA
Source organism: Maratus speciosus (assembly GCA_963932465.1). Classification (NCBI taxonomy): domain Eukaryota; kingdom Metazoa; phylum Arthropoda; class Arachnida; order Araneae; family Salticidae; genus Maratus; species Maratus speciosus. The sequence goes on from OZ010789.1 coordinate 3,259,665, forward strand.
TAGGGAATTCTATAACTAAAATAAAACTTCAATGGACTTCATTTTTGGTATTTCGAATAATTTTAATCTTCCAATCCTTACCAATGTGGTATTAGATGATGGGCCTGAAAAAGGTAGAAGAACCCCCCCCCCCCCACCGAAGGGGCATTAGGCCCCAAATTGACAGTAGTGCAGACCAAGGATGGAAGTTAACTTGATGTAAGGGAGGACTAGAAGAAGTTGAGAATGGTAAAAAAAAAAGAACCATTGAATAAGAAAAAAATTGAAGAAAAAGAAGAAATGGTAAAAGAACAAGTGAAGCGTGTGATTAGAGCCAGACAAATGAAGAGGGGCCCGATGGGCCACAGCTGGTCCAGAATGAGTGCCCAAATGGTCAGAATGGGTCAAGAACTTAGAGAATAGTATCTACAAGGAAGAAAAACAATGAGACAAAATATTATGAAAAACAGATTAAAAATAATAATAGCCTGAGGCTAAAAGTAAAATGTTTCACTGGGCGGCGCCCCTGGTGGTAGTAAAAATAAAATTGATACGAGAAGATAGGAAAGAGTGAAAAGACTTTATTTTGAGAATTTTATAATTTTTGGACAAACAGTGTACTAAAGGTTTGAAGAAACAAAACTTTAAAGCGCCCTCTTGAGGCGAAGAAGGGAGTTAAAATTAAGAAACACATGTCCATATTTTTTATTCGATTTTAGACACAATTTGATGTTAGTCTTATAATTTTCCTATGAGTGAAAGATACCGTACCAGAGTACGAAAAAAACCGCCGCTAAGTATATTCCTTTAGAACATTTTAAGCCCAGGGGTTTAAAATTAACACTGGATTGACAAAAGAAAGGTAGATTTAGAAAGGTTATGAAATTACCCTTATTTTAATATATTACATGAGTGGGTAAAATAATTTTGAAAAATCCTCTTCCCTGAGGCGACACTTAAAATCTTGAAAACACATATTTTGCAGTGCAGTTTTGTTTTAACAATAGCATTCTAATATTAAGAGATATGGGACAGCTTAGGAGGGCTAAAATAAGAGAAACATTGAAAATCAAAGACAAACTGGCGCCAAATGCAATAGAAAACTTCTATATCAACAACTGAAACTCGAACTGATAACTTAAACCACTATGCCTCCTAACCCATATCGGTTAATAACAAAAGCGAATGGGAAAAAAAAACGTACTCCTTTGGGAAATCGTGACTTACACCAGAAGCGCGGTAAGTTTCACTCTTCTGAAAGCTTCCTGTCTCTCGAAGTGCGAGAGCTCTCTCTCGCACTTCGAGATCTATTTTCTGGACTCTAACTGCTCGTTTATCTCGAGGAGACATTCTGCTCGAGGGCAAACCTCTCGCTTACTTCGAGATATCTCACCGACTGTAACTCATTGCTTCCTTCGTCACTTCTCGTTTCTCGCTCTCGGTCTCTGTTCAACATTTCATATGACATTGTCGAGAATGAGAAATCAGTTTTCGTCCTTTCTCCGAAATGTTACTCTCGATGATTGTCATTTCCCGCTCAGCCAAGAAGGGCCGAGAAGAGATATCGAGGGGCAAGCTGGAGAAAGAAATAGGCATGACAATGAACTATGAAATGAAGCTTTAATTTTCAATGTTTTTCTTATTTTAGCCTTACCAAGCTGTCACATACTTGGAGCCCTCCGATAAATATTATTTATTAAATATAAAAATTTCAAAGAGGAAGGTGGGTCGGGTGAGTTCCGAGGACGTGAGGGTGGGTGGGGCGCAATTTAAAAAAAAAATACCGAACTCTTCCTGTGACATATAATCGAAAAGCCCTTTGACAACTATTTCATATTATGAACCTTTCTTCCCCCGAAGGTGAAATTGGGGGGGGGGGGGGCGAACAAATTTTTAAAACCGTAGCCGACTTCTATAATAAATTTAAATATAATTTTAGATGTAGGTTTTTTATGCAGACTTCCAATAAATATTATTTATTGAATATAAAAATTTTAAAGTGGGGGCTGCGTAAATTCCGGGGCGGAAGAGTGGACCCAAAAGTGGGAGGGAGGGGGAGCAATTTTCAAACTTTTTTGGACCCGTCATGTGATATGTTATCGGAAAGCTCTCGGATGACTCTTTCATATTATGAGACTTTCTTCCTCCCCTCCCCAATTTGGCCCCCACTGCGGGGGGTAGTTTTTTCCGTTTTTATCATTTTAGATCGGATTTTTTTATGGAGCCCTCCGATAAATATTATGTATAATATATGAAATTTCAGGACACTTTTCTAAATTTAGCCAAGACCCTTCATGTAACATATCGTTGGAAAGATTTGTGACTACTTATTGATGTTATGCACTTCCGGTGGCCGTCCAACCACTTTGCCTCCCGGGGGACACTTTTCCAAATTTAGCCAAGACCCGTCTTGTAAGATATCATTTTAAAGGTCTGTGACTACTTATTGATGTTATGCACCTATGGTGTCCGTCCCCCTCACTTTGCCCCCCCGGGGGCACTTTTCTAAATTTAGTCAAGACCCCTCATGTGAGATATCATTGGAAAGATCTGTGACTACTTATTGATGTTAAGCACCTCCAGTGACAGTCCCCCCCCCACTTTGCCCCCCCCCGGCGGACATTTTTCAAAATTTAGCCAAGACCCTTCATGTGAGATATCGTTGGAATGGTCTGTGACTATTCATTGATGTTATGCACCATTGGTGTCCGTCCCCCCCCACTTTGCCCTCCCGGGGGGGCACTTTTCTAAATTTAGCCAAGACCCCTCATGTGAGATATCGTTGGAAAGGTCTGTGACTACTTATTGATGTTAAGCACCTCCAGTGACAGCCCCCCCCCCACTTTGCCCCCCCCGGCGGACATTTTTCCAAATTTAGCCAAGACCCTTCATGTGAGATATCGTTGGAAAGGTCTGTGACTATTCATTGATGTTATGCACCTATGGTGTCCGTCCCTCCCACTTTCCCCCCCCCCGGGGGGGCACTTTTCTAAATTTAGCCAAGACCCCTCATGTGAGATATCGTTGGAAAGGTCTGTGACTACTTATTGATGTTAAGCACCTCCAGTGACAGCCCCCCCCACTTTGCGCCCCCCCGGCGGACATTTTTCCAAATTTAGCCAAGACCCTTCATGTGAGATATCATTGGAAAGGTCTGTGACTACTTATTGATGTTATGCTCCTCCGATGTCCGTCCCCCCAACTTTGCCCCCCCGGGAGACGCTTTTCCAAATTTAGCCAAGACCCCACATGTGAGATATCGTTGGAAAGGTCCGTGACTACTTATTGGTGTTATGCTCCTCCGGTGTCCGTCCCCCCACTTCCGGGGAGACACTTTTACAAATTTAGCCAAGACCCCACATGTGAGATATCGTTGGAAAGGGCTGTGACTACTTATTGATGCTATACACCTCCGGTAATCGCCCCCCCCCACTTTTCCCCCACGGAGGACACTTTTCTAAATTTAGCCGAGACCTCTGATGTGACATATTGTTGGAAAGGCCTATGACCACTTACTCATGTTATCCACCTCCCGCAGCACTCCCCCGACTTTGCATCCACGGGAAGGGCATTTTTATAAATTCAGATCCAGACCCCTCGTGTGACATATGGTTCGAAAGGCCTGAAGACCTGTGACGGCTTATTCATATTATGCAGCTACTTTGCCCCTCCGCTCACTTTGACCCCTCCCATAAGAGATCTGGTCCGAGGTTCGTTCGTTTCGAGATTATATTTTTTTTACAAGATTTTGTAGTGCGTGCACACCACGCCTGCTATACGGTGTCGTATATAGCGCGTAACCTGTTCGTGATTTCATATTACAAGATTACGTATAACTTAGGGGCGCGATTAAAGGAGGGGCCCACTAACGGGCGACGTCACCTTGTCTTTATTAACACCGACTCATTCCAGTTCACCCGCAGACGATTCTTGATAAATGTATGACGTATATAATATATAATATATGATGTATAAAAGCAATTGGCAAACTGGAGTCATCGAGAAAAAAATTACACAATCGAAAAATATCGAGATGTCCATACAATCGAGAAAAACATCTCGTTATCGCCCATCACTAATGGGAAGCCTCTCGCTTGTTACTCTCGTCCTTTTCAGTGGTGTAGTCGTAAAAAAGACAGAGGGTATACGCTCGAAGCGGAGCGTATACCCTAGAGCCTATATACTATAGCTTCCTTGAGAAACAGAGGGTATACTGTGTTTCTTAAAAAAATCCAGAGGGTATACGGCGTATACCCCCGTATACCCTCCACTACATCCCTGTCCTTTTCGAAATGTCCCAATGAAAAGCCTTTCGAGGATTTCTCTCGCGCTTTTCAGCATTTCGCTATGAGAAGCTTTTCGAGGATTTCTCTCGTCCTCGGCAGAGAAGAAAAGTAAGAAAATTTATCGAGAGTACCAAGGGACGAGATAGAGAAAAAGGCATGACAATGAGCTGTGAAATGAAGCCCTAATTTTCAAAGTTTCTCTTATTTTAGCCCTACCAAGATGTCACATACCTGGAACCCTCCGATAAAAATTATTTATTAAATATAAAATTTTCAAAGAGGAAGGTGGGTCGGATGATTTCGAGGGAGGAGGACGTGAGAGTGGACTCATGGGGTGCAATTTTAAAAATTTTACCGAACCCTTCCTGTGGCATATAATCGAAAAGCCCTTTGAACACTCTTTCATACTATGAACCTTTCTTCGCCCAAAGGGGGGGGGGAGGGGCGAACAAATTTTTAAAACCGTAGCCGATTTCTATAATAAATTTAAATATCACTTTAAATATGGGTTTTTTATGCAGTCTTCCGGTAAATATTATTTATTGAACATAAAAATTTTAAAGTGGCGGCTGTGTGAATTCCGAGGTGAAAGTGTGGGCCCACGGGGGGAGAGAGGGGGAGCAATTTTCAAACTTTTTTTGAACCAGTCATGTGATATGTCATCGGTAAGCTCTCGGATGACTCTTTCATATTATGAGACTTTCTTCCTCCCCTCCCCAATTTGGCCCCCACTGCGAGGGTAGTTTTTTCCGCTTTTATCATTTTAGATCGGATATTTTTATGGAGCCCTCCGCTAAATATTATTTATAATATATGAAATTTCAGGACACTTTTCCAAATTTAGCCAAGACCCCTCATGTGACATATAGTTAGAAAGGTTTGTGACTACTTATTAGTGCTATTAGTTATTAGTGCACTTCCGGTGGTCGCCCCCCCCCCCGGAGGACACTTTTCCAAATTTAGTCAGTACCCCTCTTATGAGATATCGTTGAAAAGGTCTGTGACTACTTATTGATGTTATGCACTTCCGGTGACAGTCCCCCCACTCTTTGCCCCCCCCTGGGGGACACTTTATCAAATTTAGTCAAAACCCTTCGTGTGAGATATCGTTGGAAAGGTCTGTGACTACTTATTGATGTTATGTACCTACGGTGTCCCCACCACCACTTTGCCCCCCCCCCCGGGGGCACTTTTCCAAATTTAGCCAAGACCCCTCATGTGAGATATCGTTGGAAAGGTCTGTGACTATTTATTGATGTTATGCACCTCCGGTGACAGTCTCCCCCAATTTGCCCCTCCCGGGGGATACTTTTTCAAATTTAGCCAAGACCCCTCATGTGAGATATCGTTGGAAAGGTCTGTGACTACTTATTGATGTAATGTACCTCCGGTGACCGCCCCCCCCCCACTTTTCCCCCACGGGGGTGTTTTTCTAAATTTAGCCGAGACCCCTCATGTGACATATTGTTGGAAAGGCTTATGACCACTTACTCATGTTATCCACCTCCCGCACCCCTCCCCCCCAAGGGGAGGGCATTTCTATAAATTCAGATCCAGACTTCTCATGTGACATATGGTTGGAAAGGCCTAAAGACCTGTGACGACTTAATCATATTATGCAGCTGCTGTGCCCCTCCGCTCGCTTTGACCCCTCCCCCAAGAGATCTGGTCCGACGTTCATTCGTTTCGCTATTATATTTTTTACAAGATTTTGTAGTGCGTGCACACCACACCTGCCTGCTATCATATATCAGTGCCGTATATAGCGGGTAACCTGTTCGTGATTTCATATTACAAGATTACGTATAAATTAGGGCCCCAATTAAAGGAGGGGCCCGCTAGTGGTCGAAGTCACCTAGTCTTTATTAACATCGACTCATTCCAGTTCACCCTCAGACTATTCTTGATAAATGTATGACGTATATAATACATAATATATGATTTATAAAAGAAATTTGCAAACTGTTGTCATCGAGAAAAAGTTTATACAATCGAAAAATATCGAGATGTCCATACAATCGAGAAAAACATCTCGTTATCGCCCATCACTAGTAATAATGTCTTCTTCTTGCATGGCCCCGAACGAAGGAGGTGGGGGAAGAGAAATTCTTATCAACAAAGCAGGTGGACAACATTCTTTGTCCTTAGCTTTTATTTATTAGTAAACACAAGTTTAATTTAAAATATACTTCGCATAGGGTTTCTCGAACAGGGATTATGCATGCAAACACATATGAAGAAGAATATAGGAATGTTAAACGTTGGTGTCTTCCATATTTTGGAATTAAATAATTTTATAATCACTTAGTGATTTTAATAATAACTTTGTATTTTCATAAAAATAGATAACAGACTAAAAAAAGATAACATACTATTTTGATGTAAGGACCATGTTACAAATAAAAAGAGAAAATTTTGGTTGAATCAAAAAGAATATCGATATCAAAAGACAAACCTCCCTCCCCCCTAGAGATATCTTACGATATCATGTGCTAGATCCCCCCTACCCTCTAAAATGATAACGTTATATATGCACAGCCACTAAACTGAAATCAGTCCAGCCGAAAAGACAGATTTTCATTCTATGTTGAACGCAAAATGAATATTAAGTTTAGTGGATTTGATTAAGTTGGATCAAAATAGTCTCGGAATCGTACTTTTTATTTATTTATTTATTTATTTATTTTTTACTGATTTATTTGTTTATTTGTTTACTTATTGGATAAAATTTGCAGAAGACAATGGGGCTGGACGACGGAGTCAAGAGCCCATTCTCCTCCACGCCCCTCAAGTGGCTGAACAAGTATTCGACCCAGGTTCAAAGGATCGACGCAGTGTCTCGATTCCTGTTCCCCGCAGCCTTTGCCTTCTTCAACTTCGTGTACTGGCTCACTTACACGTCAAAATAAGAGCATTAGAAGAGACAATTCAACACTTTGTTCCAAAAGTTTAAAAGAATTTTCACTATTTTTCTTTTTTACTTCAAAGCAGGACTCCATCAAGCCCCATCTAGGTCCAGGGGCTGTTCATCCTTCAATCTTCCTACACTGTCACCAGAAATGAAAACATTTTTGATACCTTAGCATAATAAATATATATTTGAATCAATCTATCTTTAACCTCCAGAATACAGATTTAAGAAAATTTACGAGGCGCACTGGGTCGCCCCTGGGCCGTGCCCATGCTTTGGTCAGGCCCTGATTAAAAGTATTATTTTTACAAAGATGATATTTGATAAATGTATGTGGAGAATCAATAAAGAATGATCAGTTGTCTTTATATGTCTTTAAAAACAATGTAATTGTGTAACGACAGAAACGACAGAATAAACGACAAAAAAAAAAAAAATGTTTTTACTGGTGTTGTTCATACAAATCGTTTCGTTGACGTCGTTTTTACCATTTCCACAGCACAGCATGGATTTTTGTTTGGGGAAAAAAACACTTATTTTTAACACTTTCCAACAAAGTTGAAGTGTTTATGACTTCGGTTTGTCTGGCCGTCTTTCCACCCTCTAACTCTCGTAAATATGCTCGGATCGTTCTGAAATTTTTGGATGTTAGTGACCCCTACCATAGCACGTTCCCTATTTCAAATGAAATTTGTAGCATGTTTAGTTCATTTACAGGGACAGTCAAAAGTTTTCCGTTACATTACGGCCAATGGAAAAAAATCGTTTGAAATGATTTTTAATGGTGTTACACTCTTTCAAACACAGTAAAATTGATATTCATTTATGAAGCCCACTAAAATATGCATTTTGTTGAATATGCGGTGCAAAGAATTGTTATTGTTCATTTACAGGGCCACACAAAAGAATTCCGTTCATAATGGTATAGGGGAAATTGTTTGCGGTGTATTTGAAAAGATTTCAGATACTATATTGTATCTATATTATAAAGGACAAACATATCTGTGCGTAACGCATACGTCATTTTGCGAATGGCAATACTTTGAAATTTGAAATAAAATTTTGGTTTTTCAATTCTCTCTACTGCAAATTTTTAAACTTTTAAACATCGCACATTTTAAAATTTTACACCGTCGTATAAGGAAAAAAATGCTCTTTTATTTGCATTTTGTTTGAAAGCTGTATCTCAATTTATTTTTGAGATATTAATTTTTTTGTAGTTTTTAGTACCATTTTTCTTATCGTGGCAACAAAAGTACCTCATTTCTATTGAAAGTCATTGGACGTAAACGGAAAACAGTCAAAAATAGGAGATACTGTATCTTTTTGTTGCCATTTTTTCATAAAACCTGAAAAAAAAAAGTTGAAAATAAAATATGGGCTATGTCAAGAATATTGTCTGTTATTCCTTGATAATGATGTCATAAATTTGAGACTGGATTGTAACAATGGATTCCTCGGAGGCAAATGACGTCATTTTATAAAAAAAGCGTGCGTGTATTTTAATTCTTAAACCTGAATTATGTTTTGTAGAAGTGCGTCATTTTCACAGTGCTGCTACTTCGAAATTCTTCACAGGTGAAATTGCTTCACTTTTAAAAATAATATAATCGAAATCACATACTGATAAAACGCAATGTTTTACAAAAATTTAGAGTGTCTTTATAAAAGAGAGGTGACATGCAAATAATAGCGATTTATATTACAGAAATTGATGACTCTCGCCTGGATGGATTTGCTTCGCCGAGTTAGACAAGCAAACAAATAATTCGTGGTTTAAAATAATATCGTGTTCCTGAAGTTTTTATCGAAAATTCTCTAGAATAATTAATTTTAATGCTATTCTTTAGGACATTCTACTATAATTTTATCAAAATAACATAATTTGCTTAATTTAATTTTTCCCAATTTTATATAATCTATCTATATTATAAAGGACAAACATATCTGTGCGTAACGCATACGCCATTCTGCGAATTTCATTTTGAAATTTGAAATGAAATTTCGGTTTTGCAATTTTCGCTACTGCAAATTTTTAAACTTCTAAACATCGCACATTTTAAATTTTTACACCGCCGCATAGGGAAAAAAATGCTGTTTTAAATGTAATTTGTTTGAAAGCTGTATCTCAATTTATTTTTGAGATATTAATTTTTTTGTAATTTTTAATGCCATTTTTCTTATCGTGGCAACAAAAGTACCCCATTTCTATTGAAAGTCATTGAAAGTAAACGGAAAATATTCGAAAATAGGAGATACTGTATCTGTTTGTTGCCATTTTTTCCATAAAAACTGAAAAAGAAAGTTGAAATTAAAATATGGGCTATGTCAAGAATATTGTCTGTTATTTCGTGATAATGACGTCATATGCATACTTTACTATAGACGAAGTTTAAGACTGTAAAAGTGGATTGCTTTAGCGGATGCAAATGACGTCATTTTATAAAAGAACATGTATTTTAATTCTTAAACCTAAATTATATTATGTAGAAGTGCGTCATTTTCACAGCCCAGCTGCTTTGAAATTCTTCACAGTTGAAAATGCTTCACTTTTGAAAATAATTTAATCGAAATCGCACATTGATAAAACGCAATGTTTTACAAAAAGTGTTTTTATAGAAGAGAGGTGACATGCAAATAATAGCGATTTATAATATAGAAATTGATGATTCTCGCCTGGATGGATTTGCTTCGCCGAGTTAGATAAGCAAACAATTCGTGGTTTAAAATAATATCATGTTCCCGAAGTTTTTGTCCAAAATTCTCTCGAATAATGAAATTTTAATGCTATTCTTTAAGGCATTCTGCTATAATTTCATCAAAATAACAATGTGCTTAATTCCTAATTTTATATAATCTATATAATTAAAACGCAAGTGTGTTTTTTAGTCATCTGCCCTGATCTTTCTGCTGAACTAATTTTACTAATATATATATTTTTTTTTTTTTTTAACTGAAAGCTCTTCATTTGTAGATGTGATAGCACTATCTGTTTTGTCGTTTTTTTTTTTTTAAAGCATTTTATGAAATTTCTTCAAAATGATGAAAATTAGATAGCTTTCATTATTGCAGACAAGAGAGAAATAACGAGGTATTTTTATCTTTATTCATGCTATTTTCTGATAAAAATTTAAAATTGTTGATAAAAATTTTTGAATAGGATTTTGTGTCGCAAAATCCCATTAGGAGCAGAATATTATATTAGGGGCATAATAACGGAAAATGACATACTGTTTTTGAAAACATGCATTTTTCTTCATAAATTTTCTATATTGTTTTTCCTTCTGCATGTGTACTGATACTAAGTTTCAGACGCTAGGCGAAATGCTTACTTAAGTGAAAATGAAGTCATATTTAAAAGAAAACGATCATTTTCTTAGATGAAACTAAACATTTTAACACAAATGCGTCTAAAAAACATAAATTACAGAAATTTTTAATCTCCGGAATTGAGATTAGAATCTCAAGTAAAAGGTGCGTCTGTTCACATAAAAGATGTTGCTGACAATCGTGACTTCAAGTTTTGAGTTAAAATGGTTTTTAAATGATCAAACAAAATACAATTTTTTATGTATGCAAATTTTGAGAAGGTGAAAATTGCTGTTTTTCATTCCGGAATACCAAGCATAAGAGACTCAGTTGATAACCACATCCTAATAACTGATTTTTATTATATTTTACTGATTAAGTAAATATATTATAAAGAACAAACGTATCTGTGAGTAACGCTGACGTCATTTTTGCGAATGGCAACACTTCATGATCAAATTTCGGTCTTTAAATTTTCGCTACTGCATTTTTTTAATCTTCTGACCATCGAACATTTTCAATTTTCGTTGCATAGGGAAAAAATTTGCTTTCAAATGCAATTTGTTTAAAAACTGTATCTTAATTGACTGATGTATTATACAGGGTGATTCAGCTCGTCGGTGACAAACTTTAAGGATCGATAGAGCACACCTAGACGAACATTTTTGAATAGGGAATGTAGGGTCCCTGACGCGATGGTAAGGCGCTAGGCGCTTTCGAAAATTTGGGTGCCGAAATTCGAAACGTCATAAAAACTAGGGAAATGGTTAGATTTTCTTGCTTGTTGCGTCGAAATGATTCTGTTTGTTTAGACTTTCTTCAGTACCAATTTGATAAGCGTATCTCTTAAAACATGGATAGGGGGCGCTGCAGACTTTGGAGAGCTAGACAACAACTTTAAGCCCGTTATTTTGATAATTTAACACATGCTCGCCAAAGTTTATACTCTAACTTAAAGTTTGAACCCAAAAGTAGAGCCCTGCAAAAAGCGTAAGAGCCGGAATAAAATGTCAAAGTACAGGGTGGTCGAAACTCGAAGGCTCCTAAGAGATAAACAAACAGATTTCTTGACTTATGGCATGCATTTTCATGATTCTGTTTGCTGGGGCTCTCTGAAACTCAGTTGAACGGTACAAAAAGAAACATCGATAGGGGGTGCTTTGGGCAAAAAACATAATTCGTTGACATTTCGGACGCTAACTGGAAACGGGGCGCTACGATCAGTTAGTAATAATGAAAACACATTTTCTACCTCTGCTCAACACTTCTGAATAAATTTAGACCAAAAACATCAATGATACTGGAAATTTATTTACAAAAAATAACACTACAGAAGATGCTCGAAATTTCGACCTTGGGCCATGATGCAGGCTTCGCACCTCCGTCGCATTGAGGAGTGTGTGTTTCCAACAATGCCAGGAGTATCTCTGATCTGCCCTGCAGCTGCCACAATGCGCGCCACAAGTTCTTCAGCACTGCTGACAGGTGTATGGTATACCTCGGCCTTCAGGTAACCCCAAAGGAAGAAATCCAAGCAGGTGAGGTCTGGTGATCGGGCAGGCCAGTGAACTGGACCCCCACGCCCGATCCACCGCTGGCCATACCTTGCGTTTAGATGGAGACGCACGTCGTTCGTGTAATGGGCCGGAGCTCCATCGTGCTGGAACCACATCTGGCGACGCGAACCTTCGGGTACGTGCGCCTCATCCAGAAGCTGCGGCAGCACTTGATCCAGGAAAATCAGGTAATTTCCACCTGTCAGCCGTTCAGGTAACAAATAAGGGCCAATGAGGCAATCCCCCAGAATGCCGGCCCACACATTTACTGAGAAACGCTCCTGGGCTGCTCGGCTTCTGGTTTCATGTGGATTTTCATCACACCACACATGACTGTTGTGGGCGTTCCACATTCCCTCCCGGCTGAAGGTGGACTCGTCCGTAAACAAAATGCTGTTTACAAAACGGGGATCCCTGGATCTCATCGCCAAGTACCATCTTGAGAATTCCACTCGAGGGCCAAAATCCTGCTCTCTGAGCAACTGCACCCGCTGGATGTGGTAGGGGTGCAGATTCCGGGAACGTAAGATGCGCCACGCAGTTGCTTGCGAAATGCCAACATGTCTGGCGATATCTCTCGTGCTAAGACCTGGGTTGTCCTCAACCAGGTTAAGCACAGCCTCTTCGTTGTCGGGGGTGCTCACTGATCGCTCCCGTTCAGGCCTGCCTCCGTCGAAAGATCCCGTTGTGGACAACCTCTGGTGTACTCGAGCGAAGAAGGCATGGCAGGGGATTTGCCTGTTGGGGTAACGCTCGGCGTACAACCGCTGAGCGGCTCGTCCATTACAACCAGCAGCGCCATACGCCAAATGCATGTCAGCCAATTCAGAGTTTGTGTACCGTTCCATCCTACTACCGATCTGCAGACAAGTAACCCGAAGCTTAAGTAGGTACCGCACGTTCAAAAGACGTGTCTGCGCATACAACTACGTCATCTCGCGTTGTCGTCTACGCATTACGTATCTTTTGCATATCGATATGGTACGATATCTTTTGCATAAATCAGCAAAAAGCACCTTATGTAAATTTTATTGCGCGCATTGTGCATGATTGAAACCAGCTATGTTTGTTTAAAAAAACAAACAAACTGCAGTTTTAATAGCTTCTTATGATAAGTAAATTACTCTCTTGTTTTGTTTCTAACTGATCGTAGCGCCCCGTTTCCAGTTAGCGTCCGAAATGTCAACGAATTATGTTTTTTGCCCAAAGCGCCCCCTATCGATGTTTCTTTTTGTACCGTTCAACTGAGTTTCAGAGAGCCCCAGCAAACAGAATCATGAAAATGCATGCCATAAGTCAAGAAATCTGTTTGTTTATCTCCTAGGAGCCTTCGAGTTTCGACCACCCTGTACTTTGACATTTTATTCCGGCTCTTACGCTTTTTGCAGGGCTCTACTTTTGGGTTCAAACTTTAAGTTAGAGTATAAACTTTGGCGAGCATGTGTTAAATTATCAAAATAACGGGCTTAAAGTTGTTGTCTAGCTCTCCAAAGTCTGCAGCGCCCCCTATCCATGTTTTAAGAGATACGCTTATCAAATTGGTACTGAAGAAAGTCTAAACAAACAGAATCATTTCGACGCAACAAGCAAGAAAATCTAACCATTTCCCTAGTTTTTATGACGTTTCGAATTTCGGCACCCAAATTTTCGAAAGCGCCTAGCGCCTTACCATCGCGTCAGGGACCCTACATTCCCTATTCAAAAATGTTCGTCTAGGTGTGCTCTATCGATCCTTAAAGTTTGTCACCGACGAGCTGAATCACCCTGTATTTTCTAAAATAATTTTTAAGCATTGTTCTTTTTTATTAAGTTTATCTTATCAAGTACAGGTCATAATAATAATAAACATTTTGCACATCAGCAACAAACATTTTTCAGCATTTGTTTCTGACTATTTTTGCATAACGAAATTAATACTTCCTTTATAAACAAATACAAGAATAATATTTAAAAAAAAAACACCAATCTAACATATTTGTGAAAGACAAATTAACAAAATTAATACTTCTTTTATAAACAAATAAAAGAATAATATTGTAAAAACACAAATCTAACATATTTGTAAGCGTACAATTTAATTTTTAGATCACCAAATAGGATTTTCCTTTTCAAATGGAATTTGTTTGCAAAGTTCATCTCAGTTTACTGATTGTCTATGGTTTTAAAAACAATTTAAAAGAATGAAATATTTTTTAATTTATCTATATCGCGCGGAGCTCGATTACGAAAGATTAATCCGTTTGCCCTTAAAGCAAAATAAAGAGTTCATGATTTTCTTACGGCTAATATCCATTAAAAAAAACTTTCCTATGAATAAAAAAATAAAATAATATAAATAAAGCACAAATTTAACAGACATGTAGACTGAAGCATGTAGACTCTGAAATTATCAGAATATAAAAGGATGCCATTAATAACAAAATATCGCTTTTGATAAATTAAAAAAATTTATTTGATTGTATAATTCGTATTTTCCATATGAAAAATGCTTTTTTAATGTAAGTGGTCAAAAAATTTGGTACTTTTCGGTTAGCCAGGCGCCAGTGTTATATATACATACATAATTGTACATACAATATGTATATTATACATACAATACGTATACAATATGTATATATACATAAATGTATGTATATATACATATATATTTACATATATATATATATATATATATATATTATTTACATATATGTATGTATATAAATATGTATATGTACACTGGCGCCCGGCGAACGGAAATGTACCAAAAATTTATTGCATATAAAAAAATTATTAGTTTTCAATTTAAAAAAAATGTTTTCACCTTCTTTAGGGGAACGATCCCCTAGTATATTTAAAACACAAGTCATCTACCTTTAGTCATCTACCCTGCTGAACCAATATTACTAATATTTTTTTTTAAACTGAAAGCTCTTCCTTTGCAGATGTGACCGCACTATTTTTTTATCCGCACTTTTATATTTTAATTTTAAAAGCATTTTATGAAATTTCGTCAAAATGATGAAAATTAGCTTTCATTATTGCAGACAAGAGAGAAATAATGAGGTATTTTTAACTTTATTCATGCTATTTTCTGATAAAAATTCATAATTGTTGAAGTTGTTCTATACGGTTTAGTGGCGCAAAATCCCATTAGGAGCAGAATATTATATTAGGGGCATAATAACGGAAAATGACATACTGCTTTTGAAAACACGCATTTTTCCTCATAAATTTTCTATATTGTTTTTCCTTCTGCATGTGTACTGTTACTAAGCTTCAGACACTAGGCGAAATGCTTATTTAAATGAAAATGAAGTCATATTTATAAGAAAACGATCACTTTCTTAGATAAAACTAAACATTTTAACACAAATGCGTCTAAAAAACATAAATTGTGGAAATTTTTACTCTCCGGAATTGAGATTAGAATCTCAAGTAAAGAGTGCGTCTGTTCACATAAAAGATGTTGCTGAAAATCGTGACTTCAAGTTTTGAGTTAAAATGATTTTTAAATGATCAAACAAAATACAATTTTTTTAAAAATGATGATAATGGATATGAGAAGTGAGTATGCAAATTTTGAGAATGTGAAAATTGCTGTTTTCATTCCGGAAATCCAAGCATAAGAGCCTCAATCACATCCTGATAACTTATCTTTATTATATTTTACTGATTAAGTATCTATATTATAAAGAACAAACGTAACGCTGTGCGTAACGCTGACGTCATTTTGCGAATGGCAACACTTTACGATCAAATTTCGGTCTTGAAATTTTCGCTACTGCAATTTTTTAATCTTCTGACCATCGTACATTTTCAATTTTCGTCGCATAGGGAAAAAAATTTACTTTCAAATGCAAATTTGTTTAAAAACTGTATCTTAATTGACTGATGAGTTGATTGATATTTTCTAAAATAATTTTTAAGCATTTTATTTTAAGTTTATCTTATTACGTGCCGGTTTCAATACATAATAATAATAAACATTTTGCACATAAAGCAACAAACATTTTTCAGCATTTGTTTCTGAATATTTTTGCATAACGAAATTAATACTTCCTTTATAAACAAAAATAAAAGAATAATATTAAAAGAACCACCAATCTAACATATTTTTGAAAGACAAATTAATGACATTAATACTTCTTTTATAAACAAATAAAAGAATAATATTGAGAAAACACAAATCAAATATACAGGGTGGTCATAAAAAACTTTGCCGATATATGGAACTCTAGCGGCCGGCCCGTTTAACCGATCGAGATGAGATCGAGATTCAGAGGTTCTGTGATTCGAGATTCTGTGAACGGCAACAAATTGGCGCTCACGGTCCAAAAAAAGTTTGAAAATTGCTCCCCCTCCCTCCCCCCGTGGGCCCACTCTTTCGCCCCGGAATTCGCACAGCCGCAACTTTAAAATTTTTATGTTCAATAAATAATATTTACCGGAAGACTGCATAAAAAACCCGCATCTAAAGTGATATTTAAATTTATCATAAAAATCGGCTACGGTTTAAAAAATTTGTTCGCCCCTTCCCCATCCCCCCTCTGTGCGAAGAAAGGTTCATAGTATGAAAGAGTGGTCAAAGGGCTTTTCGATTATATGCCACAGGAAGGGTTCGGTAAAATTTTTAAAATTGCACCCCGCATGAGTCCACTCTCACGTCCTCCTCCCTCGAAATCGATTCAGTTGCTTTAAAGCCAAAAAGATCATTAGGCTTGGCAGGTGGCAGGTGGCAGGTAGACGACACGCCTCTTCTTCAGAATTTGGAAAAAGCAAAATCAACGCCATTTTGTTGCTTTATATACTTTCTCTACGACTTAGGTTTTGTCAACGGAACTCATTTACAGAATGATCGATTACTCCTTTGAAAAGCACGCGATTTCTCTACGTCGTTTACTTTTTTCATTAAAGGGACGGTCCCTCAAGACAACTTATCAACATCTGGAAACCATATGTTGATAAAGCTTTTACGTTCAGTTTAAGGCGATTCTGAAAAAAAAAAAAAAACTTTTCCCCGTTCAACAACTCGAAACTTTTTGGAACTTTTTTTGTTTCATTTTTAAGTGTAAAAGCGATTTAAACGTAATTTGAATTATTGAAGTGATTTGTCATCGAATAGTTTTTTTCACAATTTTCAGAAGCATAATTTTAGTTATGCATATTTTTAAAGCGGTTCCCAAAAAAGTATATTTTTTCCCCGCTCAATGATGTCATTTTTTTTTTTTTTTAGTTAAAAAAAAGTAACAACTTTACGTAATTTTTGTAATATTTGAAAAACTTTGATGCTAATTAATAAAACAAGTCTTCTACTAAATTAAAATTACTAATAGAATAATTTATCTGTATAGATATGTAATAATATAATTCATATACATTTTAGCTAAAATAGGAGCCCATTATACATACTTTATAAATTTAGTTTTTTTTTTTCCCTTTCACATCAAGATGGTATGTTATTTCCATTAAAATGTAAAGAATATTCTTCATTTCTACTATCCATTCATATTTTAATCCTTTCTTACAATCAAATTTTCTTTCCCACATAATCAATGAGATGTCTCCTAAAATACGCATCGTCAAATAAAATTTGTTGCATGGAGTTAGTGTGTTAAAAAATCACTCTCAATTTAAAACAAGAAATGCGGTATGTGTTTTATCAATTAAAGTTACAATGCCTCTTTAAATACGTAATGCAAAACTGAAACAAAAAAAAAAAAAAAAAAAAAAACTTATGTAACATCATTATTTGCACTCATTTCATACTTAATCAAACTAACAATGCGACTTATATACGATTTAAAATTGAAGTAGTATTAAGAAATTACTTAGTATACTAATTTATTATTCTGTAACACTTTGAATTAAATATATATTTAAGGCTGGTTTTTTTTTTTTAACTAATAATAATACAGCTGAACAGTGTGAATCTTTTTGGCAAATTAACAAAGTATTTTTTTTTATAAGTTCATGAAATTTGCACACACTGTTCGTAATCGTATTAAAATTCTTTAGAATTGCACAGTATTTTTTATTTTATTTCAAGTGTATTTCATATGTAATCAGTACCAATACTTTTGTTTTTAACATCATTCAGAATCTACAAATTTGGCACCATTTTCTAAAACTTTCTTAGCCTTTAGCGGAAACAGATAAAGGCTATTGGACTTCTTATTACATAAACAAACTTTGCATTTAATCATCATTTGAATGCATCAAAAAATATCAAATTTTCATCTGAGATTTAAAAAAAAAAGAACGAAAGAAAAAGCTGTAAATCCAAGATCCAAAAATCTTTAATCACAAATCCATTCGGTTAAACATCCAAAGTATCCAGCAAACCAAATATTAGTCAAAAGGGCCGAATATCAAATCGTGGTCAAATATTTGTAGAATCACTCTGTCAAAAATGTCAGTTTTGGAGGTTTATGGCTGTATATTTCATTATTTTTTAATTTTGGGGGTAGCGTAATGATCAAATGATCAAATTGTAATGATCAAATTAAATGGATCAAAATTTTTTTCCAGTTTTTCAAACTATTACATAAAAACATATGCTCCCTTCATTATACATAATTGTTTATACTTCATTTATATCTGGGCCTTTTTTTAAATTTGCAGTTTTCTTAGCCCATTCTTTCGCCTTCCAGAAAAATGACTAGTATAAAAAGGAAAACTTTGTGTGTAGCATGTATAAAGAAACACTCTTTTTTATCAATTGTTATGAACTTTTTTTAACCCTATTTATATTTATTGATATATAGTAAAACTTCCGAAAACCGAACATGTTTATAGCTAATTCTGAAGTATCACACTGTACTAAACGGGTATTCGGACAGCATATACATATATATATATATATAGTTTTCTCTCGAACAGTTTCAGCAGTGTGCTACACGCTGCCTGCCTTTTGGTTTACAAAATAGCACTCTTCTTGCCCTTCAGTAATAGAAAAAAAATCCCTTTCTTTTTATATATTAAACAATTTGCTTGCGTAGTAAAAACTGATTCTATGTTGTCTTGAAAAGAGAGCCCTGAGTTTTAAATATTAAAAGGGGCTTTAAAAGAAATGCCAGAATCTGAAAAATGCATTTGTGAATCTGAAAAGTATCCTTAAGAATCCGAAACTCGTCCTTAAGAATAAAAAATTCCGTTTCTCACAAGCAACACCCTCCCCCCCCTCCCCCCAACTTTTTTCAAATATGTGAGATATCCTGTCTCTCTCGGTGTGTGTTGAAATATATAATATACATATATATACATTTGCATACCATCGAAACTCGTTTAGATGAACATAGAATATATTCATATAAGTATTAAACTTAACGAAAAATACTTTTAACATAAACTGTGTCCATATCCCCTGTCAAAATTACACAAGGATTTAATTACTGTTAATGTGAACTACTTACATCATAAACAAAATTTTAATCCGCCCGCTAGATTCACGTTAACGAGATTCGGCTATATTTGTATATAAAAAACAAAACTTGCTAAAATTAAATCGGAAATGAATGAAAAGGATTCCTTTTAGAAGGACTTCCGTCTTAGCAGATAAACGTATTCCATCTTTTATGGAATAAAAATTGTTATGGCGGAATCACTATAGGTATTCAAATAATTTTCCATTTTATCAGATATAATTGTTACACATTATGTTCAAGGTTGGAAATAGCACAATTGAGGTTTACTCTAACAGAGCGAAAAATGTTTGGACCAGTACACAAACCTGGATACCTTAGCTTATTGTGCTATTGCTCAACCTATTGAGCTATCCGGACGATACCTGGTTGATATTTTTCACTCTTATTTGTTGGACATGAAAAATTCCTTCATTATATTAGATATTATTTCGCCTTTATCATGAAATATTTCTATTTAAGGCCGTTTTCACTGTATAATTCACTGTATAACGAACGGTGTCCCTGCTAAGACGTAAAAGACTTTGAAAAGCATCTTTTCTTATCCCTTGTGATTTTGTGTTAGCGAGTTACACTCCACTCGGATGAAAATGCTATACTTTTAGTATACACGTATGTGAAACTTATATATATATATATTTATATTAATTTTATAAATTATTGGTATATTTAAATTCAAAAAATTACAAATCACAGTATTTGTGTTTGATTTCTTTGTAATAATCCGTGAAAAGATTTATAACGAAACTATGTAAAGGGTATTTATTATAAAGGACTGAAAAAATTTGAAATATTTATAATTCTGAAACCACTTGGCAAAGGAAATCGGAATTTCTGTCTAAAATAACTTTTACCTTAGAACCATTTTATTGAGATTCCCAAATGCAAACTACCTACTTTCTGACACATTTTTTAGTTCGTTTTTGCTTTGAAATGCATGATTATTATGCAGGTGTTATTCTTATTCAGGAACTATGTAATCAAATCGTTTTTTTTTTTTCCTTTTTCATAAAGGTAGACGACTTTCAGTAAATTTTGTCAAAGTTGGCTATTTGATTCGGACGCGACAGTAGAAGAAAGTACAAAAAATCTACCGCTGCAGGTGATTTACCGATTCTAGCTGGCGAAAATTATTTTTGGCGTCCTGCATCTCCATGAAATTGAAAAATGGTATAGATTTCAGGGACGGCGAACCTATGGCACGCGTGCCAAACTTGGCACGGGATAGAATATTTTCGGCACGGCGTTGAATGAAATCCTAAAACAAAATCGAATTAAGTTAAACAAAACACGCAAACTGGGCTATTCTTTCTTTTCTTTTTTCTATTGGAAAGAAACTAATTGAGTTTCTAAATTATTTCAATGTGAGCTCAATAAGTAATCAAATTAAGAAAAGGTTGGGAGAATATCAAAAAGAAAAATATCAGGCATTATCAGTAAAACTCCTAGAGATGAAACGAAAGCGTAAAATATGCATAAAATATGTAGTTTTCACTCTTCACTCTATTTGTTCTTACGGGTCATTATTTTCGGAAATGATACGAAAATCTGAAATATTAGAAACCCAAACCACTTGTTAGATAACTCAAATTCAACTTGCATCTGCATCCTATTAAAACTAAGTAGGTTGAACACCATATTAATATTTAGCCTAACCGATGTCGCATTCACCATTTTATTACTTTATAGTATATGTTAGTCTAATTATTAGATGTATAGTGTCCCATATTTTAAAATCCCAATGAATAAAAATCCAGAAATTTTGATTCACTAAATTATTTTTTGGTGCTCGGCACGTCATGCTCGCGTAAAATCTTTTTTGAAAAAAATTGGGCACACCGATGTAAAAAGGTTCGCCGACCCTGGTATAGATATTCATAACGGTATGTTTAGTGAACGAGTGAACAAAATGAACGAGTAGCAGTCATGTTCGTTACAGGAACATTCATAAGAATTTCATTACATTACGGCCTATAAGGGAAAATCTTTTGCGGTGGTTTTTAATGATGTTTCATAATTTCAAACACACTAAAATTTATATACATATTTATGAAGTGCACTACAAAATGTTTGCTATAGAATATGGTATGGATAGCATTTATCGATCATTTACAGGGACACTAAAAAGAATTACGGTTACATTATGGTCTATAGAGAAAAATCGTTTGTAGTGTATTTTGCTTATGTTACACTATTTCATACATATTTAAATTGATATATATCTCCAAGGTGTTCTGTAAAATGCTTACTATTGAATTTGATATGCATAGCATTCATCTTTCATATACAGAGGTCAAAAAATAAATCAGATTTCTCTCAAAGAACAATAATTGCTGGAAGTGCGTTTTCAGTTGTGGAACGTGTTTTTAATTTTTTTAAAAAATTGCATACTATTGTGTATATATTCAATAAATCATATACAGGGATCCACAAAAAATTTGAAGTACATTTCCGTTTATTGACGGAAATTGCTAAAAAAGAATTTTCAACTGTGCTATGCGTTCCCTAACCGTTCTAAGTTTTAGCATATTATGCATTATATGATACATCTATACAGGGATAAATTCATATACAGGGATATACAAAATTTTCAGTTATTTTTCGCCTTAAGCTGAAATTTTGTTTTCAAACGTGTTATGCGTTTTAATAATTATTAATATGCATCGTTTTTCACGTTATTAAACTATAAAGTTTTATTATAGTAGTCTGAATGCGCTGAAAAATGTTTCATAATCTGCTTAACGCATGATTTTACGTTCTTGTTGATAATTTTAATGATACTTTCTTAACGATATAGAAGCTAAAGGCTAATTCCATGAAAACTTGTCATGTCTGTCACACAGCTGAAAATCGCTATGCTTGTTGTCAACCGTTATTTTCGAAAAGTTTGCGTCGCGTTATTCAATTGATGAGATATATCCGATAAAATAAGTCACATTTTTCCGTTCTAAAATACTGGTAGCCAAAAATCGTAGTATGTGACAGACATGACAAGTTTTCATGGAATTAGCCTGAAGTGATAAAACTATTTTTGTATTAATTATAATAGCAAATCATAAAAATTATTTTTTTTTTCTAAAATTCTATTAAAATTTGAGATACGAAACAAACATTCGATACGTAGGCGTAACTTGGGCTCTATGGATAGAGGGGGGGGGGGAAGTTTTGAGGCCCTTTTCTACAAATCTATAACCCCCCCCCCCCCCTCCCACTACCTTACCAGGGATCTGTCCAGTTTTTTCTCTCAAGGTCCTGTTTTTGTGAAATTGTGAAGAGCTTTTTTACATTTGTGAAAAATCTAGTTCTTATTCTGAGAATTTGAAACGAACGTTATACTCAAGGTTCTTTTTTATATATTTTTAAGAAGATATACGCATGTCAAATACATATTTTTTCTTTATATATGTAAAAGTGACAGGTCAGATTTTACTTTTAAATGATTAAATTTGTGAAAGATTCAGTTTAGAACGGGAAAATTTTTTGTAAAAAGCCTATTTTTAAGACCAAAGAATTTTGTGAAAGGTCCTTTTTTAAGATGAAAAGTTTTGTGAAGGGTCCTGTTTTAAGATGAAAAAAATTATGAAGGGTCCTGTTTTGAAATAAAAAAATTTGTGAAGGATCCTTTAAATAGGGGTGCACAACCTTTTTAAGAGAAGGGTCACTTACAAAAATGTTTGGATTGTCGAGGGCCACATCAGTAACACAGCGATAATTCTATTTCGGGGAGGTGGGGAGATCTGTGGCCTATAAAAAACAAGATTTTAGAGGAGTGGCAGTTTTACCCCTTTAGGCTTGCCTACCCACTACATACCATACCCAATTCAGCTGACAAGGATATATCAACAGCTTATGCTTGTATATATAACAGAGATATAGCAAAAATTATTTTCAAAGAGTGAAAATATTCCTTGTCTTTATTCGGGGGGATTAAATTTTGCTTTATTAAAAGTGGTAAAAAATAAGCATATGCATGACAGTGTCCTAGTGCCAAAAAAAAAGTGAACTTTACGATCGAAGTTAAATTGACGAAACTCTTAATTTTTCTGCAGCCGATCAACAAAATTTTACATTTTCCCGCGCCTGATCGACAAAATTCGCAATTTTTCCACACCTTATCAACGGAATTTGCGATTTTTCCGCGCCCACTCAACGAAATTCGCAATTGTTAACTGACTGACGAAATTAAAAAATTGAATTGTCGAAATTCACAACTTTTTCTCGCGATTTTACCTTAGCTAATCGACGAAATTTGCAATTTTTTCGCACTTAATCGAAAAAATTCACGATTTTTCTCTGCTCGATCAACGATATTTGCGATTTTTCCGCACCTGATCGACAAATTTCGCAATTTTTCCGCGCTTTATAGACAAAATTCGCAATTTTTCCGCGCTTTATAGACAAAATTCGCAATTTTTCCGCGCCCTATCGACAAAATTCGAAAATTTTCTGCACCCAATCGACAGAACTCGCGATTTTTTCGTGCCTGATCGACGAAATTCATGATTCTTAACTGATTGACGAAAATTGAAATTTTTCCCTCGACAAATTGCCGAAATTCACAACTTTTTCTCGCAATAAACTGACGAAACTCGCGATTTTTCCGTAGCCTATCAATAAAATTCTATGCCCTATCAACAGAGCTCGCGATTTTTCCGAGCCCGATAGACAAAACTCGGGATTTTTCCGCACCCGGTAAACTAAATTTGTAATTTTTCCATGCCCAATCGACAAAACTCACGATTTTTCCGCACCCGATCAACGAAACTTGCAATTTTTCCGAGCCCATTCGGTGAAATTATCATATCTTAAATGACTGACGAAAATTGCAATTTTCCCGCGGCAAATTGGCGAAATTCGCTGTTTTTTCCAACGATAAACTGACGAAACCAGTGACATTTCCGCGCACGGTCGACGAAACGCTCGACTTTTCTGCCCACGATCAACAAAACGCGCGATTTTTCAGCGGCCGATCGAAGATACTCATGATTTTTTTCGTGCCTAATCGACGAAACTCTTGATTTTACCGCACCCGATCGAAGAAACTCGCGATTTTTTCGCGTCCAATCGACGAAACCCAATTTTTCACGCTCAGTCAACGAAATTCGTAATTCCTAATTGACTGATGAAATTCGCAATTTTCCCGCGTTAAATTGGCGAAATTCACGACTTTTTCTCCAGATAAACTGACGAAACTCGCGATTTTCCCGTGCACGATCAACAAAATTAGCGACTTTTACGCGCGCGATCGAGGAAACACGCGATTTTTCCGCGCCCAATCGATGAAATTCGAGGTATTTTTCAACTAGCAACTGACGAAATTAGAAACTTGGGGATTTTCTATATTGATACAAATGTTATCGGCCGAGCGATTAATGAAATTCGCGATTTTTAATTGACTGACGAAATTTGCAATTGTTTTCCGGGGCAAAGTGACGAAAGTCACGATTTTTTCCTGCAATCTATGGTAAAAAAATCTCAATTTTTGCCAATTATAAATTGACGAAATTCGCGGGCCACTTGTCAAACCGTCGCGGGCCACTTTTGGCCCACGGGCCACATGTTGTGCATCCCTGCTTTAAAGGACCCAATTTCTTCTTAAACAGATCCATGCTTACCCATTACACACACCGAAATTAAATACTTAAAAACTTTAATATTTAAACAATAAAATTCAAATGTTCAACGAAAACGTAGAGTAAGATCATAAATTAAACATTTTATTTATTTAAAGCGTAAAATGTTTTTAATTTTACACCTTTTCAAAATGAACTTCCCTTAAAGACCTAAATAATAATATTCAGTTTTATTTTATCCTAACTAACCCGGGGAGTCTTGCCGGGTCCGTAAAAAATAGCATGAACGCGAGAAAACTCTAAAAATCGGAAAAAAAAAAAAATAGCGGCACGAATTTCATACCATTTCATATAACATTTATTGAAAAGATAACAAAATGCACTATATTGCATTAGAAGATTGAAACCTGGTTAATCTCACTGATGTGATAAAACGCAGCAAATTATGAAAAAATGCTAATATTTAAAAAAATCGCAGAGGAAAAAAAAAAAAATACCATTGGGCTAAAATATTAAAACAGAATTTCTTTTATGAATGTGAAAAAAAAAATTGCAGTAGAACGCGAAATATCTGTGAAATAGCATGAAAATGTTCAAAAATGTCTGTACGAATTACGAACAAATGTTATTCAAAGCAAGAACGAATTTATTATATTGGGCTGAAAGATTAAATTCGGATTGCTTTTACTAATGTGAAAAAATAGCCGCAAATTGTCAGTAAAACCAGAAAATAATCGCATTAAAAATCGGTAAGAATTCAAAAATCGCAAATAGCAAAATTTTCTGCAGTAAGCTAAAACATTGTATATCGAAATTCGTACACGAATGTCAAAATATCGTCGAGAAATGCAAAAAAACTATTAAAAACGTATTAAAAATCGTGGAGGACAAAATTTACTATATAAGGCTAAAAGTTTAAAACCAAATTCGTTTTCAAATGTGAAAAGAAAAAAAAAAAAAAAACTACACAAGAAAAGAAAAAAAAGATGCAATAAATTTTATTAAAAATCGCTAAATATTCAAAAAGCGCGAAGAATAATTAGTATATTAGGCTAAAATCTTGAAATCAAATTCTTCTTAAGAATGTCAAATATCACTACGGAACGCAAAAAAAAAAAAAAAATGCTAAAAAATCAAAAATCACACAGGACAAAATTTACTATATTAGGCTAAAACTTTAAAACAAAAATTCCATTAAGAAATTTTTAAAAAAATCATTGTGGGGCGCCATAAACTTCTAAATACCGCATTGAAAATAACACTGAAATTTGGTAAAAATTCAAAAATCGTGGAGGACAAAACAGACTTTATAAGGCTAAAAGTTCGAAACCGAATTCTTTTTCAGAATGTCAAAAAATCGCGTGAAATGCAAACAAATGCTAAAAGTAGCTAAAAAATGCATTGAAAGCAGCATTAAAAATCAGGGAGAATAATATTTTATATTAGGCTGAAAGTTTAAAACATAATTCCTTTCCCTTATGTCAAAAAACCATCAAGGAGCGCAAACAAAACAAATGCTAAAAACTGCATTAAAACACACACACACACGCACAAAAGAAAAAAAAGCAATTTAACATACACACAACGACCATTTGGAAAATTATTTTTTCAAAGACTAAAATTTAAGACAGAAAAAATCGCACGGAGTTGATCATACATTACGTACGCCATGAATTAAACATTAATAGTGTAAAAATTGTAAGCGACAAAAATCGCCGGCGACTTGTCAGATTTCCTGAAACTTACTTATTATCCACCTGAAACTTATGTATTATCCAAGCATTTCATTGGCTGTTGGGGAAAAGGCTTTACCATCGTCAGATTTCCAAGAAATCTGACGACCAATTTTAAATGAAATTTCATTTTTAAACTTCTAAACATCCCATAATATTACTTTTTACATTGTCCTATAGAGAAAAAAATGTACTTTTAAGAGCAATTTGTTTGAAAGCTGTATCTCAATTTGTTTCTGAGTTATTAATTTTTGTTTTTGTAGTTTCTATTACTTTTTTATCATAGTGGCAACAGAAGAATCCATCTCTGTTGAAAGTAAAGGAAATACTGATTACTGTATAGACCCATCAGAAAACGAATAAAATGCGGATTCCATTCAACCAATAAACAGCTTCAGATATGTTTTTGATTTCCTACCCTGACGAGAAAAAAGAAAAAGGAGGACTAAACATTTATTCAAATGAAGTGGCAGAAAATTTCGGTCAAGTTCGTTAATGCGTAAAATTGGACCACGGGGATGGAAATAGGGAGGGGTTTTGTGAAAACCGAAAAAAAAAAACCCATAACGTCTTAATTATAATATATATCAGATCGGTTTAAAGTTATTATTATTTCTAAGAAAAGGGCCAAAAATTTATGTATCACTGATTTTTGATAAAATTTAAAATGTGTGAAGGGGCGCAAAAAATAGGGTTTTAGGGAGAAAAATATTCATAACTTTGTCAATTCTCAAGATATCAAATTCACTTAAATATATTATAGATCTTAATACTAATTATAACTTTTATACTGACAAGTTTTGATAGGACCGACTCTTACCAGAAAAAAAGGGGGGGGGGGGGGGTTAAGAAGAAAAACATTCATTACTTCATCTTATTCACAAGATATCCAATCCGCTTAAATTTATTTACACCTTCTTAATATTATCTACCACTTTTATATTGACATGTTTTTGATAGGACCAACTCTTACAGCAAAAAGAAATTAAACAAAAATAGGGGTTGACGAAAAAATTATTGTATTAAGGTTGCACTCAAATCCAAACTCCTTATTTTCTGACTCATTTTTAAATTCATTTTTCTCTCAAACGCACCCAATGGGCAGGTTCTCTTATCCAGAAATTATAAATGGGCCGTATTGATCGATTTTAGGATAAAAGGTAGAATATATTTCAAAAATGCTGTCAAAATGGGCATTTTAAACCGAATATCCCTAAGCGATAGTGCTGAAAACGGAAAAAAAAATGGTCGTACTGAGAAAATAATTGTTTGTAAACCAAGTTCTGATAATTTGAATGAAAAATAAAATACAGGTCGCTTATAAATCTCTTCAAAAAATCACGTCCGCAAGTTTCATGTTTTTACTTTTAAAAATGAGCCTAAAAATGTGTCAGAAAATTTCGAATTGTGGAGCGTGGAAAAATATTTCTTTTATACCACGTTAACATGATTCTGATAAAATCAGCTCTTACATAAAAAGGAAACTAAAAACTTTCAAAAGTGGCCAGATAAAATTATTAAATTGGGTTTATTTTTCATCTTGATTTTACTTTTGTTGGTGAAATTAGTACTTTACTTCGAAATCTACCCCGCCTGTAGGCCAAGCCGGCAGGGATATATATATATATATATTTTTTTAAGTATAATCAGTTTCTCAGTCAAAGTTCGGCTCAAGGGAACAGGTGGGAGGTAAGTTGTTGACAGTTAGTCCAGTGGTCACCGTATATTTAAGTCATTGTTTAATTGAATCAGTATTTTTAATGAATGCAATCATGACCTCACCTCGTCTCAACAAATTAAGTTTCCCCCTTATCTACCCTTTGCACAGTTATTTAAAAGAAAATCATTGTCGCTAAAACCTATCAGGAACTTCCCCACCCCCACTCCTCCCAAAAATATATCCTGTCAATGAAGTAGAATTTTTAACAGTCATTTGAAACAATCCGATTCTTTATGTAGCTTAAGGTTATTCGCGATTATGCGACCGCTATCCTTTTTTGAAACTGTTGAACACTTAAATTGATCACTTAATCTACTATGTGTTTCTTCATTTTTAAATATAACAATAGCCGTTTAAATGAAATATTTTCGTTAAATGGAATATGATTCAAGAAAGTGGTAAATTTCGATTAATCAAATAACACTAACACTTGATTTTGATTCATAAAAGTGGCTAATACGATTAATTAGTGATTCAAAAAACCAGCCATTACTGCATTTTTTAGATCTGCGATGGGTTTTAAACCCGACCCCCCCCCCCTTCACACACACACCATTCGCCTCACTACTGATAAATACGAAATTTAATGAGTAATTTTTACGAGTTGTTCTCAAATCCATTTTCTGGCACAATTTTTAAAATCATTTTTGTTCGGAAATGTATGAAATTAGCAAGCTTGTAATAATTGCTAAGAAACTATATAATACAACGGTTTTTCTCGTTTTTCGGTAAAAAATTTTTTTTTCAAGAAGTGCTGTCAAAAGGGGCATTTTATACGAATTTCCGGACACGACAGGGCAGGAAAGGGAAATAACCGCCGTTCTGAAACAATAGTCGCTTATAACTCAAGAACGCAATTAATTTATTGAAGAATGAAAATATTGAATTACAAATCACTTCAGTAATCATGCCTGCAAGTATCACTTTATGTTTAAAAAACGTATCAATGTTTCGCGTTCTTCAACAGAGAAAAATATTTTTTTAAAACCTCTTTCTAGTAAATTTTTCTAACACTTCCTAGCACTAAAAATTTCACTTTCTACAAGTAAAAACTAGTACTTTAATTTAAAACATTTTATTCATTCGGCCTTAAATTACTTAAAATTGCATAGTTGGAAATTAAAGTACATAGTAAATCAGATATTTAATCAAATATTATACATTTATTTACGAAGGAAAAAAAAAAGAGAGCCGATTAATCATAAGATCAGAGTACTCATTAGATATAATATATATAATTAGATATAGATGACTTTGGCATTAAATTGAAATTTGTCACAAAAACCCAGATTTTCATTCTATGTTGAACATAAAATTATTATGAAGCTAATTTGAATTAGTTCAAATATGTTGCATAAGAATATGCTCGGAATTATACATACATATATGTTTGTACATATACACTATATAGCCATTAATGACCGGCGACGGCAACTTTCAATTTTAGACATTTTGTCGAATATTTAAAATATACTTGACAGATTCTTCTGGAATTTCAGGATTAAAAAGAATAGTATTTTAATCCTGATATTTAGCAATGTCGATTTGTTAAAGGGGGCAATTAGAGGGTCAACAAAAAATCAAAGAAAAAAAATAATTCTTGGGATCACCCTGTAAAATAAAATGCACGAAATGATCTAATTTAAAATAATTAAAAAATTCTTTCATGTTTTTTGCTTATTACATGCAGGGTTTTCAACCAAATTTAACGCCGATTTCAGAAAAATTGACAAAATATAGTAGAATTGGAATATAAATATATTAAATATTTTAGGAAATATGAGCAGTTGTATGAAATAATTTTTATCTGCGCATGCGCGAACGATAACAAGGATCATTTTACATAATTTAATAGTCAACTCTATCGAGCAACACTAAAAAAATCTAGTCAAATATCGTAAAAATTCAGAAAGATGATCAATCTTGAAATTCCAGAAGAATCTGTCAAGTATATTTCTAAATATTCGACAAAATGTCAAAAATTGAAAGTTTCCGGTCATTAAGCCGGAAGGGGAGACACTTTTGGGGTCCAATATTTCCGATAGATGGCTCTGATTGCAACAGGGTATCAGGAGTTTGGCAAACTGGCGATTTTTACTGAAGAAAAGGTAAGCGCTTTCCTGCCATTATCTGGTAATACTGATCACCCCTTGGAGGCGTGCTTTCAGTTGAACGTCATAGCGGAAATATCCAATCGTAGTACCTCTTGGATTGTTTACAAAAGAATCAAACAAGAAACAAGGTCAAATCTTTTCAGAGTGTTTTTACGGGACTGGAGTTTTTTAAAGGCCTATTTCGGATCTGGTTTCTTAAATAAAATAGCAAGAATTACTTCTTGTTGTACGTAAAAACACATACCTTTTTCCTATGAAGGAAGGGCAACATTAAAAAAGTTTCTCTTCTGGGGCAAAGATTTTTTTTCTCAATCATCGGGCAAATGCCAAGCTCCCGTGTCTTTTTAAAAGATTCGAAATAACGATTGCCTCTGTATAGCTTTCTCTAGATTTGTTTTTAAATGTTTCTTTGTGATAAAAAAGCAAATATAAACTTTATTTCTTACAGACAAAGATGATAATAATTGTGAGGATTGTACAGATTTCATGAAAGTAACCTTCAACGCAGAAAAAAACTATTTGAAATATTGTGAATGATAAAAGGCAGCCCCTTATTATCGCATAGGCAAATCGGGACTTTGCCCAGGGGCCCTCAAACCCATATATTAATTATAAAATATTTACCCCCCCCCCCCCCCCACCAATTCCAACTCTTAAAATTTTCAAATACAAAACACGAATTTCATCTTTTTTAAAAGATTCTACTAAACTCTCTGAAAAACAAATTTCATTTTGAACACACAGAACTCAATGCTTTCGCAAAGCTAACCTCAACCACTATTAAATAAGAATTAATATTTTGATTTTAATAGATTGTATTAGCAATGAACTTAAATCATATCTAAACTTTAGTGGTTGAAAATAATCAGTTCTAACTGTCATGAGCTAAATTTTCTTCTGTATTCAAAGTTTTTTTCTTTTAACTTTGAGTAAATATGAAAAACAAACCCAAAATTGCCATCTTTTTAGGTTTGTTGAAAAACACTTTTTACTTGTGAAGTAAAATGCATTTGATTTGATATTATATTGTGTGTAGTTTAACTTAAAAATGTGTAAAAGAAATTAACTTGATAAACACATATTTACATGTAAGACTACATATTTAACACTCTTCCATAAGTTAAACTTATTAAATTTATCTTAAAGCAGTATAACAAGTTGCTAAAGTTATATAAAAGAGTTTTGTTCTGTACTAAGAAAATTCTT
This sequence comes from Maratus speciosus, assembly GCA_963932465.1. Classification (NCBI taxonomy): domain Eukaryota; kingdom Metazoa; phylum Arthropoda; class Arachnida; order Araneae; family Salticidae; genus Maratus; species Maratus speciosus. The sequence goes on from OZ010789.1 coordinate 3,291,455, forward strand.
TTAAAGTATTTTTATTAATTAATGTGCTTAATTTAGAATTGAGGGAACTAAGAATTTTCTTCTTTTTAAAATCCAAGGTGCGAAAACATTGTTTATGTATTACAAATATGACTGACAACCGCTCTATTTGAATAATGTTGCAACGATTCGAATGGGGACCCCTAATTTTATCTTTGCCTAGGGCCCCAATTAGTCATGTCGGGGCCTGATTAAAGGACTTTTGGAAAAAAAGAAAAAAAAACATGCATATTAAATGTGAAACTAGTACTATTTTTCATGCATTTTATTACCTGTATTGTATATTATCCCGTGATATTTGCAATTAAAAAATAAATTTTATTAGTTCAGTATTGCAATACAAGTTGAGTGTCATAAACTGCGTTCCCAAGGTCCCGCGCGACGTTGCGGCGGTCCGGATTTGAGGAGCAAAGTTTGATGGTGTTAGTAGTGTTATTTATGACGGCCGATTATCTGCACGAGGAATATAGGACATAGGGGGAGTGCCCTCCGTGGGGTTCTTTCTAAAGGAAGCTAACCCGTATTTAAGCAAGGTTTCCCAAGATTCGAAGGAAACCACAGAAAACTCCGAACGGTTAGGCCGACGAACGCGATTGGTTTCGAACCCAGCACCTCCAGTCTAGCATGTTTGAGAGTAGAACATATCTGCCACTGGTGGGGCGGAGCAAAGTTTGAAGTAGAGATCTGCACGGGCCGGAATTTCTAGGCCCGAGCCCGACTTGGTCCATGCAAAAGTCTATTAAATGAAGCTCGGTCCGTCACAATTCGATTTCTACAAAACACTCGATTTTTCTTGATATGCAATTACGATTCTTTTAATAAATAATACATACATATTTGTGGGGAAATTTTGCAGTATATTTTAGAATACTAGGTGTTGTTCGCAAGATAGTAAATACACAATAGCAACATTAATGATTACTTAGACGCTTAGACTTTTCAACATTTAAATAAAGATTCATTAAAAAAATTAATGCAGTTCAGAATAAAAGAAAAAAAAGATGGTTAAAAATATAGCTTTCGAGGCTGTATAATGAAAAGTAGATTTATATTTCTCTGAAAATTACTAAGGCTGTTTTTAAATGGTTTCAGTGTTTTAAGGCTACTTTCTTCATTTTAGTTCGGAAGCGCATAAAATTGGCAGATGTTCTTATTCAAAAACTATGTATTATAATAGCGTTTGCCATTTTTTGATAAAGGCAAAAGATCTTTCACAATATATTGTCAAAGTTGGCGTTCTGAATATAATTTCGCGGACGCGATAGCACGGTAAAGGAAAAAAAAACCTGTTGTCAACTCATTAAGTAATTTATTTATAAAAAAATGGAAAACGCTATTCTATTCCAAATCACTTCAGTAGTTAGACTCGTCAGTTTTATGACTTTACATTTAAAAATGTGTCAGAAAGTTTTGCGTTGTAGAGCATGAATTTTGAGAATCACCTTAAAGGAATTCATTATCACTATTACCGCATTTTATGGAAGAAACGTCGCACCCGTTGTAAACGCCGCACTCCTCAAATTGGCCTGAATAAGCTTAAAAATATCGTAATCGCCGCACCTGTGGGAACGCTACTTTTGTCGACAGCGTCACATTGACCTAATTTTAATCAAAGTTTTCTGAGCAGTGTAGGATGCCTCGTTTTTAATATCTTAAGGTGTCTGAAGTTTTATTTAAAATATTTAAATCTGATTTTAAATATTTTTATGAATTTTTAAATTAAGGAAACTCAGTTGGTACTTAAAAAAAATTGTAAAGGCCGCACTTGAAAAAAAAAATTAACTTTTAAACTCGTAAACGCCGCGGCGTTTCTCCCATAAAATACGGCACTATTTTTACGCCTGTCCGACACGTTGTAGGAACAATTAAATCCAGTTCCGGTTCGTCTGGACTATGCAGAGAAAAAATGTAACCCTGATCCCGGCCCGGTCGGAGTCTGCTGAAAAAATTAAGCCCGCTCTCAGAGAAGATTTAACTGTCCGATTACGGATATCTACGCAAGGACATGTTATATCATCTCTGTATTGATGTTGATGTAATCAGAGGCCGACTTATGCAGGGGCAGCTGCCCCTGGTCCCCCTTTCTTAGGGGGACCCCCATGAGAGTAGTCAGGATTTTCATTAAAATGTGATAAATGGTTAAAGCAAAAATGGGTAGCCAAAAATTACCAAAATTCATATATTTCCAAACATTTAGAAAGAGAGTGGGGTCCCCCCTTACCCTCTTTGCTTCTAGTACCATCTCCCCTCATCAAAAAATAAACTATATCATTAGAAAACTAATGATTACAATTTTATTATGACAACTTAGTATTCTATTGTTTTCAAAAGAAATTCTTTATTAACGTTTTCCTCATAACGTGGCAAGTTAAAACGATTAATTATGACCAATTTGTGACATTTTCTTTTAGACACCGTATAACGTACGTAGATAGGCAAAGTAAAAGTTTGCAAAGAAATACCCGCATCAATCAATCTATCATTTTTTTACTACTATTATCCTACTGGTATTTTTTCTTAAAGTTGTAACCATCTTCTTGTGATACTCTGTATACAGATGTGAGTAGTACCGGGTACAAAAGTTATGCATATATAATACAATAGGTATGAAGTTTAGTATATTAGCCACTTCCACATTATTCACAAAAAAAATCTATAGATAGATAGAAGGGAGCCCCCAGAATGGTTCTTGCTCCGGGGCCCCCCCATAGCCTAAGTCGGGCACTGGATGTAATCAAACTAGGATAGGTTCGTGCAGCACATTTATAGTTATTCTTAGGAAAGTCATATCCGTTGAAAATGGTTCATATTTTATGGGATTCTTTTAAATTTTTATATAGTCCAGCTTAATTATTTTTTTGGGTGGGGGGGGGGGGAGGGGAGCAGGTTTTTTTTTATTTTGTTGCCGGACCCGTATATTTTGTCTATAGACCCGGCCCGTTAAAGAAATTGACATAATTCTGCTAGTCCGTCTTTGGCACAGACAACTAGCAAACAACAAACATGTACAGAACAAGGGTAAATCAGTGGCCAGATGGCTAATTGAAAACATAGACATAATATCACAGTAGGGAAAAAAAAAAAAACATCGAATTTTAGCGGGACACCCCACCCCATACTAACAATCTGTCTGTTTCAGGTTATAAATATTTAAAAAAAGGAAAAAAAAATGCTCACGTTGAATTATCATTATGATACGTATTTCGGGGCAGCGTATGAAGAATCCTCTTCATGCGCAAAAAAAAAAAAAAAGGTAAATAATGTTAAATCTTTTTATTGTTATATATATATATATATATATATATATATATATATTAATGTATTATTTTTTATCTTTTTTTTTTTTTTTTTTTTTTTTTGACAACGCCTCTCTTTATGTATGCGCTTTCTGCAGGAGCTACCGTACCCGCTCCAATGTCAAAGCCCAGAGAGCCAGTTTTTACCCGGTGGGGTACGGTAGAAAGGCGTAGTCTTATCTCCCTTGCAACGTTAAGTTTGCCTATCCATTCGGCCCCAAAAATTAACAGTTGGTGCAATTTGTCTATCTGCGGAGCCCATTCATTGTTTTCTCTACCCCCCCCCCCCATACAAAAAAATTAAAAAATTATAATTATTTTCATTTGACAAGTATACATCAACAATTAGGCTTCAAAAATTCCAAGCTATCCCAATTAGATCGGGCAGCGGTGGCCAAGCTGGTAGAGCATTATACTTGTAGCCGTTGGTCGCAGGACCCAGGCTATCTGCCGGCTAAAATTCCGTCATGTACGCTAATGGCAACTGGTGCATGTAAAATCCGTCGTGGTTGCAAAGTCCTCCAAGTTACCTGTGAATTATACCTCTGGAGGTACCTTGCCAGGTGAAGGTCTCGTCATCTGATCAAGGTTCTAAATTACGAGACCAACTTAAGTAGCAATGTGCTGGTGCCAAACGACAGGATATAACGTTAAGTAACCGGCAAAACAAAGTATACACAAACGAGCAGTAGGTGCTACAAATAGGATGACGATCGAGGCAACGATGTCAGGTTTATTGTCGCTTCGCGGCGATTAGGCGGTCACTCGCCCCGATGTCAGGTACTAAACCCGTTAAGCTGGGGCAACCTGGCAGGTAGGGGCCTGGTCATCGGTTAGAAAGAAAGAAAGCCCGGGCCCGTGCAGGCTTCTAAGTTTGAAGTAGCGGATTGCGTGAATCATCCATAAAGTGTAAAATCCCGCATAATAAAAAATGCTGAGCGAAATTTTACCTTCCTTAAATTATTGCACAGGCAGGGGATCCTTTAGCAGTGTTTTTAAATTATCGTGGAAGTCAGCTGTTTTTGTCCTTTTGTTTTGTGCAATTTCGCAAAATTAATTGGTGAGTCGCTCGCGAGAAAAAAACTTGAATTTCTACAAACGACCGTGGAATTGAGTTCCGTCAAAGATCACAGAAGCAACTAAGCAATTTTTTTCAATCGATCAAAAAAAAAAAAAAAAAAATCATCCATTTGTCGCAGAGAAAAATGCAAATTTCGTCAAAAATCACGAATTTTGTAATATTATGTAAAAAAATATTATGTAAATATTATGTGAATATTATGTAAAAAAATTGCGAATTTCTGAAAAGAAGATAGTGAAAATGAAAAGCAAATTTTGTCGATAGGCGAATTTCGACAAATGGGCGCGAAAAAAAAATTTCGTTATTCGATTGAAGAAAAAATATTTCCTAACACTTCCAGAATATTAAAAAAACTTCGCCATATAGTGTAACGAAGATACCGAAGAAACATTTTAGAAAGCGCACACATTTGAAAAATAATTTCACATAGCCGGAAAGGTATTCCAATTCCTTTTGTGCAACTCAATATAAATGATCTATCGGCTTGTACATATTGTACATGTATGCTAAAATTCAGTTTAGTTAGAAAAAGGCATGACACAGTTTAAAATTCACTTTTAGCAATTTACAATACCAATACACTGTAAATTGAAATGTCTGAAACGGAGTGTTGGATTTTCATACTTTTCAAATGTCTTAATTTTTTCAGACGCTTCTTGCGTCTGAACTTCAGGCACTTTAAACGTCTGAATCGCAGCTATTTCTTTTTGTAAACTTGATACAAAGCCATGTTTGACCATAATGAATCCTGGGAAAATATTTGGCCATGGTCTTGCCCCTCCATCCCCATACAGCCTCATTTTAGGGGCTCTCAAAGTTGGTATACAATTTTGTAAAGCTGGTAATTTAAATCTTTTTTCGATATTGTACTGATTATAACCACTATTTTGAACTTCTATAGTAGAATAAGATTTTAAAAAAAAATGTTTATCTAAATACAATAAAACCTCTCAATATACTACGGAATTTGTTTGCCATTCGTTGCCGAGGTGCATTTAATTACATTTAATGCTACTTAAATAGTAAGGAAATTATTCATTTGCGTCTAACACATGATCGATATAATCTTACTGAAATTCAGTTTTCTTTAAAACAATTTAAATATCACGCTTTTTCTTTCTATTTTGTTTTATTGTCTAAATCCCCCCCCCCCTTTCCGAAATCTTGCTTTCCTCCCCTTTTCTTCCCTCTCATACACTACCCAAAGATTAAAATCATTAAATTTATAATTTATATCTGTAAAACTCTTTTGTTTGTTTCTTTATTGAAACGAAAAAATAACCGACTATCTAATTTTTTACTTTCTTCCATCCCCCCCCCCCTATTCCAAGTATGCAAAAGTTTTAAAAAAGTTAAAGCTTATTATTATTTAATTATTTTCCTGTCCTATTTTTAAGCATATAGTAATGATAAATAAGTATTTATTTAATCAAACTCTTTCCCCGCCAGAAGAAGAAAAAAAAAGCCTTTTCTCCATTTCCCCGCCTATCATCTCAAGAAGTTATATATTTTTTCAACTCTTTATTTTATTTTTATTTTGTTGCTTTTTGTAATATTAAATAAATAGCTATCTAAATCAACGCTCCCCCTTATGAAATTTATATTTTAGTTACAGGGACACACAAAAGAATTCAATCACATTGCAGCGTGTGGGAAAAATCGCACGAGGGTCATTTTTCTGCGGTTACTATATATTAAACATAATTAAATTGATAAATTACTGAAGTTCGGTACAAGATGATTTCTGTACATTATTGGATGCATAACATTTATTAGTCATTTACGGGGACATGCAAAATAATAAAGTTACAGTACTGGCTATGAGCACTAATTAGTAAAAATACTTTTTCCGTTCTATTATGCTTTTTTCACACAATTTTTGCATAATACGAGATGTGTATAGTTCTACATCTGCATAAAATAGAGCTAGATAAAACAATTTGTAAGCGTAATTGTTAAGGATGTAAATTGTTCAATAAAGGTTTTTCAGTTTGTTATGCATATATTTAGTATACTGTATGATGTTTGTAGAATATAGATAAATTACTGTACAGGCTTACGCAAAGAACAAGATACATTGCTGTCTATGATTAGTAATTTCTAGAAGTTTGTTTTTAGTTGTGTTAAACATTTTTTACTTGCATTATTTAAATTTTAGCTTAATCCGGGGTGTCCATAAAAATATGTAGATAATATGCAGACAGTATAAGGGAATACGAGTACATTTCCGTTTAATGACAGAAAATTCTGAAGATGATTTTTCACATGTTTTATGAATTTGAACTAACTGAAATGAATTTTAAAATACCTGTAATATATATTGTCGACTCAAAGCAATAGTAAAATATATCAATAAATAATAGAAAATTAGTTGTCTGGCTTACTGATATGAAAAATTGTATCTGCATCTAGTGGAGCAGTAGGAAATGTTTATTTGAACACATCTGAGTTATATTAAACACAACTCTGTTTTAGAAGTGTTCAACGATATACGAATCTGTAAACCATAGCCAGCATAAAAATACTATATTTCCAACTTTGGACGGAAATTGCTAAAATTAGATTTTTAATATGTTATGAATTTTCTAAATTGTTTCATTAGTTATTATTTTTTTCGCTTCTATTATCTATATATTTTTTTGCTTCTATCGTTATTATTTTTTTCGTGACAATTTTCTGGAATTGTTAAAAGTAGTTTATAATTATCACTGTAAAGAATATGTAACGTTACTCCATAAAATTTTTTTTTCAATTATTCTGCTTGCATTTTATTGGGATATAACTGATGTTGCGTTACACAGGGGCGTAGCTACAACTTTATTTTCGGGGGGGGGGGGGGGGGTGAAGGGGAAAGTTCAAAATTTTTCCAACTTATAATTCAAAAATTTCACAATGTGAAACAAATTGCTCTATTTTCCAACTAAAATGATATGTTCAATGCGTCTTTAATAATAATAATAATACTTATACAAAAAAAAAAAAAAAATTCTTTCCAAAGAAAAATGCTGAAACTAAAAACAAAAAAATTATAATTATTGGTTCTTTTAATGAAAGTTTTTGTCTTCAATTGTGTAAGAGTCATAATCGTACTTCATATGAAAATAGCCTCATACTTTTAGATTTTTGAGAAAGGAACAAAGTTTTGGAAGAAATGTATTGGAGACACTGTTGATGGATAACAGTAGAGAAATTCAGGTCTGGTAGAAGTATGATATTTTCGTAGCACAGAGAAACATAATGAGAAATTGAGTCTGGCTGCTTTTTGTATTTCATTTGAAAGTTTAACTATTTTGCTATTAAAGAACTCAGAAAGGTAGTCAACAAAACAATATTTTTTTTTTTTTTACTTAAAAAAATCTATAATTTCCAATAAGTAATAATAATTTCCAATAAGTAATAATAATTTCCAATCTATAATTTTAAAAATCTATAATTTCCCAACTCTAAGCTCAAATTTCCGAAGTTCACATATGTTGGGGGGGGGGGGGGCGGGGACCCCCATAGAACCTCTTCACTGATGTGTAATATTACGCCAATTATATCAGTTCAAATTACACTATTATATAAGTTAAATTACTCCATAAAATTGGAGGTAGCATGTTGCCACTAATTTTATGGAGTAACGTTATATATATTTTTTTTACAATGATGCTTGGCACATGATTTCCCTCTCTCTTTTATTATTATTATTATTATTATTATTATTATTATTATTATTAAACCTTTTTCAGAAATCTTCGTTTTTCTATTCTTTTCTACTCTTTTCTTACTCTTTTTAAATAACTTTAAATTTCATTTTTTCTTTGGTGGTGCTTATTTTGAAATAACTATGATTAAAAATCTTCTAATTTTTTACTGCTAGATACCAAAATCTATGCTTGATACAAAATTTCTCTATTTTTTTTTTTTATTATTATTATTCCACCTACATTGTCCCTTTTTATGAAATTTCTGTTTTTCTTTTCCTTGCTTTTCTCTTAACAAATATAGTTAATCTTGAGCTCTTTTAATTTTTGAAATTTATCCGCCTTATCTGATACTTTGCTGTGATAATAACGGGCCAGATTTACTTCAGTAGTTTTGAAAACGGCCCAGATTTACTTTACTTTGTTGCTTAGTTACGGAAAGTTACAAATGCATGAATCCGACTTTTAAGTAAGGCATCGAACAGACTGCGTTTCTTTTCGTCGTAAAGTTTGATATGGTCAGGCGCTCTCTTTCATGTTTGTTGACTTCTGCGGAATTCTAGATGACATAGAACTTCACAGGCCGTCGTTGACGTGTCTCCACTTCTTTCTTTTGTTAAGATTCTCCTTTCTTTGCTTGATGACCACAGAACCATTGGAAAAGAAAGTGCAGGTATTAAGCAAGGGAAGGGGGGGCGGGTGCGCTGACGGGTCTGCAACCCGCTCGCAATTTAAAGAAAATATAAAGTTTAATTCCAGTAGTATATGTGAAATTTACTTGAAGTAGTTTAGAAGAATCTAATGAAACCTGCTAAGACGGAAACAAAAAATCGAAACGTATTCTGTATTAGACAGATTTATATCTGTGAAAGTGCATCATTTACCAGAAATCATAAAAGTTCCATTAACACAGGGTATCCGTTTACATATATTTCATTTACGCACGTTTTATTATATTTTACATAAATGTATATGAATGTGTATAAATAATAAAATGTATATAATTATTTTACATAATAACACATATCATGTTTTATTATATAAAACATGATATGGAAATTCAAATTGCATATTTTTTTTTTCTTTAGGCAAAAACACTAATAATATGTTTACTCTTGCTGTTTTCCATTTCTTTTAATGGTTGGTACATTACAGGCTTGTTATTCAGCTTGTTGCAGCTTGCGCTTTTTTTTTTTTTTTTTTTTTTTTTTTTAAATAACATTTTAAAATTTTACAGAATTTTTTTTTTTAATGTTTATGTAACTTTTTGCTAAAAATCAGCTTTATTTTATTTTAAAAACCTTAGAAGTATAACTGCATGTTATGAATCGCAAACACACAAAAAATGTCCTTATCAACAAAAATTTATGATTAAAAAGTATTCAGAAAATGCTACCAAATTTGACAGTTAAAGCCAACTTTCGTGAAGTGATCGTTTTGGAAAAGTCATCATCAAGGTGTGATTAACTGCAATTCCAAACGTATCCTATTTATGAAAAATGAAAAACGTTATTCAATTCTTAAGAGTACTGCGAATGGCATTCATGTATGCTTCAAAATGAGTCCGAAAATGTACGAAAGAGGGAGGTAATTTTAAATATAATTTAAACGCACATATCTTATTTTCGGGTAACCAGATTTTAATCCGACCATACTTGTGTTTCTATTTGATGCTTTTTCTTTTCGTTGTGGACCAGGTTAACTTTCAATGATTCATGATCATATTGAGTTTTGATTTTTTCGAGTTTTGTTCAGACTGAACCAGTTTTTCAAAAATATTTTCAATTAAAAGCTATATGTTTGAAAATTAATTATATGTGTTCATTTTAATACATAAAAAGATACAATTGATGACATAACTATTGACTACTTTTCCATAATTCTATTAAGATATGAATTAATTCTTCTTTCATTCCTGGTTCGCGATCGATTCGATTCGGGTTGAAGTGTGTCAGATTTCAAGTTGACTTAAAGCAGAAGTTTTGGTTCTGTTCTGGTACAATCCTACTTGCGCAGGACTCAAATGTAGACCTTACAAACAAACATTCTGTTATATTCTATTATTGTGCTCTATCTTTGTTATTCATTATATTTGCTTTTCAGTAATTTACTATATTGTCACTAATGTTAAGTCATTTTCTTAAATAATTGCATCTATGAATTTTGAAAATTATTATTTTATTTATTTTTTTTCGACTGAAAATTTCCATTCTTTTATAAATATATTTTATTATTATTTATAAGAGCAACATAAAAACTGCAAAAAAAAAAAAAAAGGGGGGGCTTAGAAAATTGACAGAAATGCATATTTTATTTAATTTTTATTTTGAATATGTGTATAATATTTATTTGCACCAGATTACGTGTTTCCAGAGATGACACAATGATGATTTTATGATAAATTTTCCATAGGCATAAAAATTTGAAAGTTAATGTGCTAATTCATTTTTTCATAGAGTGTCTCTGAAGTCTAGAATTTCTAAAAGCTTTAATAATTTTAAATACTAACTGAAAAAAGTTTTTTAAAAGGTATTTCGCACTTTTTTCTTTAAACGCATAATTTTATGCGGATATTTTTACATATTCTGTGATACAAAAAGAGGGGCAGCCACTATGAGAAATGTGGCAGATGCAATGTATTTGACGCCTGCTCTTATAGGGTCCGCACCTATAACGTGATCTAAATACCTTTGTTTATCTTTAATAAAAAAAAAAAAATTCTTGCACTTTTTAAAATGGAGGCCAGCACTGTACAAAAGTGTTCAAAAGTAGGTTATATGTTTAAGCTTGTTTTAAAAAAGGAGAAAAATTTCCCACTCGATAACGAGAAACATTCGGGAACTAATTTTTAAATAAAAAAATTAAAAAGAAAGAAAGAAAGAAAGAAAAATAAATAGACATCAGCTGTAAAAAATTTGGAATCAAATAACGTTTTCAATTTTCGATAAATGAATTGCATCTTATGAGATTAATTTCTCACGGTAACGTGGTGACATTAACATTATCTTATGTGATTTATTTTTCATTTTACTTTTCTTTGTAAGAGCTTCTGAAAATTTGTTTCAAAATATCATCTTTTCGTATTTAAAAGAAAAATATTCTTTGCATTTATCGAAATATAGAAATCTCTACTCAATTTCCCATTTTTTGAATAAGAGTGCTTGCCAAGTTCGTGTATCTAAGATTAAATTTGACTTCTTGAGTGTGTGAGAAAGTTCTCACTATGAATATGATACTGATTTGAGGTATAGTTGAATAGAACGCTGATTAGTGTAACAAATACTTTCATCTATGTATCCAATTATTTTTAATTTGTATTAAATTAAATAAAAAAAATAATTGTAAATTTTAAAAACAAGAAATGGGAAAAAAATCCATTTTCTTTATTTGCATGTTCTTTTAAATTTAGGAATTTTTCAGTGTAATTTGAAATTTGAATAAGTTTAAAGAAACTGTCTATATTGCGCGCATTGAATTTCACTCAATTTCCTTAAAACATTTATGAATCCAATATTTTTGTGTGTACTCTTTATGGATATAATTTTTTAAAAATGAAATACGAAATATTAATTTTATTGAGAATACATTTTTATTGTTTGAACAATTCACACGCACATATTGAAAGAAATTATAAAAATATTTTTACTCTGATTATAAGTGTATAAGATTCTCGATAAACTTCTATATGTATGTTTTTTTTAAATCAAACCTTCATAATTAATAGTTCAAGTTCTAGTTATCAGTTTTCCATTTTCTATTAGTTCTTGAGGTCCTTACTCTCTGTTTTGAATTGAAATTTTAAAGTATATAACAAGACATATAAAAATATATTTTTTATGAGCATACAATTTTATAAATCTACATTTTGGTAAGCAGATAAAGTTTTTATTTCATTATAAATGATGCTATTTATTTTATAAGAATATACCAACAATTAAATTGCATATATATGCAATTAGAGAAGCAAAAATCTGATATCCGCAGCAGATTTTCTAAAAAGGTTACAGCAAAGAGGGAAAATCCCCTACATGCGCTAATTATGCATTTTTTCATGACCTTTTGATGAAATTCGTATATTTCTGCGACCCTTTCACAAAATTCGAGTTTTTTCGCGATACTTTGTCGAAATTCGCTTTTATTTCTTCTTGTGAAGAAATTTAGGTTTTTTGCGATGTTTTGATGTAATTCGCGTTTTTTTCGCGATCCTTTGACGAAATTTGAGGGATTTTTTGCGATACTTTAACGAAATTAGTTTTTTTTTCGCGAAGCTTTGATGAAATTAGTTTCTTCTTTCGGTATTTTTTGACAAAATCCGCGTTCCTTCCCCTGATCCCTAGGCGAAATTGGTGAAATTTGCATTTACTTGCAATATTTTTGCTACATTCATATTTTTCCCCGATCCTTTGACCAAATTGACGATTTTTTCTGCGAACGATTGACGAAATTGAGTTTTTGGCGACCGGTTGTCGAAATTGGCGATATTGTTGCGTTACATTTTTAATGTGAGAGTTTTGAGAACCGAAAGCCTTAAATTTTCGAAAAATTGGGAATAGAATCACCTCTATAATTAGACGGTGATAAGATTTTTTTTTTTAATAATTTTTTTTGTGTGTTCTTGAAAAAAAAAGGTTTAAACTGTATTTTGTTTCTTATAATGCAAAATTTATCAAAATATCACACATTCACAATTTTTTATATGTACTCTTGTGTGACAAATTGAAAACTGCTTTTCTAATATTCCCCACTACCATGATTGCTTACTTTATACATATTTTTTGTAACATGTATCCTGCTCAGATTAATCTTCTGACCCTACATAGTTCAATATTAATGTTACACTTAATTAATATCCACGTTAAAAGAATTATGTGATTACAGTACACAATTTTGATGTAATTTGTATGTATTTTGTTGTACATGTGTATATATTAAATAAATTATTTTTCACTTTGTATTCCTGAATTTTTTTCACACATAAACGTTATTACTTTTATGCGTTTCTTTCGCAGTTTAGCAACTGGAATTTTCAGATTAAGGCGACAGTGGACGTTCAAAAACATTTTCTACAGTTTTTGCTCAATCGTTTTGAAATTTAATACACATATAATTTGTGCAATAATTAAGAAAATTTCTTAATTTCATTAAAAAATATTAATATGCAAATGAGTAATTAATTAATAATATGCTAATTAGGGATACAAATTAAAAATGCTCCATGCGCATTAAATTTTGTTTCAAAAACTTGTAATTTTTTTTTTTTTTTTTTTTTTTTTTTTTTTTTTTTGTGATAGCTTTATGATATTTCATCAAAAATTGGTATACATTTTAAAATTATACTAAGTAATTTGGCAGAAAATAATTATAAACATATAATATTGTTCATTTCGGATAAAATTCAATGATAAAATATTACTTTTTTTTTTTACACATATTAATAGCAAGTTTTGTAATAAAGTATATCAACAGCAATATTAACAAGTATTATAAAATTAGTATAAAATTAAGACGAATGGAGCATTTTGAACTTACTCAGTCGGCGAAAATTCTCATTTTGAGAAAACTGGATTTAAAGTTTTATTTTAAGTGCAGATTAACGATTGTTTATGTTAGAAAAACAGCTGTATCTCTGCAAAAAAATTATCAGTTTTGAATAATTTTTTTTTATTTGAAAGTAGAAGATTGCAGGAACATTTTTTCGAAAAAACAAAAAATTATTTTTTTAATGTTTTTTGCGATTTTGAACGTCCACTGTCGCTTTAAGAAGCCACTTACTCCTTAAAAATCTCTGAAATCGACACCTATTCTAATATCCAAATAACATAATTTACTTACATCTAAACCACAAACACCTTAATTTGATGGATAAAGACTTATGGAAATGAAAACATGCGTCATCTAATTTAGAAATATAATTTCTCCACATTTTGTTTCCGAAAACAGTTTTTATTACCGAATTAAAAATTAAAAAAAAAAAATTAGAAATAAAAAGGATGAAAAGTTTTATGTATAAAAAAATACATTATTATGAAATAGTAATTTAATTTTAATTAATTTTCGATTATGCGTTGAGAAATAAAATTTTAAATTCTAAAATAAGAAATTAAATAATGTTTATTTTTTTCTTTGTAGTTGCCTTATCTTAAAAAAGTTACAAAAAAATATGTCTTTTTGAAAAAAATTCGTTTGTTTGCGCTTTCTACCAAGTGTAAAAAATCTGTACATTTTTGATAATCGAATTCGATGTCAAATTAATACGGAAATTTTTGGGAAAAACATGAAATACATTAAAAGAATAGGCGCAATTTTCAAGATGAACATTTTATGCTTATAAAAGAAAATAAAGAAAAACTATTTTTTATTTCTAGTTATAAATGTTATAAATTGATGATGGATAAAATATATAATGTGAACTTAAAAAAGCCCACAGTCTTACTTAAAAGGCGACTAAAGTGATGAAAAAGTTTTTACAAGTTTAAAATATACATTCAATACTTCTTAGTACTTTCAAGCTTTCCAAGCTCATCATCAGAGAATATCTTAATAACTAAATGTTGTTTATTTATACAAATACGTCACTTTGTTTTGAAGATGAGAGAACCAATAATTACCAGAGTTGAAAGTAGAAGTAGCAGCAGCAAAGGAAATATATATTATTATTAATTACAGTTCCATTTATTTTATGGCATCACTCTGTTCTCATACGTCACTTTTCATGGGTAGAAGAAAATATTTAACTGCCGAACTTTAAATTTTAATACGTAACTTTGCTCCAGTTTTCAGTATTTATTTTCAGGATATTGAAGCATAAACTGGGGATATTGTACGATAGGGCGTCGTTATATACTTGATTGTTTTTACATAGGTTTTCTATGGATCCTCTTATAGTGGATGCGTCATAATTGGATGTTGGGAAAATGATTTTTGCATGATCAAAATCTATTGCGATATTCTGATAGAAACTTAAACGAGAGCGAGTTGTGGGTTGACGACAAAATTTTATCTCTGCTTTATGTTCTTTTATTCTTTCTTTGATTTTTCTTTTGTGTCATTCCGTCAATCGTTTAAGTTTCTATCAGAATATCGCAATAGATTTTGATCATGCAAAAATCATATTCCCAACATCCAGTTATTACGCATGCACTATAAGAGAATCTATAGAAATCCTGTGTAAAAACAATCAAGCATGTAACGACGCCCTATCGTACAATATCCCAGTTTATGGTTCAATATCCTGAAAATAAATCTTGAAAACTTGAGAAAGTGACGTATTAAAATTTAAAGTACGGCAGTTAAATATTTTTAGTTATATAAATAAAAAGTAATAAAATTGTTTTTATGTGTATGTATATAATATAAAATCATTTAAAATACCTTAAAAATCAAATTAGAATTTCAAAATGTTTTCGACCAAATTCAGACGATCATCGGAAGTGTTCATTTCATCGTCAGCGTAGAAATAGACTTTTATATTTTAATGTTTGCGCTTGTACTAAATCTTAAAATTAGTCTTTTTTTTTCAGAAAATTTCGTCGCTATCCATTTTTTCTTGAATGTGCACAAAATTTTTCCTCTGAATGCTTTGAAATGTTCTATAGCTGTTTGCTATTATGCTTGAATTTTTAAAACTAAATACAGATCAAAAGTTAAAGGTAGTTAATTGCAGCAATATGACCGAAAATTCTGAGAATTTCATAAAATGTAGAAAGTTTTTTCCTTACTTTTACATTCAAATATATAAAATTCGAGGCAGCGTTTTATTTGTATATATAAAGCAAACTTGAATACAAATATTGGGGGTTTTGAATTGATCTGGAATGCTCATGTTGTATTTTGAAAAGTTCTTCTAACACTTAAAACATCCCGGAAAATTCCTTATTTTTCTCAAAAAAAAAAAAAAAAAAAAAAAAAAAAAAAAAGTATTTAGTATTTCTTGTGTGATAAGTATATACCATAATGCATATAGCGACGCGGAATCCGACGCGGAAGTGCGAGAAAGGATAAACTTCCGCGTTCCTTGATTAGTATTTAAAGTGAAAAAAAAAGTAAAATAAAAGAATGAGTTGTATGTTCCTTGTCGCCTTAAGTGATTAAATTAAAAAAAAAAAAAATCCGCATAAATTTAATTTCAAATGGCATGTTTCACAAAGAAACAAAAGGGTAGAAAAGAGAACGTAAAAAAGCTATAACTGCTTATCAAAATGGCTTTCTCAAAAACGAGAAACTTTCTGACACATTATCAGGCTCATTTATAAACGCAGAGGCAAAACTGGAAAGACTAGCTATTGAAGCAATTTGGAATCGAAATGAGTTTACTATTTTTTGACAAATAAATTACTTATCGAGCTATAAGCGATTTTTGTCTAGTGATGAAAAGTCTTTATCCTTTCTCGCACTTCCGCGTCGGTAATTTGGTTTAAAAGCCGGCATTGAGAGAATTTTTAAGAAAGGTCTTTTGCTTTTAACAAAAACGGAAAAGTCTTCCGGTTACACAGTTTCTGAATAAGAACACAGGGTAATTTCATGATTTTCTGAACATAAATGAATTCAGAAATGTGTCAGAAAGTACCTTCCTTTTATGCGAGAGCAGTGTTCAGCTATACTGCAGAATGTTTCTCAGAGAAAAGAGGGTGTATCTAACAATTATAGTTGTTATAGGGGGCAAACAAAAGAATTGGGATATATTAGAGTCTATAGCAGAAATTTATTTGAAGTGCATTTTGATGGTGTTTTTCTCGGAAAATTCAACGAAATTTATGTAATGTTAAGCATTGCATGAAAGCACAGAGTATTTCGAAAAACTGAAGTTGGATAAATGTAAATTATAAAAGTAGTTGGGAAGTGTTTAATAATCTATACAACCGGCATGATTTATCTTTATCATTTTGGTCACATGTGCTATCTGCAAGAATGAACCTCAGATGGAAAACCAGCAATAATATTTCTTTCTAACTATATATAGTTTCTAACATAGTTTCTTACTTTATCGTAGTAAGAAACAATGTTAGTAACTATATCGTAGTTTCTGACTATAACATTTATTCGCACCATAACTGTCTATAACATTTTAAAATGGAAGCAAAATGATTAATTTTTTTTTTAACTTTATAAATTTTCAATATATATTTTTTTATGTTTTTTTATATGAGTTTCAAACCTCGCCCTGTCCAGATAATCTAATTTTGGGAAATCGCATAAAACCCCTTGGTTTTCATTGTAAACCAATATTTTACAATGGCAGTCATACACGTTAAAACTAGGGTTTTTTTTCAGATTATAGTGTTTTTTTTATGCAGGTTCACCTATAGAATAGATTGATAAAAAACTCTCGATAAGTTTGGATAAGGTGAGTTATGAAACTCCCGTCCTCGAATATAATTACATAATTCTTGAGTTACATTTTAAATGTCTTTCACAGATTTCTAGATAAATAAGGCCTTCGCGGCAACAATAAAATCTATACGTAGAAGGGGACATATATGCAGAATATCCAACTCTCGACGAGCGTAAAAATGTTCTAGCAATGTATATGTGTCCCCTCGAAAAAATGACATATAGGGGCATATATACAGGGGTCGGATATACAACCCGCTCGCCAAAAGTAAAAGTCCTAGCATTGGATATCTGCCCCCTTGATATGTGTCCCTTTCTGCTGGGACGTTAAAATGACGTATGGGGGCATATATACAGGGGTCGGTTGTCCAACTCTCTCGCCAAAAGTAAAAGTCCTAGCATTGGATATCTGCCCCCTTGATATGTGTCCCCTTTGCTATGACGTCAAAATGACGTATGGGGGCATATATACAGGGGTCGGATATACACCCTTCGACGAAAGGAAAATTCTGTAGGACTGGATATGTGTCCCCTTCAGCTGTGACGTCAAAATGACGTATGGGGGCATATATACAGGGGGTGGATATACAGCTCTTGAGAAAAATAAAATGCTCTGTATTGGATATGTGCCCCCTTCTGATATGGGGGCATATATACAGGGGTCGGATATACAATTCTCGAATAAAGTGAAATGGTGTAGCACTGGATATGTGTCCCCTTCTACTGTGACGTCAAAATGTCGTATGGGGGCAGATATACAAGGGGTAGATATCAGGCACCTCAGTCCAACTTTAACAACCCAAAATGGATTTAGGAATTATGCCAGAAATTAGGCAGTTTAGCTTTGAAAACAAGCTTAAATGTCATCTCAGATAGCTACTTTCTAACGCATTCGTGATTTCTAAACTATACTGAATACTGTCACATATTATTTCTAATGTCAACATCCACTTTTCTAAGCACATACAAAACACAGATGATGGATAAGATATTATTCAAAAAAATTGTCAACAGAGACTTTAAAGAGCACATTCACATCTCGCTAAAACACGTTCTTTTCTTGAAAATTGCTGTTAACCCATTCGCTGCCAAAACTATAAAGTAAAGAATTTCAAATTTCTTGTTGAAAGTCGTATGCCACCACAAATTCTGAAATGTAAATTTCGCTTTACTAATACAGTAAAATTTCTGCCAATAAATAAAGCAATTTTTTAATTCTAAAATAGTGGTGATAAAGTAATAAATAAATTAAAGCCACGAATATACTCGTGGTTGGCAGCGAATAGGTTAATTAAAAATGAATGAAAAGACGTATCCGCAAAAAATCTTAACGATTACAGTGAAAAAAAAAATTTGCAAGTTTTCATACATTTTTATTAAAATTCTAAATTTTAGTTTTTTTTTTTTCCATTTTTCTATAAAAACACAACGCCTTTTAGAAAATAAATTTGATTTTTTAAAAGATTTTTGAGGCAGGAAAATAACTTAAAACTATTCATCAGGTAACAATCAACAAAACAGCAAACAACATTTACATTAATGTAAAAAAATGCTTTTAGATTCTTTAGCCACCTTATGGAAATATCTGAAGAATTGAAGAATGTAGGTAAGAAATTAATTTCCTAATTATATTTGAAATATTTATGTAGGGGTAAACGAAAATATCTTTATCGAAATAAGAAAGTAAAAAGTACGGAATCTTTGCAATTAAAATTTTAAAATGAAACAAAACCCACTTCAGACATAATTTACTAAAATAAAAAAAAAATAACGTTTTAAATGAATAAAAAATAAAAGAAATTACGACCGAAATATAGTTACACTTATTCACTCTTATATACATTTAAAAATTAATTTTCTTGCACAAAATGTATATAGTTTGCTCATAATTTCTCATATATTGATTTCCCAAGTAGCCAATTATTTTTTCTGAAAATTCATCTGAACTTTAACTTTCGATTTCAAAGATATACTCATGCAGCGGCTAATAACATAAGTGATTTTTTTTCTTGTTTTTTCATATAGAATTTTCACATCAAAATTTTATTAATAATTCAAATTAATTGTAATGTTAATAAAACCTGGCGATGAATAAAATGATTTTTTAAAAACACGATTCTTGAAGTCAGTAGATAGGTTGTATAAACAAATATTAATGTATAAAGTATGTTATGTAGACAAGCCATTTTCAATTCTCAATTTTTCTTCTAATAGATCATTATTACATCCCTAATTTTGTTCTACGGAAATCTAATATTTATTAGAAGATTGCTCCAATTATCATGAAATTCAAATATATTATTTGTGAGATACAGATAGATGCCTCTTGGTCTTGTTGACAAATAAAAATTTTCAAGAAATATAACATTTTGCTTGCTTTTGTGTAATGTTATTGAGTTAGCTCAGCTCCTCAAATAGTAAATAATAATTATTATCATTTAAAATTTAAAAAACGATTTTAATAGGGTTTTGATTATTCATGCGAACTGGAAACATTCTAAATTTTAAGCTCACTATCTGAATGCAATCACATTACATTACGCAACACATGTGCTTATACTACGTAAAAAAATAAATATTTTTTCACATTTTAAAAATATCCTAGCCGGCGTAGTCATCCGATTTGTTGCATTTTAAATAGCATGCTATCTTTTTTTTCTCTCTCTCTCTCTTTTTTTCCCTTTTGAATGAGGAGGAGGAGGGGGGGGGGATTTAATTCAATTCTACATTTAAAAAAAGTTCAAAATGTTAATTTTGATAAATATTTCAATATAATCAAGTAATCATGCTTAGAATTTACAATATGGATTATATGAAAATTACGGAAATTATATCTTGCAAGTTACCTAATTTTGATGCAATAGTAGTACTTTATAGTAAAAGGGTGACATACGGGTAGTAACATTCGATCGATCTAGATAATTTTTGATAAAAATTTAGAGAGCTTGCCACTATTGTCAAGTTAATGTTTGTTTATTTGCCTGATTCATTTAAGACTTTTCTGAAATGCAAACTTGATAGTTTCTGATACATTTTCTAATTCAATTTTGTTTGCAAACGTGTCAAATTGGCAGGTGTACTTATTTAGAAACAACGCAATCGGACAGTTTTCCTTTTTCGGAAAGAAAGAAGAATTTTTAAGATATGCAGTTAAATTTGGTGTTTTGATCCGAATTTCTAGACGTGACAGCGCAGGAAAGGGAAAAAATTGTCGTTCTGAGATGATAATAGCTTCGGCCATCTGACTGTGGTCAAGTTCTATATGTGACTAATCTTCTGCTTACGTTTTAGACAAAACTTTTATTATATACCCTGTACGTATGTTCAATCCATGCTCAAAATTTCATGTTATTTATATGGTCATGATATTTACTGTTTTACATGTTATTTACATTTTAAAGAAATTCAGAAAATATTATTCCATACAGATCAATAATATGAAAAAATTTCAGCTTTTTGATAAAATCTTTAATAAATGTAGAAGTCATTATCATGCTTTAAATAACTTTTTTTAAGAAAACGTAAACTAAAAGCCATTAAATCGATTTATTTAAACAAAACAAAAATAATATTTTTTTTATCATTTCGGATAGCATTGTTTTCCCCTTTCCCTCCACAAAAATGAAGTATTTTACTTGTGTTTCTGAGAAACTCAATTAAAAGTTATAATGGCAAAATGTAGTTAATATTTTGGACACTATTTAAAAATTTAAAGGCCTGAGAGTCATTATTTCATCGCGCTGCTTTTCATATTCTCTAGGAATTGTGAAACAAACAAACAGGCACATTTTTATATAAAAGGGTATAAAACAATAGTTTTTAGAAATATTTCTATAAATGCTGAAATACTAAATGAAATTCATAAGTCATACTTATCATTAACGAAAACGTGAAATTTGTTACAATTTTTATACTTTTTAAACATTATTTTATTTCAGCTCTCCAATAATAAGATAAATAACTCTATTTAGAAATTATCTTGGGTCAATCTTAAGATGACTAATATACTGTTTAATAGTTTAATAAATATTAATTTTAAAGAAAAATAACCATATTATAACCGTATTATGGCATACAAGTATGCACCAAATGTTACACGATGGTATGCTAAAAATATTCACTTTTTTTTTTTATATTTCTAGCATCTTGTTCTGAACAATCTTTAAAAATAGGATAAGGAAGGTATGTAGCCATGGTCAGGGGGTATATATCAAGTTATTTTTCGTTGCGCCGAAAATCTCAATTAGCAGAAGTCCTAATGGTTTTTACACGGTGGGGAGTGACTCGTATTTGGAGGGAGAAATTTTGCTCCGTATGTGAATGTCCATCCGATAACGACGTATTTTTTGGTCTGGTTTTTCGCGTTTATTTTGCTGTACGATCATTCATCAACAGTGTGAGTAATTAGGAATGATATATGTCTTTTGGCTCTAAAGGGAATACCTGCTCGAAATCACCCGACCCACTTTCCTCTTTGAAATTTTTATATTTAATAAATAATTTTTATCAGAGGGCTCCAGGCATGTGACATCTTGGTAGGGCCTTGGTAGGGAAGCAGGACGTTTCGGTCCCGACACTTCGGTCCCGCCATTTCGGTCCCGAGACATTTCGGTCCCAAGACATTTCGGTCCCGAGACATTTCGGTCCCGAGACAATTCGGTCCCGAGACATTTCGGTCCCGAGACATTTCGGTCCCGAGACAATTCGGTCCCGAGACATTTCAGTCCCGAGACATTTCGGTCCCAAGACATTTCGGTCCCGAGACAATTCAGTCCCAAGACATTTCGGTCCCTTCTCCAGCAAGCTGAAATTTTGTGCACTTGAAATAGGTGACAATTTTATAGGGGACATTGTAGAGTTTTTTAAATAAAGGCCTTAAAATTTTAGTAAACACACACAAATTTCGTATGGTAATCATTTTAAAAAACAAGGGGGGGGGGATTGACATTTTCTATATTTTAGTGTGTATCAGAAGTATAAGGGTCTGATAAATTAAGACATTTATAACTCGATCTATAATTATCGCAAAACACTCATATTTTGTATGGTAAACGTAATATTTATAAAAGGAGGGACATTATCAAATTTTTTAACTGAACTCCCTAAATTTTAGTATAACTCGAATATAAGGACTCGAAAACGCAAACACTTATAACACAGATCAAAATTGTCGCAGCCCACACAAATTGCCTATGATAATCATAATCGTTTTATAAGGCATGGGGGGGGGGGGGGTCTCTGTTGACTTTTTATATATTTTAGTGTATCTTAAGTATAAGGTCCTGATAAATTAAAACATTTATAACCCTCTCTGTAATTATCGTAATCACACTCATATTTTGTACGGTAAACGTAATCTTTAAAAAAGGAGGTACATTATAAGATTTTTTAACTGAACCCTTGAAATTTTAGTATAACCGAATATAAGGGCCCGAAAACCGCAAACACTTATAACTCGCAATCAAATTGTAGCACCCCATGCAAATTTTATATGGTAGAAGTAATCGTTTTCAGGAGTGGGGGAAGGGAGAGTTCTGTGGATTCTTTATAGAAGCTCCTCATATTTTAGTCTATCATAAATATAAAGTCCAGACAATTTAAAAATATTTATAAGTCGAGCTTTAATTTTCATATGCAAATGCCCATGCCAAAATGCACATATTCAATTGTATATAATTTGCACACTATGTGATTAATAATGAAAAAATCTGCAATTATTGTTACAAATCTTTATTTTATCCTATTATTTAACGGCGCGTCAATTTTAAATGTATTGCATTTTACATATTTTTTAAAAAGGGGGTTCTTAACATGAAATTGTCATAAAGACACATTATTTTTTAAATTCTGCACCGGAACAGACTAGAACTTTCTATTTTATTTTAATAATTATTTTAATTTACTATTTTTTGAAAAACTATTTAAAAGTTTGCATTAATCTTTTTACATGCGTAACAATAATATTACCGCTATTTCTACCGGTGTCGAATGACAAGTTTAAAAATATTTTTAATTTTGAACCACTTCACCGTTTGCCCCGAGATAACTCGGGTATAAAAGCACTTTTCCCCATACCTGTCGACGGTGAAGTGGTTTGCAACAATTACAAATCCTTTTAAATATATTTAAGACTTAGGCTTATTACATTCAAAAACTACGAGCACAATAAACATAAATCAAAATTTTAAAATTTCTATTGTCATAAAATATTCTTTTCGTATTTAAAATTAATTCTGTATTTCAAATATTTCTTTGTTATTTATTTGACTTATATACTTAGAATTAAAGCAGCCTACATGTTTTAATATGACAAATAAAAAATAAAAATGAAAATACAAAAAAATAACATAAAATCTTAAAATAGTAATGTATAGTGAATCACTTTTACGTAAAATTTCATTTTAAATTAAGAAATTTTATAAATATATCACAATGAAGAAATTTGGAAATTTAGAAAACATATTTGGCTTTCCTTGATATCTATATGTTATTCATTCAAAAGAATATTATACATGTATATATATATGTCAAGTGTAGATGTCCTGGCTTCCCCCATTTGATTATGCTAAATAAAGATCCAGATAGAAGAATTATTCTACTCACGCTCTCTTTGTTCTAGTCAGCCTGCGCTTTTTTGTGGCCACACGGCATTTTTCATCTTTAATGGCTTAAAAAAACCGGGACGACATGCAGTGGCGTAGCCAGGATTTCGTTTCGGGGGGGGGGGGGGGGGAGTCCAGAATTTTCCCTTCATATATATAGTAAAACCTGTCAAGATGAAATTGTAAATATTGGTGAAAAATTCCGTTTTACACAGGTTTCCGTGTTATTTGGTGTATTTGTATAGTATTCTTTTCCGTAGCACTATGGAACATTTATGTTTAAGACAGAACTCCGTTATAGGCAGGTTCCATTTTTAAAAGTTTTGTGTATTTATATAAATATACTTATTTATATCATATGAATAGAATAAAACTTGTCATAATAGTAATTGTCTATAACAGAATCCTGTCTTTAACGTAAGCGTTACATGGTCTTAATATGAATTGCGATACAATTAAATTTGCTGAAAACCTGTCTGAAAAGGGGATTTTCACCCTTCTTTAGTGAAGCATAGTGAAACCTGTGAAAGCGGAATCTTTCTATAACGGAATCTTGTCTCAAACGGAAGAGTTTCAGAATCCCTGCGAAACCAACAATAGATCTTATTGAGGCAGTGTATCTTAGAAGTATAATTAATTACACTTCTTTACATGGAAGCCTGTCTAAAATGGAGCTTTCTACCAGTCTTTGGAATCTTGTCTCGACTGTGTATATATGATAGAAGTATTTCGAGTAACTTTAAGAATTTAGGTATATCCTTATTTAATTTCTTAATTTAAAAAAAAAGCATGGATAAAAAATATAAGGCCAATCTCTATAACTGCAACTAATAATACATTCAAGTTACATTAATATTTACCAGTGAAAAAGATTCACTTATGATGTAAAAAGCTGAGCGCATACTGAAGAGTTAAATTTAATTAACCCATTCGCTGTCATTCACGAGTATACTCGTGGCTTTAATTTATTGATTACTTTGTCACCACTATTTTAGAATTTAAAAAAAAATGCCTCATTTATCGGCAGAAATTTCGCTGTATTAGTAAAGCGAAATTTATCTTTCTGAATTTGTGCTGGCAAACGACCTTCAACAAAAAATTTGAAAATTCTTAGTTTTGGCAGCGAATGGGTTAAATCAAGTTTCATATTACATAACATTTGCCTACAATAAAGTTAGGGCCAAATGGTTAAGTGTAAAACAGCAATTTTCATGTTTAATTTCTTGCCATTGAGTTAAGAATTTGTGCTGTAATAGATATTGGATAATGAGTTCACACAAGTGTCAGTCGCATGAGCCGTTCATGCGATCCGCCGCGCTCCCCATGGAAATTTTTGAGGTAACCCAGATAGCATGAACATTAGCAGAAAGTTTGATTTTTATCTTGCCGTGACACATTTGAATTGAGAAATTTGCAGCAAATCTCCCGCAAGGTATACCATCACTTGCATGAGTAGTTTGTTGTGAAACTGACGGCAAGACTGTCTTATTTCACGAAAGTGACGAAAGCAAAAAATCCCTCTGTTGAGAGACTCAACAACAATGAGAATCAGCACATACGCAGAAATTGCAGAAATTTTATTCGGTAGGCACCGTTTTTTCTAAACGCTATACTTATTAAATACCAAAAAATGCTCGAAATGAAAAGTACAAATATTACCTAAACTTGTTTATAGTGATAAAACCTATGCATGCGCCTTCTAACGGCGCTTTCGCCTCAATAGACCTACCTGGTCAGGTCTGTTGACCCCTTCGAAGGGGTTAAACTTATAGTGTGATATGGAAAGATTACTACTTTGCAGTAAGTTTGCAGTATTTTTGATTACTTGTTTGCCGTTAGTTTGCAATAAATTTGATACAGCATGAATTTAACTTGCACGACAAGTTGAAAACACTCATAGTTATATTGTTAAGTAAAAAAAAATTCAAAAATTAAATTGTTTTTATTAAACGTATTTATCAATTCAAAATTATTTTAATTATTAATTGTTTAGATAACTAATTTATCAATTGCTTGTTTAAAAACTATTACATGAACTATATAATAGTTTTTATAGGGTAAATGCAAATATATATTTTTTTAATTTTCGGTTATTATAACGTTATTAACTTCATTAGGATGTATAAAAGTGATAAGGGTTCTGAAGATAAACATGTTGTTTATTCATTTATTAGTTAGCTTATAATATTATTTTTTCTCTTTAATTATAATTAATTAATAATTTCTTACTTTTTGCGAATTGTAAATTATAACTGTACTTAAAAAATTAAATCTGCATAATATCACCTAACACTGTTAAAAGGTATTTTTACGTATTTGTACAATGTTGCATTATTATTATTATTATTATTATTATGTTTAATTAATTAATTAATTATTACTTAGACTTTATGTTTTTGACTGATTTTTCAATTTGAAATTATAAATTAAAACTTTTGAATAAAAACTTTAAGTGCTATTAATAATTGCTACTAATAATTGCTATTAATTAATTCTCAAAAAAGTTAGGAATTTTAGTATAAAAATTAAATTAATATTTTATTAAATATATTTTTTATTTAATGTATCCTTAATTTATTAAATTAATAACATTATTAATATACATTACATTTTTTTACTTTAAAATAAACTCAATACATAATACATTTTATATTAAATTTGTCATATAGTAGTTATAAACTGAAATTTATCTTTTACATGTTTATTTATTTTATATTTAAAGTCACCGAAATTTAAAACTATTAATATCATTAATAATAAAACTAAAATAAACAATTATTAATTTTTTTTCTGCAAAAGTGGGAGGAAAAGGGTAATATTAAAAATCAATAAATAAACGACAAATACAAACAAGTTGGAAATTGCTCGTCAAACGTGGCAAATGAGGTGCGTTCGTACTATAACTAGTTTTATAATTATTTTTTGCACCCCATATTGTACTGAATGTATATATTTTTTTTTTTTTTGCACTTCATGAGTGCATAGCCTGTGACATCATTAAAATGCACTTGCAATAATTTTTTCCCATTCCCCGTAATGTAACGCAAAACTTTTGACTGTCTCTGTAATTAAACTATACACCGATTTTCATAAAATTTCAAATGGCTCGACAAAATTTTGTAACAATTATATATTTAAAATTTCAGACCACTCGGAAGGTTGTAACATCATTAAAATTCACTTGCAGTAATTTTTCCCATTGGCCGCATTGTAAAGAAAAACTTTTGACAGTCCCTGTAATTAAACTATGCATCCGATATCCATAAAATTTGAAATGGCTCGACAAAATTATGCAACAATCATATATTTAAAATTCCAGACCATTCGGTTGGGTTGTTTTTGCTATGTTATATGCGGACAGACAGACGAGTAGACGGACGGACTGAACGACGACTATAGGTGCTACGTATTTATATAATTACGAACGCACCTAAAAACCTTAGTTTTGTCAGTTAAAAATTGAAAATAAAATTAATTAAAATAATACTTACACTATTACATAAAATAAAAAATAATCATCTTATTACAAAGAAATAGGCCCAGTTTCAATAAAATTAGTTCACAAAAATCGTCTGCAATGGGTGGGAAGACTGTTAACAATGCAACTAATAATTATTTTTAAAAAAATGAAGCGGTGGGTGGAGTTTTCTGACAACAAAATATTTTTCCTGGCACACCTAATTACCAAATCACTATTGTTTTCCCAATGTTTATAATGGTAAAGTAACTTAGGAAAACAAAATTATAACTTTGTATTATAAAAGTAATAAGAAAAATTAAATATTTTTGCTTCAATAAATACATCTCATTTCTGAATTATTAAAGGAGAGGATGTAGAAGAATGATTTGAGGAAATATTTACCTACAATAGCTTATAAGTGTCCAATTGAATTATTGAAGACATTTATTATTAATCTAATTGTAAGAAGGAGAACAGTTTTTTAAATTATTTAATTAATGATGATAATTTAAAGGTTCTAAAAAACGTATGAAAACAACCAAAAAAATCATCTATGGCAGTTTATAGTATATATAAAATACCTAATATTAATAACAAATAATAAAGCTTAAAAAATCCATTTTGTTAAATAATAATGATAATAAAAAGACAATGTCCCCTGTAAAATTATATCACATTGTTCAATGAAACAAATTTTCAGCTCGCTGTGATTTCATTATCACGAGTTATAAAAGTTTAAATTTATCGGACTGTTATATTCAGCTTTTTTTTTTAATTTGGGGGGTGGGGGGGCGGGTGTTAAAAAATTTTAAAAAGGTCCCAAATAATGTTTAAATTACAGCGTTTGGCGGCCCACGACAATTAGAATACGAGTTATAAGGTGGTGGGCACCGAAATGACAAGGGACCGAAATGGCTAAGGACCGAAATGGCCAGGGACCGAAATGGCCAGGGACCGAAATGTCTCCGGACCGAAATGGCCAGGGACCGAAATGTCTCCGGACCGAAATGGCCAGGGACCGAAATGTCTCGGGACCGAAATGGCCAGGGACCGAAATGTCTCGGGACCGAAATGGCCAGGGACCGAAATGTCTCGGGACCGAAATGGCCAGGGACCGAAATGTCTCAGGACCGAAATGGCCAGGGACCGAAATGTCTCGGGACCGAAATGTCTCGGGACCGAAATGGCGGGACCGAAGTGTCGGGACCGAAATGTCGTGTACCCCCTTGGTAGGGCCTACACTTTGAAAATTAGGGCCTCATTTCACAGCTTATCAGGGGCGCGCCAGAAGTATCCAGCGCCTATGTGCAGAACATCAATTGGCGCCCCATATTCCTAAACACCCCCACCCCAAAAAAGAAGAGAAACTTTGAAAATTAGGGCTTCATTTCACAGCTCATTGTCATGCCTCTTTCTCTATCTCGTCCCTTGGTACTTCTCGATAAATTTTCTTACTTCTCTTCTGTGCCGAGGACGAGAGAAATCCTCGAAAAGCTTCTCATAGGGAGATTTTGAAAAGGACGAGAGAAACCAGCGAAAGGTTGGTCCCATCGGGAAAGGTTGAAAAGGGCGAGAGAAACTATTGAGTAGGGATGGGCATTATTTAACGTATTAGGATAAATAACAATGTTATTCTTTTACAGTAACATAACTTTCAGTAACATATTATCAGAAAGTCCCTGTTAAATTTGGAACGCATTATCAGCAAAGTAATTAAAAAAAAGGATTTTTTTTTTTTTTTTAGAAGTACATATTTAAATGATAATAGAAATAAAATGTCCGAAATTTGTTTTCTATATTAATAATAAAAAAAAAAAAAAAAAAAAAAAAAAAAGCCTAAAAACTGTGCGCCTCTGAAAACTCAAAGCTAAAATGATTAATCATAAATAATCGAAGCCAGACAAAAATATATCTTTCCAGTGTTATTTAAATTGCTCTGTACTTTCATTGTCTTGAGAATGAAGGATAGAGAAACCACAGACCTTGCCGGCTAAAATTGGTTGCTTACAAGCAACCAATCACCGCAGACTTCCCATTTTCTTCTGAGTCGTATTTCCTTTTATACACGCAAAGTGTAAACATATCAAATGATTATTTTAAAGCTTAGAATAAATATAGATAATAGAAGTTCTTTGTAATTTTTTATCTGCTCGACTTTTCTGCGGTTAATTTAACTTTTGTTTCTTTTGAAACAAAAGTACAACAGCGTACAACAGCGTTTTAAGTTTTAAGCGTTTTAAGTACAACAGCGTTTTAAATTAAAAATAACACTGATGATTATATAAAACTGAAAGGATAATATTGTTTCAGTGAACAACATTCGATTAAAAATTATTTTCGTGTTCTGTGGGAGGAATGAAAGATCTGTGTTTTGTGGAACATAGTAATGCATTGGATTATTATTATGGGGATTGGAAGGATTGAATTAAAGAGATTTACGGAGTTGGTTGCTGAAGGTGTTTGTTTTATCGCGCTGAAGACAATCTTTGGCCAGCATAGTCATGGGTTGGCAGGAGGCGGTTTCTTTGAATTTGAGTATTTAAAAGGGATATCTCTATATACTCCTGAAGTTTGTGGGGGCATTCTGGCGCTAGACTTAGTTTATTATTATTATTATTTTGTCATTGTTGCGTTTTTAGAAGATGAGAGCGGGAAAACATTTTTTATTTTACTGAAAAAAAAAAAAGAAAGAAAATAGCATTGTATAATTTGTGAGGGCACAATTGTAATTAATTTTAGAAACGTATTTGTACGTACGAAGTTTGTTTGGATGAATTGCATTTGATTAAAAGTGTATAAATAATATTTTCGTGTTCTTGTGGGATTAGCATTGAATATGCTTTAATAGATATGGTTGCAATGAAGTCAATATTCAAGTCAAGGCTGCAATGAAATGAAGATCAAATTTCTCTTTTACAATACGTGTTGTTAAAATTGTGTTTGTTTTTATGCAGAGTATTTCTTTTTATCGTTTACAAAAGGTTAATTTCTAAACCGTTAGTTTTAGGGGCATAGTTCCAATTGTAAAAATGTTTCAAATTTTGTTCTAGATCATATAAAAATCAATTTTATACTTACTTTTTACTTACTTTTGAATAGTTAAGAAATTGCAAATTTTATACAATGCCTGGATCCTATAAGTTTTATTTAGAAAAAAATCCCCCCAACAAGTAAAACAGCAAAAATTTATTCTTCTATAGGCAAACCGTACTGGGTTATGACACTTAGAATTTTATGAATTTTCAACGTTTAAGTCACCATAAATGGAAAGAGTATTATTAGTGCCCAAAAACGCTGAAAATGCACGAAATTCAAAGTATTATACCTAGGTAAGCTTTTGTCTTGCAAAAATTAAGTTTTTAATCACAGATTTTGATTCATCTCAATAGAAAACAGCATTTATAATTGCGTCAAAAAATTATTTCAAACATTTTGTTTGAAGGGCCTTCTAATTAAACCATCCGTCGACGAATACGGCGATTAGTTATATGTTATAAAAATAACAGATTATTGGAACCTGCTACCTGTACAAGTGTGGAACGATGTAACCTGTTAACCAAAAGTAACTATATTTCCCATCTCTACTATTGAGAGACTTCCCATTCATTCCGAAAGGTTTAAAACCGCCAGAGAACCAACCATCTAGCAGATTCCTATCTGGAAGCGTCGAAATGCTTGAAAAATCATAGAGATGAGATTTGCCGAAATGCGAGATGGAAATGAAGCTTTCAGAGTCAAACTTACCGCATTTCTGGTTTAAGTCATAATTTCTCAAAGGAGTCCATCTGCTTATCCAATCTCTTTTTAGCTCACAGGCTATCTAAGCCTGAGAGCTAATGTACCCGTCGGTTCTGTGTGTGTGCATGTACAACGTCGTATGTATGTATGTACGTAACGCGATAACTCTTGATTGAAATGTCCGATTTGCTTCAATTTTTTTTATGTTCAAGTTCAAGTAGTTTTTTATGTTCAAAGCGTTCCGCTGATTAGTTATGACGGTTCATTGGTTAAGGATAAAGGAAGAGAAGGGGGCTGGTACCCCCCCCCCCCCTCCTTAATAGGTTTTTCATGCAGAATTATTCGGTTTGCTCCAAATTTGGTATACCGGTTTATTATGTTAAGGAGCTTCCCTGATTAAACTTGGAGGTTCATTAGTTAAGTATGAAGGGGGGAAAGAGGGGTAGGCCCCCTCCTTAATTTAGATAAATGGGTTTTTCATGCAGAATTATTCGATTTGCTCCAAATTTGGTACCGGTTTATTATGTTAAGGACCTTCCCTGATTAAACTTGGAAGTTCATTGGTAGTTAAGTATAAAGGGGGAAAGGGGGGTAGACCCCCTCCTTAATTTAGATAAATGGGTTTTTCATGCGGAATTATTCGATTTGCTCCAAATTTGGTATACCGGTTTATTATGTTAAGGAGCTTCCCTGATTAAACTTGGAGGTTCATTAGTTAAGTATGAAGGGGGGAAAGAGGGGTAGGCCCCTCCTTAATTTAGATAAATGGGTTTTTCATGCAGAATTATTCGATTTGCTCCAAATTTGGTACCGGTTTATTATGTTAAGGACCTTCCCTGATTAAACTTGGAAGTTCATTGGTAGTTAAGTATAAAGGGGGAAAGGGGGGTAGACCCCCTCCTTAATTTAGATAAATGGGTTTTTCATGCGGAATTATTCGATTTGCTCCAAATTTGGTATACCGGTTTATTATGTTAAGGAGCTTCCCTGATTAAACTTGGAGGTTCATTGGTTAAAGATAAAGGGGGAGAAGGGGGCTGGTCTCCCCCCTTAATTTAGATAAATGGGTTTTTCATGCGTAATTATTCGATTTGCTCCAAATTTGGTATACCGGTATATTATGTTAAGAAGTTGCCTTGATTAAACTTGGAGGTTTAAGGGTTAAGTATAAAGGGGGAGAAGGGGGGCTGGTCCCCCCCTTAATTTAGATAAATGGGTTTTTTCATGCAGAATTACTCGATTTGTTCCAAATTTGGTATACCGGTTTATTATGTTAAGGAGCTTCTCTCATTAAACTTGAAGGTTCATTAGTTAAGTATAAAGGGGAGAAAGGGGGGGGCTTAATCCCACTCACCACTCCTTAATTTTTTTTTCTATGTTTGTTCTGATAAGGAGTTTCCCTGATTAGATCTGGAGGTTCATTGGTTAAGTATAAAAGGGGCAAACGGGGGATATTTCCCTTCATTTATTTTTTGAGGTACATTATTCTTTGAAATAAGAGTATAATATACAATTAGTGTGAATAACCTGTGAGCTCAATGCCATCAGTTTAACTGGCACTTATCTTTTTATTGCTATTAACCGATGTGGGTTATGAAGCATAGTGGTTTATGTATTCAGTTCTGTATAGTCCTAGTTTCAAACTTTACTGTTGAATTTAGTGTCACTTTGCCCCGAATTTTCAATGTTTCTCTTATTTTCGCCGTGCCAAGCTGCCCCATACCTGGAGCCTCAGATAAATACTATTTATTAAATATAAAAAGTTCAAAGAGGAAGGTGAGTGAATTCTGAGGGGAGTGGACAAAGGGGAGGGGGGGGGGGGGGTAATTTTCAAACTTTTACCAAACATCATCGGAAAGTCCTTTGACCACTCTTTCATATTATGAACCTTTCTCCTTCCAGAGTTGAATTCCGGAAGGGGCGGGGGAGCGGTGCGGGGGCGAATTTATTTATTTTTTTTTTAATTGTAGAGATTTCTACAATAAATATCATTAAATGAGGTTTTTTAATGGAGCTCTCCGATAAATATTATTTATTAAATATAAAATTTTAAAAGTGAGGCTGCGTGATTTCCGGGTATATTCTGGGATAAAAGACCCACGTGGGAGGGGTAGATTTCAAACTTTTTTTGTACCAGTCATTTGATATATCATCGGAAAGTTACTCTTTCATATTATGAACCTTTCTTCTTCCCTCCCTAGTTTTCCCTGAACGTTTTTGAAATCGTAGCGTTTTTAAACATTTTAGATCGGATTTTTTTACGGAGCCTCCGATAAATAATTTTTAATGTATGAAAATTTCAAAGCGAAGGATGGGCAGGGTATATTTCGGGGCACGTTAATTGGAATACTGAGAGTTGGGACTTTTTTCTATCTTTTGCTGACACCCCTCATGTGATATATCATTGGAAAGCTCTGTGACTATTATTTCATGTTATATATAGTCCGCGCCCCTCCCTTTACTTTGCCCCCGCGCGGGGGCACTTTTCTAAATTTAGCCGACACCCCTCATGTGACATATCGTTGGAAAGTCCTGTGACCTGTTGGGAAAGTCCTGTGTATTATGCACTTTCCTTGCCCCTCCCTCTACTTTGCTCCCCGCGGGGGTTCGTTTAATGTATTCCAGTCGAAGACTTTCTAAAAATGGAATTAAAGATCTAATCTCAAATTACGTAGAAAAATCAATAAAAAATATTGATCCCTTTTATCATTTTTTAGTTCATGTTTTTGCCACTAGGGCTTTTGATTCTTATTTCTTTGGCCATTTTGTTTCTAATGGGTCCCCTTACCGCTTCATAGCTACTCGCGTTTTTTCATCTTTTTTCAACCAGGGTGCACCCTCACAAGACTTTTCCAGTCTTGTGGCTCCATTATAGCCTCCCTTTGGTTTGTTATTGTTTTATTCCATTTGTTTTCAGTTACCTTATATTTAATCAAATCTGCCTTATATATATCTAAAAACAACGATTTCAATAATCGATTCTAGAACATCTCTTTTGTAGATTATCGAAAGTAATCGATGACTGTATCGATTGTGTATTTTACGATAACGATTTTTTTCGAGAATCGCCCATCACTACTATGAAATTGTCGGCCAGAATAATAGCTAAGTTTTCCAACAACTGCTTTTAGCTTTTCTCGTTATAATCGATTGTAAAACATCTCGATTGTAGATTCTAGGAATTAATCGATGGCTGCATCGATTGTGATTTTTTACGATGGCAATTTTTCTCGAATCGTCGAATTCTCGAGAATCGCCCATCACTACTCTGAATAACTATATCTGAAATCTCATCTCAATCGGTTAAACGGGCCGCCGATAGAGTTCCATAATATCGGCAAAGTTTTTCTTATGACGTATTTGTAATCGTACAATTTAAATTTTTAGTAACCAAATAGGATTTTTTTTTTTTTTTTTCAAATGGAATTTGTTTGCAAAGTTCATCTCAGTTTACTGATTGTCTATGGTTTTAAAAACAATTTTAAAGCATGGAATATTTTTAAATTTATCTATATCGCGTGGAGCTCGATTACGAAAGATTGCCCTTAAAACAAAATAAAGAGTTCGTCATTTTCTTGCGGCTAATATCCATTAAAAAAATTCCCTATGAATAAATAAATAAAATAATATAAATAAAACAAAATTTACCAGACATGTATAAGCTCTGAAATTACCAGAATATAAAAGGATGCCATAAGTAGCAAAATCTTGGCAAATAACTCTTAGCATGCGGCTAATAAGAAAATATCGCTTTTGATAAACTTAAAAAATTTATTTGATTGTATAATTCGTATTTTTCCATATGAAAAATGCTTTTTTAATGTAAGTGGGCATTCTAAAAAATTTATTGCATATAAAAAATTTATTAGTTTTCAATTTAAAAAAATGTTTTCGCTTATATATATAAGCCCGGGTACGATCCCCTAGTATTAGTAATGATTGCTCGAAATGCATTTTTAATTATGATATGCGCTTTTTTAGGTTTTCGTTGATCTGACAAAACCCTATTCGTTTCGCTCCTCTGTCTGTCTGTCTGTCACAGAGCCCGTTCTCAGAAACTATACATATTGCAGACTTGAAATTTTGCATACTTATAGCTGATAGTAAGTATATAGATAGTATAAAGCTGATAGCTATATACTATAGCTGTGTGGTCTTATAGCTGAGCACCACTTGTCATAC
This sequence comes from Maratus speciosus, assembly GCA_963932465.1. NCBI lineage: Eukaryota > Metazoa > Arthropoda > Arachnida > Araneae > Salticidae > Maratus > Maratus speciosus. The sequence continues at coordinate 3,326,848 of OZ010789.1, forward strand.
GACAAATCATAAAATTTTGAAGAAGTCGTTGGAAAAATTTTGAAAAGATCCTTTGGGTTCCACATGTGTATTCCATATGAAAAATGCAAACAAACAAATTCAATTATTAAACAAATCTTTTTAAGTGAGCCCTAATTAGGTTGGAGGCGTGAAATTTTGCATACTTATAGCTGAGCACCCCACATCAAATTACGAACCATAAAAGTTTGAAAAAGACGTACCCTTTGGGTTCCCAGATGTGTATTTTAAACAATTCTTTCTAAGTGAGTCCCTAATTAGGTTGGAGGCGTGAAATTTTGCATACTTACAGCTGAATCCCTCACATCAAATTACAAACCATAAAAGTTTGAAAAAGACGTACATTTAACCCTTTGGGCTCCCACATGTGTATTTTAAACAATTTTTTCTAAGTGAGTCCCTAATTAGGTTGGAGGCATGAAATTTGGATACTTATAGCTGAACATCAAACGACAAATGATAAAATTTAGAAAAAATCGTACATTTAACCCTTTGGGCTCCCAAATGCATTTGGGCACCTTTCACCTTTAAGCAATTCTTTCTAACTAAGGCCTTAAATTGAAGATTTGAAATTTTGCATACTTATACTAGAACACCTGAGGCCAAGCGACAAATCATGAAATCTTGAAAAAGTCTCACGTTTAACCCTTTGAAGCATCATATTTTAAGCAATTCTTTCTAAGAGAGCCCCTAATTAAGTTGGTGACATGAATTTTTGCACACGTATCGCTGAATACCTCAGACCACACGGCAATTCATAAAATTTTCAAAAAGTCTTATATTATTTACTCCTCCGGGCTCTAACTTGTGTATTTTAAGCAATTTTTAGGTAGATTTCGTATGAAATACTACCTATTGCAGTCGTTACCATGGTGCGACTTATAAATATGGGTATATTATGGGTATATAAAACGGAGATTCGTTCAGATAGAGGTTTGTTTAGAATAGCCCCTGGTTGCGAAATGTGGAACTAACAGATTTTTCAAAAGGTTTTGAAAATAATATTAAACGAAACCCCCTGTGCGTTCTGTGATCACACTTACCTATTTGTTCACTATATTTGTGCGTATAAATGCTACAGTTCATATACAAGCTACAGAAATGAATTCGTAAAGGTGAGTATGAGCGTAAATTGCTTAAAGGTGGGTTTTAAAGGAGTTATGCATTTTTACGCTGAAATGAATTTAGTGTACTAAGAAATATTTGTAGAATATAAATAAAATGATATGGCCACGCAAAGAGTTGGATACATGGCCGTCTATGGGTGATCATTTCTGGAAATGTAATTTCAGTAGTTTTAAGCGTGTTTTAGTTTGAATTAACTTTTAGCTAAAGAGTGGCATGTAATAAAGGTACTAGGTAAACTACAGGGCTGTAGTTCGTACATTCGTTTCCATCTATTAGTATAAATTGCTGAAAAATGAATTTCAACCTGTTATGTATTTTCGGTAATTTTCGGTTAGCCGTTATATATGTAACGTTACATATATAAATATGTATATACATATACATATATATGCATTTATATATATATATATATATATATATATGTATGTATATGTACAATATATATATGTATATATAACACTGGCGCCCGCATAACCGAAAAGTACCGTATTTTCTTGCTAAACTAAATTTTCCCATTATATAGTATATACATATGATCGAATACATACAGATCGAATACAGGGCTGTTCAAAAGAATTGAAATACATATTTGGCTATAGGAGGTAACTACTGAAATCAAATTTTTAAATATTTACTTAGTTATCTTATTTACCTTATTTCCCTAAGTAACGAAGTTTCGTTAAAGCTTTCACGGAGTGTTGGAAAGTGTTTCATAATCTATGCTGTACGCATGATTTTTCTTACTTGTTTGTAGAAGTCTTTGCATAAGACAGTCTTAAAAGAGATCGGTTTATTGCCAGCTATTATAAACAGTCACAAAAATGAAACGGTGAACAACGAAATAATTTCTAATATTTTATAGAGTCATTTGCTATTTATAAGCAAACTGTGTGGCTCAGATCAGAAAAACTCCGGGTGGGCTTCCTGCTTTTGAAAGTTCCAAAACTAACTTCATCTGCAGGAGTGGAAGGACAAAAAAGACTGTGATAATTCTCGGAATGACCATTTGAACGGGAAAAAATTGGCAAGAAAAGAAAATGCCCGACTTCCCTAAAATAAAGTCGACTGACCAGTTACCCTGGCAACAGGACCGATCCGAAACCGGTCCCAGAGTCTTTCTTATCTCAGCCACACAGTACGTATTATTCGGGCCACGCCCTATATTTTTGCCCAACAAAAATATTAATGACAATAACCCTTATTAACCATTTGGAAAAATGGTTATTGTCCTTGTCAGGGTAGTAAATCAAAAGTAGGTTGAATCCGCATTTTATTCGTTTTCTGATTGGTCTATACACTAAATTTCATCTGTTGCCACTATGACAAAAAGGTAATAAAAACTATTAAAAAAAAATGAATAATATTAATTGAGATACAGCTTTCAAACAAATTGCATTTAAAAGTACATTTTTTTCTCTATACGACGGTGTAATAAGTAATAGTGTGGGATGTTTAGAAGTTTAAGAATGAAATTTCATTTAAAATGGGTCCAGGAATGTTAATGTTTAATTCATGGCTTACGTAATGTAGGATCCACTCCGTGCGATTTTTTATGTCTTTGAAAAAATCATTTTCCAAATGGTCGTTGTAATTTGTTAAATTGCTTTCTTCAATTTAACTTTACAACATAGTGTTTATGAATTCGGTTTGTCTGTCTGTCCGTGCCAATAGAATCCTACTGCCATGGAATTGTATGTTCGGTATTGAAAATGAAGTGTGTAGCACTTTCGGTTCGTGGGCACGGCCACTCAAAAGAATTACATTACAAAAATTTTTTAAATATATTGAAATGGATATACATAACTGTGGTACAAGATGTTCATCATCGCTACAAGGTTCTCACTCTAGAAAATGGTGTGCATAGATAGAGCTTACCGTTCGATCACAGGGACATAGAAAAGAATTTGTCTGTAGAAGAAAATGAGGACTATGGAAGCTCTCATGGCTGGAAGTACGTTTTAACGGGTGGTAGGCGTCTTTAAATCGTACTATTTTTTTTTTTAACATTATACTGGGTGTGTATGAATTCTATAGATCCTAATACGGGGTCTCATAAATTTCTCAACATCCGCTTATGGGCGAAAATGGCTGAGTGGAAAATTTCAAAGGTGCTATGCGTTCCACTCACTGAAAAAAATGGGTACTCAGAATCGAGTAAAAAGTCGAGTAAGAATTTTAAATACGTCACGTACTCAAAATAGCTCCGATCCAAATGGACTCAAAATTGAGAAATGTATTCATTTTTGATTCCAGGTTTGTGTTCAGATAGAAATCGTTATGCATTGCCCCCCTAAACCTAAAAATTAAAGTAAAAATGTACTGGCGTTTATTTCACAATTATTTACGATAAATGTTTAATTGATTATTTATTAAGAAAAATAGCAAAATTATTAACAAGATACCCAAATCAAATACTTTTATGACAAAAGAGCATTATTTGCAAGCAATATTGTGTATAATTTAATATTTGCATTAATAAACATCTTTTAGGTCGCCATAAATTGTTTTGTTTGGATATGATAAATATGTGATGTATCAAAATTGAGAAAGCATAGGTCCAAACATACTCGATTCGACATGAGTACATCGATTGACCCATTTTTTTCAGTGCTGAACTATCTTCTAGCATACTATGTGTAGAATGCATCTGTGGTTCCTATACTGGGCTATACGAAAAAATCGTCTATTTTAATCGTTCATGGTCACAGCAGAAATCGGGTTTTCAAAAGGGTTCATTGAGACAGCCTCTTTCATCGTAGTAAGCTGTGAAGCAGGGCTTAATTTGCGCCGGACTTCTCTGTTTTTAGTAAATATTCAAATATGGGTCGGAATTCACCGGAGCTCATAAATACAGGGCTCCGGAGCCCAGTGCAATTGCGCTTCCGAAAAACCGAAGTCTAAATTACTTTTTTCTTTCCTTCCCATCTCCAAGCTTTTGCATTGTTTTTTACCAAAACACTTATATGTGACGCAATGTGTCGCACACGTAGAAGATGGAGATAAAACGGACTCAAAGTTTTTATAATAGATTTTGGGCTTGGACCGACTCTAGCTCAAAATGTATTACAATTAAAATTTTTATTCATGTAGAGAAAAAAAAAAAATTTCCTCCTTTAAAATTCCTTATTATATTCTATTTCATACCATTTTAATGCTATTTTGATCAAAATGAAGGGGAAACTGAAATCGTGTTTCTCTATTTCAAATTATGTCGGCGACAACATGTTGTAAATACGACGCCACTAAAGAGACTGAACAATGAATTTGCTTTCAGTTCGTTTTTCTTTTGTGACAGTAGGATAATTTTTATTGGTTGGGTTTTAGTTTTTAATTTTATTTAGATAAAAGTATGAAAAGTATATGTCCTGAAAAGTATATTTTCTGCTTTAGCCAATGAACATCAGCTTGAAGTTTTGTCTGTTTGATGTTTTTTGTCTTCTATTGCGTACGAGTATAAAAATCCCGTTAGTGATTTTTCTATTTTTTTTAAAATCATGAACGGTATCCATGCTAAGGCCATTGCTCTGCCCATTTAAAAAATCACTTTCATTTGTAAGTAGATATAATTGCCATGTTATTGTTATTCTGATAGAAAGCAATTGAGATTCCTCCTTTTTCTATAAAAGCATCGGTTCTTTCCGATAACGGTGTCAAACTTTTAATTTAATCTGATTTTCAGAGACTCACCACAAAAGATTGTTATGCGGAAGAATCGATCCTAGTTTAAGATATGCACCTTTTATAGGAAATTGTAAAACATTGTTCCATTCTTCAGCATATAAATGTTAATTTCTGTAAATTTCATTCATTTTTTCTTAAAAATGCATAGTTGCGAACAATCCTTTTTTTGTGTTAACACTATTTCCTAATCAATAATCCTTACCCTATTTAATCGCAGAATTCTGCAATTAATTAACTTTAAAATCAGGTAAATTACTATTCAGAAGGAGTGATAACTAAAAAGTAGAATAGTTGACAGCTAAGTATATGCTGATAAATATATTTAAAATTTATATTTTGCTAAAGAAAAAAATGCTTTAAATTTTGCAAATAATGTACGAAATAAAAACATGCAGATTCAATGACAGGGGTTGTTGTACCGGTTCCGCAGAATATTAGGGCTCCGGTACTTTTTTTGTTAGAAATTAAGCCCTGCTGTGAAGTTTTGTTACACTATTCCGAATGGATTGGAAAGTGTTTCATAATCTTTGCTGCACGCGTTCTTGCTAGCAATGTCGTGGAATTATTGAATTTACATGACATGACCCTTTTGAACACGATCGGCAATGAACAACGACTCACAATCCTGTTTTGGCGATTGAGTCTACCTGGCCCGGATCATGAGAAAGGACCACAAACTGTATCACATTATTATATAGATATCTGCGATCAACCCATTTAAAATGACGACGTCATTTATTTTGATCTTGGTCTGAAAGAAATGAGGTTGTTCAGGTTACAACTACAGTGAAACCTCACTAGCGACCACCTTCCGTTCCAATAGGGGGTCTCTTAATAGAAGTCCTGTTTCAATCTAGATTAAAGTGGTTGTAAAAAGGTAACAAATATACTATATACTATAATTTATTTTTCGCATTAGGAAAAAATATGAAAATTTAAGTATCAAAACAAAAGTTAATTACATAAGTTAATATAGACTGCATAGGTTAAAAAATGAATACCTGGACGTTTGCTTTGATTTTACGGTTTTATCTTTTATAACTTTTATTTCCAAGTCCTTTCGAAGTTCAGTCAATAAAGGCAATTTTTTTCGACGGAAACAAATAATCACAATTTCATTCATTTATATATTTCATTAACAGTTTGAGACAGAATAGGGCAGGGGAGTTGATGGACCGTCATTCTTAATGTGTCATCCGAGTTCAATTCATTGCCTAAAAAGGCACAAAGGGGTTTAAACACTTAAAAGTTGTCGGAATAATAATAATAAAAAATCGAAACTTGGTTTAGAAGTTGGATGAATCTCCGGAATTATTTTTCTAATAAAACCTTCTTCAAGCGACCAGAACAAAAACGGAATTGGTTTCATTTTCTTCCAAGAAATGGGTCGCTCATGGACGGAGTTCCACTGGGAGGGTCTCTGAATGGAGGTAAAATGAGTATGGAGGCTAATGCTATTCGTTCCATGAAAAAAAGGGTCGTTTAGGGAGGTGGTCGCACAGGGAGGTTTCACTGGATAATGTGAAAGTACCACAAACTGTATCACATCATTATAGGGCTTCATTATATAGATATTAATTAAATATTTTTTTTCATTGTAAACACTAAAACTATATATACTGAAAAAAATGAATTGTTCATTGGATAATGAATAGCCTATCTATCTATACTAATATTATAAAGAGGTAAAAATTGTTTATTTGTAGGAGGTAAGCTCTGGAACTACCGAACCGATTCCAAAAGTACCGTAATTTCCGGCCTATAATCCGCAGCGGCGTATAATCCGCAGCCGTAATTTTTAGCCCTTATAAAAATATTTCAGCAGATAATCCGCATCGGCGTATAATCCGCGGATTATACGCCGGACTATACGACAATTACTCATTGCTTTCAACATTCCAAAGTACTACTAATAAACCACCTCCCTATTTATTTAGTTGCTCAATTTAAATGATAATTGTAATAAAATAATTGAAAATAATTATAATAAAATAATTAAAAGTTATAAAATACAAATATTTTTTTTCATTGAATCTTATATCTAAAACGTTGAATGTCTTGTGAATACAGATAATTCTGTTATAATTGCTGTTTTTAAATCATCTTCCGCATTTTAAATAACGTCCTGTTTAAATTCTGCAGTGTTAAATAACAGGTTTTCTCTTAGACATTATTATAACTTTCAACGTGATATACCATCAAATACGTTTTGGTTTTTAATATACATTACAAGGACATAATTGTATTTTATTATTCTATCCATAGAGGGCAGCAGTAAAACCGCGAAATTACGATACGATAATGATTCATTCGATTATTGTGTGGTGGATTTCCATTGGCTGCATCGTAATATCAATCATTGTAATTAGTAAAACTGCCGTAATTTTGGGCGGAGCTATTTCATAAATGATTGAGGTTGCAATTTTTGAAAGGGATGAGTTGACAAATGCTTTGTTCTTCCTAAAAACATGTTGCCAAAAGGCTAAAAAAAATAAAATCATAATCGGAAGCCACTCCCACTAGCACGTTCACGTCAGAAGTGAACCAATCACAAGCAACTCCACGAACGGTCGATAGCAGACAATCGTTTGATAACTGTTTACATTTTTATTTTATGACTGCCGGTAGAAACTGGATGTCTGCCCTGAGCTTCTGCTTAAAAAAGTTTTCAGCAGATAGTCCGCACCGGTAGATAATCCGCACTTAAAATTTTTGAGGTTTTTTCACAGATAATCCGCGGATTATAGGCCGGAAATTACGGTAATGGTATCAAAATGATGGTGCTCCAAAACTTCAACTTAGAACATAGGCTATATCTTATGTCCGTGCCACTAGCCAAAAAGGGGTGCAGGAGCGAAAAACGTTCTAAAAATGCGATTTTTGTGTTACTGAAGGGCCTAGAAACATGAAATTTGGAATGGTAATTACTTATAAGATACTAATGATGTCTAAGGACATTTCTTAAAAAATCGAAATTGAGAAGGTGTGAAAATGCGCAAAAAGCGTTCTAAATAACGTTCTAAATGGCGATTTTTACGCAATTTCAGGAAGTACCAAACCCATTTCAAAAATATTTCAAAAATAATGGTGTCAAAATGATAGTGACAACCCTTGCTCCAACATAGGATAGATTTTATATCGGTGCCACTGCCCCTAAAGGGGGTGCAGGAGCAAAAAAAGTTCGAAATTGCGATTTTTGTGTTACTGAAGGGTCCAGATACATGGAATTTGGCATGGTAGTTACTTATTAGATATAAATGATCTCTAAGAACATTTCTTAAAAAATTCGAAATTTAAAAGGGGTGAAAATGTCGCAAAAAGCGTTCTGAAAAACGTTCTAAATGGCAATTTTACAGCAATCTCAAGAAGTACAAAACCGATTTAAAAAATAATGGTGTCAAAATGATGGTGACGGATAGGGAGAGCTTAATGCAACAATGTTAAAACTTCGACTGCATAACGATATGGGGAAAAAAAAATCAAAAATCCCTAGCTGGTTTCGGCACGTTGTTTTGTTGGTGTTCATGTTCGTTTGTACTTGGTACTTATCCACGTGCTTTATATTTTATTGTGTGCTTATATTTTATTTTTCTCATACTTTTATTTCTATTATTGTTATTATTATAATTTAAGATACATAAAAATCATGCATTATAATTATTAATATTCCAATGTTAAAAGCATTATGAGATGCTCTCATTATAAATTTGCTATAAAATAGGAACTGACATAATCATAAAATTAAAATACAGGGTGATTCAGCTCGTCGGTGACAAACTTTAAGGATCGATAGAGCACACCTAGACGAACATTTTTGAATAGGGAATGTAGGGTCCCTGACGCGATGGTAAGGCGCTAGGCGCTTTCGAAAATTTGGGTGCCGAAATTCGAAACGTCATAAAAACTAGGGAAATGGTTAGATTTTCTTGCTTGTTGCGTCGAAATGATTCTGTTTGTTTAGACTTTCTTCAGTACCAATTTGATAAGCGTATCTCTTAAAACATGGATAGGGGGCGCTGCAGACTTTGGAGAGCTAGACAACAACTTTAAGCCCGTTATTTTGATAATTTAACACATGCTCGCCAAAGTTTATGGGTACACGACATTTCGGTCCCGAGACATTTCGGTCCCTGGCCATTTCGGTCCCTGGCCATTTCGGTCCCGAGACATTTCGGTCCCTGGCCATTTCGGTCCCGAGACATTTCGGTCCCTGGCCATTTCGGTCCCGAGACATTTCGGTCCCTGGCCATTTCGGTCCCTGGCCATTTCGGTCCTTAGCCATTTCGGTCCCTTGTCATTTCGGTGCCCACCACCTTATAACTCGTATTCTAATTGTCGTGGGCCGCCAAACGCTGTAATTTAAACATTATTTGGGACCTTTTTTAATTTTTTTAACACCCCCCCCACCCCCCCAAATTAAAAAAAAAGCTGAATATAACAGTCCGATAAATTTAAACTTTTATAACTCGTGATAATGAAATCACAGCGAGCTGAAAATTTGTTTGATTGAACAATATGATATAATTTTACAGGGGACATTGTCTTTTTATTATTATTATTATTTAACAAAATGGATTTTTTAAGCTTTATTATTTGTTATTAATATTAGGTATTTTATATATACTATAAACTGCCATAGATGATTTTTTGGTTGTTTTCATACGTTTTTTAGAACCTTTAAATTATCATCATTAATTAAATAATTTAAAAAACTGTTCTTATTTTTTCTCCTTCTTACAATTAGATTAATAATAAATGTTTTCAATAATTCAATTGGACACTTATAAGCTATTGTAGGTAAATATTTCCTCAAATCATTCTTCTACATCCTCTCCTTTAATAATTCAGAAATGAGATATATTTATTGAAGCAAAAATATTTAATTTTTCTTATTACTTTTATAATACAAAGTTATAATTTTGTTTTCATAAGTTACTTTACCATTATAAACATTGGAAAAACAATAGTGATTTGGTAATTAGGTGTGCCAGGAAAAATATTTTGTTGTCAGAAAACTCCACCCACTGCTTCATTTTTTTAAAAATAATTATTGGTTGCATTTTTAACAGTCTTCTCACCCATTGCAGACGATTTTTGTGAACTAATTTTATTGAAACTGGGCCTATTTCTTTGTAATAAGATGATTATTTTTTATTTTATGTAATAGTGTAAGTATTATTTTAATTAATTTTATTTTCAATTTTTAACTGACAAAACTAAGGTTTTTAGGTGCGTTCGTAATTATATAAATACGTAGTACCTATAGTCGTCGTTCAGTCCGTCCGTCTGCCCGTCTGTCTGTCCGCATATAACAGAGCAAAAACAACCCAACCGAATGGTCTGAAATTTTAAATATATGATTGTTGCATAATTTTGTCGAGCCATTTCAAATTTTATGGATATCGGATGCATAGTTTAATTACAGGGACCGTCAAAAGTTTTTCTTTACATTGCGGCCAATGGGAAAAATTATTGCAAGTGCATTTTAATGATGTTACAGCCTTCCGAATGGTCTGAAATTTTAAATATATAATTGTTGCAAAATTTTGTCGAGCCATTTCAAATTTTATGAAAATCGGATGTATAATTTAATTACAGGGACAGTAAAAATATTTCCGTTACATTACGGCCAATGGGAAAAAATTATTGCAAGTGCATTTTAATGATGTTACAGCCTTCCGAGTGGTCTGAAATTTTAAATATATAATTGTTACAAAATTTTGTCGAGCCAATTGAAATTTTATGAAAATCGGTGTATAGTTTAATTACACAGACAGTCAAAAGTTTTGCGTTACATTACGGGGAATGGGAAAAAAGTACTGCAAGCGCTTTTTAATGATGTTACAGACTATTCACTTATGAAGTGCAAAAAAATATACATTCAGTACAATATGGGGTGCAAAAAATAATTATAAAACTAGTTATAGTACGAACGCACCACATTTGCCACGTTTGACGAGCAATTTCCAACTTGTTTGTATTTGTCGTTTATTTATTGATTTTTAATATTACCCTTTTCCTCCCACTTTCCCAGAAAAAAAATTAATAATTTTTTATTTTAGTTTTATTATTAATTATATTAATGGTTTTAAATTTCGGTGACTTTAAATATAAAATAAATAAACATGTAAAAGATAAATTTCAGTTTATAACTACTATATGATAAATTGAATATAAAATATATTATGTATTGAGTTTATTTTAAAGTAAAAAAATGTAATGTATATTAATAATGTTATTAATTTAATAAATTAAGGATACATTAAATAAAAAATATATTTAATAAAATATTAATTTAATTTTTATACTAAAATTCCTAACTTTTTTGAGAATTAATTAATAGCAATTATTAGTAGCAATTATTAATAGCACTTAAAGTTTTTATTCAAAAGTTTTAATTTATAATTTCCAAAAAATAATATAGGAATTTTTTGAAAAATCAGCCAAAAACATAAAGTCTAAGTAATAGTTAATTAATTAATTAAACATAATAATAATAATAATAATAATAATAATGCAACATTGTACAAAAACGTAAAAATACCTCTTAACAGTGTTAGGTGATATTATGCAGATTTTAATTTTTAAAGTACAGTTATAATTTACAATTCGCAAAAAGTAAGAAATTATTAATTAATTATAATTAAAGAGAAAAAATAATATTATAAGCTAACTAATAAATGAATAAACAACATGTTTATCTTCAGAACCCTTATCACTTTTATACATCCTAATGAAGTTAATAACGTTATAATAACCGAAAATTAAAAAAATATATATTTGCATTTACCCTATAAAAACTATTATATAGTTCATGTAATAGTTTTTAAACAAGCAATTGATAAATTAGTTATCTAAACAATTAATAATTAAAATAATTTTGAATTGATAAATATGTTTAATAAAAACAATTTAATTTTTGAATTTTTTTTTACTTAACAATATAACTATGAGTGTTTTCAACTTGTCCTTCAAGTTAAATTCATGCTGTATCAAATTTATTGCAAACTAACGGCAAACAAGTAATCAAAAATACTGCAAACTTACTGCAAAGTAGTAATCTTTCCATATCACACTATAAGTTTAACCCCTTCGAAGGGGTCAATAGACCTGATCAGGTCTATTGATGCGAAAGCGCCGTCAGAAGGCGCACGCATAGGTTTTATCACCATAAACAAGTTTAGGTAATATTTGTACTTTTCATTTCGAGCATTTTTTGGTATTTAATAAGTATAGCGTTTAGAAAAAACGGTGCCTACCGAATAAAATTTCTGCAATTTCTGCGTATGTGCTGATTCTCATTGTTGTTGAGTCTGTCAACAGAGAGATTTTTTGCTTTCGTCACTTTCGTGAATTAAAGACAGTCTTGCCATCAGTTTCACAACAAACTACTCATGCAAGTGGGTGATGGTATACCTTACGGGAGATTTGCTGCGAATTTCTCAATTCAAATTTGTCACGGCAAGATAATATCAGAAAAAATCAAAATTTCTGCTAATGTTCATGCTATCTGGGTTACCTCAAAAATTTCCATGGGGAGCGCGGCGGATCGCATGAACGGTTCATGCGATTGACACGTATGTGAAATCATTATCCAATATGTATTACAGCACAAATTCTTAATTCAATGGCAAGAAATTGAACATGAAAATTGCTGTTTTATACTTAACCACTTGGCCCTAACTTTATTGTAGGCAAATGTTATGTAATATGAAACTTGATTTAACCCATTCGCTGCCAAAACTAAGAATTTTCAAATTTTTTGTTGAAGGTCGTTTGCCAGCACAAATTCAGAAAGATAAATTTCGCTTTACTAATACAGCGAAATTTCTGCCAATAAATAAGGCTTTTTTTTTTTTTAAATTCTAAAATAGTGGTGACAAAGTAATCAATAAATTAAAGCCACGAGTATACTCGTGAATGACAGCGAATGGGTTAATTAAATTTAACTCTTCAGTATGCGCTCAGCTTTTTACATCATAAGTGAATCTTTTTCACTGGTAAATATTAATGTAACTTGAATGTATTATTAGTTGCAGTTATAGAGATTGGCCTTATATTTTTTATCCATGCTTTTTTTTTAAATTAAGAAATTAAATAAGGATATACCTAAATTCTTAAAGTTACTCGAAATACTTCTATCATATATACACAGTCAAGACAAGATTCCAAGCACTGGTAAAAAGCTCCATTTTAGACAGGCTTCCATGTAAAGAAGTGTAATTAATTATACTTCTAAGATACACTGCCTCAATAAGATCTATTGTTCGTTTCGCAGGGATTCTGAAACTCTTCCGTTTGAGACAGGATTCCGTTATAGAAAGATTCCGCTTTCACAGGTTTCACTATGCTTCACTAAAGAAGGGTGAAAATCCCCTTTTCAGACAGGTTTTCAGCAAATTTAGTTGTATCGCAATTCATATTAAGATCATGTAACGCTTACGTTAAAGACAGGATTCTGTTATAGACAATTACTATTTTGACAAGTTTTATTTTATTCATATGATATAAATAAGTATATTTATATAAATACACAAAACTTTTAAAAATGGAACCTGCCTATAACGGAGTTCTGTCTTAAACATAAATGTTCCATAGTGCTACGGAAAAGAATACTATACAAATACACAACACGGAAACCTGTGTAAAACGGAATTTTTCACCAATATTTACAATTTCATCTTGACAGGTTTTACTATATATATAACATGAAGGGAAAATTCTGGACACCCCCCCCCCCCACCCGAAACGAAATCCTGGCTACGCCACTGCATGTCGTCCCGGTTTTTTTAAGCCATTAAAGTTGAAAAATGCCGTGTGGCCACAAAAAAGCGCCGGCTGACTAGAACAAAGAGAGCGCGAGTAGAATAATTTTTCTATCTGGATCTTTATTTAGTATAATCAAATGGGGGAAGCCAGGACATCTACACTTGACATATATATATACATGTATAATATTCTTTTGAATGAATAACATATAGATATCAAGAAAAGCCAAATATGTTTTCTAAATTTCCAAATTTCTTCATTGTGATATATTTATAAAATTTCTTAATTTAAAATGAAATTTTACGTAAAAGTGATTCACTATACATTACTATTTTGAGATTTTATGTTATTTTTTTTGTATTTTCATTTTTATTTTTTATTTGTCATATTAAAACATGTAGGCTGCTTTAATTCTAAGTATATAAGTCAAATAAATAACAAAGAAATATTTGAAATACAGAATTAATTTTAAATACGAAAAGAATATTTTATGACAATAGAAATTTTTAAATTTTGATTTATGTTTATTGTGCTTGTAGTTTTTAAATGTAATAAGCATATAAAAGTCTTAAATATATTAAAAAGGATTTGTAATTGTTGCAAACCACTTCACCGTCAACAGGTATGGGGAAAAAGTGCTTTTATCCCCGAGTTATCTCGGAGCAAACGGTGAAGTGGTTCAAAATTAAAAATATTTTTAAACTTGTCATTCGACACCGGTAGAAATAGCGGTAATATTATTGTTACATGTAAAAAGATTAATGCAAACTTTTAAATAGTTTTTCAAAAAATAGTAAATTAAAATAATTATTAAAATAAAATAGAAAGTTCTAGTCTGTTCCGGTGCAGAATTTAAACAATAATGTGTCTTTATCACAATTCCATGTTAAGAACCCCCTTTAAAAAAAATATGTAAAATGCAATACATTTAAAATTGATGCGCCGTTAAATAATAGGATAAAATAAAGATTTGTAAAAATATTTGCAGATTTTTTCATTATTAATCACATAGTGTGCAAATTATATACAATTGAATATGTGCATTTTGGCATGGGCATTTACATATGAAAATTAAAGCTCGACTTATAAATATTTTTAAATTGTCTGGACTTTATATTTATGATAGACTAAAATATCAGGAGCTTCTATAAAGAATCCACAGAACTCTCTCTTCCCCCACTCCTGAAAACGATTACTTCTACCATATAAAATTTGCATGGGGTGCTACAATTTGATTGCGAGTTATAAGTGTTTGCGGTTTTCGGGCCCTTATATTCGGTTATTCTAGAATTTCAAGGGTTCAGTTAAAAAATCTTATAATGTACCTCCTTTTTTAAAGATTACGTTTACCGTACAAAATATGAGTGTGATTACGATAATTACAGAGAGAGTTATAAATGTTTTAATTTATCAGGACCTTATACTTAAGATACACTAAAATATATAAAAAGTCAACAGAGCCCCCACCCCCCTGCCTTATAAAACGATTATGATTATCATAGGAAATTTGTGTGGGCTGCGACAATTTTGATCTGTGTTATAAGTGTTTGCGTTTTCGAGTCCTTATATTCGGGTTATACTAAAATTTAGGGAGTTCAGTTAAAAAAATTGATAATGTCCCTCCTTTTATAAAGATTACGTTTACTATACAAAATATGAGTGTTTTGCGATAATTATAGATCGAGTTATAAATGTCTTAATTTATCAGACCCTTATACTTATGATACACTAAAATATAGAAAATGTCAATCCCCCCCCCCCTTGTTTTTTAAAATGATTACCATACGAAATTTGTGTGTGTTTACTAAAATTTTAAGGCCTTTATTTAAAAAACTCTACAATGTCCCCTATAAAATTGTCATCTATTTCAAGTGCACAAAATTTCAGCTTGCTGGAGAAGGGACCGAAATGCCTTGGGACTGAATTGTCTCGGGATCGAAATGTCTTGGGACTGAATTGTCTCGGGACCGAAATGTCTTGGGACCGAAATGTCTCGGGACCGAATTGTCTCGGGACCGAAATGTCTCGGGACCGAAATGTCTTGGGACCGATATGTCTCGGGACCGAATTGTCTCGGGACCGAAATGTCTCGGGACCGAAATGTCTCGGGACCGAATTGTCTCGGGACCGAAATGTCTCGGGACCGAAACGGCGGGACCGAAATGACGGGACCGAAGTGTCGGGACCGAAACGTCCTGCTTCCAAAGTTTATACTCTAACTTGAACCCAAAAGTAGAGCCCTGCAAAAAGCGTAAGAGCCGGAATAAAATGTCAAAGTACAGGGTGGTCGAAACTCGAAGGCTCCTAAGAGATAAACAAACAGATTTCTTGACTTATGGCATGCATTTTCATGATTCTGTTTGCTGGGGCTCTCTGAAACTCAGTTGAACGGTACAAAAAGAAACATCGATAGGGGGCGCTTTGGGCAAAAAACATAATTCGTTGACATTTCGGACGCTAACTGGAAACGGGGCGCTACGATCAGTTAGTAATAATGAAAACACATTTTCTACCTCTGCTCAACACTTCTGAATAAATTTAGACCAAAAACATCAATGATACTGGAAATTTATTTACAAAAAATAACACTACAGAAGATGCTCGAAATTTCGACCTTGGGCCATGATGCAGGCTTCGCACCTCCGTCGCATTGAGGAGTGTGTGTTTCCAACAATGCCAGGAGTATCTCTGATCTGCCCTGCAGCTGCGACAATGCGCGCCACAAGTTCTTCAGCACTGCTGACAGGTGTATGGTATACCTCGGCCTTCAGGTAACCCCAAAGGAAGAAATCCAAGCAGGTGAGGTCTGGTGATCGGGCAGGCCAGTGAACTGGACCCCCACGCCCGATCCACCGCTGGCCATACCTTGCGTTTAGATGGAGACGCACGTCGTTCGTGTAATGGGCCGGAGCTCCATCGTGCTGGAACCACATCTGGCGACGCGAACCTTCGGGTACGTGTGCCTCATCCAGAAGCTGCGGCAGCACTTGATCCAGGAAAATCAGGTAATTTCCACCTGTCAGCCGTTCAGGTAACAAATAAGGGCCAATGAGGCAATCCCCCAGAATGCCGGCCCACACATTTACTGAGAAACGCTCCTGGGCTGCTCGGCTTCTGGTTTCATGTGGATTTTCATCACACCACACATGACTGTTGTGGGCGTTCCACATTCCCTCCCGGCTGAAGGTGGACTCGTCCGTAAACAAAATGCTGTTTACAAAACGGGGATCCCTGGATCTCATCGCCAAGTACCATCTTGAGAATTCCACTCGAGGGCCAAAATCCTGCTCTCTGAGCAACTGCACCCGCTGGATGTGGTAGGGGTGCAGATTCCGGGAACGTAAGATGCGCCACGCAGTTGCTTGCGAAATGCCAACATGTCTGGCGATATCTCTCGTGCTAAGACCTGGGTTGTCCTCAACCAGGTTAAGCACAGCCTCTTCGTTGTCGGGGGTGCTCACTGATCGCTCCCGTTCAGGCCTGCCTCCGTCGAAAGATCCCGTTGTGGACAACCTCTGGTGTACTCGAGCGAAGAAGGCATGGCAGGGGATTTGCCTGTTGGGGTAACGCTCGGCGTACAACCGCTGAGCGGCTCGTCCATTACAACCAGCAGCGCCATACGCCAAATGCATGTCAGCCAATTCAGAGTTTGTGTACCGTTCCATCCTACTACCGATCTGCAGACAAGTAACCCGAAGCTTAAGTAGGTACCGCACGTTCAAAAGACGTGTCTGCGCATACAACTACGTCATCTCGCGTTGTCGTCTACGCATTACGTATCTTTTGCATATCGATATGGTACGATATCTTTTGCATAAATCAGCAAAAAGCACCTTATGTAAATTTTATTGCGCGCATTGTGCATGATTGAAACCAGCTATGTTTGTTAAAAAAACAAACAAACTGCAGTTTTAATAGCTATGATAAGTAAATTACTCTCTTGTTTTGTTTCTAACTGATCGTAGCGCCCCGTTTCCAGTTAGCGTCCAAAATGTCAACGAATTATGTTTTTTGCCCAAAGCGCCCCCTATCGATGTTTCTTTTTGTACCGTTCAACTGAGTTTCAGAGAGCCCCAGCAAACAGAATCATGAAAATGCATGCCATAAGTCAAGAAATCTGTTTGTTTATCTCCTAGGAGCCTTCGAGTTTCGACCACCCTGTACTTTGACATTTTATTCCGGCTCTTACGCTTTTTGCAGGGCTCTACTTTTGGGTTCAAACTTTAAGTTAGAGTATAAACTTTGGCGAGCATGTGTTAAATTATCAAAATAACGGGCTTAAAGTTGTTGTCTAGCTCTCCAAAGTCTGCAGCGCCCCCTATCCATGTTTTAAGAGATACGCTTATCAAATTGGTACTGAAGAAAGTCTAAACAAACAGAATCATTTCGACGCAACAAGCAAGAAAATCTAACCATTTTCCTAGTTTTTATGACGTTTCGAATTTCGGCACCCAAATTTTCGAAAGCGCCTAGCGCCTTACCATCGCGTCAGGGACCCTACATTCCCTATTCAAAAATGTTCGTCTAGGTGTGCTCTATCGATCCTTAAAGTTTGTCACCGACGAGCTGAATCACCCTGTATGTTTAGTTCAATGTATTAATTTCAACAAATTAACTGTGCCCTATCAATTGGGATTTTTATCATATAGTAGTCATCATATAGTACTTAACAAAGTAACATTTTATATTAAAAACAAAAAGAAAACAGATCGTAATAGCATTTAAACCTTTCTAAGGTAATTAAAAAAAAATCTGAAGCCACATTGACATACTATATATTAGTTATATTTACATAATGATACTCAGGAAACACGTATTAAATTATGTCTATTTTAATTATAGAAGTATATGTTAGTTAAATCATAATTATTGCTTACTTGACTGACCTTGACTGACGGAAGTCAAAAGATTTAGCTTAAGATAAGAAATAATAATTTATATTTTTCCCTAGGAGACTAATTTGTCCTTAAAGCAGTTGAAACGCTACATACATATCCTTATCAATTTATTTATATGTAATGAGTTAAGTATTAAATAGCATTATTATGACATAAAAGATGCTTTAAAATTTTAAAAGTAAAAGTTTGTAGATATGTGTTTACTTATTTATATTCTTCTACAGTGTTGGAAAGATTATGTTATAAAGATTTTGTTTTGAATATTATTTTCAACTATTTTGGACAGGTTGGACAGTAGTAATGCAAAAGTTTATTTTTTCCATTTGCTTCAAACCAGATAGCTAGATAAGAAAGCCCTACGAGATTTTCTTATCCCTTCTTCTATAACACAGTCGTTTTTTTAACATTGTTGCATTAAGCTGTCCCTATCCGCTACTTGCTCCAATATAGGTTACATTTTATGTCGGTACCATTATCCCTAAAAGGGGTGCAGGAGCAAATAAAGTTCCAAATTGCAATTTTTGTGTTACTGGAGGGGCCAGATACATGGAATTTGGCATGGTAGTTACTTATTAGATATAAATGGTCTTTAAAAACATTTCTTAAAAAATTCGAAATTTAAAAGGGGTGAAAATGCACAAAAAGCGTTCTAAAAAACTTTCTAAATGGCGATTTTTACGCAATCTCAAGAAGTACCAAACCGATTTCAAAAATAATGATATCAACATGATGGTGATAACCCTTGCTCCAACATAGGCGACATTCTATGTCGGTGCCACTAACCCCAAAGGGGGTGCAGGAGCAAAAATAGTTCAAAAATGCGATTTTTGTGTTGCTGAAGGGCCTAGAAACATGAAATTTGGAATGGTAGTTACTTATAAGATATAAATGATCTCTAATGAATTATCGAATAAATGATCTTTAAAGAAATGAGCATTTCTTTAAAAATTCAACATTTAAAAGTGGTGAAAATGCGCGAAAAGCGTTCTAATTTGCAATTTTTACACAATCTCAGAAAGTACCCAACCGATTTCAAAAGTAATGGTTGGAAATTGATGATGACAGCCCTTGCTCCAACACAGGCTCTATTCCATGCCTGTGTCACTACCACCTAGGGGCTGCAGGAGCAAAAAACGTTCTAAATTGCGATTTTTGTGTTACGGCCTAATGTGGCCTAGAATCCTGAAATTAGGCAGAGCAGTTATTTATATAAGATACTAATGGTAATTTTCCTAAAAAATTGAAATTTAAAAAGAGTGAAAAGGAGCGAAAAGCGATCTAAAAAACTTTCTAAATCTACGTAATCTCAGGAAGTACTGAACCGATTTAAAAAATAATGGTGTGAAAACGATGGTGATATTCCTCGCTCAAACACAGGCGGTATTTAATGCCGGTGCCACTACCCCAAGGGGGATGCATGAGCAAAAAACGGTCTAAAAATGCGATTTGTGTGTTACTGATGGCCCTAGAAATATGAAATTTGGAATATTAGTTACTTACTAGATATAAAGGTAAACTTCTTAAAAAATTCGAAATTTAAAAAGGGTCATAATGCGCGAATAGTGTTCTAAAAAACGTCGTAAATAGAGATTTCTACGCAATTTCATGTCGGTGTCACTACCACTTGGGGTTGCAGGTGCAAAACATATTCTAATTTGCGTTTTTTGCACAGCTAAGGGGTCTGACATTTTGAAATTTGGCATTCTAAATTGCGTTTTTTGTTATACTGCAGGGATACTACAACTTGATGGTAGTTACTTATAAGATATAAATTATCTCAAAGAACATTTTCTAAATGATTCGAAATTTAAAAGGAGGGAAAATGGACGAAAAACGTTCTAATTGACGATTTCTGCGCAATCTCAATAAGTACCCAACCGATTTCAAAAGTAATGGTTGGAAATTGATGATGACAGCCCTTGCTCCAATATAGGATCTATTTAATGTCGGCGTTACTTGTGTGTCGTCACCTTGTGGCTGCATTTTAAAAAATGTTCTAAATTGTGATTTTTGTGATACGGAATTTTTGTGATACAACTTCAAATTTGGCATGGTTACGAGATGTAAATGTTCTCTGAGAACAGTTTCTTAAAAATTTGAAATTTAAAAGGGGTGAAAATGAACAAGAAGCGTTCTAAAAACGTTCTAAATGGCGATTTCTACGCAATTTCAGGAAATATAAACCGATTTCAGAAGATTTTTTTTCAAGAGAGATTCAAGAGATTTTTTTTCAAATTGATGGTGACAGTCCCGCTTTAACATAGCCTAAATTTTACGTTGTTGTCACTACCACCTGGGGATTACAGGAGCAAAAAATGTTCTAAATTGCTTTTTTTGTTACTGAGGAGGTTCTAACATTTTAAATTTGGAAAAAGGTGCAAATGCTTTCTAAGAATTGTCGAAAGAAAATTCCAAATTTAAAAGGATGAAGTGAGCGAAAGGCGTTCTATAAGCGTTCTAAATTACGATTTTTATGCAATCGTATGAAATACGAAACCGATTTCAAACATAATAGTTGCAAATTGATGGTGATAGAACCTGCTCAAACATAAGCTATATTTTATGTCTGTGACACAACCCCTTGAGGGTTGTAGGAGCAAAAAAATTTCTAAATTGCGATTTCTGCGGTACTGAAGAGGCTAGAAACTTTAAATATAGCACCGTAGTTACTTATAAAATATAAATGTCCTCTAAGAACAGTCGAAAATAAATTCGAAATTAAAAAAGGGTCAAGCGAAGGGAAGGAGCGAAAAGCATTCTAAAAGAGTACTAAATTACGATTTTTAGGGAATCTCAAGAAATAATAAACCGATTACAGAAGTTATTGGTTGCAAATCAAGGGTGATAGTCGCTGATCGTACACAGGCTATATTTTACACCGGTGTCACTACCACCTGGTTTTCAGGAACAACAAGAAAGCTTTTAAAAATATCTAAATTCCGTTTTCTATAAATATTATGAAATAGCAAACGATTTCAAGGTTAATGTTGGCAAATTAACGGTGATAGTCTCTGTTTCAACATTTTTCAAGACATTCTATTTCAACTCTGTTTCGGCATTTTATGTTGGCGCCATAACACCAGAGAGGTGTTAGACTGTTAGACAAGAAGCTTGGAATTTGACATGATGGTTAATTTTAAGATGTAAATGCGTATTACAGGGATGAGAACTGCAAAAAAGCAAAAAGACTGAAACCACGCGCAAACAAAAAATTGTACCACATTTTATCCATGAAAGATACTTTGAAATAAAACAAGGGTCTGATTTCCGGGCAAATGGAGACAAGCTCACAAACCTGTATACTACATTACAGGAGTGAAAATAACCAAATTACACACAGCTCTTAAAACATTGAGTGTAGGTCATGTGAAATGCTCGACATATCAGAATCATGACCGCTCCTGAAAATTAAATAATTTAATTAAGAATAGAGTTTTTGTGTGTCATAATTTTAATAAATTTTTTAGCAAAAATTATGAAAAACTTAGTGAAAATCACAATGGTTAGTTATTTTTGGTCACACGGGCTAATTGGACCAGGACCTACAGCCAGCTTAGTGTGAATTCTGAATCAGGAGCGATTCTGAGTAAAAAAAAAAAAAAAAATTTGAAATTTACAACAAATTTTCTGAAAGGTTAAAAAAGAGGGGGGGAAGGGGAGGATACACTAAAAGCACTAAATACACGTATTTTTCGCGCCATTTTGACGAAATTTGTCGCTTTTTCGCGATCTTTTGACAAAATTTGCAGTTTTTTCGCGATCTTTTGACGAAATTTGCAGTTTTTTTCGCGATCTTTTGACGAAATTTGCAGTTTTTTCGCGATCTTTTGACGAAATTTGCAGTTTTTTCGCGATCTTTTGACGAAATTTGCAGTTTTTTCGCGATCTTTTGACGAAGTTTTCTGCTTTTTCGCGTTTTTTGACAAAATTTTGCTTTTTTCGCGATCTTTTGACGAAATTTTCTGCTTTTTCGCGATCTTTTGACGAAATTTGCCGCTTTTTCGCGATCTTTTAACGAAATTTGCCGCTTTTTCGCGATCTTTTGACGAAATTTGCCATTTTTATCGCGATCTTTTGACGAAATTTCCCATTTTTATCGCGATCTTTAGACGAAATTTGCCGTTTATTTGAGATCTTCTGACGATATTTGTAGTTTTTTGCGCTCTTTTGGTGACATTTAGCGCTTTTTCGCGATCTTTTGACAAAATTTGCCGCTTTTTCGCAATCTTTTGACAAAATTTGTCACTTTTCGCGATCTTTTGACGAAATTTGCCGTTTTTTCATCACCTTTGCATGTTCTTTCGAAATCGGAAGAAAAGCGGAATCGATAGGAAAGTGAAAATTTCGAAAAATAACAAAATTTTGCAGGAGAAAAAATACGGAAACCTCGGAAAAAAAGGCGGAATTTCGAGAAAAAAAAAAGCGGAAATTCCTTGAAATAACAAAAAAGCGGAAATCCTCCAAAAGACGGAAAATTCTCATCCCTGTCAGGGATGAGAATTGCAAAAAAAGCAAAAAGACTGAAACCACGCGCAAACAAAAAATTGTACCACATTTTATCCGTGAAAGATACTTTAAGAAATAAAACCGGGGTCTGATTTCCGGGCAAATGGAGAAAAGCGCACAAGCCTGTATACTACATTACAGGAGTGAAAATACCCAAATTACACACAGCTCTTAAAACATTGAGTGTAGGTCATATGAAATGCTCGACTTATCAGAATCATGACCACTCCTGAAAATGAAATAATTTAATTAAGAATGGAGTTTTTGTGTGTCATAATTTTAATAAATTTTTTAGCAAAAAATATAAAAACTTAGTGAAAAATCACAATGGTTAGTTATTTTTCGTCACACGGGCTAATTGGACCAGGACCTACAGCCAGCTTAATGTGAATTCTGAATCAGGAGTGATTCTGAGCAACAACAAAAAAATTTGAAATTCACAGCAAATTTTCTCAAAGGTTACAAAAAGAGGGGGGGGAAGGGGAGATACACTAAAAGCACTAAATACATGTATTTTTCGCGTCATTTTGACGAAATTTGCCTCTTTTTCGCGATCTTTTGACGAAATTTGCAGCTTTTTCGCGACCTTTTGATGAAATTTGAAGTTTTTTCGCGAACTTTTGACGAAATGTGCCGCTTTTTCGCGATCTATTGGCGAAATTTACCTTTTTTTCGTGATCTTCTGATGATATTTGTAGTTTTTTTCGCTATCTTTTGACAAAATTTTCTGCTTTTTCGCGATCTTTTGACGAGATTTTCTGCTTTTTCGTGATCTTTTGTACGAAATTTTCTGCATTTTCGCGATTTTTCGACGAAATTTGCCGCTTTTTTGCGATCTTTTGACGAAATTTGCCGCTTTTTCGCGATCTTTTGACGCAATTTGCCTTTTTATCGCGATCTTTGGACGAAATTTGCCGTTTATTCGCGATCTTCTGACGATATTTGTAGTTTTTTGTGATCTTTTGGTGACATTTACCGCTTTTTCGCAATCTTTAGACAAAATTTGCCGCTTTTTCGCGATTTTTTGACAAAATTTGCCGCTTTTTCGCTATTTTTTGACGAAATTTGCCGTTTATTCGAGATCTTCTGACGAAATTTGCCGTTTTTCCATCACCTTTGAATGTTTTTACGAAATCGAAAGACAAGCGGGATCGATAGGAAAGTGAAAGTTTCGGAAAATAACAAAATTTTGCAGGAGAAAAAATACGGAATCTTCGGAAAAAAGGCGGAATTTCGAGAAAAAAAAAAGCAGAAATTCCTTGAAATAACAAAAAAAGCGGAAATCCGCCAAAAGACGGAAAATTCTCATCCCTGTAGTATTAAGAACAATTTCTAAAAAATTTAAAACTTCAAATGAATACTGAAATGAGAATAAAAGTCTCAAAATACTTTCTAAATTATCATTTATTTCGAAATAGTTTTAATTTTTCATATTAATTAAAATTTCATTTCTGTCTATTGCAGTTTTATAATGAAGTTTAATCAAAGTGTGGCTTAATTTGTAATTTTTGAATTATTCCAAAAAGTGTTCTTCTAATAAAAATTAGTCATTCAAATATGACTTAGCATATTTCAACTATTACGCGAGCAAAGCCGCGGGGTTTGCTAGTCATCTATACTCATATTATAAAGAGGTAAAAATTGTTTATTTGTAGGAGGTGGGGACGCTGAAAAGTGCCCCCATACGTCATTTTGACGTCATAGCAGATGGGGACACTTTTCCAGTTCTAGAGAATTTTACTTTCGTCGAAAACTGGAAATCTGCCCCCATGATAAGTGCCCCCATATCAGAAGGGGGCACTTTTCCAGTGTTAGAGAATTTTTCTTTCAATGAGAGCTGGATATCCGTCCCCATGAAAAGTAGCCCCATACGTCATTTTGATGTCACAGCAGATGGGGACACTTTTCCAGTTCTAGAGAATTTTACTTTTGTTGAAAACTGGAAATCTGCCCCCATGATAAGTGCCCCCAAACGTAAGGGGGCACTTTTGCAGTGCTAGAGAATTTTCCTTTCATTCAGAGCTGGATATCTGCCCCCATGAAAAGTAGCCCCATACTGCATTTTGACGTCACTGCAGATGGGGACACTTTTCCAGTTCTAGAGAATTTTACTTTCGTCGAATACTGGAAATCTGCCCCCATGATAAGTGTCCCCATACGTCATTTTGACGTCACAGCAAAGGGAACACATACAAGCGCTACAACATTTTACTGTCGCCGAAAGCTATATATTTGACACCTGGAATGCGTCTCCCTTTTATGCGTACCCGTTTTTCCTGTGAATTGTTATTATATGCCCTTGAAGAAATGCGTAGATAAGATTGAATGCATTTCTCTATTCTATTCTTAAAAAAAAAGTCGCTGCCGTAAATGAATTTTTTGTGACCGGAGGTCTTTCTTCGCTAATATTATGAAAACTACTACATACAAAAATATGAAAATTGGTAGGTATATAGAAAATTGTTTGATAAACGCGCTGAAGCAGACTCTTTTTTAATCAAAGAATTATTTTAAGAGCAAGTCTGTCAAAATCGTTCCATTAAAAACATTAAAAAAAATATTAGGAGCAAAACTATACATAGGAAATTAATTATTTTTTTCTTCATAAACTTATAGTGTACAGACTAAACCTATATTTTTTAATTTGACAAATTTATTTAATTATTTATTTATTTAATTGGGGGGGGGGGGGGGGGTGAAATCTGTATCAAAATTTCATTATTTCAAGATATATTTTTTTCATATTTAAAAAAAGTCATTTTTCAAGAGCGTTCGTAGCACCTATAGTCGTCGTCTCGTCTGTCCGTCTGTCTATCCGTCTGTCCGTATATATCAGCGCAGAAACTACCCAACGGAATGGTTTGAAATTTGATATATTTAATCGTTGCAGAATTTTCTTGAGTCATTTCAAAATTTATAAAATCAAATCGAAACTATCGAAGATATTAATAAAATTTTCTTCATTCTATTAAATCCTATCATACGTAACTAATTCAGTGATGTCCCATTATAGGTAATGATTCTAGGTTGCCACGGTGATTACGCCCTATTTAAGATGGAGTCCTATTTCCGCAATACTGAATTTAATACATAGAATCGTAATAAATTTTGTATTCATGCATATTCGCAAAAGAGTGTAACAGCTATTGCACCAAGATCAGAATATTTATAAAACTAGATACAGTACGAACGCATCTCATTTCCCACGTTTGACGTGTAATTTCCCACTTGCCTTATATTGTTTCCAATTTTTTTAAGAGAGCTCAAAGAATTATTTCCTCTCAAATAAAAAATGACATGTGGCTATAAAAAACTGAAATAACACTTTAAAATAACAATTAAATGATCATTTGTTAAAAACAGGAAATTGGAAAAATTACTTCATAAACATTGTATTTACAATTGAATAATAATATGTAAGAAAACTTTAAAATGATTAAATTATTAAACGAGAAACCCATTTTATGGTGACAGTTCCGTCATATATAAAACACCCAAAGTTTAAATATCGTCATGTGTAAAATCTCTATAATAATTAAATTTTTACGTATGGAAAGCATTTAATGGTGAAAATTATTTAATATTTAGAAAGCTCAAATAATAATTTCCCCAAACCCTTTCAAATTGAATAATTATTTACACATGAATCTCAAAAGAGGAAAGTTATATAACTTTAAATAATACTTTAAAATAATTAAACTATTTACGCGAACGGCATTTAATAGTGAAAATTACGCCATATATTAAACCAATACATTTAAAATTATTTTTTATGTACAATATTCACGTAACGTCACATTGGGGAATCATACGAATTACTGTTTGATAAATTATTAGAAACTTTCTTTATACTTATTAATTAAAATAAATAATTTACATTTAAGAAATAAAATGATGATATGCATGATGGTGCATAATAGAGAAAAGAATTCAGGCTTAAGCTAATACTATAATATCTAATGTATAAGCATGGGCGTAATCTGGCGTGGGCAAGGGGGAGGGGGCATATGCCGGATAGTTTTCCGAGAACAGGGGCAAGATTTACCTTTTGCCCCTCCAGTTTTTTTTTTTATTGTTTAACGTTTAAATCCCATTTTCATATTTTAATTTTCTGTTCTATCCAATCAAATTAAGTAAATGTTGCTAGCTTTCCATAGTTCGAAAATCTCACCTATGATTAAAGTGTTCCATACGAAATTATTTTTCCCTGAACTAGTTTTAAATTTTTCAAATATGTTATATATTTATATATTGTTATATATATTTCAAGTATCAGTATAGAAAAGAAAGAATACATATAAAATGCCTTATTAATGGAAATATCAAGAAAGATCACCCAATATGTGGAAAATAAATTATAATTTATAAAACGAATCATTAAAACGAATACGTAATATATATGTGCACTTTAAGAAACATTTTTAAGGGTGTTCTCAAATCCAAATTGGCTTCTTTCGTACGCATTTAATATATTTTTGCTCGCAAACGTATCAAATTGGCAGGTGCTTTTATTAAGAAACCATGTAATCGAACCGTTTCCATTTTTCAGTAAAAGCAGAAGATATTTAAGAAAAATTATGTCAAACTGTGCTCTACGAACGGAATATCGGGACGCATATGCGCAGGAAAAGAAAAAAGAATCCCTTCCTTAGACGATAATCACTTATAACTCAAGGTGAAATCCATTTATCGGAA
This sequence comes from Maratus speciosus, assembly GCA_963932465.1. NCBI lineage: Eukaryota > Metazoa > Arthropoda > Arachnida > Araneae > Salticidae > Maratus > Maratus speciosus. The sequence goes on from OZ010789.1 coordinate 3,354,543, forward strand.
CATGAAAAAAAAACTCATTACAAGTCCCTTTACTAATCATGTTTGTAAGTATCATGCTTTTATGCTAAAAAGCAAGTCAGAAAATTTCGGGTTGTTGTGCATGGAAAATATTTTTTGAGAACTGCTTTAAATAATCATTGACATTGAATCTCTAAGGAATTCCATGGTACGTTAATAAAAAATGCATTATGCAATGAAATAAGCTTTTTTTGTTCAGAAGTTTTTATACTTTATTTCAAAATGCTATATGTACGCGGGTAATGTTTCATGCCAGGCACAGCTTAATAATAATAAAAGTATTAAACTTTAAACGTAATAACTTTTAAATAATAATAAAAGTATAATAATAATAATTTCATTGTCCACAATAACACTTAAAATAATTTATTGATATGTAATTTCATTTGTCAAAGCATGTAAAGTCTCTGTATACTATATGTTTTAGGTGCTCACTTAAGAAAATAAGATTTGAAACTGTTTAAAGTTAAAGCACACGAATGAAACTTTTTTGCACAATCCGAACTATTTTATTAAAAAACGATTAATTTTGTTAATAAAACTTATGACATTGTTTTTCAAGAACCATTAGGTTATGTTCGATAACATAAAGTTTAAAAAACAATTATAATCCATACTTTTTAACATTTTCCGATATAGTTAAAAATTATTTATGACTTCCATTTGTTCGACAGTCTTTTCGGGCGTTTGTCTGCACTCTGACTCTTAAATGTATTCTGAAATGTAACATATTTCTTATTGAAGATGAAGTATACAACTGTTATAGTTCGTTTACAGGGATACACAAAAATCTTCCTTTATTTTATGGTCTATGGAAAAATCTTTTTCAGTGCATTTTAGTGATGTTATGATACACAAAACAAAACATGACAAAACTTATGTGCCACCGAGGTGGACAGCATGCTTTCTAAGAGCATGAAGTAAGCAGCATAAATGTACTTCGTTTACAGAACTGACTACGAAACCACAACTGCTTGAAATGAGTTTTCAGCTGTTCAGGGCATTTTTAAGCTTAAGAAAAAACTTGTGCTTTACGTGGCCAGGTTAAATTTGATAGACCATATAAAGGGCTGAACGAAAAAAATAATAAAAATTTCAGTTTATGGGCATGAATTCCTAAAATGTGTTTTTAACTATGTTAGGCATTCTGAAGTATGTTGAATTATATTTTATTGTACTAAAAGATGCTTTTAGAATATAAATAAATCCATATTCCTATACAAAAAATTGAGATACTTTGCCACCTATGGGCGGTAATTGCTGTAAATACGTTTTTAGTTGTGTTGCGAGTTTTCTAGCTGAAATAAAGTTTAGCATATTATGTGGTGTGTGTCAAGCGTAATAGATACTGGTTAAGTAAAAATGCATTGACGTCTGTGGAAGGATTTCCTGAAAATACACTTTCAAATGTTTTACTCATTTACCAGCTGATTTAAATTTTATCTTCACTATGTGGCATGTTTAAAGCACTATCGATCCTATATCCGATAGCACAAAAGAGTTCATATGCATTATCTGCCATGAACAGGAATTCTTGAAAATAGATTTGTAACTGCACTGAGTCTTTTAAATTGTTTATTTGGATATCTCATTTCATTGTGTGAAAGAATGAAATTCCTTAATAGTCAGTACTATTAATATTTTAATAATGTTGAACAATATTTCGTAATATATAATCAATGCACACGATTTCGTTCTTATTATACTTGACTTGAAATGTTGTGAAGAGGTAGATTTCAAAATTTTGAGGTTTAAAGAAAATATATATATATATATATATATATTTTAATTCTTGAGGTAAAATTATTCCATCTACCCTAATGTGCATCACAGCAAAATTTGTGAGTCATTCCCATCAGAACTAGAGCTAGAGATTTTATTAAAAGCATCTATAATTTGTTGAAACCCTGAATAAAGTGAATAAAGCATATTTACCACCTCTCTCACCATCACCACCACTATTTAAAAAAAAAAATCGCAACACCAAGGGTTTCACAAATTTTTATTAAGGCTGTTCTCAAATCCAAAGGGCAACTTTATGACACATTTTTTAACTCGCTTTTGTTCGGATATGCATGAAACTGGCAGCAGGTGTTATAATAGAAACTATGAAATCGGTGTTTTATGTTTTCCATTTTTTGGTTAACGCAAAGAATCGTTAAGAAAATACTGTTAAATTTGGCGTTTTGAACCAAATTTTTGCATGAAAGGGAAAAAAAACCCGCTGTTACATGACCAAAATCGCTTATAACTCGATAAGTAAAAATAATTATCAAAAAATGGAAAACCCATTTTGATTCCATATCCCTTCAACAGCAGAGCTTCCAATTTTGTGATTTTTCGTGTAAATGAGTCAGAAAATATGTCAGAAAGTTTCGCGTTTGTTGAGCAGGGAACTTGAGAACCCACCCTGCCTGAACCTGTGTTAAGTTTGTATTAACATTTTTCTAATGGAACATTGCATCACAGATGAGAAAACGTCGTGCTCTCAATATTTTTAAATATTTCTTTAAAAACATGAAATTTGTAATTTATGATTTTTCTGTATTTTATGTGTCATTAAGAATTTTTTAGTATTTAATTTAAGTATGGGCGTTTGTATGTGTGCGTGGTAATTAGGGAGGGGAGGGATATAAATTTTTATAAAAGGGCCTGAAGATTTTTGCTACCCCCCCCCCCCCCCCCCAGTCTTAGAGCCCAAGTTTCGCCTATATAAGAGTAAAATTTCAAAATACAGTGCTTTTTAACACCGTGGTTCTGAATGCTATTCCGAAGCAGACGGAGATTTTTAACCTCAAACGTAATGCATATTCATGCTGCATCATTAGGAAGTTGTATCGCAATTATTACATTATAATACAAGATTATACAAGATATATCTTGTCTTGTTGCAGGTTTTCATAGCTTTAATAGACATGTTGAAATTAATAGTAAATAAAATATACAGTGAGAATAGTTGAAATTTATTTTTTTTTAATCAAAAAAAGCTATTTTGCCACTGTTGTTGTTGTTGTTTAAACAGTTTTTTTTTTTAATGTAAAACATTCTTTGCGGGGTGGGAAGTGGGTAAATATTCTTTACATACATATGCATATTATTTGTTAATAAAAATAAACATTGTCTTTATGTAAGGGATAATATTTCATCTGAAAAAAAAATTATATTAAATAATCACAGCCAGTCCAGTAGAAAATTCAAATAATTTACAATTGGAACACTATTAGTAACAGTTACGTATTATATTAAACTAGAAAACAGGAAGTTTGCTTTTTGAGAATTTAATGTCATCCCCGATGAAAAAAAAAAATGTATATAAATATAGATAGTACAACAGATATTTCAGTTTTAAGACTTAAAATACACGATCATATTTTATATAAAATGACGTCACTTGCATCCGCTGAAGAATTCCATGTTTTCGATCCAGTCTTAAACAACATTTATAGAAAAGTATACATATGACGTCACTATCGAGGAATAATACACAACAGCAGCAGAAAGCGATGTCGTCTATTCAAGAAATTCGACCCCGCCCCCCCAAAAAAATAAAGTAAAATAAAAATAAAAAATCAAGTATCTAATCATTCATTTGCTTGTAACATTAATATGGACACTGAAAATTAAATATAGTTTATAGTAGCTCAATCATTCATTTATATTTTTCATTCAGTAAATCATTCATTTATATTTTTCATTCAGTAAATCATTCATTTATATTTTTCAAAATACCGCGTATTTTGATAATATATATATTTTTTCAGTTGTTGTATGAAAATGGCAGCAAAGGATATAGTAATCTACTATTTTCCTTTTATTTTCTACAGAAATGGAATGCTTATGTTGTCACTATTACAAAAATCGTATTAAAAACTACAAAATAATAATAATAATATTTCAAAAATAAATTGAGATGCAGCTTTCAAACAAATTGTAGTTAAAATTATTATTTTCCCCTATACGAAGGCGCAAAAAAAAAAAAGTGTTGAAACTGGTGAAAAAAAAAAGTGTTGTCTTTTTATAAAATACATATAAAAGTCTTTATAAAATACGCTTGTATTTTAAATGTCTCTTTTCCTTTCTACAATGTTCTGTCATTTGACTGCTGACAGAGTTCTAAAAGAAGTTGTCGCGTTGTCGGTTTATTGAAATTAAATGCAGATGTGAAGAAATAGCATTCTTTTTAGCCGAACAACCCCCTCCCTCCGCCTACCTATGAAACCAGTAGAAGCCCTTTTAATCACCGGCTGTGAAAGCTTTGACAAATAAAGAGAATCTACCCTCAAAAACACCCTAAGTGGACACTAATTATCAACGCTCAAAGATGTACCAGGTGACACTTCTGAAAACATTAAATGATTAAAGAGATACCGTTTCTTGTAGATTACCTTTCTTATCAATTCTCCTAAATTAGAAAAATCCCCAAAAATTGTATTTTTTCAGAGAAAAAACAAAAAATAATAATTCTTTTTACCTTACAAGTTTTCTTTATTTTATATTAATACAAGGCTTTATAATTTGAACGCTTGTCTATACTAATATTATAAATAAGTAAAGTTCGTTGTTTGTAGGGGTAATCTCTGGAATTACCGAACGGATTGCAACAGTAATTGGCAATTTCATGATGACAATCATAGGCTATATTTTATGTCGATGCAGCTAATGCAACTATCCCGAGTTGGTTGCAGAAGCAAAAAAAGTTCCCAAAAATGTATTTTTCACATTTTAATTGCAATATTTTTACTTTTCTAAAGTTATTAAAAGGGAGGAGAGAGAGAGAAAATACATTTTATGAGAAATAAAACTTTATTATAAAAAATAAAAAATTTCCGAAACACTGAAATCCAAACTGACTGCTTTCTGAAATATTCACGAAGTTATTGTTATTTTTATATGCACGAAATAAGCAACTGTTCTTATTCATAAAGTAAGGGATCGAACAGCATCTTTCCTCTGTTTATAAAGAGAAGAAAACATTTATAATATGCCGTCGAAGTTTGCATTTTAAGCCGATTTTCGGGATTTAACATTGTCTTGAGACAACAATTAATTATAGCATAATAAGATATACAGTTATCGAAAATGCAAAATGCCATTCGATTTCAAATTACCTCAATAGACCTCCTGACTGCAAATTCCATGCATTTATGCAAAATAACGAATCAGTGAATATTGGCTTGCTGATATCAATTTGTACAAAGCACTCTTTTACTTTTTCTACGTTCTTTACAGCTTTTTGTTCAGGAAGATGAAGGCAGTTCCGAAGGCAGTTCCTAAAGTAAAAGTATCCTTATAAAAAAAGCTGTAACGAAAATCGAAAAAGTAGAAAAGCCACAGACAACAACAAGGTAATGAAAAAAAAAATCAGTTTAAATATATTGAAATGCAAGTGCGATTTCTTAAAAAAAAAAAATTCTTCCATAGGTTTAACATCAGTGAACAGTTATTTTCGAGTGAGTGAAGTAGCCTCTTAATAGTATCTACATAAATTTTTAAATTTTAAATATTTAAACCGTAATGGTACTAACACCTTTCATATTTGACTCAAACTTATGTTACAGAGCAGATTACGAAAGATTAATCAATTTTATACTTTTCTGAGTCAGACTTTCTGCTTAAATTTTCGTAATTGAAATTCTTTTAATAATTTTTTAATAGGCTATGAAATACAGTTACTAGGTAACTTACAAAAAAATAAAAATAAAAGTGCCCAGTTAAACTGATGGCATTGAGCTCACATGCTATTCACACTAATTGTATATTACACTCTAATTTCAAAGAATAATGCCCCTCGAAAAAAAATTGACAAAAAAAACCAGTTAGCTAAATTAAGAGGGGATTAACTCCCACATGTGCTCTCTTTATACCAAATTATTACTTATTATACTTTTCTGAGTCAGACTTTCTGCTTAAATTTTCGTAATTGAAATTCTTTTAATATTTTTTTAATAGGCTATGAAATACAGTTACTAGGTAACTTACAAAAAAATAAAAATAAAAGTGCCCAGTTAAACTGATGGCATTGAGCTCACATGCTATTCACACTAATTGTATATTACACTCTAATTTCAAAGAATAATGCCCCTCGAAAAAAAATTGACAAAAAAAAACCAGTTAGCTAAATTAAGAGGGGATTAACTCCCACATGTGCTCTCTTTATACCAAATTATTACTTATTATACTTTTCTGAGTCAGACTTTCTGCTTAAATTTTCGTAATTGAAATTCTTTTAATAATTTTTTAATAGGCTATGAAATACAGTTACTAGGTAACTTACAAAAAAATAAAAATAAAAGTGCCCAGTTAAACTGATGGCATTGAGCTCACATGCTATTCACACTAATTGTATATTACGCTCTAATTTCAAAGAATAATGCCCCTCGAAAAAAAATTGACAAAAAAAACCAGTTAGCTAAATTAAGAGGGGATTAACTCCCACATGTGCTCTCTTTATACCAAATTATTACTTATTATACTTTTCTGAGTCAGACTTTCTGCTTAAATTTTCGTAATTGAAATTCTTTTAATAATTTTTTAATAGGCTATGAAATACAGTTACTAGGTAACTTACAAAAAAATAAAAATAAAAGTGCCCAGTTAAACTGATGGCATTGAGCTCACATGCTATTCACACTAATTGTATATTACACTCTAATTTCAAAGAATAATGCCCCTCGAAAAAAAATTGACAAAAAAAAACCAGTTAGCTAAATTAAGAGGGGATTAACTCCCACATGTGCTCTCTTTATACCAAATTATTACTTATTATACTTTTCTGAGTCAGACTTTCTGCTTAAATTTTCGTAATTGAAATTCTTTTAATAATTTTTTAATAGGCTATGAAATACAGTTACTAGGTAACTTACAAAAAAATAAAAATAAAAGTGCCCAGTTAAACTGATGGCATTGAGCTCACATGCTATTCACACTAATTGTATATTACGCTCTAATTTCAAAGAATAATGCCCCTCGAAAAAAAATTGACAAAAAAAACCAGTTAGCTAAATTAAGAGGGGATTAACTCCCACATGTGCTCTCTTTATACCAAATTATTACTTATTATACTTTTCTGAGTCAGACTTTCTGCTTAAATTTTCGTAATTGAAATTCTTTTAATAATTTTTTAATAGGCTATGAAATACAGTTACTAGGTAACTTACAAAAAAATAAAAATAAAAGTGCCCAGTTAAACTGATGGCATTGAGCTCACATGCTATTCACACTAATTGTATATTACACTCTAATTTCAAAGAATAATGCCCCTCGAAAAAAAATTGACAAAAAAAAACCCAGTTAGCTAAATTAAGAGGGGATTAACTCCCACATGTGCTCTCTTTATACCAAATTATTACTTATTATACTTTTCTGAGTCAGACTTTCTGCTTAAATTTTCGTAATTGAAATTCTTTTAATAATTTTTTAATACAGTTACTAGGTAACTTACAAAAAAATAAAAATAAAAGTGCCCAGTTAAACTGATGGCATTGAGCTCACATGCTATTCACACTAATTGTATATTACACTCTAATTTCAAAGAATAATGCCCCTCGAAAAAAAATTGACAAAAAAAAACCAGTTAGCTAAATTAAGAGGGGATTAACTCCCACATGTGCTCTCTTTATACCAAATTATTACTTATTATACTTTTCTGAGTCAGACTTTCTGCTTAAATTTTCGTAATTGAAATTCTTTTAATAATTTTTTAATAGGCTATGAAATACAGTTACTAGGTAACTTACAAAAAAATAAAAATAAAAGTGCCCAGTTAAACTGATGGCATTGAGCTCACATGCTATTCACACTAATTGTATATTACACTCTAATTTCAAAGAATAATGCCCCTCGAAAAAAAATTGACAAAAAAAACCAGTTAGCTAAATTAAGAGGGGATTAACTCCCACGTGTGCTCTCTTTATACCAAATTATTACTTATTATACTTTTCTGAGTCAGACTTTCTGCTTAAATTTTCGTAATTGAAATTCTTTTAATAATTTTTTAATAGGCTATGAAATACAGTTACTAGGTAACTTACAAAAAAATAAAAATAAAAGTGCCCAGTTAAACTGATGGCATTGAGCTCACATGCTATTCACACTAATTGTATATTACACTCTAATTTCAAAGAATAATGCCCCTCGAAAAAAAATTGACAAAAAAAAAAACCCAGTTAGCTAAATTAAGAGGGGATTAACTCCCACATGTGCTCTCTTTATACCAAATTATTACTTATTATACTTTTCTGAGTCAGACTTTCTGCTTAAATTTTCGTAATTGAAATTCTTTTAATAATTTTTTAATAGGCTATGAAATACAGTTACTAGGTAACTTACAAAAAAATAAAAATAAAAGTGCCCAGTTAAACTGATGGCATTGAGCTCACATGCTATTCACACTAATTGTATATTACACTCTAATTTCAAAGAATAATGCCCCTCGAAAAAAAATTGACAAAAAAAACCAGTTAGCTAAATTAAGAGGGGATTAACTCCCACATGTGCTCTCTTTATACCAAATTATTACTTATTATACTTTTCTGAGTCAGACTTTCTGCTTAAATTTTCGTAATTGAAATTCTTTTAATAATTTTTTAATAGGCTATGAAATACAGTTACTAGGTAACTTACAAAAAAATAAAAATAAAAGTGCCCAGTTAAACTGATGGCATTGAGCTCACATGCTATTCACACTAATTGTATATTACACTCTAATTTCAAAGAATAATGCCCCTCGAAAAAAAATTGACAAAAAAAACCAGTTAGCTAAATTAAGAGGGGATTAACTCCCACGTGTGCTCTCTTTATACCAAATTATTACTTATTATACTTTTCTGAGTCAGACTTTCTGCTTAAATTTTCGTAATTGAAATTCTTTTAATAATTTTTTAATAGGCTATGAAATACAGTTACTAGGTAACTTACAAAAAAATAAAAATAAAAGTGCCCAGTTAAACTGATGGCATTGAGCTCACATGCTATTCACACTAATTGTATATTACACTCTAATTTCAAAGAATAATGCCCCTCGAAAAAAAATTGACAAAAAAAAAAACCAGTTAGCTAAATTAAGAGGGGATTAACTCCCACATGTGCTCTCTTTATACCAAATTATTACTTATTATACTTTTCTGAGTCAGACTTTCTGCTTAAATTTTCGTAATTGAAATTCTTTTAATAATTTTTTAATAGGCTATGAAATACAGTTACTAGGTAACTTACAAAAAAATAAAAATAAAAGTGCCCAGTTAAACTGATGGCATTGAGCTCACATGCTATTCACACTAATTGTATATTACACTCTAATTTCAAAGAATAATGCCCCTCGAAAAAAAATTGACAAAAAAAAACCAGTTAGCTAAATTAAGAGGGGATTAACTCCCACATGTGCTCTCTTTATACCAAATTATTACTTATTATACTTTTCTGAGTCAGACTTTCTGTTTAAATTTTCGTAATTGAAATTCTTTTAATAATTTTTTAATAGGCTATGAAATACAGTTACTAGGTAACTTACAAAAAAATAAAAATAAAAGTGCCCAGTTAAACTGATGGCATTGAGCTCACATGCTATTCACACTAATTGTATATTATACTTTAATTTCAAAGAATAATGCCCTCGAAAAAACAGTTAGCTAAATTAAGAGGGGATTAACTCCCACATGTGCTCTCTTTATACCAAATTTGAAGCAAAATCGGATAATTTTGCATGAAAAACCCATTTCTCTAAAGTAAGAGGGATTAGCCCTCCGGTCCCCCCACCCCTTTATGCTTAACCAGTGAACCTCCAAATCTATTCAGGGAAGCGCCGGTATACCTAATTTGAAGCAAACCGGATAATTCTGCATGAAAAACCCATTTATACTAAGGGGAGTGTTAGGCCCCGTCCCCACCTTTATATTTAACCAATCAATTCCCAAAACTAATCACCAAACATAATTGCTCATTTAGTGCACTAACAGAATAATAAAAAATCCCAGATACCAAAGAATTAAAGAAAATTGTTTAGAATAACTGTGAAAAAATAAAATACATCCATAAAACTACATTGAATATTTATTATTATAAATCCAAAGATTCTTGAGTCTTAGTCAAAGTATCATGGTTTCATTATGAATAGCTGTTTATTATTTGAACATAAGACATAGCTGTCATTATTAATATTTAAATTATAAATAATTTAAATTTTCTGTAGAACTGACTGAAATTATAAATTATTTTCAAATGAAGTATTATTACTTATATAACATCCGACAATGTTCATTTTTATCTACAAATCTGTATGTATATGAAATAAGAAATATTTAAAATAAACGGTCAAGTGCGAGTATTACTCGCGCACAGAGGGTTCTGTACAATAAATGTATTAATTAATACCTCTATTATAAAAATATCGTTTCTAAAAGAGTCGAAAATATCGTTTCTAATAAGATTAAAAAATATATATAAACGGTCAAGTGCGAGCATTACTCGCGCACAGAGGGTTCCGTAGAATAAATATATGAATTTGTAATTGTATTATTTAAAAAAAAAAAAAAAAAAAAAAAAAAAAAAAGTTGCTAAAAGAATATTAAGACTTTGTAAAAAACTATACAACGTAGAGTTGGGTATAACTGTATATATTAGACAAGTGTAAATGGGTATATCATGAAAGTTCAAAGAGATATGGAACCTAAATAATATCAAATATAGCTATTCGTATAACTCTTCTTTTAATATTATCCTAATCTGTTTACGATGAACTTAATTAGGTACTGACAATAAAAGCAGATCATAGTTGAACTTTATTTTTCATTTCATGAAACTAAATTCAGCGTAGTAATAACCTTTATTTCTACAGTGTAGCTAAAACAAAACCTTTGTTCAAAGTTTAAATTTGGCATTGTGCTTAACGCGCTTCGAATTGAGGTCTCAAAGTTGCAACGCCGCCTTGGTCAGTGCCGCGTTTTTCCAGATAGGTGTTTAATTAACTTTTAAAGTCACTCGAGGCGTATTGAGAGATGCAATCAATGCAAACTATCGCGAATCCCGCAGTATTTATCCGATTCATTCTAATTAAATCTTTCAAGGGCGATGCCCTTAAAAAACGGACACCTTATTTCAATTCCAAAACAGACAAACGGCACCAAGAATATTTAATTAAAATTTCCCTTTTATCATGTACGTGAAAATAAGCAAGTTAACATTTTCTAATACATTAGTTTATAAATTCTGGTGTTAGTTTATTGTCTGAGCGAAGCGAAGGCATACACAACGCAGTAAAAACAGCTACGGTCAAAAGCTACGGTACAGCTTTCCGGTCAAAAACAGCTACGATGGATATTAAAACCTTTCGTCAAGCATAACTCAAAAAATATTTGTCGGATTTAGGTTCTGGTTTTACCAGAAGGTACCTATAATAGTAACCTACTGAATGCACCTACTATGAAAAATAAGTTCCAATTTGTTTAAAAATTATATTAAATAAACTGATAAAAAAAGCACAATTTATCTACATACGTCACGTAAATTTAGTGTATGTCATTTTCACCGGCTGGATGTTTTCGTAGAAAACCGAATTATAGCACATGGAGCAAAGAAAATATGCCCGCACTAATATTAAAGTGCAAAAAAAATATTTAAATTTAATCAAACAGGAAAATAAACCTGGATTTTTTTTCTATTTCAAAGAAAAAAGCCACAATAACGTAGGATTTCAGATTTTACGATAATCTACCCAATAGCATTTTTGAATCGCCAAAAGCAACCAACATTTATATTTTGCGTGTAAAAATTTGAAACAGTTATTTTATGTTTAAATAAACAATTTTTATTTGTGGCATCATTTATTTTTAATTTATTTATTTTTGTCTTTTTTGTCTTTTGTATTTTAAATGAAATTTGGGTGCTTATTAGTTATCTCGTCGACCAATTTCGCCAAATTATATAAATCGCCAAACCACCCGCCAAATTACACAAATTGACATAATTTTTATTTTAAATAACTTTTTTTAAAAATAACTTAATATTAATATTAAATAACTTAAATATTTTAAAGAACAAATAAATTAGTGTAACATTAATAAAAATACAAATAAACGTCGAAATTAAAATCACTTGATGGCGTAAACACGTGTTGTCAAGTGAATGTGACATTTACGATCAACCCTTATTGGCATTTAATCTTACAATTTGGCGACAGTAATTTGGTCGACGGGATAACTAACAGGTGCCGAAATTTGTACTTTTCCAGAATAGGCGTCTTATAGATAAAGAAAATGGGTTTGGCGAAAGAAGCAAACTTTTAATGCATATTTTCTGGTAACCTACTCATTCTTTCAATGTACCCAAGCAATTTTTTAAAGATTTAAACAATTAATTTAGTGTAAACAAGACATTTACGCACAGATGTCACATGGGCACGATTTTTTTCGGACGCCAATGTCATATACGCACCGGGGTACTTAACTGGCGGAAAGTGTCGTTATTTTGCTTGATGGTAACCTAGATGTTGTTGTTTATTTATTAATAATTTGTTTATTTACTTTATTTACTATATTTTTACTATATTTTATACTTATATTTTATTTACTTTTTTTTAATTATATAAATTGTTTTGTTCTATAGTTATTAATTAAACTTTTTTTATTTATTGTTATTCCCTTTTTAAAAATATATATGTAACTGGTATTCGAAATCGAGGTTTTCGCCAAATTGGCATCAGAAAAAATCGCGCCAATGTATGTGACATCTGTGCCAAAAAGGTTTATATTTATTTGTAAAAAATAAACATAAACGTTCATCGGGTTTGTAATAAATTGTCAGGTTTGTATCTTTTTGTAACAAATCTCACTTTCTGGAGCCAAAACTGCATAAAGCTTAAAAAAAAACCGCCAATGCAAAGAAATGTTGTTAAAGTACAGTGAAATTAGTTAAAAACGTGTATTTTAAATGAAGTGAATGAAAGCTTTATATTTTAAATGAAATGAATGCAAGATGAATATAGTATGGAAAAAATATTGTCAATTTATCACCTGCGCTTGACTAACTTAAAAATATCAATATTGCAATTGGTACATGCTTTGCAAAATGAAACAATTATGTTATATATGCTCTTTGTGCAAGAAAAATGGCCAATAATTCGTATTCAGATACACAGGCAAGATTGACGTCAAACAAGAGTAATAATAACACCAACATTGTTATAACGGACGGGAGTTATAATAGCTAAGTAATAATGGCTTTAAGCACACATACCACACAAGCAGTTTTTTACATATGTTTCGAGTGAAGCTCGATCATCAAGGTGCTAATTACTCATACAAGCAACCATTACATAAACGAAAGTTTAAAATTTAAACGTAAATATATGCAATCTAGCATCCTCCCCCCCCCCCCCCCCCCCAGAAAACTTCAACAATTACGTGTGTGTTTTTTTAATCGTCAGGAAATGTTTTGTTGTGCAGGAAATACTTTTAAATGTAGTGTTTTTTATTCATTATGATACAATAACATACACCATAGACATACACCATAACGCAAAAATAACACGAATTTTAAAAACAAGAGAGTTTTTCTGCTAAACTTACCCGATATTTGATCGAATAGTTCACTTTTGCCGCCAACTATTGACATAAATAACAACTGTTGAATAAAGATAATTTTATTTTGCTAGAGCAAGGTAATTTTATTTTAGCAAGAGTTACGAGACTTGGCTAATTTTTATTACATGAGATGTTTTTGATGAGATTTCCTTTTTCTAACTCTTGTGTATTTCGGGAACCAATAGCGCACAGGCAAGCATGCGGCGCGCTTGCCTGTAAATTGTTGTTATTGATTAAGCAATCAATAACAATTAATTGCCCGCCCTCCTCATACCGAACTATGCACAATACATGTACAGTCGTGGAAAAAAAAAAAGTAAACACCCCCTACTAACTCTTCAACAAATTATCGTAGACGGAAGTTACTGGTCACGAACGATTTGAAATAAAGTCTACTTTTAAATGACGTATATAAAATTTGCTTAGGGGGTCATCTACATATTAAAACGAACTCAAACCTCATTTTTTTCAATGGCAATCCCCAGTTTTAACGAGATATTCAAACTATGTGGTGTAGACGTAAAAAAGGTGTAGACACCAGTGGTGTAGACGTAAAAAAAACAGAGGGTATACGCTCTAAGCAGAGGGTATACGCTCAAGGCAGAGCGTATACCCTAGAGTGTATATACTATAGCTTTCTTGAGAAACAGAGGGTATACGGTGTTCCTTAAAAAAATCCAGAGGGTATACGGCGTATACCCCCGTATACCCTCCACTGCATTCCTGCTAGACACCAAATTTGAAGTCATTTGAATGATAAGTTTTTGAATTATAAACATTCAAAATTGAGTGCTTCTAATGTTAAATTATATTTTCATATTTTTATTTATATCTCCCGAAATTATGCTCCTAATGTGCTAATTTTTTTTTGTGGTAATAATACTAATATACCCAAACATAAATAAGCTGAATTTGCAATTTTTCAACTTTTAATGATATAAATTACATTTTTCAATTTTTATGATATAAATTATGAATTATGAAATTAATATTCGAAAAAATTATGAATTGCAACCTACCATTTTTTTGATGGATTTAGATTTATTAAGTCCTGCTTTATGGAAATTCAAAATTTTCACATTTTTCTTCCAAGTAGTTTTCAAATTATGCTTAAAAAACGGCAAAATGATGGTTTAAGGGGCCGTCTATGATGGAAGTGAATAGACATTTTGAAATTTATTCTGCCGTACTGTAATCTAACACGCTTCATTGACTCCTTGAGTGGCGCTTAAGGTGCCTTGATCAAGGAAGCGGCTCTCTCGGTTAACAATCCAGTACGGAACTTCAATTTGGATACAGCCCTTAAAATACACTCGTTTTAAAATAATTAATTTCTCGGAAACTTATGGTACGAATTGCATAAAAATTCGTTTTTAGGCTAATTGAAGGGTGTAGAGTTCATTTATGCTGTCAGAATTGGGTACTTCTATTGAAAAAAACAAAGTTATGGTTCGTTTTAATATGTAGGTGGCCCCCTAAGCAAATTTTATATACATCATTTAAAAGTAGACTTTATTTCCAATCGTTCGGTACCAGTAACTTTCTTCTACGATAATTTGTTGAGAAGTTAGTAGGGGGTGTTTACTTTTTTTTTCCACGACTGTACATACTTATATACAGAGGTGTCGGTTACAATAACAGTATCACGAGTTCAATGGTTTTTCCCATCTCAAAAAATGCCAAACGCGCCCAAAGAAGCTTTCACTTCAATAATGAAAGTATCGAGTATTTGTCTTTAACAATAAAACACAACAGTGTACTGCAACGAAAATGTAAATTTTGTGTGTATTCCTGTGTGAACGCCGGGAGAAAAAGTGAGTTTTAGCTTCGTTCTTCTTTTGTGGATTGAGCTGAAGAGGAAAGTTCCTGTCATTCACCACTTGGCGCGCTAGTGTCTATGTGCCAAAATGCTAGCATGTCGGTTACGTAACAGTGTCTCCAAATCAGTGGTTTTTCTCCATCTCAAAAAAAGCTCAACGCGCCTAAAGAAGTTTTCACTTCAATAAAATGTTACAGCAATGAAATTTAATTGGAGTTAAGCGAAACTTTTTAAAATACGATATTGGTTGAAAACCAGATTACGGAATATTTCTATAATATTTGAATTAATCACAGTACATTTTTTTTAGCCCGGTTCAGATTTTGCCAAGAGTATTTTATTTTTATTTTTTGTCAAAAGCCTCCTTTTTTCCCCGCAAGTGTAACTTGAGTTGATGTTGAAATAAATGTTTTGACTTATGCTATTATCTCTTCTTCTTATTATTTTTATTTATTTACTTATTATTATTTGTAATTAAATGAGTCAAATCGTGTTTATAAATTTATTTAATGTGTGTTATTATTATTAATTAAAATACAGTCGGACCTCTATTTAACGAACCTCTATTTTGCGAACTTTTCCTTGGAACCAAGAACATTTTGCGAATTTCTTCGTAAAATAACCTCCAAATAGCGAAGTGCATTCTCTATTTAACGATCTTTTTTTTTTTGTGATCTAAATTTTTTTCTCTCAATTTCTCAAAATATTTCTGGACATTTCAAACTTATTCTTTGTTTAAACACATTTTATGATGTTCAATGGCCTTGAACTGGTTTTACCAGGCTCCTTTCTTTATCAGCAGTGAGAATTCGGTAAGTACGGAAGACGGAGACGACATTCCCTTAGAATAACTTAAAAAATTGTGGATACAGATGAGAAAAAAAGAAGAAATTAACCATGATGTGCTGATTGATGATTGTATTTCTCTTAATTCTGAAATTGAGAACTCTTAAACGCTATCCGAATTAGATATTTTCGACAGTGTGAAAAAATAAAAACAATACAGCAATGAATTGCGACGAAGACGAATATGGTGATGGTGGAAAAGAACATGATGCAAGAGTTAACAAAATTTCGTATGATGAAATGCTAAAATCATTTGAAAGAATCCGACGCGGATTATATATAGTTAGAAGAAAATACGCATGAAGGGGTTTTGGGTGCAAAGATGCGAGACGTATTATGAGAGAAAGCACTTTTTAAAAGAAAAAGCTCAGTCAAAATTACCAGAGTTTATCAGAAATTAAATTTAAGGACGCATATGTTAATATATGGTTAAAATTATTTATTATAACAATTATAAATACGATAATGTCATTAAAATTCGTTAACTTTAATGTAAAAATGTTACTTTAAACTGAAAATATAGTGTCTTCCCGGAAAAGGTTTTGTTTTCCTTGCAGATTTCAAAGATTTAAACATATAGAAAAAATGAATTGATGATGGATATTGGTGGGTAAAATAAATAAAACAAATCGATATGATAAATCATTATTTCCCAAATGGCGTTTTTTGGGCATAACGCGCAGGATACCTCAAAAACTTCTGAATATTTTTTCATGAAATTTTCAAAGCATATATTTCATGTTAGTCTGTATAAACTGAACATAAAATTTCCTTTTTATTGTTCAAAAAAATATTTTTTTAGGGGATTTTACAGTCGAAATTTTCAAAATTTTGTATTAGCTAAATGCAACATTGCATTAAAAATATAAAAATGCTTTAAATACAAATTTATTTAAGTTCAGGGAAATTATTACAATCTTAATTTATAAGTAAGCACCAAAATTTTCATTCTGGTTGCAATATTTATTTTGTAATCCTGCGCGTAAACGGTTATGCCGATTTTTTGTTCGACAAATGTCTAACAGTTTCGAGCCCCCTATAAATACTAATTCTGTATCTTACAATTTTTTAAATACATAAAACGAAAGAACGTACTTATATCTTTCATCCCAATTAAAATTGTGTTTTAAAATCATCATTTTAAGACATTAAATGTTGCAAATGGTCTTTTTTTCCACTTTTTAGAGTCCCGAGACCCCTTAAATTAGTATGTTTTTTAACAATTTGACGTTTATTTCTTTTATAATGTTCATGACATTACACATATATATCATTAAAAGTTGTGAACTAGGCATAGAGTACGCCACCCCTGGCCTTTTGTATATGTCCAAACTGGCCGTACCTTTAAGGGTTAATATCTCGGCTAATTATTGATGATTTTTTTCGAAAATCATTATCAACAATGCTTTTATTCTTCTGCAACGATAGGTATATTCAGCGATGCTCAACAATTTTTCTGAATGCCCGTAAATCGAAATTTGTGTATAACAGAAAAATGCTAATTACTCAAAAACTGTGTGACCTAGGGTAATCGCTATAATTTTCCGGCAAGGTTTACATCCTCTACTCACTCTAATTTTTTCATAATTTTAGTTTCAGTAGATTCGGAATTAGATGGGGTGGGGGAGGGGCATATTTTTGCGCTACATTTTCAACAATAATTTTGAAAATATAATACCTAAAATTAAAAGGAATGTATTTTTGAGTTTAGCGTTACAAAAGCTTTCACAGGACACCCCCACATGATATGCAAAGAAAATATTTTTTTTTTTCAAGTAGCATAATTAATCCCTCTACTTTTTTACTAAATATATTTATGAATGTTTATTAATCGGAAAATATGTGGGTCAATGGTCTTTATTACTTCCCCGAATTTGAACTTTCCACGAGTAAAATGGCTGTGACAGATAGACAGACAGACACAGGAGTGATCTTATAATGGTTCCGTTTTTACTTTTTAAGTACGGAACCCTAAAAAAAAAAAAAAACTGTACAACGCACGTGTGTTTTATGTATGTCCAAACCGCGCGTGTCTTTAAGGATTAATATATCGGCTAATTATCGACAATATTTTTCGAAAATAATTATCTTCAATCTTTTTATACTTCTGGGGCAATAGGCACCTCCAGTGCTCCTCAACACCTTTACTGAATGCCCGCAAATCGAAATTTATGTGCAACGGTTAAATGCGATGTTTTCAGAAACTATGCGACCTAGTTTCCCTGTAATGTTTAAGTTAACGTCTACTATCCTTTAATGTTTTCATAATTTTGGTTTCAATAGATTCGGAAATAGAGGGGGGGGGGATATTTTTTCATTATATTTTTGAGGATATCGCTGAAAATATACCTAAAATTTAAAGAAATATATTTTTGGGATATAAACATAAGATTTAAATAAAGAAAACTTGTTTAAACAAAAAAGCGTTTAGTAATTTTTAACTTTCTGCCTTTCTCAGTACATATTTTATCGACTATTAATTTCAACACGCCTTTTTATTCTATAAAAACATGCAACAAACCAAGATAAATCATTATAATCTTGCGTTACAATACGTCAAGATATCCAATACCATTTTTCTTTTTTTTTCTATAAAAACAAGTTTATTTTTTATAAAATAGTCTCAAAGCCGATTTTCAGTGGACTCAAGAAATTTATCGTTAACTTCGATCAATATTCGATTCCAAATCATTCGCATAGTTATTCCTGCAAATTTCATGCTTTCACTTAATAAGTCGAAAATTGTACGTCGAACGTGGGAAATGAGGTGCGTTTCTACTATAACTATCATTGATTATCATTTGATATCATTGAATTAAATATGCATGATAAGATTTAATAGAATGAAGATAACTTTTATTATTATCTTTTTAAATTTTGGTTCCATTTTCATAAAGTTGGAAATGACTGCAAAATTCCGAAATGATTATATATGTTAAATCTCAAACCATTCCGTTGAGTAGTTTTTGCGCTGACATATGAGGACAGACGGACGGACCAGATGGCGACTATAGCTGCGCATTTATATAATTATAACGCCCCTAAAAAAGTCAACATATCAGAAAATTTCACATTGTTGAACCTTATTTTTTTAAAATAAATGTCAGTATCATTCGCACTCACATTAAAAGATAAGTTCATTTATCGTGTATATGTCATAAACAAGTAAATATATATTTATGTTATGAATAAGCCTTTATATTTTCAAATGAAATTGCGTATAAATAGAATTTTTATGTTCTGAATTTTAAAATCTAAACTATATTTTATTTTAAAACCAATACTAAAAAATCAATTTCTGCTTTCTTTGATTGCGAAATCCTTTTAACAGGAAGAAAGGTATCGTGATGATATATATACGTGTTCTTTGCCTACACAAATGAAAGATATAGATTGGTTGTTGGTGATTTGAAATGGTATACTTCTTAACTAATGTTTTCTTACCTAATTACATTCACTAATGTATTATGGGTTATTGGTGCGGTTTGAAGTAGTTAAAACTTGAAGAATCAAAATGGTGTTTTTGTTTTTTATTCATCTTAAAATATATCGAAGAAAAAGCACTTTTCACAGCGAAAGATTAAGTACTTTATCGAAAATTATGGTTTCTAAAACGAAAGGAATCTTCCGAAGCACACCTGTCATTTAATGATTTGGTGACTATATCAGTTTTGAGTTGCTGAGTGGGTAGGAAAAAAACGCCTTGAGTATTACAGTCGTGCATAAATTTTCTAATTATAAACCAATGCATTTCAGAGGGGAAAAAATTAGCAAGTGCACGAAAATTAGAATTGTCTAATAGTAAATTAGCATAGCGCACACAGAAAATAGCACGAAATTGTTTTGTACTAATTATGTCTAAATAAAACTCAAACTGTAATTTCTCATGTAATGCAAGCATTTTTTTATCACTTTATCACTTTTTTATCACTTATCACATAAATACACACAAATTTTGATGTGAAGAAATTTGTTTTAAATGGAACATTTTTATTTTAATCCTATGTTTTATTTCAAGGAATAATTAATTATATGATAAGATTAAATCTTGAAAATTAATTACTTTACTATTTCGATTCATTCAAACGTATAAATTATCGTCAAAATAAAGAGAATTTTCATCTTTTAATAACATATTACCGCACTGATATATCACTGCACGAATATGGTATGATCAAATTGTTTCACCCATAATAATAGTATTGCAATACCTAATTTTTTTAATAGAATTATAATCCATCATGACATTTGTAAGTTTAAATCACATGCTGCTAACTATTTGAAAGTACCTTGTAAATTATGCTCCATATAAGTATTGTGTTAAATCAACTGATTTTTTTTCTCAACCCCTTCCCCCCTTCTTTTTTTTTTAAGAACAACTGTAATACAATATTCTCCCCTGTTTTTGTAATTTAATGTTCCAAATTTTAGGATTAAAATAATTTCTACTTTTAATACAGACTTTTTTCTACAATCAACAACATATATAGTGAGTCTAATGTCAGGCTTGTATGCATATAAGTATGAAAATTAGCATAAATTAATAAACTTTTTAGGGAACCAGATATGTTTATCTTAAAACATAGTTAACGTATATAAACACTATGCAGACTACATGATACAACTAACAGAAAACAAAATAGATAAAAAAAATATTCAACACTTATCCTAAAATATTTTCATTTTTTTTAATAGGACCATTTATAACAATTAATACCATAGGATGCTCTTAAAGAATTTGTTTATGTTATAAAAGAAATTATCTCGATTTATTTTTTAAGAGCTGCTAGTAAGTTTAAATAATAAGTAACTAGAGGGCTCAACCACCTGCGAGCTACGCTCGCCAACCCCCGTTCAGGCTTCGCAGCCCCTGAAAATATACTAACGTGCCCTGTTAAAAAAATATATTACCAGGTTACGTAAGATTGAATGCTATTATCAGTATAACAGCGGCTATCTTCTGCAATCACGTTGCCATGCTTTTCAGTTTTTAATGGGCATTTTTCGGCGCCATGGCCTCATTCATCGCTGCCGCAATAAATGACTTATGTTTTCGGATAGATAAGATCAGTTACACATTTAAAAATTGGCTTGTATAAAATGATTAGGTTAAAAATGACGCTTTCTTTCTGAGTTTTACAACGACGCTATGGACAATATTCTTCCTTTAGGCTTGAGGTTAAAAAACTCCGTTTGCTTATAGACCGGCAGCACAGACAATCACCTCATCGAGTTCACGGCTGAAATTCAAGAATAAGTTAAAACTCGATTCGCATATTAAAACGCAATCGGTTTGCCTAGTCCTATCTTGGTGGAAAACATCTAAAAACCCGATTTTAGCGGTTGCCTCGTTGGTTTACCATTGAGTTTTCTTTCTCCCAGTCCTCCATGTTTTAATACTTTTGAATGGAGGAAAATACAGTGGTAAACTTACGAGTCAACTGCTAAAATCGGGTTTTCAGGAGTTTTTCGCCAAGATATGACTTGGCAGACCGATTGCGTTTTAATATGCGAATCGAATTTTAACTAATTCTGGGATTTCAACCGTGAACTCGATGAAGAGATTGTCTGTGCTGCCAGTCTATTAGGAATAGTTTTCTGATCCACGTATTGAAAAGTGTCGTCTTGACCGAGTTTTAGACGTTTCAAGAACAGGTATAGCTTATTCATGAATTCTTTTCTCTATTTTAGTACGTCATAATGAATATTTTCAGTGTTAATTTAACAATTTATATGGTTTGAATGGTACTACTTGATAATCCCGTCGACGAAAAAAACTATCGCCAAACTATAAGATTATATGCCAATAATGGATGATCGTAAATGTCGCATTCACTTCCTTATTTTCTACTTTTAACATGTGATTATTAAATTCTTATTTTTAAAATTTCTTTCTGTTTTTAAGATTATTGATGTCATTTTCTCTTAATCTCAATATTATTTCACTATCAATTGAAACAAATCATATAATTTCAATTATCAATCTGAAATTGACGAAAAAGAAGAAATTTTATAATCCCTATAGTTTTTCCCTGTTCTCCACATAAAACAAAAGGGAGTAATTTTGTTGCCATTACAGATATTTTCACTACAGAAATGTAATTAAAAAATGTAGAAAAAAAATTAATATTTCGAAAACTAATTCAAATTTTTAAATTCTGGTACCATTTTTGAAACCTGTTGATCAATACAGATTTTTTATGTTAATTTCACCGCATAATATTCCATATTTTAGGAGAAATAGTCGTTAAACTGAATCAGTCGTTTAATCATTCGTTTCATAAAATTGTTTCATTAATTCGTGTCATAAAATCGCTTCATAAAGTCGTTTTATAAATTCGTTTCATTAGCATTTTATATATATAGGGTAGATAGATATAAATTTTCTACAAAACTGGACTGTAATTATTTAATTTAAATTATTTCCGTATGAAGTACTATTACTTATATGGTATCTGACAATGGTTATTTCTATCTAGAAATATGCATGTATTTGTTATAGGAGATATTTAAAAAAACAAAAACTTGAATATTGGTTGAGTGGTTTGAATAAAATAAAAACTTGTTTAAACTGACACCCTCCTCCCCCTTTCCCCCTGACATTCTTGATGATACACATTTTACTTGCAATTAATTTCACCGTGTCTTTTAAACCTATGAAAATATGCAACAAACCAATATAAAATTTGTATAATCTTGCATTACACTGTGCAGTACATTATCCTTATTTCTTCATCTGTATGAAGCAGCTGTAATATGCGTTTATGGAAATAAATTAATAAATTTGGGAAATACAATTGGGAAGCAAAAAAATCCTGCGATATTAACTATTATGTTACATTTTCCATCTAATAAAAATGTACTAGTATGCACGTATTTACGCAAATATTAGAGAATTGATTAACTGAAAAATAGTAAAAACAACCATCTTTAGCATCGATTACAGGAACATTTCATATGCCATACAGAAAGCGTAGAATGCGTTACTATAAAACAAGTTTCAATTTCAGCATACTTGGATGCATATGATTTATTTGACAGAAAATTAAAGTGATAAAAATGTAATTAGCAGATTGTGAAAATTCTCATGTTCAATAATTCGCAAAAGCTAACATCCAAATACATGAAACAGTGCAGTGCAACTGAGACGCATTTGTGGTTCGCAGTTTCTCAGTAGCATCCAAACTAGAGTCCTGGGCGAAGCGGGTCGTATCCGACCTGAACCCACCAAAATAATTTTCGGCAACCCGCAACCCGACATATTTCAACTTGACTCGAACCCGAAATGAAAGGAAAATAAATCATGTTTTAATTCAATTATGAAAAGTAATCTAGAATTATATATCTCTAATACAAATTTTAAGTTTTAAAAAAAATGGACAAATTTATATTTTTACTCTTTAAATATAGTAAAACTTCTGAATAGTGGACACTTCGGGATCGTTGAATAAAAGTCCTACATCGGATCGGGTCGGGTCGGGTTCTCCCAAATTTTCTTTTTTCGGATTGGGATGATTCTTATTTTCTTTCTGCGAGTCGGGTTCAACTTTGAATAATTCTTGCGTGTCATTAAAACTTCTTGCAAGTAGTCAGGTTGTTAGAATTTCCACAAAAAGTTTGAGCAGAACTATGCTTCAGATGAAAATAAATACGCATTTCAATACGAATAAGTACGTATTGTATATACTCAATTTACTGAATGAGAAACAAAAATGTACTTAAGAATGTGATCAAAGATTATTCCAACATTTCGTCTTTGATACAAACAAAAATACATGTATTGTGTTTGTTATAATTTATGCACACATACACATGTTACATGTGTGTAGATTGGGAGCTGCCTACTATTCAAAGGTATAAGTGTACGAATATTCATTAGGAATTGAAAAACTAATCGCTAAATAGAGGACTCCGCTTTTTCGGGTGTTTCCTTTATGAAGGCCTTATTGTAATATAGATTTTAATCTGAAAAATTGTCGGGACATTACTCTGAAAAATCGCGTCACCCCGAAGCCGACCTGCAAGAGTTAAACCCGAAACCTACCCGAACCCGAAACAACTGAAGTCAACACGACCCACAACAAAAAAAAAGGAAGTCAACCCGATCCGAACCCAGTGGGTAGGGTTGGCCGCGGGTAAGAGCAGGTAACCAGACCTAACTCATGACTCTAAT
This sequence comes from Maratus speciosus, assembly GCA_963932465.1. Classification (NCBI taxonomy): domain Eukaryota; kingdom Metazoa; phylum Arthropoda; class Arachnida; order Araneae; family Salticidae; genus Maratus; species Maratus speciosus. Next base: position 3,378,973 of record OZ010789.1, read on the forward strand.
CCAAAACGTTGCATTTGATTTATTGTTTTTAAAATTGAAGTACAACTGATTTTTACGGACCAAGGCGGCTTTGCAGTTTTGCGACCTCCATTAGAAGCGCGCTTAGTACAATGCCAAGTTTTAATTTTAACAGGGATTTTGTTTTAGCCACACTGTACAAAGGAAAGATTAATACTACGCTGAATTTAGTTTTTTTTAAATACCAAATGAAGTTTAAATATGCACTACTTTTATTATCGGTACCGAATTACGGGAGCACAGGATTTTTGAGTTTGTCGTAACGATAAAAAACATTGCCTTTTTCAATGTATCAAAACACAAATAATATGTAATTAAGATCTTTTTTTTTATTTTCTGCCTAAAGCATATATTCTTAGCTATTATTATCCAGAAAAATAAATGTTATATATACAAAATTAATATTTAAACGAGTAGAAGCACGTCGAATTCGACGAATGAAAATATTTAAAAGAACCAATTAGCTGAATTTATATTAAAAGAAATTACAATACCGAATCAATTTTTAATAAATATATTTCCAAACTTAATGTTAAGTTTGCCAGTTACAATTTTGCATGTAAACATTCGCGCTCTTTATTTGATGTTCTAATCTGAGTGCCAGTGATATCCAGAAACTTACTTTTAGACGAACTCGCAGTAAAATATTTAGTTTTATCAAAGAAAATACTCATTTCATTTTTACTATGACATCATTTTCACCCAATGAAGCCGTCTTAGATGAAGGTCTCAATCTCAGCTTCAGCGTAATGAAAAAAATATTGAAATGTAAAAGCGTTATGAGTAAAAATGTGTTATTTTATATAGTGACGTCATTTTCTGTTCAAAAGTTTTTAAAAAGTTATCTTTAATTGTAATACGAAAACGGCATCTGTAATGACACGGTAATTCCCATTGTTTCTGTTCTCTCTTCTACAATACAACTAAACCGATTGGCACCAATGTGAAGAAATTTCATAAATGACTTTTAAAATTAAAATTAACATATAATAAACGGTCAAGTGCGTGTATTACTCGCACTCAGAGTAAGCACCAAAATTTTCATTCTGGTTGCAATATTTATTTTGTAATCCTGCGCGTAAACTGTTATGCCAATTTTTTGTTCGACAAATGTCTAACAGTTTCGAGCCCCCTATAAATACTAATTATGTATCTTACAATTTTTTAAATACATGAAACGAAAGAACATACTTATATATTTCATCCCAATTAAAATTGTGCTCTAAAATCATATACATTTTTAGACATTAAATGTTGCAAATGGTCTTTTTTTCCACTTTTTAGAGTCCCGAGACCCCTTAAATTAGTATGTTTTTAACAATTTGACGTTTATTTCTTTTACAATGTTACTGGGCATGACATTACACATATATATCATTAAAAGTTGTGAACTAGGCATAGAGTACGCCGCCCCTCGCCTTTTGTATGTCCAAACTGGCCGTACCTTTAAGGGTTAATATTTCTGATAATTACTGATGATATTTTTCGAAAATCATTATCAACAATGCTTTTATTCTTCTGCAATGATAGGTATATTCAGCGATGCTCAACAATTTTTCTGAATGCCCGTAAATCGAAGTTTGTGTATAACAGAAAAATGCTAATTACTCAAAAACTATATGACCTAGGGTAATCGCTATAATTTTCCGGCAAGGTTTACATTAACGTCTACTACCTCTAATTTTTTCATAATTTTAGTTTCAGTAGATTCGGAATTAGATAGGGGGGAACATATTTTTGCGCTACATTTTCAACAATATCTTTGAAAATATAATACCTAAAATTAAAAGGAATATATTTTTGAGTTTAGCGTTACAAAAGATTTCACAGGATACACCACATGATATGCAAAGAAAATATTTTTTTTTTCAAGTAGCATAATTAGTCCCTCTACTTTTTTACTAAATATATTTATGAATGTTTATTAATCTGAAAATATGTGGGTCAATGGTCTTTATTACTTCCCCGAATTTGAACTTTCCACGTTCCATAGTTTACGAGTAAAATGGCTGTGACCGACAGACAGACAGACAGACAGACACAGGAGTGATCTTATAATGGTTCCGTTTTTACTTTTTAAGTACGGAACCCTTAAAAAAAAAAATAAAACTGTACAACGCACGTGTGTTTTATGTATGTCCAAACCGCGCGTGTCTTTAAGGATTAATGTATCGGCTAATTATCGACAATATTTTTCGAAAATAATTATCATCAATCTTTTTATACTTCTGGGGCGATAGGCACCTCCAGTGCTCCTCAACACCTTTACTAAACGCCCGCAAATCGAAATTTATGTGCAACGGTTAAATGCGATGTTTTCAGAAACTATGCGACCTAGTTTCCCTGCAATGTTTAAGTTAACGTCTACTGTCCTTTAATTTTTTCATAATTTTGTTTCAATAGATTCGGAAATAGAGGGAGGGGGGGATATTTTTTCATTATATTTTCGAGTATATCGCTGAAAATACCTAAAATTTAAAGAAATATATTTTGGGGATATAAACATAAGATTTAAATAAAGAAAACTTGTTTAAACAAAAAAGCCCCGTTTATTAATTTTTAACTTTCTGCCAACCTTTCTCAGTACATATTTTATCGACTATTAATTTCAACATGCCTTTTTATTCTATAAAAACATGCAACAAACCAAGATAAATCACTAATCTTGCGTTACAATACGTCAAGATATCCAATACCATTTTTCTTTTTTTTCTATAAAAACAAGTTTATTTTTTATAAAATAGTCTCAAAGCCGATTTTCAGTGGACTCAAGATGTAATAAATTTATCGTTAACTTCGATCAATATTGGATTCGATTCCAAGTCATTCGCATAGTTATGCTTGCAAATTTCATGCTTTCACTTAATAAGTCGAAAATTGTACATCGAACGTGGGAAATGAGGTGCGTTTGTACTATAACTATCATTGATTATCATTTGATATCATTGAATTAAATATGCATGATAAGATTTAATAGAATGAAGATAACTTTTATTATTATCTTTTTAAATTTTGGTTCCATTTTCATAAAGTTGGAAATGACTGCAAAATTCCGAAACGATTATGTATATTAAATCTCAAACCATTCCGTTGGGTAGTTTTTGCGCTGACATATGCGGACAGACGGACGGACCAGATGGCGACTATACCTGTGCATTTATATAATTATAACGCCCCTAAAAAAGTCCCCATGTCAGAAAATTTCACATTGTTGAACATTTTTTTAAATAAATGTCAGTATCATTCGCACTCATATTAAAAGATAAGTTCATTTATCGTGTATATGTCATAAACAAGTAAATATATATTTATGTTATGAATAAGCCTTTATATTTTCAAATGAAATTGCGTATAAATAGAATTTTTATGTTCTGAATTTTAAAATCTAAACTATATTTTATTTTAAAACCAATACTAAAAAATCAATTTCTGCTTTCTTTGATTGCGAAATCCTTTTAACAGGAAGAAAGGTATCGTGATGTATACGCGTTCTTTGCCTACATAAAGGAAAGATATAGATTGGTTGTTGGTGATTTGAAACGGTATACTTCTTAACTAATGTTTTCTTACCTAATTGCATTCACTAATGTATTATGGGTTATTGGTGCGGTTTGAAGTAGTTAAAACTTCAAGAATCAAAATGGTGTTTTTGTTTTTTTCATCTTAAAATATATCGAAGAAAAAGCACTTTTCACAGCGAAAGATTAAGTACTTTATCGAAAATTATGGTTTCTAAAACGAAAGGAATCTTCCGAAGCACACCTGCCATTTAATGATTTGGTGACTATATCAGTTTTGAGTTGCTGAGTGGGAAAGAAAAAAACGCCTTGAGTATTATAGTCGTGTATAAATTTTCTAATTCTAAACCAATGCTTTTCAGAGGGGAAAAAATTAGCAAGTGCACGAAAATTAGAATTGTCTAATAGTAAATTAGACACTCAGCGCACTCAGAAAATGGCACGAAATTGTTTTGTACTAATTACGTCTAAATAAAACTCAAACTGTAATTTCTCATGTAATGCGAGCATTTTTTTTATCACTTTAGTATTTAGAAATACACACAAATTTTGATGTGAAGAAATTTGTTTTAAATGGAACATTTTTATTTTAATCCTATGTTTTATTTCAAGGAATAATTAATTATATGATAAGATTAAATCTTGAAAATTAATTACTTTACTATTTCGATTCATTCAAACGTATAAATTATCGTCAAAATAAAGAGAATTTTCATCTTTTAATAACATATTACCGCACTGATATATCATTGTACGAATATGGTATGATCAAATTGTTTCACCCATAATAATAGTATTGCAATACCTAATTTTTTTAATAGAATTATAATCCATCATGACATTTGTAAGTTTAAATCACATGCTGCTAACTATTTGAAAGTACCTTGTAAATTATGCTCCATATAAGTATTGTGTTAAATCAACTGATTTTTTTTCTCAACCCCTTCCCCCCTTCTTTTTTTTTTAAGAACAACTGTAATACAATATTCTCCCCTGTTTTTGTAATTTAATGTTCCAAATTTTAGGATTAAAATAATTTCTACTTTTAATACAGACTTTTTTCTACAATCAACAACATATATAGTGAGTCTAAGGTCAGGCTTGTAAAGTAATATAAAGCATATAAGTATGAAAATTAGCATAAATTAATAAACATATCTGGTTCCCTAAAATGTTTATCTTAAAACATAGTTAACGTATAAAAACACTATGCAGACTACATGATACAACTAAGAGAAAACAAAATAGATAAAAAAATATTCAACATTTATCCTAAAATATTTTCATTTTTTTTTTTTAATAGGACTATTTATAACAATTAATACCATAGGATGCTCTTAAAGAATTTGATTATGTTATAAAAGAAATTATCTCGATTTATTTTTTAAGAGCTGCTAGTAAGTTTAAATAATAAGTAACTATAGGGCTCAACCACCTGCGAGCTACGCTCGCCAACCCCCGTTCAGGCTTCGCAGCCCCTGAAAATATACTAACGTGCCCTGTTAAAAAAATATATTACCAGGTTACGTAAGATTGAATGCTATTATCAGTATAACAGCGGCTATCTTCTGCAATCACGTTGCCATGCTTTTTAGTTTTTAATGGGCATTTTTCGGCGCCATGGCCTCATTCATCGCTGCCGCAATAAATGACTTATGTTTTCGGATAGATAAGATCAGTTACACATTTAAAAATTGGCTTGTATAAAATGATTAGGTTAAAAATGACGCTTTCTTTCTGAGTTTTACAACGACGCTATGGACATTCTTCCTTTAGGCTTGAGGTTAAAAAACTCCGTTTGCTTATAGACCGGCAGCACAGACAATCACCTCATCGAGTTCACGGCTGAAATTCAAGAATAAGTTAAAACTCGATTCGCATATTAAAACGCAATCGGTTTGCCTAGTCCTATCTTGGTGGAAAACATCTAAAAACCCGATTTTAGCGGTTGCCTCGTTGGTTTACCATTGAGTTTTCTTTCTCGCAGTCCTCCATGTTTTAATACTTTTGAGTGGAGGAAAATACAGTGGTAAACTTACGAGTCAACTGCTAAAATCGGGTTTTCAGGAGTTTTTCGCCAAGATATGACTTGGCAGACCGATTGCGTTTTAATATGCGAATCGAATTTTAACTAATTCTGGGATTTCAACCGTGAACTCGATGAAGAGATTGTCTGTGCTGCCAGTCTATTAGGAATAGTTTTCTGATCCACGTATTGAAAAGTGTCGTCTTGACCGAGTTTTAGACGTTTCAAGAACAGGTATAGCTTATTCATGAATTCTTTTCTCTATTTTAGTACGTCATCATGAATATTTTCAGTGTTAATTTAACAATTTATATGGTTTGAATGGTACTACTTGATAATCCCGTCGACGAAAAAAACTATCGCCAAACTATAAGATTATATGCCAATAATGGATGATCGTAAATGTCGCATTCACTTCCTTATTTTCTACTTTTAACATGTGATTATTAAATTCTTATTTTTAAAATTTCTTTCTGTTTTTAAAAGATTATTGATGTCATTTTCTCTTAATCTCAATATTATTTCACTATCAATTGAAACAAATCACATAATTTCAATTATCAATCTGAAATTGACGAAAAAGAAGAAATTTTATAATCCCTATAGTTTTTCCCTGTTCTCCACATAAAACAAAAGGGAGTAATTTTGTTGCCATTACAGATTTTCACTACAGAAATGTAATTAAAAAATGTAGAAAAAAATTAATATTTCGAAAACTAATTCAAATTTTTAAATTCTGATACCATTTTTGAAACCTGTTGATCAATACAGATTTTTTATGTTAATTTCACCGCATAATATTCCATATTTTAGCAGAAATAGTCGTTAAACTGAATCAGCCGTTTAATCATTCGTTTCATAAAGTCGTTTCATTAATTCGTTTCATAAAATTGTTTCATTAATTCGTGTCATAAAATCGCTTCATAAAGTCGTTTTATAAATTCGTTTCATTAGCATTTTATATATATATAGGGTAGATAGATATAAATTTTCTACAAAACTGGACTGTAATTATTTAATTTAAATTATTTTCGTATGAAGTATTACTTATATGGTATCTGACAATGGTTATTTCAATCTAGAAATATGCATGTATTTGTTATAGGAGGTATTTAAAAAAGCAAAAACATAAGGTTTGAATAAAAAAAAAACTTGTTTAAACTGACACCCTCCTCCCCCCTTTCCCCCTGACATTCTTGCTTGATACACATTTTACTTGCAATTAATTTCACCGTGTCTTTTAAACCTATGAAAATATGCAACAAACCAATATAAAACTTGTATAATCTTGCATTACACTGTGCAGTACATTATCCTTATTTCTTCATTTGTATGAAGCAGCTGTAATATGCGTTTATGGAAATAAATTAATAAATTTGGGAAATACAATTGGGAAGCAAAAAAATCCTGCGATATTAACTATTATGTTACATTTTCCATCTAATAAAAATGTACTAGTATGCACGTATTTATGCAAATATTAGAGAATTGTTTAACTTTAATAGTAAAAACAACTATCTTTAGCATCGATTACAGGAACATTTCACATGCCATACAGAAAACGTAGAATGCGTTAGTATAAAATAAGTTTCAATTTCAGCATACTTGGATGCATATGATTTATTTGACAGAAAATTAAAGTGATAAAAATGTAATTAGCAGATCGTGAAAATTCTCATGTTCAATAATTCGCAAAAGCTAACATCCAAATACATGAAACAGTGCAGTGCAACTGAGACGCATTTGTGGTTCGCAGTTTCTCAGTAGCATCCAAACTAGAGTCCTGGGCGGAGCGGGTTCTACCCGACCTGAACCCGCCAAAATAATTTTCGGCAACCCGCAACCAGACATATTTCAACTTGACTCGAACCCGAAATGAAAGGAAAATAAATCATGTTTTAATTCAATTATGAAAAGTAATCTAGAACTATATATCTCTATTACCAATTTTAAGTTTTAAAAAAATGGACAAATTTATATTTTTACTCTTTAATACACTTCTGAATAGTGGACACTTCGGGATCGTTGAATAAAAGTCCTACATTGGATCGGGTCGGGTCGGGTTGTCCCAAATTTTCTTTTTTCGGATTGGGATGATTCTTATTTTCTTTCTGCGAGTCGGGTTCAACTTTGAATAATTCTTGCGTGTCATTAAAACTTCTTGCAAGGTTGTTAGAATTTCCACAAAAAGTTTGAGCAGAACTATGCTTCAGATGAAAATAAATACGCATTTCAATACGAATAAGTACTATACACTCAATTTACTGAATGAGAAACAAAAATGTACTTAAGAATGTGATCAAAGATTATTTGATACAAACTTTGATACAAACAAAAATACATGTATCGTATTTGTTATAATTTATGCACACATACACATGTTACATGTGTGTAGATTGGGAGCTGCCTACTATTCAAAGGTATTCAAAATGTACGAATATTCATTAGGAATTGAAAAACTAATCGCTAAATAGAGGACTCCGCTTTTTCGGGTGTTTCCTTTATGAAGGCCTTATTGTAATATAGATTTTAATCTGAAAAATTGTCGGGACATTATTCTGAAAAATCGCGTCAACCCGAAGCCGACCTGCAAGAGTCAAAACCCGAAACCTACCCGAACCCGAAACAATTGAAGTCAACACGACCCACAACCAAAAAAAAGTAGAAGTCAACCCGATCCGAACCCAGTGGGTCGGGTTGGCCGCGGGTAACCAGACCTAATTCATGACTCTAATCCAAAACGTTGCATTTGATTTATTGTTTTTAAAATTGAAGTACAATTGATTTTTACGGACCAAGGCGGCTTTGCAGTTTTGAGACCTCCATTAGAAGCGCGCTTAGTACAATGCCAAGTTTAAATTTTAACAGGGATTTTGTTTTAGCTACACTGTACAAAGGGAAGATTAATACTACGCTGAATTTAGTTTTTTTTAAATACCAAATGAAGTTTAAATATGCACTACTTTTATTGTCGGGAGCACAGGATTTTTGAGTTTGTCGTAACGATAAAAAACATCGCCTTTTTCAATGTATCAAAACACAAATAATATGTAATTAAGATTTTTTTTTTCATTTTCTGCCTAAAGCATATATTCTTAGCTATTATTATCCAGAAAAATAAATGTTATATATACAAAATTAATATTTAAACGAGTAGAAGCACGTCGAATTCGACGAATGAAAATATTTAAAAGAACCAATTAGCTGAATTTATATTAAAAGAAATTACAATACCGAATCAATTTTTAATAAATATATTTCCAAACTTGATGTTAAGTTTGCCAGTTACAATTTTGCATGTACACATTCGCGCTCTTTATTTGATGTTCTAATCTGAGTGCCAGTGATATCCAGAAACTTACTTTTAGACGGACTCGCAGTAAAATATTTAGTTTTATCAAAGAAAATACTCATTTCATTTTTACTATGACATCATTTTCACCCAATGAAGCCGTCTGAGATGAAGGTCTCAATCTCAGCTTCAGCGTAATGAAAAAAAAATGTGTTATTTTATATAGTGACGTCATTTTCTGTTCAAAAGTTTTTTAAAAAGTTATCTTTAATTGTAATACGAAAACAGCATACGTAATGACATGGTAATTCCCATTGTTTCTGTTCTCTCTTCTACAATGCAACTAAACCGATTGCCACCAATGTGAAGAAATTTCATAAAAGACTTTTAAAATTAAAATTAACATATAATAAATGGTCAAGTGCGTGTATTACTCGCGCTCAGAGGGTTCCGTACAATAAATATATGAATTATTAATTGTATTATTAAAAAAAATCGTTGCTAAAAGAATAATAAGACTTTCTAATGAACTGTGCAACATGGGGCTGGGATGGATACAGCTGTATATACTAGAAAAGTATGAATGGGTATACCATAAAAGTTCGAAGCGATATGCAGCCTAAATAATATCAAATATTGCTATAACTTTTTTTTTTTTTATCTTATCCAAATCTGTTTATGATGAACTTAATTCGGTACTGATAATAAAAGTAGTGCAAATTTAAACTTCATTTGGCATTTCATAGAAGTGAGTTCAGCGTAGTAATAATCTTTTCTTTTTGCAGTATAGGCTGTGCATATATAACGTTATCAACTTTTTGGAAATTTTGTACCCCCTCCCCCCCTTACGATATCATACGTTATCATCCCTTGAACCCCCCCCCCCCCCCCGGTAATGATATCGTTATCAATGTATAAAAATTCTTTAAATTTTAGGAATTTTTTCCTTTTGTTTGGAATGATATACAAATATGGTTACATTTGTTTTTTGCATACTTTATTAAATCAGATAAAGAGAAGTCAATAAAATATCAGTTTATATATTAAATATTATTTAAAAGAAATAATTACTATTTAAAAGTATTTAATAATAGATTTTTGTTACATAAAGCATTCAACAGTAATAATATCTTTTTGAACTTTCTTCCTACACGGTGTGGGGCAGACAGAACTTCTTTTCAAGAAAACAGGTGGACAATATTCTTTCTCTTTTATTTACTATTAAACACAAGTATCATTTCAAACATACTTCACATATGGTTTGTCAAACAGCGGATTATATATGCATACACGTATGGCAAAAGAATAGGAATGCCAAACGTTGGATGTTCCATATTTTGGAATGGAATAATTTAATGGTTTTAATAATAACTTTATACTTTCATAAAAATAGATAACACACTACTTTGATGTAAATACAAATAAAAAGATAAAAAATTATAACGATATCAAAAGACAAAACTCCCCTCCCCCTAGAGATATCTTACGATATCATGTGCCAGACCCCCCCTCCCCCCTAAAATGATAACGCTATACGCTGATATATGCATAGCCCCTAAAATAAAACACTTGTTCAAAGTGTTCAAAATTTAAACTTAGCATGTTGCTAAGTGCGCTTCAAAATGAGGTCGAAAATGTTGCAATTCCGCCTTGGTCCGTCCACGTTTTTCCAGATAGGTTTTTAATTAACTTTTAATGACAGCGGAGGCGTATTGAGAGATCCACTCAATGCAAACTAGTCGCGTAATTGTAATTAAATTAGTTGTTTTTAACAATTTGACGTTTATTGCTTTTATATTGCTACTGGGCATTGCATTAAACAAATATATCATTAAAAGGTGATTTCTAGGCTTTAAAACGGAGACATTTTACCAATATACTACGGCGGATGGAGGTACAGAAGAATCGGGCAGAAAATTCCCAAAAACATGTCTCACATGCAGGGCTATTATTGGAAAAATAATGAGAGTTTTTTAAGTGTTACACCTGTTTGTTTTATAAATAAAAAAATTATTTAAATTCCTCTTCGTTTACTTATTTCCTGTTAAATGAATTTTAAATGAACATTATGAGCTAAAATAAAAAGTTATTAATTTAAACTGTTTTGAAGAGCAATAAATAAGATGACAACTGACCGCAGAGAATTTAGACAGAGAAAGAGCAGCATAATTTCAGTATGATCCTCAAGCAGTTTTTTTTAACGGGGTACTAACATATGCGTTTAAAATGATCAAAACAGAAAAATACTTGTCTTTAAAATTATTAATTAAAAAAAGAACGGAGTAAGAATAGCAGTGTATATTCGACACAGAGAATGGAGAATATACATGCAGGATTATGGGATTCGTAATACTTTTATATGGTGAAAATTCTGATAAATCTTGTATATAATTCAACACACATACACACATAAATAACGCCTGCATTCAACAGTTAAAGGTATATATAAATATTATACAGACACACGGAAAAAAATATTTAGTTAATATAGCCCCAGCTAAAATGTTTGGTTGGATTGACCAAATGCTGGTCCGACTAATCAAATGATTTTGCTCTTTCAATAAAATTTTATTGAACTAACAAAATGATTTTGTCAGTTCAACAAAAAATATTTAGATGGGGCAAAATTTGGTTGGCACAACTATTTTTTTGTTGTTTTAACAAAATCGTTCTTTCCGTGCATACATACAATAAATACAATAAACCCAACTGGAATGAAAAGAGAGTGTTTTCACTCCAGTTGGGATTATTGTATTTATTGTATGTATGTCTGTAAAATATTTATATATACCTTTAAATCTTGTATAGATTGAGAACACTTAAATTATGTTAATTTTAAAAACGTTAAAACGGTCAATAGCTTCTCATTTAGATTAGAATAAGAATAAAAAAGGAAACTGAGTATTTATGCTAAATAAATATTTATGCTTCTATACATGTGTACCGGCATAGGAAATGTTCAATTTTTTGTGAACATGTAAGGAAAGGGTGGTGAGTTGAGGCGACATAATATCAGGCTCTGGTCCTCTCTTTGACTTAATCAAGCATGCTTAATTCGAATTATTAGAAACATTGCACGATTTTATCTATACTATTAAAGCAAAGTTTCGCTCTGTCTGTCTGCGTGTCTGTCTGTGTGCGATGGCTAGCAAAATCTACCGCAGATAGAAGTCTGAAAATTTAGGTGAAGATAGTCCAAGACAGGTCCTGATGCACCTGAGGCTCAGAATTTTTATTTTTTAAGGACCCCTTTAAGTTTTATGCACTAAATTGTTAATAAATTAAATTGTTAATAAATTAAAATTTGAGTTAAAACTGTTGTTAAGGTTGATTAAAATTTGAGTTGCCATCATTAGAGAAAAGTGTTTAAAATTAGAAAAAATATTAATATCTTGAAAACCAATTCAAATTTTGAAATTCTAATACCAGTTTTGAAATCCTCAGATCAATATGGATTTTTGTTGTTAATTTCATCGCGTAATATTTCATATTTTAGGAGAAATCACCATGATACATAATCAGTCGTTTCATTAGGATTTTATATATATATAGGGTAGATTAATAAATATATATGAATTTCCTAATACGTATTTATCGAATAGTATTTCGTACAAAATAAATCGAAGGCATTTTGCGCTTGCATTTACCTGTATTTATGTTGCTTCAAAAGATGAAATATATAAACAAATTTCCTAGCCGTGATATTTTTATACCGTGATTCCCAATGGGACGAAACATTGAATATATTACATAAGAAAATTGTTTTAAATGTATAGTTTTAATGTATGGCGTAGTTTTCACCATTAAATGCGATTCATTTTTCTTTTAAAATTTATGGAAAATATTTATTCAATTTAAAATTGTTTGAGAATATTTTTATTTGAGCTTTTTAAATAGGACCAAATTTTAATCATTAAAAATTTTCAGATGTAATAATTTAATTATTTTAAACATTTTAAATATTACGATATTAGATATTTCTGAATTTTACATATGACATTATTGATCCGCATCAGATGTGTTTCGCGTGTAATTTTTTCGTAATTCACGTGTATTTTTATCATGCAATTTTCCATATTTCCTACATTTAATGCGTGATCATTTAATTATTAATTTCGGTTTTTAACAATCACGTGTTTTCTTTTCTTTTTTCTTTTTTTTTTTTTTTGAGAGGAAATACTATTTTTTGCGCAGTTTTACAAATTGACATTACCTTTTCTAATATGAAAAAAATATCACCTGAAATGATGAAAAGTTTAATAAAATTTGAAAGAGAAAACCCTCAACAATCAGTAAAATTAAAACAATAAGCACAGTATGCACACCACTATCTTATGAAGTGTATCAATTGAAAAAATTATTACATTTCCTATGTATAGTTTTTGTTCCTGTAAAAGTTTTTTAATGGAACGATTTTGACCGACTTTAAGAATAAATAGGTTTTAAAATAATTATTCGATTTAAAAACTGTCTGCTTCAGCGTGTTTCTCAAACATTTTCCTGTAATACTATCAAATGTTCATATTTTTGTATGCAGTAGTTTCCTTAATATAAGTGCAGAAAGACATCCGGTCAGACAACGTTAGTTATTATTATATTTTTTTTTAAATAGAGAGCTAGATAGGATCTCACAGATTAATCAAATAAATAAAATAGCAATTTACTTTCTAATTCTGTTTAAAAAGCAGTTTTCTTATGCATTTTATGTTCTACTAAAGGTACCAATTTTATTTATATTTTTATAGCTATTCTTAAATGTTCGTTTACAACAATGAAATTATTTATTTAGAAGTTTGCTGTACGCTATTGACATAGTAGCAATTTGTTCTTAAGCATTGTTTACCTTTCAATTAACATGCTTCATTTCTTCCTAAACACAGTAGCAAAGATAATAAGGAACAGGTTCAAATGCTAAACTCTCTAAACTTCTGATACTGAAAATAATATTTTTTGTGTCAAATTATTAATACTGGATACTTCATTGAGAATATGAACAAAAAATCATCGAACAAAAATTAATCGAAAATTAATAAAGAAAATTCTAATTTCCATAAAATAGCTTATGCGTATTTTTCATTTGAGTTTCACATTTGGTGCTCTACTCAACACCAAAAATCACATGTACACATTTTCTACTGATATGATGATAAAACTACTTAGTATACTACGAGTTTCCATGAACATTCTAACAGATTATTTTCTGACCAATTTTATATCCCCTTTATACTAAAATCCTTTTGGAAATCCCAGTCTAGTATGTCCTTTAAAACCGAGTATCAAAACTAAGAAAGCTGCTAATTTTACATTACGCACTGAAACTCGTCTACGCATTTCTTTGAGACATTATAATAACGAGTTGGAACCCGTCGAAATTCGACAAATTAAAATGTTTAGAATGTATTTGTCAGATCGAATTTATAATAAACCTACAAAAATAATTACAATAAAAAATTCATCTTGCATGGTTGTCTAACTCTTAAAACAAATAATGTGTTTAACGTAAAATTACCAAAATATTATTTCCACAAACTTAACTGTTTAAATTATTGAAAAATTAAACTGTATTAGAATACGTAATCAAGATGAGTATGTTGAAGTTATTGATTGAGGCTCTTATGATTGTTTTTACGGGATGAAAAATCAGTAAAAATGATTTCGCTTTGCCACCTCATAAAATCTAAACTGTACGCTATTTTCATATTCTCAAAATTTACATACGCACTACTCAAATTCACAATTTAAAAGTATGTTAACGCGCAATACATTATTAATGAATGTATTTCCGAACTTAAAGTCACGTTTGTCCGATACATCTTTTCATATGAACATTCGCACAAACTTTAAGTTCTAATCTCAGTACCCGCGAAAATTTACCATTCAGAAATTTGCCTTTAGTTGCCATAGTATTGGTCAAATATTTAGTTTTATCAACGAAAATTATCGTTTTGTCTCATTGAATCCTTTTGCCTAGCGTCACAAACTCAGTATCAGCGTAATGTAAAAATATTGAAATACCTTCTTCAATCTTTTGATTTATAAAGAAGAATACTGAAGGTTTTTTTAATGGCTGACGTCATTTTATGTTCAAAAATTAGAAAAAACTTACTTTTATTTGTAATGTGAAAATGGCATCAATAAGAATATAATCAATAAAAATAAATAAACCATGACTATTTTCCCTTTACTTTTAATCTTGAAGTACTTCAGTTGCCACAATTACAAAATTGGTACTAAAAACTATAAAAAAATTAATATCTCAAAAATAGATTGAGATAGAGCTTTCAAACAAATTGCATTTAAAAGTAATTTTTTTTCCCTATACGACGATGTAAAAATTGAAACTGTGCTATGTTTAGAAGTTTAAAAATTTGCAGTAGCGAAAATTGCAAAACCAAAATTTCATTTCAAATTTAAAAGTGTTGCCATTCGCAGAATGACGTATGCGTTACGCACAGATATGTTTGTCCTTTATAATATAGCAAGGACAATATAGTAATAACAATATAATATGGACAATATAATATAGCAAAGCAACAATAAAAGCTGTACATAAAAGAGAGATACATTCCAGTTTTCGGATATCCAGCTCTCCACCAAAGTAAAATGTTCCAGCATTGGATATGTATCCCCTCTGCTGTGATGTCAAAATGACGTATGGGGGCAGTTATCATGGGGTCGGATATCAGGAATTCTCCACAAAATAAAATGTTCTAGCACTGGAAAAGTGCCCCCCTCTGCTGTGACTTTTAATCTGCCCCCATACGTCAAAATGATGACGTATGGGGCTACTTTTCATGGGGACGGATATCCAGCTCTCATTGAAAGAAAAATTATCTAATACTGGAAAAGTGTCCCCTTCTGATATGGGGGCACTTATCATGGGGGCAGATTTCCAGTTTTCGACGAAAGAAAAATTCTCTAGAACTGGAAAAGTGCCCCCATTTGCTGTGATGTCAAAATGACGTATGGGGGCACTTTTCATGAGGGCAGTTTTCAGGCGCCTCTTAGGAGGTAAGCTCTGGGACTACCGAACCGATTCCAAAAGTAATGGTATCAAAATGATGGTGTTAGTCCAACTTAGAACATAGGCTATATCTTATGTCCATGCCACTAGCCAAAAAGCGGTGCAGGAGCAAAAAAAGTTCTAAAAATGCGATTTTTGTGTTGCTGAAGGGCCTAGAAACATGAAATTTGGAATGGTAATTACTTATAAGATACTAATGATCTCTAAGGACATTTCTTTAAAAAATCGAAATTAAAAAGGGGTGAAAATGCGCGAAAAGCGTTCTAAATGGCGATTTTTACGCAATTTCAGGAAGTATCAAACCGATTTCAAAAATAATGGTGTCAAAATGATGGTGACAACCCTTGCTATAGGCTACATTTTATGTCGATGCCACTATACCTGAAGAGTGCGCACGAGCAAAAAACGTTCGAAATTGCGATTTTTGTGTTACTGAAGGGTCCAGATACATGGAATTTGGAATGGTAGTTACTTATGAGATATAAATGATCTCTAAGAACATTTCTTAAAAAAATCGAAATTAAAAAGGGGCGAAAAGAGTTCTAAAAAACATTCTAAATGGCCATTTCTACGCACTCTCAGAAATATCTAAGCTGTTTCAAAAGTAATGGTTGGAAATTGATGATGACAGCCCATGACAGCCCAACATAGGCTCTATTTCAAGTCGGTGTCACTACCCCAAAGGGGTGAAGGAGCAAAAAACGATCTAAATTTTGTTTTTTTGTAATACTGCAGAGGCTAGCAACTTGAAACTAGGCATGGTAGTTACTTATAAGATACAAATTATCTCTAAGGACATTTTCTAAATAATTTGAAATTTTAAAGGGGTGAAAATGGACAAAAAACGTTCTAAAAATCGTTCTAAATTGCGATTTCTACGCAATCTCAGAAAGTATCCAACCGATTTCAAAAGTAATGGTTGGAAATTCATGATGACAGTCCTTGCTCGTATTTAGGATCTATTTCATATCGGCGTCACTATCACGTTGTGGTTGCATTTTTAAAAAACGTTCTGAATATTATAAGTAATTTTTTTTATTCTGAAGGGCTAGCAACTTGAAATTTGGCACTTATGAGATGTAAATATTCTGTGAGAAGAATTCCTTAAAAATTTGAAATTTAAAAGGGATGAAATGAATGAAAGTAGTTCTAAAAACGTTCTTAATAGCGATTTGTACGCAATCTCAGGAAATATATAAACCGATTTCAGAAGTAATGGTTTCAAATGGATGGCGCGCTCCAACATAGCCTATATTTTACTTTGTTGTCACTACCACCGCGTGGTTACAGGATCAAAAAATGTTCTAAATTGCGTTGTTTGTGTTACTGAGGGTGTGTAACATTTTAAATTTGGAAGGGTCGTTACTTCAAAGATGCAAATGCTTTCTAAGAGTTGTTGAAAGAAAATTCCAAATTCAAAAGGATGAAGTGAGCGAAAAGCGTTCTATAAGCGTTCTAAATTACGATTTTTAGGCAGTCTTATGAAATACGAAACCGATTTCAAACATAATGGTTGCAAATGGAGGAGGATAGAACCTGCTCAAACATAAGCTGTATTTTATCTCGAGGGAGCAAAAAACTTTCGAAATTGCGATATCTGCGGTACTGAAGAGGCTAGAAACTTTAAATATAACACTTATAAAATATAAATGTCCTCTAAGAACAGTCGAAAATAAATTCGAAGTTAAAAAGGGGTGAAGCGAAGGGAAGGAGCGAAATGTATTCTAAATGCAGTCCTAGATTACGATTTCTGTGGAATCTCGGGAAATAATAAAGCGATTAGAGAAGTTATTGGTTGCGAATCAAAAGTCCCCGATCCTATACTTATGCCGGTGTCACCAAATGGAGGAGGAGGAGGTTGTCACAAAATGGCGGCTGTATAAACACACTTCTTTCACCAGTAAATTTTTATTAGCAAATTCTGCCTTATTTTACATCCAAAATCTCTCTCACAACTAGGGTTAAAATTTGTATTTGTTTTTATTGGTGTCACGTACTAGAATCATTTTTACTCACACCATTGTCTTGGTTGTCACACTATGTCGGAAACGAAGGGACTTACTACTGCAGAAGTAAACTTCCATCAGTAAAAATGAATACCTGCTTTTGCCATTATATATATTATTCATTATTTATGATTGACAAGGTGTTTAAAGAAGGAGAAAATTTCTATTTAGATTTACTGGCGGAAGTTTGACACGGCTGTAACCAAACCCTGTGAAAGCGGTTACAGTTGAAGCTTCACTATTTTAAGTTCCATTCTTGGTTGGCAGTTAAAAAAAAATCCGTTTCCTGTAGAATATTAGGAAATTTCAAGGCAAATTAATGGCGACAGTCATTTCAACTCATTTTCGGCATTTTATGTTGGTGCGACTGACGGCAGAGAAATGGTAGACAACAATTGTTGTACAGAATTGTAGACAAACTTGGAATTTCACAGGATGGTACATCTTAATTTTAAGATGTAATCGTAAGTAATTCGATGTAAGAGGGTTTCTAAGAATTTCAAAACTTCAAATGAATACTGAAATGATCATAAAAGTCTCAGAATAGTTTCTAAATTAGGATTTATTTTGAATTAATTTTAGTTCTTCTTATTCATTAAAATCTCATTTCTGTCTATCGCACTTTTAGAATGAAATTTAGTCAAACTGTGGCTTAATTTGTAATTTTTCAAGTATTCCAAAAAGTGTTCTTCTAATAAAAAATAGTCATGCAACTATCACTTGGCCTATTTCAACTATTACGCGAGCAAAGCCGCGGGGTTTGCTAGTTATGAATAAAGATAGGATGGTTTAAAAATGTAAATAAAAGTTTCTAGAAAGTGCTTTTGAAACTTTTGTTTTTCTCGTCCCATTCAATCTCCCGTTTTTTCAATAGTGCCATGGATCTTACCAGTGACGTCAACTTATAGGGGCCCATGGGGCGCGAGCCCCACCCAATAATTGGATCTCTCCGCTCAATTTCAATTGATTTAAATAAATTCAATTAATTTATTAACCATTTGGAAAAATGGTTATTGTTCTCGGTCAGGCTAGGAAATCAAAAACATATCTAAAGCGTTTTATGAGTTGAATCCCGCATTTTATTCGTTTTCTCATTGTCTATACAGTCATCTGTATTTTCCCTTTACTTTCAACAGAGATGTTGCCACTATGCCAAAAAAGTAATAAAAACTACAAAAAAAAAATGAATAACTCAGAAACAAATTGAGATACAGCTTTCAAACAAATTGCAATTAAAGATGCATTTTTTTTCCTCTACACGACGCTATAAAAAGTTTGAATTGCGGGATGTTTAGAAGTTTAAGAATGAAATTTCATTTAAAATGGGTCCAAGAATATGAAATCCATGGCGTACGCAATGTAGGATCAACTCCGTGCGATTTTTTATGTCTTTGAAAAAAATCATTTTCCAAAGGGTCGTCTTTTTTTTTTATTTATTTACTAGGGGGCTCAGCCCCCTACGAGCTACGCTCGCCAACCCCCGTCCAGACACCGCAGACTCTAAATGCACGCTAATGTGATCGGCTTTAAAAAGATTTCGAAAGATTGAATTATAATTTAAGAAACAGTGGCGATCTCCCTATAAACAGATTTCTATTCATTTTTCTTTGATTGGGGGAGTTTTAACGCCAAATCTGCTGCGATACTACTTGATTATCCCGTCGACTAATTTCGCCAAATTATATAAATCACCAAACCACTCGCCAAATTATACAAATTGACATAATTTTTATTTTAAATAACGAAAGAACAAATAAATTAGTACAACATTAATAAAAATACAAATAAAACGTCGAAATAAAAATAACTTGACGACGTAGACACGTGTAACAACATTTCAAAATAAGCTAGTATAAAAGGAATTAAGTAAACAGAATCTTTGTCTCCCGGTATTTTTTAACAAAGCGAAAAGAAAGTTCTTTTAAATGAGACATTTTAAATTAATCGTTTTTAATCTGACGTAATTTTGACCAAATTATTCTTTCTTTTTTTTATATTCACGTGAAAATGCTTGTGTTAGAAATTAAATATTATTTGCGCTTTCCTAGGAAAAATAGTTGAAAAGTATCCGCTCAAAATATCAAATAAATGTCTAGCGCAATTTCTAAATTTAAACCGTTTTGCAATATTATTTTGTGTTCGTTTTATGTAATAACTGTAATGTGACGTAAATATGACGTAATTTCTCCTATTTAAGACTTCTAATGCATGTTAATAAATTTATTATTTTACAAATTCCTTTCTCTCTTAAAATTCACGTGTAATTATAGTTTTATGACGTAATTTTTAATAAGTTCCTGCTTTTTGTACATAATTATTTAATTCTAATTCCAATGTTTTTTTCTGTTTATAATAGTCACGTGTAAATAAATTTTTAATTTATTACACGTATAAATATTTTTTTTTAAGCAAACATTATTGTTTCCGCTGTTTATACAGTTGGCAACAGTTTAAATTAATATCACTTTCTAAAATCTGTAAAAAATATCTCAAGAAATGCTGAAAATTTGAACTTAAAATAGAAATAAAACCTCAAAAAATGAGTCAAAATAAAAAAATTAATGCAATCTGCACTCCGGCAAATTCTAACGCATAAAATGATCTAAAAATGATTACACTGCCATGTATAGTTTTTCCTGCTATAAAACTTTTTTAGTGAAACGATTTTGTCCAAATTTAGCATTAAATATCTCTTAAAATAATTCTTCGATTTGAAAACTGTCTGCATCAGCGTGTTTATCAAACATTTCTGTATAAAACCACCGATTTTCATATTTTTGTATGCATTATTTTTCTTAATATTAACGAAGAAAGACCTCCGGTCACAAAAAATTCAAAACCGGCGGCGGCGGCGGTGACAGCGGTAGTTACTTTTTTTTAGAATAGAGAGATTTATTGAATCGCTGAAATGAAATTTGGTTTTATTAAGTCCTCAAAATAATTTTGTTTGAAAAATAGTAAGGGCATTCATTAGACTTAGCGGATCTGTAGTTAAATTTTTCACAAAAACAAATTTCCTGCCTATTTTGCTATCTGCTTTGATTTCTTGAATGGATAAAGCACTTACGTGACACAGTACATGCTTTTCTTGACATTTAGTTTTTTGCTCGTTCGATAGATTACAATTCCAATGTTATTTAAAATAAATATTAATGCACTTATAAGGAAGAATATAACTTAAAAACGTTATTTTAAAAAATTAATAATTAAAAAAACGGGTAGGAACCCGTCGAAATTCGACGAACTAAAATTTTTAGAAAGAAACTGTTAGATCAAATTCATGATAAACCTCCAAAAATATTTACAATAAAAAATTCATCTTACATTGGTTGTTTAACTCTTAAAACAAATAATATCCCTAAAATTAATTAACCTAAAATTACCAAAATGTTATTTCCACAAATTTCAACTGCTTAACCCTTAAATGCCTGATTTTTCAAAAATCATTGTAATAATGTTTTTCGGCTTTCATTTTTTAAATAAATCATGGGAAAAATACTTAAAAAAATCATATATTTTTTTAAAGTTTGGTTTACGGCTAAAAAACAGTTTGTTAGTCATCGGCAATACTGGTCTTTAATTGAAAAAAAAAAATTTCCTTGATAAAATTCTATAACATTAAACACACAAGAATTTTAGGAACGGAAGAATTTAGGATTAAGAAATAAATTTTACTTGCTCACTGCAGAACAATAGGGTATTTCGCAAGATTCCAAACAAAACAGAAAGACCTACACAGAAAGCCACAATTGAAAAAATAAATCTGTCCTTATTCTTAAACAGCACAAGTGTTCCCATCTACATGTTGAAAATCGATTTAATAATATTTTCAGAATGTATTTTATTGGCAACATTATGCATTATAGATTCAATATTATTCTAATAGTATTTTAGAGCCTAAATTGGGACAAATTTGCCGAAAAGCAACACCCGTCATTTAAGGGTTAAATTATTGAAAAATTAAACTTTATTAGAATACGTAATCAAGATAAATAATTATGATGAAGAGATTGAGATGACGATTGAGGCTCTTACGTTTATTTTTACGGGATGAAAAACCAGTAAAAAAGATTTTGCTTTGTCACATCATAAAATCCCCCCCCCCCCCCCCTCCATAAAATCTAAACTGTACGTTATTTTCACATTCTCAAAATGGACCACTCAAGTTCACAGTTTAAAAGTAGTTTAACGCGCGATAGATTATTAATGAATGTATTTCCAAACTTAAAGTCACGTTTGTCCGATACAACTTTGCATGTGAACATTCGCACAAACTAAGTTCTAATTTCAGTATCCGCGAATAAAAAATTCGGAAATTTGTCTTTAGTTGTCTTAGTATTGGTCAAATATTTAGTTTTATCAAAGAAAATGATCGTTTTGTTTTAAATATGACATCATTTTTACACACTGAATCATTTTTCCTAGCGTCTCAAACTCATCAAAAAACATCAGCGTAATGTAATAATATTGAAGTGGAACTAATTTATGAAGAAGAATGCGTGTTTTTTTTAATGGCTGACGTCATTTTCTATTCAAAAATTATAATATAATACAATAAGGATAATAACAATAAGGATATAATCAATAAAAATAAATAAACCATGACTATTTTTCTTTTACTTTTACTAGAAATGGAGTACTTCAGTTGCCACAATTACAAAAATGGTACTAAAAACTATAAAAATAAAAGTAATATCTCCAAAAAAAAAAAAAAAAAAAAATTGAGATAGAGTTTTCAAACAAATTGCATCTAAAAGTACATCCCCCCCCCCCCCTATATTACGGTGTAAAAATTGAAACTGTTTAGAAGTTTAGAAGTTTTAGAAGTTTAAAAATTTGCAGTAGCGAAAATTGCAAAACCGAAACATCATTTCAAATTTCAGAGTGTTGTCATTCGCAGAATGACGTATGCGTTACGCACAGATATGTTTGTCCTTTATAATATCGATTGCTTAGAAAAAGGCCTAATTTAATTTGAAATTATCATCTTTAGTCATTCGCTCCTCCACACACAAAGGGGGGGGGGGGAATTATATGCGTTATTTTACTCAAAAATTTTTGAAAAGTTGGCGCTACTGGATCTTACAAAAAGTGAATATAAAAAAAGAATATAAATAAACAAACCTTATATTGACATATTTCACATAGGCAGAACCATTTATATTACCTTTTAATTTTTATTTGTCACACAGTAAAATCTGACTCAGGAGGCAGATCTTTAATGTTTTGAAAAAAAAAGGGGGGGGGGGGGCAATTCTCCATTATCCCGCCATACGAAACTTATCGGCAATAAACAAATAGAAGAATTTTGCCATTGGGTATACAAAAACAAAAATAAAAAACTAGACATCGGAAAGACTCCATTCACCAAAGTGTCAACTATCAGTAACTTTAAAAATAAAATTTACAACAGATTAATAAAAATAGAACAAAGATATCCTAAGACGAAATGCAATATTCTACCTTGATTCAAGCACAAAATACACTCTCTGTCCGTCAGAAAAACGACAGTTAAATGTTCATCCCTACTTCTACTTTCAGCTAACCTGGTCCTTATAGACTCTCCCATTTCAAACAAAGTGACGTATTTGAATGAATGGAACAACAAATAATAAAAATATTCCCTGGCGATGTCCGTGGAATTGCAGGCTGAAAGTACTAGAAAATTTAAATAAAAAGTATATTTTTAACTTATAATTATTATTATCTTTGTCGCCTTTTTAAGTAAAACGATGGGCTTTTTAAAATTCATATTGTGTATTTTGAGAAGAAAAAAAAAACTTTGTTTGACATGACATTGTAGACATGTTTGTTTGTTGTTTGACATGTAAGACATTTACATGACTTATCTTAATTACTCCGCTCGGCTGGTGAATATTGGCGACATCAGTCGAAATGGGTCTATTGTACGTAACTATTTCCTTCGCGTCACTGTGTAAGGTATTATCCCTCTCTATATAAAAAAAGTAACGGTTTGGAAATTGGACCAATAAAAATCTGCGTAGATACTGCGAAACGCATCTGATTGGTCAGAGCTCTCTAATGCTATAAGGGGGTTATCAGGAGGGGGGGATCCTGTCGCCAAATATGGCCAACTTGGCGATGTACCGCCAAATTTGGCGTACAAAATTAGTCGCCAAAAATGACACCAACTTGGCGCTATTTCCAGTATTTCGCCAAATTTCCATAGACTCCCATTGAAATTCAGTAGGGTTACTACTGCAGAAAATCAACAAATTGAACTATTTCAACACAACAAAAACTAATATTGGCTTATGAATAGAGCTTAATTGAACTATTTACATTACTTTTAAGGACAAATACTAACTATTTACAATATTCGTAACATAATTTTAATACATACATAATTCATACATACATAATTTTATATTTAATAATTATGAAAATGATGATTAGGAATAAGGATTAGGAGATAAGGAAATAAAATTGTCAGGAGCAGCGCATTTTTCCCGAGTGGAACCTAAGAATTGAATACATTGAAAATAAAGGATCGCGAAGTGATCCATAACGGAAGCGCGTCTGGGGTTGGCTAGAAATATAATTGTGAAAATTGTTTCACAATCTATGCTCCAAGCATGATTTTTTATAAAGGCGATGTCGCGTTATGTTGGTTTTATAAAGGCGATGTCGCGATGTTGTGCTTCTCAATGTGCTGGAAATTGTTTCACAATCTATGCTCCAAGCGTGATTTTTTTTTTTTCAATTTGTTTACGGAATTATACTATTTCGCGTTATTTAAAGGTGATGTCTATTCTCAATGTGCTGGAAATTGTTTCATAATCTATGCTCCAAGCGGGATTTTTTTTTCAATTTGTTTACGGGTTTATGCTATTTCTCGTTATTCAAAGGCGATGTCTATTGAGACTATTTTCAATCTGCTGGAAATTGTTTCACAATCTCCAAGCTTGATTTTTTTTTCAATTTGTTTACATATTTATACTATTTCGCGTTATTTAAAGGTGATGTCTATAGATGCTATTCTCAATGTGCTCGAAATTGTTTCATAATCTGTGCTCCACGCGTGATTTTTTTGAATTTATTTACAGATTTATACTATTTCGCGTTATTTAAAGACGATGTCTATCGAGGCTATTCTCAATGTGCTGGAAATTGTTTCATATTCTGTTCTCCTCGCGTGATTTTTTTGAATATGTTTACGGATTTATACGATTTCACGTTATTTAAAGGAGAATTCTATCGAGACTGGTTTCAATGTGCTGGAAATTGTTTCATAATCTGTGCTCCAAGCGTGATTTTTTTAAATTTGTTTACGGATTTATACTATTTCGAGTTATTTAAATGTGGTGTCTATCAAGACTATTTTCAATGTGCTGCAAATTGTATCACAATCTATTCTCCAAGCGTGATTCTTTTTTTTTTTTCAATTTGTTTACAGATTTATACTATTTCGCGTTATTTAAAGGTGATGTCTATCGAGGCTATTCTCAATGTGCTGGAAATTGTTTCATAATCTGTGCTCCACGCGTGATTTTTTAAAATTTGTTTACGGATTTATACTATTTCGCGTTATTTAAAGGCGATGTCTATCGAGGATATGGAATCCCGAAGGGGGGCTGTTGAGCGTAGCGAGCAGGGGGCTAGTTTTAATGAAAGAAATAACTCATGAATCAGTAAGGCAGTAACCAGTCGGAGTCTCGCCTCGAGGCTAACGAGAAAGACAGGCTACCGCGGTTGGTCCGATTCTTCTTTTTTTACAGACCGCTGGAATCACGTGATGCTCTTTTCGCACACCTTCGTGCATCACGTGACTCCGGCGGTCTGTAAAAAAAGAAGAATCGGACCCCCCGCGTCTTTCTCGTTAGCCTCGACTCGCCTCCTGGGCGAGATTCTCTGCCTATGAAATAGGATAATCTTGACTTTTCTAATAGTTTTTTAATAATTCTAGGAGAGATGGCCATAGAGTGGCCAGTCTAAATATTTCAAAAACTATATCATATATTGCAGCATAAACTTTGCTCGTAAGAAATAGTTCAACATGTTCATCCAATGCGACGTGTTTTTCAATTATAACTAGTCGGATATGCCAATCCCAATCTCTTTCTTCCATCTCATACATGTTCTCATACTTCAAAATTCGCTATCACACTGCCAAAATTAAATGGCCCTTCATTAAGATATGATGATTCTAAAGATATGAAATTTCACGCATTGGTTCTTAAGATATGGCTATCGTGTCAATCCAGCAAAATTCGGCCTAATAGCGCCACCTATTGCTTGATTTATACCAAAATCTTATCAGCAACAACTTATGTCAACATCTGACTGGATCTCATGTTTGGAGAAAATCCGTGCATTCGTTTTTGAGATTGTCTATTGCGAAAATCGTGAAAATTTCAGCATAGCAGTGATATTATCGAGTTATTGAGCGATTAAAACGTAAAAGCAACAACGTCTAACTAAATCTAAAGTTGGTGAAAATTTGTTCTTGAGACAGAGCTATTGCGGGAATCGTGAAATTGGCAGCACAGCAGCGCCACCTTTTGGGCGATTGACCCCCACACGTCATCAGCAGCACTTCCTATCAAGGACTCATTGAATCTGAAGTTTGAGGGAAAAGTTCGAGCTATTGCAGAAACCGTGAAAAACGCAACTTAGCAGCGCCACCTGTCGGGCGGTTTACACCAAAAACTAATCATGGTCTATCTGAATATAAATTTTTATTAAATTCCGTGCATTCGTTCTTGAGATAGAGCGACCACAACATTTGTGTCCTATACATTGAAAATTCGTAATTGACATTTCGTAAACATATCGGGATCACTGACCCCTAAAAAGTGTCAATCCGTCGAAAACCGGAATTCGAAAATTTTCACGAATCCAATAGATAAAGATAGGAGAAAGCAAAAATACAGATAAATGTCGAATCAAAAAATATGACATAACAACACGTGTCATCATGCATTTTTGGCGTTCAATTTTACAGTTTAGCGATAGTTTTTATTAGGGTGTACAGGATAATAGAGAAAAAAGACATATCGATTCTCTAGGATGCCATTTAAAATGAGTCGTCTCTATTCTTACTTTCTTCTATCTTTACAGTAGTACTATTCATGAAAATTTTCGACACGGTCCACGGCTCAGAGATCCCGAAAAACACGTTTTTACGACACACATTTTGTCTCTCAAGAACGAATGAACGGAATTTAAGTGAAGAATTTATATTCAGTGAGTCCCCGATTTCACGATTTCCACAATAGCTCCGTCTCGAGAACTAAGGCACCAACTTCAGATTCCGTGAGTCCTTGACAGGAATGGACATTTTACACATTTTGGTGTCAATCGCTCAATCGCGCTGCTATACTGCAATTATGGCAATTTCCGCCATAGCTCTATCTCAAGAACTAACGCTTGGATTTTCAACAAACTTCAGATTCATGTATACCTTGATATGAGTTACTGTTGTTTATGTTTTGGTGCCAATCGGATGGCGCTGTTAGGCTGCCTTTTTCAGAATTTCCACTATAGGTCTATCTCAAGACCTAATGCACGAATTTCCATCCAACTTCAAATTGAGATATACTTTGATAGGGATGGGTGCTCAATGGACGTCATTTCTTCTATCATAGCAAACGTGGTAGCTCGCGAGTGCCAGTAAAGCTGGACTTGCGGTGCCTTGCTGAAGATCCATTTACTGACTTACGATACAAACAAAGCCGCGTTGCATCTTAAGATAAATTTCAACCTTCTATGATTAAGAAATAGAAAATGCAAACGACTTTCTTAAATTTCTGGCGAACCAGTTGACATACGACGGCGATTTTTCTTTTGAAAGATAGAACTCGACGAGACGAATAAACTGACAGCATTAAAAAAAATGACTGTAGCTTTCAGTAGTTTTTTTATTTAATTTTAAACGAAAAAATGAAGACACAAAATTCAACAAAGTGTAGCTAACGTTCCAGTGGGTGGGTTAACTTTGTTTTTATTTCATTTTTATACTCTTGTTAAAACTGAATATAGATTTTTTTTTTCATCTTTGTATGTTTGACGGTCGCTGAGAAAATCGAATTTGTCTTTTATAATGTCTCCATAAAATTATAGAAATCTCTCCTTTTCATTTTCTAATTCAATCATTTCTTTCGTGTTGCCACTCCCTAAACAGCAGTACAATAATTTTAAAAAAAAAGGATAACGCGTGTACTTTTGTTATTATAAGTCAATAAAAATTCAAATTCAACTGATAGATTTTTGCATTTTTGAAATCAACGTCAATCTAAGCAGATAATGCATAATTTCATAAATATATAATAAACTTTTCTTAATAAACTTTCTCTTTTATAATAAACTTTCTTATATTTTGATCTGGAGTAATAGACGCAATGGAGCACAAACGAGTTGGTAGGAAAAAAACAGGGTAAATCCCAAGCTTCTGTTCAGGAACTATTGCGTGATTTTTGGCCATGTTTGTTAATTAATCAAGGTAACTAATGTATTTGAAATTCAAAAATGAAAAGTTTAACAATTTATTGTTCCTAAATGAGTGATTTGTTTGTCGCTAAAGGGACAATCCTCTCGTAAGACTGCGGCAAAGTTGTCGATCGGAATATTTGCTGTAAACGATATTTTAAAAAAATCTGAAGATGGTCATGGGACTTGGGAACTTGCCACGGTCCACAGGACCCCGGAAAACGACTATTCTTGTGGACAGAATTATCAGAAGAAAAGCAGCAGATGACCCGCGTTAAAATGCCGCTGCAATTCCACGCCATTTATGGTGTTAAAAGCGATTTATGGTGTTATGGTTATTGCTGAAACAAGTCTATCTACAGTGTCAAGACGCTTATGTGACGTAGAACTTTATGGAACAGTCGGTGTTAAAAAACCTTTCATAAGTAAAAAAATTCAGAGGGACCGACTGGCGCTTGCCAAGGAATACAAAGACTGGACAAGTGAAAACTGGGAAAAAGTACTATTTTCAGAAGAATCTTTTTGCGAGTGATAAAAAACATTACAACCGATAACAAAAGATAAGGTGCGATATATATATATATATATATATTATACATTCCTACAATGAATCACGGCGGAGGACACGTTATGCTGTGGGGAGCATTTTCTGTAAAATGCGCCTGTCCGCCTTGCAAGATCATTTGCTGCCTTACTGGAAAAAAAATTGTGGTCGCAACTATTTGTTTCATCATGATAACGACACACACAAGCTCGTCAAGCAGAGGCTTTTGAAATGGACAGCCCAATCATCCGATCTGAATATAATAGAAAATTTTTGAAACTAACTTGAAAACGTGTGTGGAAATATTCCATTTTAGCATCATTTTCACAAAACCGTTGACAAAACTTAGCATTCATGATCTACAATTGCTCACACTGAATCGATGCCACGTTGCTGCGCCGCAGTACTTATTGCTAAATACTAATTGTAATTGTTGTTGATCGCTGTTATTTTCTTTTATAACACCATTTTTTTCGAAACTTGCTAAGGTGGCCGGAAACTTTTGAGAACATGTGTTTTCTTTTGCAATTAATTTTGTCAATTAAATTTATGAATATTTACTTTTTATTCCTTAAATAAGTTCTTAACTGTTATGTCAGTAAAGTGTATAAGTATCACTTTGAGGGTAGAGTAGAAGGGTGAAGTATATGTGGGTATACTTACAAATTAACCAAAAATTTTATGCTGGCCGGAAACTTTTGACCGCCACTGTATATAATAAAGATGAAATCACAAATATATGAACAGTATGTAAAGTATGAAACCAGTATGTAACAGTATGTAACAGTATGAAACCAGTATGTAAAATAAACAACTATGAATAACCCACAGAATCATCAGAGGTGCTTGTTGTCAGAGGTGCTCATAGTAAAAATGAGTTATTTCATCTATATATATATATATATATACTTATTATTATTATTGCTGCAGTGGCGTTAGTACTAAGGTGGGCATATCAGAGCGCTTTTCCTTCCATCCTTTATTACTGTAAAAAAATTAACTTTTTGTTTTACTTTTACTCAGGTTTGGGCTAATTTATCTCTCATTATGACTTCTAAGGATGAAAAAGTGCTTAGCGAAATACTGTTCAATAAAAGAAATTGTAGCAAAACATGAGAACGATGTTAGTATAACTGGTCTAGCTAAACAATACGATGTGACCTAAACCTTCGATTTCCACGAAAATTTCGTAGGTGTCACAGAAATTGCGATTATTTGTTAATTGTTCATTTGTTAATTTGTTAATAATGGCAACGCTCGAATGAAATGCATCTCATTGAACAGCATTTAATGGATCTCCGTACCTATAAACGGGACCCTGTTCTGTCGCCAAATACCGCCAAATTTGGAGACCAAAATGAGTCGCCAGCTTGGCGATATCTCTAATATTTCGCCAAATTCCTATAGACTTCCATTGTAAACTAATAGGGTTTACTTGTTTACAGAGAACCAACAAATTAAGATATTTTAATGCAACAAAAACTAATGTCAGTTTAAGGAATTACATTAATTATATTTAAGGGAGTCTAAGTAAATTAAATTATGAATAAAAATAACGTAAATTTGATTGAACCTCTTAAAACAGTGGGCATTACTTGGTGCATTATTGTGCGAAATAAGAAATATTGGAGGTTTATTTATATTCAGTGATGCCGCTGTACTTGAAAAAAACCTGGGTCCTCGGGACCCAGGGTTTCCAAAAATCTGGGTCCCTTTTTTACAAAAGCGGGTCCCCATCAATAATAATTTATATTTTAAAGGAATAAAATGAAACTTGTTTATTTGGAAAAGATAAATGAAATGCATTAATTATTGTTTTAATAATAATTAAAAAATGGATTAAAACCAGTATTATTTGCACTCAAATAAGATATTTTTAAAAAATATTAAGAGATATTTTCTTTACTTTTTTAAAAGTAAAAATGCAAAATACAATTTTAATTGTAAAATAATGTTTATTTGAGAGTAGAAGATACCAAGTTCCACTAACAAAACAAGTATCACTAATGTTTGCATTTCTTTTAAAAAGGGCAAGACAGGTTAAAAAAAGATAGACAGATAAGACAGGTTGAAAAAGATATTTTTGCTGAAAAAAAGAATACTTATGTTAAGTAAAGGCGTACTTTTTGTTGAATGAATGGGTGCTTTCATTATACTTCCCATTGAATTATTTGTCAGCAGAGATCTGTGTTGGAATCAGATATTTTCTTGGAAGGGAAATTTACATCTGAATCATTAATAAACATCAAATCCTAAATGTTCTGAAGGTGGGAGACAATGCAGTAAGAAGAAGGGGTGGGGGGGGGGGGGGGAATTTTTCACTGGTCCACCTACTGAATACATTATCAAAGTACACTGAAATCATTCTGTATTTTTAAGAAACTCATAAAAAAATTAAATCCCATTTTATGAATTTTCTACACATCTTTACACATCTCTACACATCTTTTTACACATCTTTTTTGGTGCTTTGACTAAATTCACAGTTTTTCCGCGTTATTTTGACGAAATTCGCGTTTTTTCCGCGATCTTTTGGCGAAACACTGTTTTGCCTCAGCCCTTTTACGGAAATAGCGTTTTTTTACGCGATATTTTGATGAAATTTGTGTTTTTTTTTTCGCGATCCTTTGACGAAAATCGTTTTTTTACGCTATTTTTTTTCGCTATTTTGGGGGGATCCTTTGACGAAATACGCTATTTTTTCGCGATCCTTTGACAAAATTCGGCTTTTTCCCGTTATTTTTTGACGAAATTCGCTATTTTTCGCGATCTTTTAACGAAATACGCTAATTTGTCGCGGCCCTTTTACGAAAATCGCGTTTTTTCGCTATATTTTGATGAAATTTGAGCTTATTTACGCGACATTCTGATTAAATTTGAGCTTATTTCCGCGATCCTTTGACGAAATACGCTAATTTTTCGCGGTCCTTTTACGAAAATCGCTGTTTTGCGCGATATTTTGATGAGATTTGCGCTTTTTTCGCGATTCTTTGACAAAATTCGGCTTTTTCCCGCGATTTTTTGACGAAATTCGCTATTTTTTCGCAATCTTTTAACGAAATACGCTAATTTGTCGCGGCCCTTTTACGAAAATCGCGTTTTTTCGCAATATTTTGATGAAATTTGAGCTTATTTCCGCGATCCTTTGACGAAATACGCTAATTTTTCGCGGTCCTTTTACGAAAATCGCTGTTTTGCGCGATATTTTGATGAGATTTGCGTCTTTTTCGCGATTCTTTGACAAAATTCGGCCTTTTCCAGCGATTTTTTGACGAAATTCGCTATTTTTTCGCAATCTTTTAACGAAATACGCTAATTTGTCGCGGCCCTTTTACGAAAATCGCGTTTTTTCGCAATATTTTGATGAAATTTGCGCTTATTTCCGCGATCCTTTGACGAAATACACTATTTTTTCGCGGCCCTTTTACGAAAATTGCTGTTTTTGCGCGATATTTTGATGAGATTTGCGCTTTTTTCGCGATTCTTTGACAAAAATCGGCTTTTTTCCGCCATTTTTTGACGAAATTACGCGTCCCACGGGACGCGTAAGAACCATTTCTTTTGCGTCCCGTCTCCGATTTTTCGCGTAATTTACGCGATATATAATATCAAAATATATAATTATCAAAAAAAATTAAATGACTAGCCTAAATAAAAATGCTCTGACGAGTACCAAAAAAGACTAAAATGTTTTTAAGTATGAAAAAGGGTGCTTCTAATTGCGCATGAAAGAGGACAAGGGGTCCCTTCTTGGCTGCAGCTCACTGTCAATGCCAACTTTGAAAAAATCATATTTGCGCTTTTTCCATATAAAAAAATCAGCCACAGTTACGATAAAAATATATAGTGTAACATATATAGTGTAATATATAGTGAACCAGCCAGTAAAGACTGCAGCCTGATTAAACATGAATGTAAAGCGACATAATACAAAAACCTTAGTTCCTGCAGCCACCAAGCACGCCCCACAGTGCAGCTGATTTGTAGTGCAGTACAGACTGTTGCAGAACTCTGCACAGGAACAATTCCACATGTGCACGCATAACATTGATTGTTGAAATTATATGCAAGTGGAAGTGGCTCCTGGCTGTACAATGTACTATGCAGTACAGCAATGCATATGCAAATTATAAACGAACATTAGACGCATGCACCTTTAATACGGAAGTACAAAAGCACAGTGTGAGTGTGCGCTGAGGTTCAAAAGCAAAATAGGAATGTACAGTGTAGTATAATTTGTAGAGAAATAATGATACACAGTGAACTGTACAAAGTTGCATTGCAGACGTATGGGCAGTACAACGGTGCAGTTAACAGTGCAGTTAACACGACGGAAAGTTTTACTAAAGTACCGCGAATTTATTTTATATGGAAAAAGCGCAAATATGATTTTTTCAAAGTTGGTATTGACAGTGAGCTGCAGCCAAGAAGGGACCCCTTGTCCTTTTTCATGCTCAACAGCCTCTTTTTCATACTTAAAAACATTTTAGTCTTTTTTGGTGCTCGTCAGAGCATTTTTCAATACTAGTCATTTAAATGATTTAATGGATGTGATTTATAGAGAAGAAAGTTTTGTGATGGCCACAACATCTTAAGTTTCATTTCTTAAGTTTCATCTAGTTTCATTTTAATAACAGGTCTTTGATCTTTGTCTGAAAGAAATGAGGTTGTTCAAAATACATAAGCTGGAAACAATAAGCAAAAAATAAAATGAAATGATGATAAAAGGTCTCCAATAGAATAAAGGCATTGAACAGAGCCAAAACGACCCCACCAAATGGTTTGAAATTTAATGTATTCGTTGTAGAAGGGTCATTTCAAATTGTATGAAAATCAAACCAAAACTTAACAAGTTGAGAAAAATCAAGCGTTTAGCATAGATGATGAAACACTTTAACAAAACTTAGTTATTGAGGGAAATTTAAGAGAACTAAGTAAACATTTTAGAAAACGCATGACACATTTGAAAAACCGTCCACAGTGAAATATATCTATTCCAA
This sequence comes from Maratus speciosus, assembly GCA_963932465.1. NCBI lineage: Eukaryota > Metazoa > Arthropoda > Arachnida > Araneae > Salticidae > Maratus > Maratus speciosus. The sequence continues at coordinate 3,412,850 of OZ010789.1, forward strand.
TTTTTTTGAACAGACCTGTATTGGATCTGTAGGTTGATCTGTAGACTATATAATGGGAAAATTTAGTTTAGCAACAAAACGCTTAACAGGTTAAAATTTCTCTTTGAGCAATTTATACATGAGCAAACATACATGTATACATTTGTACAGTACCTAGTATCTTTATGACACACCACTAAAGTTTAATTCAAAGTAAAACAGCTGGAATCACATTTCCAGAAATTATCATTTACAGAGTACCTGTATCCGATTCTTTGCGCGACCCTGTATATCTACAAACATTTTTTAGTAAACCAAATGTAGTTCCGCGTAAAAATGCATAACTCATTTATGAACCCCCTTTAAGCAATTTGCAATCCTACCCAGTAACCATTACGAATTATTTTGTGTAGGTAAAGTAAGCTTTTATACACAATAATAATAATAAACTATGCACAAAAAGCATAATTAAAAATGCATTTAAAGCAATCATCGCTACCGTACGTACTTCGGGTACACTATGCACTTCGTATTATACATGAAATAAGTTATAGTAAACCTCAGCGACGTATATCAATTTCATTAAGCATGAAATAATTTAACATAATTAAAATACACCGCAAACAAGTCCCTCCACCCCCATATCGTTATGTAACGGAATTCTTTTGTGTGGCCCTGTAAATGAATAATTATTCTTTGCACCTCATAGACCCTCATCTTGCAGAATGCCTATTTTAGTGCACTTGAATCATATCAATTTTATTATGTTTGAAAGCATGTTCAACATCATTAAAAATCATTTGAAACGATGCTTTCATGTAACGGAATGGAGTGGCCGTCATGTAACAGAAAACTTTTGACTGTCCCTGTCAATAAACTCAAACTTTATTTGAAAGGGGAATCGTGCTAGGGTAGAGGTCACTAACATCCAAAAATTGCAGAACGATCCGAGTCTAGTGACGAGAGTTAGAGCGCGGACAGATGGACAGACAAGCCGAAGTCATAAACACTTTTCAACTTAATAAATTATTAATAAAAATTTTCTTCCTTCTATTCAATCCTATCCTACGACATGAATTCAATGCTATTCCTAAAATCATGATGGGTCATGATTCTAGGTTACCATGGTGATTATTCTATTAAATCCTACCACACGTTCATCCCGAGCAACTAAACTTAAAATTTATAAAACTGTTCTAAAACCAGTAGTCATTTAGGGTAGTGAGACCACTCCACAAAAAGATGAAAAGTGACATATCACTTGGGAAAGGTTCCTAAGACACATTTTTGGACCTATTAAGGAAGGCGATAACATATGGTCAAATAGGGAGATTGAACAGTCCTATAACGAAAAGGATATAATGAATACTATTAACATAAGAAGAATGCAATGGCTCATTCCGAATGAGGGATGAGGGGTGATGGTTATACTACTTAGTTATACCGTCGACCCAAAATCGATCGCCAAACTATAAGATTTTTTTCCTTTTCAATAAGGGTGGATCGTCACTGTCACATTCACTTGACTTTAAGCAAGTGACATGACTTTTATTTCGACGTTTTATTTCTATTTTTATTAATGTTTTATTCTTTAGTTATTTAAAAAAGAAAAATGTCAATTTGTGTAATTTGGTGAGAACTAAGTATAGCTAAAGACCGAAGATATGTAGTACTGGTAGACCCAGGAAGAGATGGTAGAGAAAGATCTAGCACAAAACCAAATTATCAATTAAAAGCCAGAGATCGCCATGGTTGAGGGAGGTCAAAATCCTATTATGTATGTACATCATTAATTCAATGATATCCCATGATAGGTATTCTAGATGGCGTCCTGCTATTTCCTTATAATTGAATTTAAGGGGTTCAGGGACATATTTTCAAATAATTTCTATTTATTGAGTTAAAAATTCGAAATTTTTTGTGATGGTTAACCATATTATTTGTAAATAAAATCACATAATAAAACTTCTCATAATTTTTTTTAAAATTTTAAATTAAAATTTTATTTTTTTTAAAAAAAGGGGTAGTTTAACTTCGTTATAACTCGAAATATTATTTGTAGAATTTCAATTTTTTTTGCATTTAAATAAACAGAAATATATAAGTTTTAATTTTGATTCCGTATTTTAAAAAATATTAATTTAAATAAAAATTAAAAATATTTAAAGTAAAAATTTGAAAAAAAAAATGACGTAACTTTAAAAAAAAAATCATATTTTTAAAAGTAAATATTTTTTTCAAATTTGCCGAATCAAAATCATCCATTTTTTCGGTCGCAAACGTAGAAATTGCAACTAGTCTTATTCAGATGCTTTGTAATCAAACTGTTTTTTTTTTTTCGTTTATCAGAAAAAGACATGTTCCAAATTTAAACCATTTACCTTTAACGGTTCTTGACTTATAACAATTTAAATACGGGAAAGGGTGGGAAAAAACCACCCTGAAGAAACACAATTTCGGAAAAAGTCGTTTTCATGACAACCATTGCATGAAAGCTAGAATTTGAAAGCAAACCGAAACTTAAAAATGAATATTTCTCGTTCCAATTACGATAGAAGCATGATTTAAAGCAGGAAAAAAAAAAAAAAAAAAAAGATTTTTAATGTAATAAAAAAATTTAAGAAAATTTTAAGATTTTTGTGTCTTAGACCCCCCTTAATATATATATAGAATCGCAATAAATTTTGTATTCATGCCTTTTTGCATAGCAGTGCAACAGCTATTGCACCCAGATCTGACTCTTTATAAAATGAGTTAGAGTAGGAACTTTCCACGTACGATTTCCGACTTGTTTGGTTTATGCGACAACAAAATGATAGTCAGCACACAGAATGGGACCTTCCATAAAAGTAACACTTTCATCACACACACTTCAGTCACCGACACACATGTTAACCCGTGGGAAAATTCAGTGAGGACCTAACAGCGGTTCTTACCACCCGAAAAAAAGACGTTTTTAAAAGCAGTCTCCCGCCGTTTTAACCACTAACCGGCATTGGATGGTTGGAACTGGTTTTACATGGAATTTTATCATCTGCTGACAATGAAAGGAAACAATTTTACAGAACCGCACTGCGTCTGCATCGGACATTTTTTCGGTGACTTCTTTGGCGCGATTTCAAAAAATCGCCCAATCAAGGTTGCCACTTTGGCTTTACCAGGGTTATACCAAGGTCGCCAGGTTGGGGTATAAGTAGAGTATTCTACGATTCATCCATTTTTTCGGTCGCAAACGTAGAAATTGCAACTAGTCTTATTCAGATGCTTTGTAATCAAACTGTTTGTTTGTTTTTTTTTTTTTTTTTCGTTTATCAGGAAAGGTTGAAGATCTTTCAGAAAATATTGAAAAAAAAGACACACACACAGCGCAGGAAAAAGAAAAAATCTGTTCTCGTGGGATATCAATCGTTATTATAGCTCAAGATGTAATTCCTTTAATGAAAACTGAAAAAAAAAAAAACTATTCCATTACAAATCACTTCAATAATCATGTCTGCAAGTGTCATTCTTTTACGTTTGCAAACGAGTGAGAGATAGGGAAGAAAATTTCACGCTTTGAGCTTTTGTTCTCCAACAAGCGCAAAACGTTTTGACACATTCACAAATTCTCTTTTTTAACGGAAAGATATAAAATTGGAGGGCCTGAAATCGAACTCTGTTTTCCATGTTTTGATAAATAAATTACCTACGCGACACGTGACAAGACTTTCTTTGCTGACTGTTTTTTTCTGCTTTCTTCGGGAACGATTTCTACTTTCTTCGGTTCGAAGCGTCCACTTTGACACTCTTTTCTGAAAGATCTATTGCGTTTGCAAAAAAACGGAAAAAACAGTTTCTGAACAAAAATACCTGCTCGTTTCATGCATTTCCGAACAAAAATAAATTAAAACTTATGTCATAAAATTGCCCTTTTGGATTTGAGAACAGCCTTAAAGGAAAAGCAGACCCTCATGGCACTGACCGAGAAATGTAAATTTAAAAGGGGACAAAAAACAAAGAAGGTGGACAGATTGAAATCAGAAGCAATGACATCCTTAATCGAAACATCTTAGAAAAAACAACAACTAATTGATCCTATCGGGGCAGGCAGGGTGCGTGTACAAAATCCAATCTATCTTATCTAGCCGCTTCTTTACTGAAGTCTTTTGTTCATCATTTACCCGACAGATGGCAGCACTACAAAATAATTATTATCACAGGAATATCCTATTGTTTAAGAGGCAAATAAGAACTTAATGTATGAAAAATACCACGAGATACTAATGAGTATAAATATAACTTCCCGCTTTTTCCTTTTCTATAATTTAAGCTAAACACAAAAAAATTATAAGATTTTATTCGTAAAATACGATGTTTCATTTTCAGGCGTGTAGAGGCAGCATCACAAAACAATTTTTATCAACAAGGTTTTTTTTTAGGGAGCAGAAAAATTGACAAATCAGGCATATCAAACACACAAGCCACATTTGACCCGCCAACAACTTCGCTATGGCCCTCCAAGCTTTTGGTATTTTCCGTATGTTTGATTCGGTTCCTATTTACTGCAGAAAATACATTTTGTACGAACACAGCTGCTCAGACTCATTTTTAAAAGTAAAACATGAAACTGTGCAATTTATTTTTCGTTCAACTAATTAGAACTTGATTTTTAAAGAAATATTTTCTCAGTACAACCTTTTTTTCGTTTCCAGTACTACCGGTTTGGGAAATTCAGTTCAAAATGCCCACTTTGACAGCATTTTATGTAATAAATTCTGCTTTTATCGAAAAATCGACCCATACGGAAAATTATATAGTTTCCGAACAAGAGAACCTGCCTATTGGATTCATTGTAGAGCAAAAATGAATTTAAAAATGAGTCAGAAAAAAAACCAGTTTGAGTATTGACTTCCTTAATTCAAAATATCTATCGAGATTTCGAAATATTAATTTTCTTTAATTTAATTATTTAATTTAAAATCTGCGATTTTTCGAGCTTTTTGGCATTATATTAAAATATATTTCAGAAAAAAATTTGATAACAAAAGCTCTAGAAAAAAAAATAAAATAAAATTTTGAGCCTCGAACTCTTTAAGTGTATCTCTGATCAGCTCGATTCATTCTCGATCCACCGATCAGAGCGCTCTAAAATTAGTTGTTCTGGACGCTTTGCACGCACGCACTTTTAAAAGGCTTATTGGGTCGTTCGGAAAGTCGTGTCCGTTTGGGAAAATGAATTCGTACTGGAAAATTCTGCCCTGTAATTATTAGACATTAGATATCGGAATCAATGTCTAATAATTAAATGATAGACTTTTCTGTACGAGTTGATTTTCCCAACACGGCACGACTTTCCGAACGACCAATAGAAGTGCTGTTACACGAGGCGTCAAAGTTGTCTCTCATTCCGAGCGAGAAAGGCAAGAGGCTACTTCAGTCAACCCCGCTCACTAATCCTATGGAGATATCTCGTTTGTATTAAATTATTAAATGATTTTTTTGCAGTGGATAGGTGAGGTCGATCGGTACAAAAGCCGTTTTTTACTTTTTCGATTTTGTTTACATGTATTTTTAATAAGGATACTTTCATTTTCAGAACCGGTTTCAAAAGTGAAAGCATCATCTTAATAAAAATTCTGCTATCAAAATCGAAAAAGTAAAAAACAGCCTTTGTACAGATCGACCTCAGCTATCCAATGCAAATAAAATAAAATAAAATAAAAAATTACAAAAAAATAAAAATAAAATGATTATTTAAAAATACTGAAATGCAAACGAGGTATCTTTATAAATTTCTTCCATAGGATTAGCATGAGCAAACGGGTCTTTTTCCGTGACTGAAGTCTCTTAACCCGAGTTTGCTCGCGCTGGGTATGTCACAGTTTGCAGTTTTTCTCCCTAACCTTTCTTCAGACATGGTCTTTGGTACACATGAGTCTTTGTGTAGCTGCCTCGAAGGCAGCTACACAAAGCAGCCTAATCTTAGAGGGGGAAAAGGGGTTAAATAATTCGAAATATAGATCTATCGTAATCGCCACATCTCACACCCAGCGCGAGAATTTCTGTAACAGCTCTGAGTACAGATCGACGCAGGAAATTTGCAGAATAAATGTAAATAACATTTTAAATATATCTTTAAAACTTAATAAAACTTAAAAATATCTTTATCCCTTCTTTTTTCCTAGTGTTTCATGTTTTATATAGATTTTATGGTAAAAAAATTGGAAGAAACCGCCATGGGCATACCCAGCGCGAGTAATCCTGTTCGTTTTTCTAGCGCGTGTAATGCCGGGTTAACCAAGGCGAGACGAAAAAGACAGGCTACCGCGGTGTCTTTTTTTACAGACCGATGGGATGGGATGTTCTTTTCGTAACCTGCATCTTGTGACTCCAGTAAGAAAGAGATACGTGGAATGCACCACGGTAGCCTGTCTTTTTTGTTTCTTAACCAGTTCGTTTCAAGGGAGTCGCTCGAACAGCGAGCAACTGTTTTGTCGATTTTGACGCCTGAAAAAGAGACGAGTCACCAGCAACATATGCTTGGGAAATGGACGACAGAAAAGTTTTTTTCCGAACACTCAATAAATGCTTGGAAAACTGACGATGGAAAAGCCTTTTCCCAAACAGCCAATGAAATGCTTGGAAAACGAATAAAGTGGTACGTTAATTGCGGGGAAACTGACGAGTTGCAGGTGATATTTGTCGCTTGAAATTTCAACGTGTAGTAACACTTTTAGAAGTTATGACCACCCAATTGTGACGCTCATTAAGTATATAAATAGCTCTACTTGGAGTTGCCCTGTTCAGACAAAATATTTAAAATATGTGGAACTCAAGTTCCACAAATTCTACCAGTGAGTTCAAATTCTCTATGGCACTCACCTGAGCATCAGAGTGAGTGGCTATACAGCCACTCACTCTGATTGGAACTGAGGCTGATTTTAACTTATACGCATGCGCACATTCTCCATTTGTTCAAATCTCGGATACAGTGACGTTGAATGAGTTATCTTAGATGGTGTTTTGGAGTGTGACCAGATGCTCTAATTCCGGAGTGCACCACTTCCAAAATAAGATATAAGAGTCTAAGATATCTTAATTATACAATCTGAATGGGAATAACCCCAAAAGTAGAGTAGATCACGTTTTTTACGGTAGGGATGCGGGTAGCCCTCTGACGTTAAACAGCAGCTTTTGTTTGGGGGTAATTTGAAGCTAACAACAGAGAACGGAACAGAAAAAAGCTAATTGAAAAAATTGTCTAAAAATATCGTTTCTTTATTTTCATGTACGTTTTTGTCGTGTTTCTTTCTGTTTTGCTCTCTGTGATTATTAAGATAACAAGGAATGGAATTTGATCACATTTCGCATGCAGCTTAAAAATGTACTGGAAGTTTGGATGTATCTTCATTTACAGGCAGAGCTGCGTTCTCCATGGCTACTGGACCTTATGCACGTGACGCCAGAGCTGGCGGTATGTTGACCTAGCCGCAAGAATGCCCATATGCGCAGGCGCAAACATCGCTTTAGCCTTGACCCAGGTTAAGCGAATACATTCTAACTGAAAATTTGCAAATTTAGGGAGTTTTCTCGCATACAGTACAACATTTTGAATTATTATATTACGTATATGCTGCTACAACAAAGATTGCGGTATTTTTAAAAAACTCACACTCGATAGACTGCTATGCTAAACACTGCCAGCAGACGAATTTTAGCCTCGACCTCAGGTTACGTGCATCCGTTTTGTCCTTTTTGTAATGTATTTTAATAGGTTTGCACCTGATGGCAGTACATACTATGTACTACTACTTTAACTTGGTGGTCTCTGTTAGGAATAACAAGCCCTCTATATCTTATCACCGTACTACTTTAGCTCTACAACTTATTGCTGAACTATTTTAGCTGAAAACAGCCATTCTTTATTTACAATATAAATATAGATACTTCTTACCTCATATCCTTGTTTTTCATAGTTATATATAGTAGTTCCTTAGAATCCTTTATTTGATTTGCCTTCATTTTTAGTTGCAGTTTGCCTTTAATCACATCTTCTATTGCCGGTCACCTGTCTTTCAAAACATCGCGGTTTTTGGAAATCATTTTCCACATATGATAGTCGAGCAGTACTCCCGATCGCCACGAGATGGCGTTAGTTGTCTGGTAGAGTGCGTCGTAAGTCTCCGATCTTTCTGGAAGCCGTCTGTTTTGCATATGCTAGTATCTGATATGCATGTCCGAATCATATAAATATGTTTCGACCAACGTGTGTCTTGGCCAGTTGGGAATTACTTTTTCAACGTGATGTGAGCGGGTGGTTTTTAAGTATGGTAAAGTTGTTATCGGCATGGAGGATTGTTTAAATTGGAGAACACACAGTGAATGATGGTTTTTCTCTTCCTGGATTTTCCGTATGATATCAGATTATCTTTGTCTCGTTTAAAGTCGTCTGATGGAATAATGAAGGCTGGATTACGTGACCTCTATCTTCGATAACCCTTTTTGGTGTTAATTCGAAAGGAGACGTTATCGGTATTGAAGTGTAAGCTAAGCTGTTTTCGAATTCCTCGACTTAAGAAAAATGAGTTTGTGAATAGCGTTTTTTTGAACTGTTGTTTATCTATCGGTTTCCTGGTGGGAATGACTTTTTGTTTTTGTGCTACAATGTGATATCCCCGGAGGGACTGGAATTGGTTTAAGAGGAAGTATGGCTTTTTAATAAATTATTTTTCGAGCTCTGGAGCATTGAAGTGAAAGATGTTTTGCCGTTTTATATTTTTCTGAAATAAAGTGTCGTGGAGTGTTAATCTCAGTAAAACTTGTTTTATAAGTAAATGCATAACTAATGTTATCTAGAGTTAAAACTGATTGAGGTATGTTTTATGTACTTCTTTTAGTTAATTTATTTGTTTCTCTGTGACTAAATTTAAATAAATGTTTGTTTCTTTTAAATTTGTCTTTCGTTATTTAAATCACATAATAGTTTGACTTCTTATTTTATATTTTAGCAAGCTAATTCCATTAAACTGTTTAGACATTTTAATTCCACTTAAAGTAGATTTAATAGTTTAACGTATTTTTCATCCGAGGTTGGGACATAAAGCAATTACGTTTCCATTTGCTTAATTCACTCTGCTAATTTAATTTACTGAGATATTACTTATTGGTAATTATCTCAACAGTCTCGTGGTGTTCTAATAAAATTGCTAACTAAGATCAGGTCTCATCATGGTGTCAGAAGTATAGTGACCCATGTATTTTTGTTAAATATTACAAAAGAAATTGAAGCAATATGGCAGGAAGTTTATATATTGCAGCATTTGAACCGGGATCAAATCCATCCGAGTCATGGCGGTATTGGAGGCAAGATTTTGAAGATTACATAGAAGCTTTGAAATATGCAGGTGAATCCCGAAAAAACAAAAACAGCGCTCTTCTGACATGTTGGCGGTGATGAGTTAAAAAAGCAATTTCGTGCATTTGATCTGAAGCCAGAAGGAGGAGCCAGTGAAATAGCATTGAAGCAAATTTTGGACGAATTTGATAAATATTTTCAGGAATGAGATGCTTCATTTAATTTTTTAGAAATCAAGCAAGAAAGTGAAGAAAAAGAACTGTTTAGGTAGAGCCGTTATTGAATGCAATTACGGCAACCTTGCGGATCGGATGCTTCGTGATAAAATCATTCAAGGGTTGGCTGATAAATCGCTACAAGAGCGATTAAGTCGCGAAGAAGACGTTGCAAGAAATTGTTGCTGAATGTAAAACGGCCGAGCAGCCAATGTGCAGGCCGCGGAAATTTGCGATAAAATCAACAGATTGAATGTCGATGCAATGAAGTGGAAGGATGGCCGTGCTGTAAATACTCACGAACCAAAGCCAGCCTTTGGTACAAAATGCAGAAACTGTGAAGGAAAAAACCATTGGTCGAAAGTATGTCGGAAGTAAACAACAGTCAACAGGTGCGTCGACTAAATGCAGTGAATGGAATATAATGAGTGATACAGAGTTTGTTTATTTGGATGAACTGAAATATATAAATCAACTTGAGAGTAAAAAATCAAATTCTGTATGGCTACAAAAATTAAAAGTAAATGGAAATGATGTTATATTTAAGCTAGATACAGGTTCTCAAGTCAAATATTAAAATGGAGGTGAGAAAATGCAAACAACCTATACTGGATTACTGTGACAACGTTGTACCAATTCTAGGTGAGTGTTTGCTTAATTGCAAAACTTTAAAGAAAGATATGAAATGTAAATTTTTAGTAACCTCTTTAAATGCTAGTCCAATATTAGGGCTCGAAGCCTCTGAGAAATTAGAACTTATATTAGGGCTTGAAGCCTGTGAGAAATTAGAACTTATCCAAAGACTTAATAATGTTATAAAGCCCATTTTTTCCATCAAACACCAGAAGATATTGTCCAACAGTTTTCTGATGTACTTACAGGAATTGGTCGCTTGAACCGTGTTGTAAAAATAAAATTAAAAGACCACTATATTCCTCACATAGCGGCTCCACGTAAGATACCACTAGCTCTACATGACAAAGTAAAGAATGAGTTGCAGAATATGGTAGAATCTGGAATAATTGCAAAAGTGGATGAACCAACAGAATGGGTAAATAATATGGTTGTCATTAACTCGCCTTAAAAATTGCGCATCTGTTGATCAAATTGATCCAAGGCCTCGAAATGAAGTAATTCGTCGACCTCACTACCCTATACCAACAGCTGATAGTCTTATTGCACGACTTCAAGGATGTAAAATATTTACTATTCTAGATGCAAAAAATGGTTTTTGGCAATTGCCATTAGATAGAGAATCTTCATATTTAACTACATTTACAACACCTTGGGGACGGTTCAGATATTTAGGTCTGCCTTTTGCCTTAATGCTGCAGAAGAGTTTCAGATGGCTATGGAGAACACGTTTGAAGATATGCCTGAACTGCCCTTACTTTGATGATCTAGCCCTTGGAACATACTCTATTGAAAATCACTGCCAGTTACTACATAAAGTTTTAACACGTGCTAGAGAAGCAAATCTTAAATTTAACCTTGCCAAGACCCAGTTGTCAAAATCTTCTGTGAATTACTTAGGCCAAATCTTATCTGACAAAGGAAAGGACCAGATCCTAAAAAGATAATGGCTATAACTGAATTTCCTGCGCCAAAGGACTTGCAAAGGTTTCTTGGCATGATAACAGTAGCTAAGTACTCAAATAAGCAGCTAATCCTCATCTCTCAAATCTAACACATTCATTGAGACAGCTTTTGAAACAGGATACACAGTGGTTGTGGGATGAAAATGTTCAACGGGACTTTGAACTAATAAAAGGTACTTTAGTACAAGCTCCATGTTTACAGTATTTTGATAAAGACAAAGCTGTAACCGTTTCAGTGGATGCCAGCCATTATGGCTTGGGAGCTGTTTTACTGCAAGCGCATATGCCAGCATACCAGTTGCATATGGTTCTGCATCATTAACTGAAACACAGCAACGGTATGCTCAAATCGAAAAAGAGTTACTCGCTGTAGTTTTTGGCCTTGAGCATTTCAATTATTATACATATGGAAGACCAGTTGCAGTGCAGACAGACCACAAGCCATTGTTGGGATTAAGCAAAAAGCAGTATGATGCCATATCACCGAGACTTCAACGTATGCTTCTCAGGCTTAATAGGTTGTCCCCGGAAAACTTCTTCTGATAGCCGATAGTCAGTCGTGCTCAGTTAGTCAAAGAATATTTTGCCGATGAGGAAGAATCAGACACAAGTATTAAGATAAATCTGCTATCTCATGCATCAGCTAACAAGTGGAGAGAATATGCAACATTTACGACCAATGACAATGAATTGCAAGATGTTTTATACCACATACAAAATGGTTGGCCTGAAAGAAAAAATACACGAAATTTCGCTAAGCCCTATTGGCATTGCAAAGAAGAATTGTACTGTACAGATGAAGGTATAATTTGTTGCGGTAAAAGACTTGTTGTGCCAAAGATCGTAAGAGCAGAAATATTACAAAAGTTGCATTTAACACATAAAACAAAAAGCTTGTAAGCAAGAGAATATTTTTATTGGCCATCAATGAACTGTGACATTGAAACTTTTATTGAGAAATGTAAAACTTGCCAGCAACATCAACGTAACAATCAAAAGGAAGTTTTGCTTGATCAAGATGTTCCAGAGAAGCCCTGGCAAAAGGTTGGCTGTGATTTTTTTTTATCTAAAAGGCCAGCAATATCTGTTATTAATTGATTATTTCTCAAAATATGCTGAAGTCCAAATAGTTAAGAATAATACTGCACCAAATGTCATAATTGCCTTCAAATCTATTTTTGCAAGACATGGAATTCCAGGAGTTGGTCAGCGATGGGGGACCACCATTCAATTCAGAGGAAGTAATAATTTTTTTTAAAGAATGGAATGTGGAACATAACCTCACATCACCATCCACGGTCAAGCTGAAAGAGCCATGCAAACAATAAAAAAATCCCTAATTAAGGCATTACAGGATGGAAAAGATCTATATATGGTCTTATTAGACTATCGTATTCAACCATCTCAAGATCTCCCCTCTCCAGCTGAACTATTAATGGGCAGAAGACTGAGGTCTCTTTTGCCATGTCATCCAGAAAAACTTAGGCCAAATTTTCCGTTAGCTGAAGCAAAGGAGTCTTTAGAGAAGTGACAGATGATTCAAAATAAATATGCTAACAAGCATAGTGCACAACTCTCAAATTTGAAAGATAAGGCAAGAGTTTGGTTTCGCCAAAAGATGAACGATCCATGGAAGCAAGGAACTGTTGTTCAGGTTGGTCCTCATCCTACATTATTAAAGAGATAGATGGTAATATTTACAGAAGAAATAGATTTTACATGATAAATCCGAATTAAGTCAATCTGTGAGATCAGTATCATTATCCAGCAACTACAGATTCAGATACAATAGATAATAAAACAGCTAAGTTACAAATGGTGTTGCCTCAAGTGCCTCTACGGAAATCTTCAAGAACAATTGTAAAACCTCAACGCTATAGAGACAACTAAACTAAACTATGTTAAATTTAGAACTTTAAATGATTTATAATTTTTAATACTTTTTAAATATCCATTGCCTTCATAACTCTCTTGTTTATTTAAAAAAGGGCATGTAATGTATTTTAATAGGTTTGCACCTGATGGCAGTACATACTATGCATTAGTAGTACATACATTACTACTACTTTAACTTGGTGGTCTCGTGGTGTTCTAATAAAATTGCTAACTAATATATATCACTTTTCATCGTGACCAACAAAATACAAGGCAAATTCATGATGTGACGTCAAGACCAGGACACGACTCGGTCGAAGTGCGACCAACAAAATGTATGACAGATGTTTCTGATAGATGTTTCATTTATACTCTAAGATCTTTATAAAAAAATTGAAAATAACTTTTTTTTTTTTTTCAATTGTGCCTTTTTATAATAAAAATATATTTTTATATGTAATAGAATTCAAATAAAAAACTTATTAGAATGGAAGCAAATCTAATTTAAACTATCTAATGAGAACTAACAAATATATTAATTAGAGATACTTAAGTATTAATTAGACATACTTGAACTGAGTCATGTAGTCTGGTTAAGTGAGAACCAAAACATTGAGCTCAAATGCTCAAATATTGCAGAAATAATGCAAGAAATAATTAAATGCAAAAATATTGCAGAAAATCTGTCCGGAGAAGTGTCACTGAGGAATGTGATGTTAAAAATACTCAACATGCACCCTGTAACACTTTTTGGGACACTAAAGATTCATGTGAAGACAGAGGTTCATGTCAGATTGTTCATGTCAGATGTCATTCTCACCGAGTTCAAAGATCATATAATGGAGGATATTCCAGATATGGGTTCGAGGCTGAAAAAAGTTACATGGTACCGGTAATTTACCAAAAGAACTGATAAGCAGGGAAACGGGAAACTACTACTACTTTCCCCCATGAACTGTTTCATTGGCTAGCGGGGATTTACATTACGTCTACGAAGCCTTCCCTTCTTTACGCTTTTGCCTTGATCGCGTGATCATGACGTAGATGAAATATCCTCCATTAAGATTCGGAAAAGAAAACATAAATGTTTCAACTCTAGAGTCAAATTTTAGATCTATGTTTAAGATGAAAGAGTTTTACTACATTCTAAGGATTTATTTAAAAATACACGCAAACTAGATTTTATTTTGCACATCTATACTATCTATCTATATCTATACTTCTATATAAAGAGGTATATTATAATATTATAAAGAGGTAAAAATTGTTTATTTGTAGGAGGTCCAATATAGGCTACATTTTATGTCGGTGCCACTACCCTTAAAGGGGGTGCAGGAGCAAAAAAACGTTCGAAATTGCAATTTTTGTATTACTGAAGGGCCTAGATATATGGAATTTGAAATGGTAGTAAGACATAAATGTATCTCAAAGAACATTTCTTAAGAAATTCGAAATTTAAAAGGGTGAAAATGCACGGACAGAGTTCTAAAAAACGTTCTAAATGGCGATTTCTATGCAATCTTAGAAAGTACCCAACCTATTTCAAAAGTAATGGTTGGAAATTGATCATGACAGCAGACCTGCCAACTTTTGAAAATGAGAAATCGTAGCACAGAATATTGAAATTAATCTGGAGGTAGGTTGGTTGGTTTTTGTGTTTCGGAGCAATCTTTTGATATTCGTAAACGGAATAAGGTTTCAGTCTTTCAACTCAATATAGTAATTTTTTTCCTCTGAAAATTTTTATACAATATTTAAAGTTTCTTCTCGTTTTGCAGCATTTTTTTACATTTGTAAAAGAAGCCTGGTTCCAATTTTTTAGCCCAGTGCAGTAAATTTTGACGAAATTCTCGATTTTTTTTTTCCCGCGACCATTTCAGGATATTCACAATTTTTTCCCCACAATCGTAATTCACATTTTTCTATCACGATTCTTTGTTGAAATCTGCACTTTTTACCACGAACTTTTGACGAATTTTGTGTTTTTTACCACACAAAATTGAAATGTTTAAATGTTGATGTTGGTTAAATGTTCGTAAATTGAAATGTTTAATAATAAATAGTACAAATCGTGTGATTTTGCACACTATTTCAAATCTTGCCCCTCAAAGATCCCCCCCCCCCCTCCAGAAATTCTTAAAATGGCATCCTGTTTCTAAGGAAGGGAATTCCTGTACACGATTCACTTGTGGTTGATATACATAAAGAGGGTTTTATGTTAAGAAGTTTGTTTTGCAGCCCAGATTTTTTTTCCCATGAGCATTTTTTAATGTCCGAATTTTCGGATTAATGACAAATTTTTTAAAACTTTCGGAAATGAATACTTTGAAATTTTAGAACAGAATCATTTCTGGAAAATATGATGCATGGGATAAAAATCGCAATTAGAAACAAAAAATGCGTTTTTTTGTCTTTTGCAAAAAATCGTAGTTTAAGACCGATTTTCGTAGCATCGTAGTTTATAGGTCCAAATCGTAGCAACTACGATTTTCTTCATAGCAGTTGGCAGGTCTGTGACAGCCCTTAGGCATACATACAACAACATAGATTTCATGCCGGTATCACTACCACCTAGGGGTTGCAGAAGTAAAAAACATTCGATTTTTGATTTCATTTCGAATTGCGATTTTTGTGTTACTGAAGGGCCTAGAATCCTGAAATTAGGCAGGGCAGTTATCGAAATTAAAAAGGGGTGAAAATGTTACTGTCTGTGTTGTGTGTTATTAGTACTATATTAATAGTTACATTATTACATAAATATTCATAACAAAATACAATGCATGTTTCCTGATTATGAATAACATGAAAAATTAAACTAATAAAATAAATATCAGCAATAAAAAATAAAAGGTTGAGGATATATAAAGGTTGATGATAATTTTCAGCTATTAATATATAAAAAATAACACACGAACTATACACTAAAATTATACACCCCATTTACATCAAACTTTCTACATTTATATGTAGGAAGTGATGAATTGATTCATCATTGATGTATGATGAAACATTTATATTAAAAATATTGCATCAAGTGCTTACAAATAAAAAAGAGAAAAAAAAAAGAGAATAATTAACTTATATAGGATAGGGATTTCTAAGATGCTTTTCTATATCTTTTAAAAATTCTGTTCAATTTTCTTTGCTATTTCAAAAGTTCTATCTTTACCCGAAACTATTTAATTAATGTAGTTTCCCTTTAATCTAAAATTTAAATGGCACATATCCCTTTTGACTTCCAGTTCCAAGTTGAATGAGTGTCATGATGACACAAGTAAGAAAATACATAAGTTGATAACCTTAATCTCCACTCTATAGAGCAAGTGAACAACACATGGCCAAAATTTCTTCCGAAATATCTGACTACAAATCCAGTTATTATATTCAATTCTTGCAAGGGTAGGACAGATTTTTGACATTCTTTTGCCTAACTGAAGGCATTATCCATAGACGCCAACATTGTAAAGACTGTATCAGGAGTAAACCAGTTAAATTTCAGGAGTTTTGGACACTCTTCAGGAGTAAAATGTTCAGGTTTCAGGAGTTGCAAAGTTTTTTACGAGCTATACTTTTTACAAATATTTTCAGTCCTCTTGCAGCTTTTGCATTTATAATTAATTAAACATAACATAATTTAAATAAAGGTTACTTAATTTACTTTTACTTTTAATGTATTAATAATTTTTTATAATAAATTTTGGAATTTTTTTTTATCTCTACGGAGCAAAAAATCCGTGATTGATGTGAGTGTGAAATCCCACGACCAATTAACAAAATTCGCGATTTTCCACCGAAATTGACTGACGAAAATCGCGAATTTTTCGCCGCGACTAACGAACGAAAATCGCGAATTTTTCGCCGCGACTGACGAACGAAAATCGCGATGTTTTGCCGCGACATGAGGACGAAAATCACGATGTTTTGCCGCAACTTGCAGACGAAAATCGCGTTGTTTTGTCGCGACTGAACGACGAAAACTGCGATGTTTTGCCGCGATTGACGGACGAAAATCGCAATGTTTTGCCGAACGAACGAGTTCATTCGGCAAAACATTGCGAGTTCTGACGAACTGTTCGACGAGTTCGACGAGTTCTGACGAACGAAAATCATAATTTTTTACAGACACCGACGGAAATCGCGATTTTTTGCCGCGACTGACTGACGAAAAAGAGATTTTTGCCGCGACTTACTGACGAAAACAGCGATTTTTTGCCGCGACTGACTGACGAAAACCGCGATTTTTTGCCGCGACTCATTGACGAAAACAGCAATTCTTTACCGCGAATGACTAACGGAATTCGAGATTTTTTTTGCAGCGCAGCGAGTGATTGACGAAATCCGCGATTTTTATCATTGGCCGATTACCGGATTTCAGGATATCCCCCCCCCCCCCCAACTGATTAACGCAATTCGCGATATTTTGCCGCGGCTGCGATTTTTATCAACGACCTATGGATGAATTTCACGATTATTTGCAACGACTGATTGACAAAATTTGGAACTTTTTTCAACGATCGGTTGGTGAAATTTGCGATTTTCTGCCGCGAGCGATTGTAGAAATTGGCGGTTTTATCGATTAATAGATGATTTTCGCGATATACTTCAACGACCGATTGACGAAATTCGTGATTTTTTGCCGCGATCGATCGAAGAAATTCGCGATTTTTGTGTCTCAAATTTCCGTATTTTCTACCTTATTACCGTACTTCCGTAGGTACGAACGACGTTACCTTACTTTACGTTACCGTACTTCCGTTACCTACATTTCCGGAGAAACTCCGGAATTTCCGCATCTATGCATTATCCATGCAGTGATGATAGCAAAGTTTAATTGTAAAAATTTTCGGCAGTCTTCACTCTCATTCAACACTGTTTCCCTAAAGCCACAAACACAGAATTGGATCCATAAAATGATTCCATCTCTTTCGCGGACTGTGTGTGATTCACATCCGGTCGAAAACAGCCAAAATTTGAATTTATCATTTATTATATTTACCCGCACTATTATTTAATTTTCGCTCACCCGCAAGAAAACCCACAGTCACCCACGCAAAAAATAGTGATGCATCATTGTTCAAAATATCTTGCTTTTAGCTTTGATTATTTATTCATCTCTGACAAAACATCTCCGTGCATAAAAAGATATACTTATATGATTGCATTTATAACTGGTTAAATCAGCAGATCATTGCCATCAAACGTCAGACCTACATTTTGATTTTTTTTTTTTTTTTTTTTTTTTAAGTATTTTAAACGTTTATCCCGCAGTTTCATTTCTTTTATATTAGTATTACTAATTACTATAAGTAATATTTCAGGTAATTTAAGCCTTACGTGAAATACAACTAGTGACGCTGATACCACAGTACTTTTTTTTTTTTTTTTTTTTTTTTTTTTTGCGGGGGTGGGGGTAACACATTCCAACATACTTGAAAAGTGTTTATGAATTCAGTTTGTCTGTCTATCCGCACTCGTGTAAATATTCCCAGATTACCATAAAGTTGATATATGTTATTGGGGTTTACTATGACATGTTCACTATTGAAAATGAAGTATGTAGCATTTACGTTTCATTTACAGGGACATTCAAAAGAATTACATTACGGCCTATGGGGATAATTGTTTTCGGTGTGTTTAAATGATTTTAAATTTATGTATATCACTAAGATGTACTGCAAGGCACTTACTGTCAAACCAGATGTACATATAATGTATCGTTCATTTACAGGGACACACAAAAGATATTGACTACAATATGAAGAATAAATGCTGGAAGTACGCTTTCAGTTGTAGTACGCATTTTAAAAATTAAGTATTTTTTTGGATATTACTTGATGTGTATAAATTCAATATATCATATACAGGGCTGCACAAAATATCTCATTTCCATTTATTCATGGAAATTGCTGAATGGGAATTTTAAAATGCATTTACTTGAACTAACTATTTAGCATACTGTGTAGTATTCATACAAATCTATAGATCATATATAGGGCTGCCCAAAATATTCTGATATTTTTTCGACTATTGATGGTAACTGCATATTTTCTTTTTTCAACAGCATTATGCATTTTCTAAATTGCTTTTTAGATATATTTCATTTATTTAATTTATTAATTATAAAAAATTAACTAAATTTTTGTTACAGTATTATGGATGTATTGGAAAGTGTTTATAATTGATGCTGACCACATGATTTTTCTTTCTTGTTTTTTAATCAAATTATTTCAGAGGAATGATCCCCCCCCCCCCCACACACACACACACACTCTCCCCGGTTAGCGTTTCATTAATTTGATAACTGCAATTCTCTTGAATTCAGAATTATAAATCTTCTATCTAAAATAATTAAAATAATGATCTCGTGATACTGACATTAACAACTGAATGACAGTTTTTTTTCTCATAAATAATTTATTAATTATTGTTAGTCCTAATGGTTCAATTTATCTTAAAATGCCTACCTGAGTCTCCAAATGATTTTAATGATTTCATGAATCAATAACTAGAACTTCTAAATAATATTGTTTTTAGTATTTTTAAACTTTAAGTAAAGCTAAGTAAGTAAACAGGAAATTTGATGTTCTAAGCTACTCCATCTAAAAAAAAAATTTTTTTTTTCCCACATTTGATAATAATATTTGATAAAAATAAAGGCTTATTACATTTTTATTGCCCCACTTTATCTAAATTTAAAACTAATATAAAATTAAGTCATCATATATTTTTTAATAATGTAACAAATTTTTATCTCCGATTTTACTATTTTGTTAATTTTTTGTGTCAGTGTCCATTAGAAATATATTCATGACCATTACTGAATTTTTAGATGACTTATTTCTCTTATTATAATCAGATTTTTTTTCACAATGGGAAACATATTTGAGAAGTTCGATAATATTGTTGCTATATAATTATAATATTGAAAAATATGGACTATAATATTACTATGATGATTAAATAAAAAAAAATATTTTAAAAGAAATTCCTTAAGGATGTTCGTTATTGGCACGTTTACCCTATTTTAAGTATATTCCAAATTTTAAAAGGAAAATACGCAAATAAACACTCGGGTTAAACAATTATACGTGGAAAAACTCAGAATAACAGAAAAAAAAAACCACGTGTAAATGTTGACATAAAAAATATCCACATCTAAAACGTTCTTATCGCCAAGATTTAAGCAATAAACGCCATTTCTGGCATCCCTAAAATGTGGTAACCAGTGGACCAATCAGGTTATCCAGCCAGTGGGAGAAATAATCGCTCGTCACAGAATTGGATCCATAAAATGATTCCATCTCTTTCGCGGACTGTGTGTGATTCACATCCGGTCGAAAACAGCCAAAATTTTTCAATTTGAATTTATCATTTATTATATTTACCCGCACTATTATTTAATTTTCGCTCACCCGCAAGAAAACCCACAGTCACCCACGCAAAAAATAGTGATGCATAGTTGCCATATGTGAAACGCATAATTCTGTGTTGCAGCGCAGGCACGGCAATGGGAAGAAGTGAACTGACAGGCTGCTTTGGTGCGCATGCGCGGCGGGTTGTATCCATTCTTTAAACGGCTACAGAATGAACTTATGTGGCTCCGAAGTTTTTCAGCCTTAAAAAAACTTTACTTCAAATGGAGATAACTGACTTGCAAGAAGATGCAAATCTATCCCCCTGAAAAATTTTGGGGTTAACATGTCTCAGAAATGTATGAAAATTGTGAAAAGCTAGCTGGCTACTATGCTTGGCTCCACATATGTATGTGAAACAACTTTCTCAAAAATGAATTTTTTGAAGCCTATTTTTACACTGTTTTTATCAAGCCTATAGATGTCTAGGATGGTTAGAGTTGCAGTCAAGCTACTAGAGATCCTACCTACACAACTTCCAGGTTGTGTAATATTTAAACGGAGCTTCTGACTGTAAAATAGTCCATGATTGATGAACCGTTAGAACTGATTGATGGAACGCATGTACAACCGACAGTTGGTAGCGATAATTACGATGCTGAAATGAAAAAATGGAAAAAAGCAAACAAAACGGCAAAAGAGATTTTTGCGACAATGGTGGATAAGAAGTGGTGGTAATTTAATTATGAACTGTGAAAATGCTAGAGAAATGTGGGTTAAATTATTGGATGTGTATGAGCAATTTACTTCAAACTAAATTCCGAGAGTATCGCTATGTTGCTGGTGATGATATAGCTACACATATTAGCAAAATCGAATCTTTTGCTCGACGATTACGTGAACTTGGAGAACCACTAGTGATAGCAACCATTTTGAATACATTACCTTCGCAGTATCGTCATTTTCATAGTGCTTGGGACTCAACACCTTTGGATGATCGTACATTGTCGAAACATCTAGACTGATGATTGAAGAAACTAGATTAGGTATTGTTGATGTGAATATAAATCATGAATCAGCATTGGTAATGGAAAAACGACAGCCAAATAAGAACTTTTCCAAAACCAGAAGTGTAGAAAATGTTCATTTCAATAATGAAAAAGGCAAGTATGACAAAAGGAAACCAAAATTACGATGTTGGACTTGTGGAGGGCCACATCTGAGGCGTAATTGTATAAAGAATCAACAAAATAATAGATATTCTGATAAGAAAAAAGAAGATAGTAACGGTTTTGCCTTTGTAAATACATTTCAGTCAGATGAATCAGGAAGATCAAAGTGGATAATTGATTCTGGATGATTCTCAACATGTGTGTTGGAAACCTGAATATTTTAAAACATATAAAGAATTAGAAGAAAATGTGATGTTTGAACTTGGTGATGGCAGAAAAATTTTAGCCAAAGGTAAATCAAAATTCGTTCAAATCTAGATGGAAAAGAACATCATTTTTGTGATGTTATGTATGTTCCTGAAATGAAGGCAAATTTATTTTCTGTAAAATCAGCAGCAGAGAAAGGTTTCATACAAACCATTGAAGGAAATAAATGGAAATTTAAGAAAAATAATAAACTTATTGTTGAAGGATATCGATATGGAGATATGTACTTTCTAAATATAGATGTTTTGGAAAATGAAGAAAGTAGCCTTATGGTAAGAAATCACAAAGAAAATTCTCTTCAAGTATGGCATGAAAGATTTGGTCATCATCATTTTGGTCATCATCATACAAAAGAATTGCTGAAAACGAAAGGAATTGAAATATCTCAAATTGATGAGACTGAATATTGTGATAGTTGTGCAATTGGAAAGTTTCAGAGAACAAATTTTCGAGAAATGCCAAAAGCCAGTAAAGCTGGTGAACTAATTGTCAGTGACGTCTGTGGTCCAATGCAAGAAGCATCTTTTCAAGGTTCTAAATATTTTGTTACATTCAAAGATGATTACACCCAGTACCGTAAAGTATATTTTATGCAACATAAAAGTGAAGTGAAAGATAAATTGCAACAGTTCTTAGCATATGTTAAAACTCAAACTGGAAATACAGTCAAGACAGTTATGTCAGATAATGGAGGAGAGTATACAGATCAGGATTTCATAGATTGCCTAGTGAAAAATGGAATTGAAATTGGAAGATCAGCTGCGTATACACCTCAACAGAATGGACGTGCTGAACGTGAGAATAGAATATTGATAGAAATGGCGAGAACAATGGGGACAAAGGGATTGTCAAAACGCTTCTGGGCTGAAGCAGTGAACTGTTCTGCATATATCTTAAATCGTACTGGTAAGAGTCGTGATAAAAGTAAAACACCTTATGAAGCATGGTATGGAAGGGAATATTCATTAAAGCACTTGAGAATTTTTGGAAGTCAATGTATTGTCCAAATTCCGAAGCAACGATGTGTTGACAAGAAGTTTGGTAAAACAAGTATACGGGGAATTTTTGTGGGCTATGAAGAAGTCACTGGAAATTACAGAGTGTATACAGGTGAAAATCGAATAGAAATAAGTAGAGATGTTGAATTTCATGAAGTTTCAGTGCCAAATACATTGATTGAGAGCAAGAGGTGGAATTGGTAGAGAAGGAAGACAAAGATAACCAATTGGAACAAGAACCAGTAAGATACCAGTTGAGAGATCGTTCAACGATACAACCACCTATATGCTATTCCCATCTTTGTCAAAAGGTAATTGAACCTCAGGAAGTACCTGAGAAACAAAAATGGATGGAAGATGAGATGCATTCCCATCAAAAGAACGACACATGGGAACTTGTGAAATGCAACCATTGACTGCCAAATGGGTTTTTCGTGTCAAAACAAATGAAAATGATGAAATTGAACGCTTGGTGATTAGAGGATTTGAGCAACAATATGGAGTAAACTATGAAGAGACTTTTAGTCCGGTTATAAGGTATGATACTGTACGTTTTCTATTTTGGTTTATTTATTTTAAGAAATTAAAAATAGCACAATTTGATTGCAAGACTGCATTTTTAAATATACATGGAGCAACCAGAAGGTTATAATGATAGATCTGGACGTGTTTGCAGATTGATTCGAAGTCTATATGGTTTAAAACAGGCACCTAGATGCTGGACTAACTGAATTTTTAACAAGCGTTGGATTTAGAGCTAGTAGTTATGACCCTTGTGCATATCTGAGGTATGTTGGTGAAAATTTAGTCATTATTGCTGTATATGTTGACGACGGACTGATTGCTGCCACTGATAAGGAAGATATTCAAACACTTCTTAGCCAGTTACAAACTGAATTTGAAATCACAATTTGTGAAAATGTCAGACAATTTCTTGGTTTTCAAATTGAATTAATGAAAGACAACATAAGAATTCATCAGGCAGCTTATGCTAAAAGAACACTGTCGATGTTTGAAATGGGTACTGTAAACCTGCTAAAGTGCCAGTAGATAAAATTTCCTTAGATATTCTGTATCATGAAAATGAATTAGATTCTGAACATCCAGTTGCATCAGCTATTGGAAAATTAATGTATTTAGTTGTTGTTTCAAGACCAGATTTGGCATACGCAGTTGGAAAAGCTTCACAGTGGATGTCAACACCTACTGTTGGATCATGGAAATTCATTAAACATATTTTGAGGTATCTGAAAGGTACAATAAACATGGGAATCCACTACAGTGGCTCAACAGACGGTTATATCAATGTGCTGACTATGCTGGGGATGTGCAAACAAGAAGATCCACAACAGGATACACTTAGGTGATGGTGCAATTACTTGGAGTAGCCAAAGACAAGGATGTGTGGCCCTTTCTACGACAGAATCTGAATACATGGCTGCATCAACAGCATCCAAAGAGTTGGTCTGGTTGACCAATTTAATAAGTGAATTTCAACCTGGAATACAAGGACGTCTACTCGTTGATAACCAAAGTGCAATTCGGTTAGCTAGTAATCCAACTAACCATAGACGCACAAAGCATATAGATATTAGATATCATCATATAAGAGAGTTAGTGGAAGAGAAAAAGATCTTGATAGAGTATGTGGACACTGCAAATCAAGTAGCAGATATGATGACAAAGCCTATGGGACATTTACGTTTAAAAGAACTATGTGCAAATATTGGACTGTGAACTATTCATATTTCAGGAATAGTCCAATTTTAGGGAGAGTGTTAAAATAAAATTGTACTTTTCCTTATCTCCCATAGACGGCGCTGTGCCGATGTATTTTTCTCACTATGTTTACTTTTCGCAGTTACCGGCGAGACGAGTGAGTATTGTAATTTTCCTGTTAAAACGTAACTTAATAAATTCTTTCTTTCCTCATATTATATAATTTTTCTACAATACCCAGATACGCGTCAAACACCACCCTTCTTGGCAGTCGGGTAATAAGAACTTATATTACCTTATGTGTTTTTTTCTCTGGACCTAGATAAAATTTTTTTAAAGTATTCTAACCCAACTTAAATTTACTTGCCGACCCCTGGAGCATCCATAGCATCCATAACATAAAAAATGTGACCATTTCTTTCACAAGCTATAGGATTCTTGTGATGTTTTTACATAAACACATGTAGCCTATTTCGCAAAAATTTGTAATGAAATGTAATATCAAGAGCTTCATATCCGCTGCTCTAGAGTGCTGAAGTAACTGAATTAAAGAAGGGTTATTATACAAGAAACTTAAATCCAACTGGTAATATTACAAATATATTCTTTAAATTAAACAGAGAAAAAGTTGAATAAATGCCATATCAACATGCATAATTATATACGCTGTCTCTAATAAAGATAATAAGAGTAAAATATGCAATGTATGAAATTTTATGAACAAAAGACTTGAAGATCTATGTCAGCCCACTTTGATCTACACTATTTACGTAATTGGTCTGCTAGGTTTCTCCAATGCTGTAAAACGAAGGAAATGAATTATAGCTGAAAAAACTAAAGAACATTAATACATAAATATTTATAACAAAATGCAGTATTTCATACTTCTTTTCTGATTATGAGTAAACATGAAAAATGTAATTAATAAAATAAAAATAAATAATAACAAGCAAACGTTAGCTGAAACAGCACGCATTGTTATGCATTTACATTGCTGCACAACATTTTTGCTGAAACACAGTTTTCTTTTTTCTGCCAATGAATAAAAATTAAAAATTAAACTAAATACAGTCGGACCTCCGTTATCCCGACACCCGGTCTTCATGTCACTCCGCTAATCACGTCATTTTATCAAAGTCCCGATTTTCTGTATATGATTTTAATGTAAGTAAACTCCGGATTTTACGTCGTTGAATAATTTATATACTTATAAGCAAGGAAATTAAGCGATAAGAAATATCTTACCCAAACTTTTCTCAAAAGTGTCTAAAATACCCATAAAGATAAATGAGAAATTTTACTTCAATCTTTTGTCTGAATAAAGAAACCCACACACTGTAAATGATCCACTTAAGCTCCAGATGTCTACTCGCGGTCTTTTTGTTCTTGTCTGTTCAGACGGCGCTTTCTTGTGGTTACACGGCGTTTTTCATCCGACTAAAACCGAATTGCATTGAAACGATCAGATATTAGATCAGATTATTCAGATACCCATTTCTGAAACAATATTGATATTGACTACAATTCATTGCACAATATTGAAAAAATAATTGTAGGAAGCACATCTATGGGTAAGCGAACCCTAATTCATCCATATTTCATGTAACAATAGAAAAACAAACCATCATAAATCTGATTTTTATTCTTTTCAGTTTTGTTTTTGTGTTTAATTTGCTTAATAATAAAGTTTTATTGCTTTATGAATTTAAAATTGTCTTAAATTAATTAAAAATACAGCTTTTTATAAACATATTTTTCTCCAACTCCGGTTACCGAGACACTCCGCTTATGACGACGCTTTTTTCTGGTCATTAGAGTGTCGGGATAACGAGGTTCGACTGTATGTAAAAATAATGTTCTCAATATATATCGACTGTATATATTATATAAAAAAAAAAACACACACACTAACACACGTGACACTAACTCTAATGAATCTAAGAAGCATTAAAAGGCGCAAGTAACTCTCCACGATACATGGCAGTGAACACAAGCCTCCTAATTTTTTTTTCTCGAAAAGTCTGTGACTAAGAATGTGGGTATTAAATCCAACTCATGCAAGTTTTCTTGGAGTTTCTGGAGTTTTCCCAGATAATTTATTGTCATTCTTTTGCTAACTGAAAGCACTATTAGAATCTGTGCTCTGATGATGATTGAATTTTTGCCAAAATTTCAATTATAAAAAATTACTGCAGTCTTCATTCTAACTCTAAAGAACCTATGAACCTTTTAAATAAAAATTTAATAACAAACACACCAATAACATCAAAAATGCCATATCTCTCAGCAGAAATCGGTCGTGGCACTCCTGATGTTATTAAAAGTACCACAATTAAATATTAATGAGCAAAATTAGCCTATTGCTTCACAAACATTTGTAATGAAATGTAATACTCCTTTTCTACTACTCTACAAAACTAAAACTGAATTAAAGAAGTGTCAGTAATAAAAATAGGAAATGCAGCGTTCGATGTCTATATATATAATACAAAGTACCATGACAATGTTCACCATGTGTTCCCCTTTTCTGCCAATGGATAAAAACGAAGTTTTTTAACTGAATACATATAAAAAATCAAAGAAAAATTTTACTCTGATATACCATACATAACAGCATAAACATTTATATTTCAAAAATCATGCCATACGCTCCCTTTTTGCTAATTAATTAGAGTATAAAATAGAATGAATAACATATATGTTTTAGGCTCTGCGAAATTCCCTAATAGTTGAGTTCAATTGTCTTTCATATTTCAAAAAGCTTTTACTGAAACTGTGTAATTGTGTATTTTCCATTTGAAAAAATTTGTAATGAAATATAGCATCAGGAGAACATTTTACTCTACAAAAGTTTAAAAAAAAAAACTAAACTGAATAGGTGTGAGTAATAGAAAAACGAAATCCAACTAGCGATATAACATCTAATTAAATAGGTATATTCATAAGGTGGGTGCTCTTTTTTTGCCAAACAGTAATAGGATGAAGGATCATGAACACCACGAATATAGAATGATATAAGGAATGTGGGAATGGCCCTACATTATCTACAGACATTTGTGTAAAACAAATGAATATTGTTTAGTGCTCTCTTTCTGTTAATGTTCAGAAGTTATCATCCATTACTATATGGACATTTATAATAAAGAGCTCCCTCTCCGCCAATGAATAAGAGTAAAATATATAATATTTTTTAATAACAATACTTTAAATATATACTTAGCTATATATGAAAAAACATACATATAGTATTGCGCTATTAAATATAGTGATAAGGCACTATCCAAATAGGTGCTCCGCAAGTCGGTGATGACTCCATTTTTGCCGAAAGCTGAATTGTAAATGTTCACGACAATTTTCTCTTCGTTACACTATAACTCTAAAGAACTTTAGTGTCCCTATGGTTTTTAATTAAATAGCTTAATCACAAACAGAAAAATGCGTCAAGAACATAAAAATACGATCTGTCATCATAATTATACCTAACAGCCATCTCGTGATGTTATTAAATATGCATGAGCAAAATTATCCTATTCTTTCGCAAATCTTTAGTAATGAAATATAATATAAGGATCCCCTTCTCTACTACTCTAGGAAACAATAAAAGTGAATTAATGAAGTGAAAATAGAAAAATGAAATCCAACTGGACATATCACCTAATTAAACAGGTGTTTGTGATAAATATGTGTGGTGGAGTTTTGATGCCAACTGAGCGATAAAGGGATGGCGGTGGCTCCATTGTTTACGTGAGGTTACTCGCCTCCTGGGCTCATATTCTCTGCCTATGAAATAGGATAATCTTGATTTTTCTAATAGGGTAATTCTAGGAGTAGGCCATAGAGTGGCCAGTCTAAATACTTCAAAAACTATATCATATATTGCAGCATAAACTTTGCTCGTAAGAAATAGTTCAACATGTTCATCCAATGCGACGTGCAGATGTGTTTTTCAATTATAACTAGTCGGATATGCCAGTCCCAAAACTTTTTTCTATCTCAAACATGTTAATACTTCAAAATTCTCTCGTACAGAGCCAAAATTAAAAGGCAATCTATGCCCATCATGAGGTTTCTAAAGACTTCTGTGCATTAGTTCATGAGAGAGGACTATCGCTAAAATCGTGTCAATCATGCAAAATGCAGCCTATCAGCGCCACCGGATTTACATCAAACAACAGCTCATAATAATCTTACATAATCAACAACTTATCTGAAGTGGTCTGAAGAACGTCTAACTGAATCTGAAGTGGGATGAAAATCCGTTTATTAGTTTTTGAGATTGCGGAAATAGTAAAAAATTCCCTATAGCAGCACCACCTGTTGAGCGATTTACACAAAAACTAATCAGGGACTCACTGAATCTGAAGTTGGATGAAAATTCATGAATTTGTTCTTGAGATACAGCTATTGCGGAAATTGTGAAAATTGCAGCACAGCAGTGCCACCTATTGGGCGATTGACACCAAAAATGAAACAGCATTAATTTATATCAGGGACTATTCAAATCTGAAGTTTGATGGAAATTCGTGCATTTTTCTTGAGTTAGAGCCATTGCGATAAGCATAGCAGCGCCACCTGTTGAGCGATTTTCACCAAAAACTAATCAGCAGCTAACTATATCCTGTATCCAAAGTTTTATGAAAATCCGTGGAGTATAGCTATGTGGATTTTTTTAATTTAAATTGTTTATTTTAATTAATAACTATAAACAAATTTTTCAATATGTATTTATCGAATAGTAATTTGTTCAAAACAAATCTAAATTATTTTACGCCTTCATTTACCTGTGCTGCATCAAATGATGCAATATATAAACAAACATGCTAGCCGTGTTATTTTTAAACCATGTAATTTGCACTGTTATATGGCATGAATATTGTCCATAAGAAATAATTTTTAAATGTATCGTTTTAACATAAGATGTAACTTTAACCATTAATATCGTTTTGCGTGTAATAATTTAATTATTTTCAGGTTTCCATTCTTTTTTAATATTCAAATCTAAATACTCCACGTCCCGTTCTTGAGATATAGCTATTGCTTAAATCAGGAAAATCCCATAGCAGCGCCATCTGTTGGGCGATTTTCACCCAAAACTAATCAAGACCCGTTTAAATTAAGGTCTAACTGAATCTAAAGTTTTGTGAAATTCCGTGTATTAGTTCTTGAAGACACAAAATGTTTGGCACATACAGACTCACAGAGTGACAGACAGACATTTTCTAAAAACCATCAAATCGTGTTCAGGATATTCTAAAAAAAATTTCTAAATCTGTCGAAAACCGGATGTCGAAAATTTTCACGAATCCAATACTTTCTTCTTGTAAAGATAGAAGTAAAAAGAAAGTGTAATTTTAATGTTTATTTAATTTAGTGGTTGAATATTTTTGTTGAATTAGGTATCTGAATGTTTTGCAATACATATGTTACACTTCTTTTTACTACAAGGACTTTTAAGGCACGTATATAATCCAATATTTGCTTTTTAAGTCTAAGACAAAGATGTACAGTGTCGCTTTAAATTGGGTGGCAATCTGTCCATCAATTTTAGGAGAGATGGCCACATCAAATCGAGGAGAGATGGCCACCCATAATCAATATTTCAAAATTATACAGAGTGAGGTTTTTATCAAAATATAATTATTTTAAAAATAATTATATAATTTTTATTTTTATAATTATATTAATTGACATAATTATTTAAATTTTAACTAATATAAATATTTCAATAACAATAATATAATAGAGTCTAACGATGTATTTTTGTTTCTTAAAATATTGAAAAACTTCGGAAACGTTCCCAGAACTGCATCCCAGAAACAGATAAAGTTGATAAATAAACTTAATCGTGAAAAAGTCTAAAATAAACGGGAGAAAAAACAAAAACAGGACATTTTCAGCATCGAAGAAGATTAAATACATTTGAAATTATTAGATTCTACAGAGTCCGAGAGAATAGAATTGGACGAGGATCACTGTGTTGGTTGCGGAGAAGAATGTAATACTACAACCAAAAAGGATGACTGGATACAAGTGGTTCCATAAATCGTGTACGAACTATCAAGATATTTGCCAAAAATGTGGTAAAATTTTATGAAAAGTGGAGGATTGAAATCTTACTTCAAATATCTATCTATCTACTTCAAATTTTATTCACTGATTTTCCGTGATATAATTGCGTCTTTACAAATTTCTATGTACTTTGCATGGTTAACTACATGAAATGTGTTATTTTTTACTATTTTAACTTCATTTTTAACACTTTCCAACAAAGTTGAAAAGTGTTTATGACTTCGGTTTGTCTGTCCGTCTGTCCGCGCTCTAACTCCCGTAAATAGGCTCGTATCATTCTGAAATTTTTGGATGTTAGTGACCTCTACCATAACACGAACCCTATTGCAAATGAAGTTTCTGTCATGTTTAGTTCATTTACAGGGACAGTCAAAAGTTTTCTGTTACATTGCGGCCTATGGGAAAAATCGTTTAAAATGATTTTTAATGATGTTACATGCTTTCAAACATACATCAAGCGCACTAAAATATGCATTCTGTAGAGGAGTTGATGGAGAGAATTTTTCCCAATGTATTTTAATTATGTTAAATTATTTCATGTATAATGAAATTAATATACGTCGCTGAGGTTTTTCATGTATAATACGAAGTGCATAGCATTTACAGCAGTGGTTCCCAACCTTTTATTGGCCATGCCCCACCAAAGTGTCTGTAAAGTCACTATGTCTCTCCCCCCCAATCTGTAAATTATGTCTCATTATTTAAAAAGTGAAGTCTATTGAATCTATTGTCTAAGCTTTAACAATAACGATTCATTTCACATTTTTTAACTTATCAAAGAGGTGTATCTTCTATCACAAATGTGTTTTTAACATAATTTTATACATGCAATGAGATTATACATCTTTGCCTATATGTCAAAATGAGTTTTGTTCTACTTTTTCAACTTAACTCAATGTTAAAGTTAATGTTATACGGCCTGCATTTTTACTTTCGCAAAATATCTTAAATAGACACTTACATTTGACATTAAAATTGATAAATTTATACATTTTATAATGCATTCTTGTTACTTATTAAGAGTTGGTGGAAAAAGCTTTGGACACCGACTTTTCTTTCTATGGATAACACAGTACACAAAAAGTATTTCAATATTCTCATCTTTATCAAATTTAGTAGCCATTATTCCGATTAACACATTCTTTCTATTTTCTCTTTTCCAATATCATTGTCTTCGCAAATAGAAGTAGAAAACTCATTCAATAACTAATCGAAAGCGTTACGAAAAATTTTTAAATTCATCACCAGAAAACTTATCTTGGATATCAAAATATAGATATCAAAGAGATCAAAATATTTTAAATGATTATATCAAAATTTTTTTAATGATCGGTCGCATAATTATTCTGGTGTTAAATCTATTTTAAAATTCGATAGAGAACATTGTAAAAATTCAATAAAAAGACCGATTTCTTAAACTTTTCTTGTATTCCATTTATTTTTAGCCTACAACACTACTTTTCCCGCAAAAAGAAAAAAGAAACTGATAAGAATGAGAAAGTAACAAATTTGGAATTGCCCCCCTAGAAGGTCAAATTGCCCCCGATGGGGCATACGCCCCACGTTGGAAATCACTGATTTACAGGGACACACAAAAGATTTCAGATAATATATTGTATCCGAAGTATTGTATGGTAGCGATGATTGCTAGAAATGCATTTTTAATTATGTTATGTGCTTTTATGTTTCACTATATATTTATGCATTGTATATAGTGTGTATAAATGATGTAATTCGTATACAGGGCTACACAAAAGAATTCGTAATGGTCACTGGGCATGATTGCAAATTGCTTAAAGGTGGTTTTTAAATGAGTTATGCATTTTAATGCTGAACTGCATTTAGTTCACTAAAAAATGTTTGTAGATAATGACATAGATGATATACAGGGTCACGCAAAGAAATCGATACATGGCCGTATATAAATGATAATTTCTGGAAATGTGATTCCAGTAGTTTTACTTACAATTTATCTTTAGCTAAATACTGGCGTGTCATAAAGGTACTAGGTTAACTACAGAGTTGTACAAAAGTATACAAGTATGTTGCCATCTATTAGTACAAATTGCTGAAAGAGAAATTTCAACCTGTTATGTGTTTTCTTGCTAAACTAAATTTCCACATTATATGGTATATATATCAACCTACAGATCCAATACAGGGCTGTTCAAAAGAATTGGAATACACATTTCCAATGGACAGTAACTGCTGAAATCAGTTTTGTAAATTTTTATACGTTTTCTAAAATGTTTACTTCTGGAAACGTTTAGATAAATTTTTCTTTTCGATTCTTTTCGTACATCACGTGATGGGTGAGCGCGCGCAGAAAGAGATAGGGGGAGACACAGATTATTCAGAGTGTGGAAGGGTAAGAGTAAGAGTAGCCACACATGGATTTGTTTGATTGTTTTTTTTGATTTGTGAAAATGGAAGTTTATGATTTTAATAATATTGTGAAGAAGTGCTTTTGAGAGTGTAATATAAAGGTGTTGTGCGGCGATATGAAAAAATATCATTATTTGTACATAGTGTGCTGTTCAAATGTTTCGTCTTCCATGTACTTTTGTTTATTCTTGTAAATAAACTTAGTGTTGTGAAAAGCTAGTGATATATTACAAAGTGATATATTACACACAATTCCGAGTTGTTTTGCTTTTTCGAGCGTATATATGACAACTTAGTTCTCTTATATACCTTATTTCCCTAAATAATGAAGTTTTGTCAAAGCATTCAGGAAGTGTTGGAAAGTGTTTCATAATCTATGCTTAACGCATGATTTTTCATACTTGTTGTATTGGGTGGCCATCTCTCCTCAGCTTGAAGGAGAGATGGCCATCTGCCATTTTAATTTCAATTTTGTTTGTTCTTGATATTTAATTATTTTTTGCCCAAAGAATATGCATAAATCTTTCTTGTATTTGCA
Source organism: Maratus speciosus (assembly GCA_963932465.1). NCBI lineage: Eukaryota > Metazoa > Arthropoda > Arachnida > Araneae > Salticidae > Maratus > Maratus speciosus. The sequence goes on from OZ010789.1 coordinate 3,446,351, forward strand.
TTCTAAGAATTTTTATTTCAATCTTTAAAAACTATGGCCATCTATCCCAGAGTTACCCTTATTATGATATTGCCAAAAAGAGATTTGAAGGTTTAATTAAACGATTTCTAAATAATCCTGCATTATTTAAAGAATATCATAAATGGATATGAGGCTTTGGGAATAGTAGAAATTGTTGAAACCCAGGAAATAAATTCGGCCAATTGGCATTATCCGATGAACAGGCGATATTGTCCCAAATCCTGCTGACCGACTTACAGAAGGACTCTCACTTCTCGACCTCGAGAGGGATGGTGGTCAGGGCCTCCATGTTTAATTAAAGATTGAAATTTAGAGGACCCAAGGAAGACAGAGAAGTAAATATATGAAACAACTAGAAGCTAAAGGAAAAGTAATTTTCCAAAAGAACCATTTATAGAGATTGAGCATTCTATTTCTTTCTTGAAGAACAGTGGCAAGAATTAAAAGATTTGTCTTCAAAGTCCACTTAAACGTGAAGGTGCATTATCTGCTGAAGAATTGTTGATCAAACAAATGAAAAATTATAAGGAAGAAATTGAATCATTAGATAGAAGAACCCTGTTACGAAAACCTCACGAATTTATTCCCTATGTCCATATTTGGATAAAAATAAATTTTTACGAATAAGAAGCAGACTTAATGAAGACTTTAAGGCTGCTGATAAAGAACTACAACAATTTGAAAAATCCTTAAAGATCAAGAACTTCATGATAACTAAATAAAGGAAATTACATGGAAATTAATCATCGAGCGTGCCCCATGGTGGGTAGGGTCGAAAGGCTCGTAAAAAGTGTAAAAGAACCCCTAAGGAAAATTTTGGGAAGAACTCTCATCGCATTTGAAGAATTTGACAGAAGGCTTTTGACAGAAATAGAAGCCATAATAAATATGAGACTACTAACCTATATAACAAGTGATTTCGGCGAGCCAGAGCCACTTACACCGGCTCATTTCCTTCAACTAGGAAGAGGAAACATTAATTTTCCTCGTTAATTCATTTTGCCGAATTAAATTTCTACCCAAGAAACTTTGTTAAGGAGAAAACGTAAAAGTAAGTTGTTGAAACAGCAGTGGATTATGTAGAAGGAACAATACTTATTGAATTCAATTCATCAATTGAACTCTTGAAAGACACAAAAATTGGAGATGTTGTCTCAGTAGATGGTACTGCTAAATCTAAACTGTTATGGGACTTACGAATAGTTAAGGAAGTCATTCTTGGCAGAGATAAACTTACCCGTTCTTGCATAATAAAAATTGCTAAAGGACTGCTGAGAAAACCAGTACAACTTTTGTATCCTTTTGAACTAGATTGTTGAGTGATAAATGATTTCAATATTTGATTTGAATTTTTCTTTTCTACTAGAGATGTTTGAATATCAGAATGCGTTTGTTTTATAAATGACATACATAATTTTTATAATAAGTGTGTTCAGAATTTTCTTTTATAATTTATTTTTCTATGAAAAATAATTTAACTACAGAAAAACTTTCCGGTGGACACAAATGTTCAATTAATGTGTGCTTTCATGTAATTGCTGCCATTAAATCAATAATTAAAACTGGTTAATTAATAATCAGATTCATGTCTAAATCATGAATCATGAGCAACATTCAAAATGAATTTAATCCTATAACAAATATATATATATATATATATATATATATATATATATATATATATATATATATAATTACATAATATAATATTTTAAAAAACATTTAAATGTTAATGAGATTTTCCTTCCTTCATATAACTCATATATTTTTCATATCACAGCTAAAACATTTTTAAACATCAATGTAAATTTTTATTTTTTTCAAGTAATTTTTTTATTCAATATTTCGAAAATTTTTTGAATTATTTGTTTATTGATTTGATTTATTTACTCACAATTTGCGATTCTAAAAGTTTTTCGAAACTCCGAACTGACATTTGAAAAACGCTGAAGTATTATAAAATATTATGATGTACCGATATACTATATCAGTTTCTTTCTTTTCTCTTTTCTTAGTTTATTGCTGTTTCTCTTTATCAGCTGTCTATGTATATAATACATCCTCATTTTGAAACTTTGTTAATTATATAAAAAAATTAGAAAAGAACTCTCGAATAAATGAAAGTAGAATAAATTAAATGTAAAAAAAAATGTTCTGAAGAAAACTTTTCATTATAACCTACTAAAAAGGAAAATAAAAGGTAATGTTAGACAATGTATACTGTTTTTTTTTAAAGAAATAAATTAACTTGCAAAGGAATTTTTATCAGTCTGTTTAAAAGATAGTAATAAAATTAATAAACAATTTTAAATCCCGCTTCCTAGTATGGAAAAAAAATAGATCGACTTTCTCATGAAGGATCAAGCGCACATCTGTTCACCCCCAGCGCGGAACTGAAAGATGGCACATTTACTAACCATACCACGGTTCAGTCGAAGAGCATTATCTTATTTATGAAGAAATCAATTATATTTAAGTGATAACATTTACGTAACCTTATTGGACAAAAGTTTTTTTTCTGAGCCGTGGTCGAAACAAATTTCAAATATTTTTCTTACAGACTTGCCATTGCTTGTATTGCCACTGGTAATACGTCACACTACGAAAAATTGTAGCGCAGGAAGTTTGTTAAAGTTGAGCACAACAGACAGAGAGGCAAGTTAAATGGAATATTGTAAAAAATATGTCTATCTAATTAGAAGATATACTTCAAATGGTAATATTTTTTTTAGCATGATGTGATTAAGTAAAAAAGAACTTGTCAAATACTTTAAAATTTAGAAGTGCACAAGGCCTTTCAAAAGAACTTAGCTTTCAAAAATTAAAAGATTGAAAAATAAAGAATACCAAGCGTTTAAAGTTTTATAGTTTGGATATTAACAAAAAGTTGGAAAGCTGCGAGAAGCTGCTTTATCTTGAGTGAGAAGAATATGTGATTTCTTATATTTACCAACGTGCAAATTGTGTACTAATTTGAATGTTGAGTTTGTTGAGTGATAAATGATTTCAGTATTTGATTTGAATTTTTCTTTTCTACTAGTGATATTTAAATATCAGAATGTGTTTGTTTTATAAATGACATACTTTACTACATAAATTTTTATAATAAGTGTGTTCAGAATTTTCTTTTATAATTTATTTTCATTGAAAAATAACGTTATTAAAATTATTAACGTTATTGAATTTCCATGACCTATATTTGTTCGTCTAAGTAATAAATGTTGTATATATTGGAAAAACTAATAGGCGAATTCCTTTCTAGCTATAAGTTAGGTGAATATTTAAGCAGGTAAAATAATAAATCCTACATTCATAGTCTTATTTTAAATTATTTATACCTGTTGCTTAATCTTTAATTCATCTTCTTAGTCTAATGTGTATCACCATGCATGCCTGCAACATATCCCAAAGTCAGTATACAGGGAGTTTTAAAAGACGACTTGATTGCTGCTACCTCCCAACATGGCAGTTAATTTAAATTGTTTATGAGAGGTGTGTAAAAAAGTATCAATCAATTTACTTTTATGTTCTAAATTTTGTAATTATTTTTTACGTGCTTAAAGTGATGTATTCTAATAAATATCTCAGTAAATATTTTTCATATCGCAGTCACAAAGGGTTAACTTCGCGACAGTACATCGCGAAATGCCAGTTGCCTATGGATCCTGATCCTGATTATGAAAGACTAAGAAGTCCAGCCACCGAAAATTTTTTTTAAACTAGTCGGATTTGCCCATCCCAATACTTTATTCTTTTTCATATGTGTTAATATTTGAAAAAGTTATTACGCTGAATACTTTAGTATTATTACGTCACCAACTTTAATTTTTCTCTGAAATTTCTGCTTCATTTTACTTTACTAGGGGGCTTTGCCCCCTACGAGCTACACTCACCAACCCCCGTTCAGACACCACAGTCTCTAAAAGCATGCCAATTTGATCGGCTTTAAAAAGATTTTGGAAGATTAAGTTATAATTTAAAAAACAGTGGCAATCTCCCTATAAATGGGTTTCTATTAATTTCTCTTTGATTTGGGAATTTTAAGGAAAAATCAGCTGCTGGCATATACAATGGCTGTTTTCGTCTTTGATTACATAAAATCAGTTAAACATTTCAAAATAAGCTAATATAAAATGAATTAAGTAAACAGAGTCTTTGTCTCCTGGTATTTTTTAACAAAGCGAAAAGAAAGTTCTTTTAAATAAGACATTTTTAATCTGACATAATTTTCCCCAAACTTTTCTTTCTCTTTTTAATATTCACATGAAACAACTTTTGTTAGAAATGAAATATTATTTGCGCTCAATTTTTAAATTTAAACTGTTTTGCAATATTATTTGTTGTTCATTTTACATAATAAGTGTAATGTGACGTAATTTCTTCTATTTAAGACTTCTAACGCATGTTAATGAATTTATTATTTTACAATATCATATCTCTTTTAAAATTCACGCGTAAATATAGTTTTTATGAAGTAATTTTCAATAAGTTCCTACTTTTTACACGTAATTATTTAATTCTAATTTGAAAGTTTTTTTTTTCTGTTTATAATAGTCACATGTCAATGAATTTTTAATTTAAAGCAAACATCTTGTTCAGCAAAACTTGTTCACGCTGTTGGCAACAGTTTAAATTAATACCATTTTCTAAAATAAGCAAAAAATATCTCTCGAAATGCTTAAAATTTAAATTTAAAATAGAAATAAAACCTCCAAAAATAAGTAAAACAATTAAAAAAATAAATGCAGTCTGCACACCGGGAAATTCTAACGTATCTAAAAATGAAATAATTCCCATGTATAGTTTTTCTCCTCTAATGGAACGAAATGGTTTTTTAATGGAATGATTTTGTCCAACTTCAGCATTAAATATCTCTTAAAATAATTCTTCGATTTGAAAGCTGTCTGCATTAGCGTGTTTATCCAACAATACCGCCGACTTTCATATTTTTATATGCAATATTTTTCTTAATATTAACAGAGAAAGACCTCCGGTCACAAAAATTCCAAAACCAGCGGCGGTGATGAAAGCGTAAGTTTTTTTTTTTTTTGGAATAGAGAGATTTTTACATGCTTTCTTTTAACTTACAATTATGTTTGTGTGTGGCAGTGAAATCTTGTGATTCATTTTTCACCCTCTTCTTGTTAACATAGAGCAATGGTTCCCAACCCGTGGGGCCGCGCGCACCGTGGTACTGGGCCGTAGAATCTTGGGGTCTAATACCGGTTTTTCGGGACAATTCACTACAGAAGCGCTGGCTGTTGATCGCTGGGCTTTACATTCGTCAGTCATCAAGGTCAACGCTCTCCTCCCTCCGACATTCTTCACCTCCTTCTCCCCACCACGTACGCATCCCACACTTTTATTACTGACTCCTTTGTCAGTGGTTTTCTGTTGATGTATAATATCGTTATGTGTACTGTGAGCTAATATTACTTCACGTCAATATGGATGCTTGGTTTTGGACGGGATTTTGTCGTAAGACGAAGTTGGCAAGTGATGAAGGGACTTCTACATCTGTTTCTACGATTAGTGAGTTTGAAATAAAGGTGAAATCCAGTCTAAGTTATACAAAAATAGCAAGGAAAACTAAAATATATTTTCATAAATATAACCCTGATTTTTTAATATATGGGTTTGTGTTTTCTGGTTCTGAGGAAGAGTCTATGCCTCAGTGTGTGATTTGTTTCGAAATGCTATCCAACAAATGTATGTGAATGTGTAGGAAAGTCTTTGGATTTCTTTGAAATCATTAAAATTTATTATTTTTAAATAATAGTAGATTTCTATTAAAATATAGCTAAATTAAAATATAGTAAAATGTGTGAAAAGGAACCTACCTATGACGGAACCCCGTTTTAAACTGAAAAACGTGTTGATCCAGGCAAAATTAATATAGTAATAAGTAAGAAAAGAATATATAATACATTTACACTTGCTAAGAAGGGAACTTGTCTATAACGCATTTTTTTTTTCTTTTCTATGCAATTCCGTCTTAGAAGATTTTACTGTATAGCATTTTTCCAATTTTTAACACTTCTATACATGGAATATGGATTAACAATGTTAATGATAACTAAAACATTTACATACAAGAAATAGAGATTCATTAAAAAAATAAATACCACAGCCTGCGGCACTTCTATAAAAATGAAGATTATAAAAATGAAAAAAAAAAAATTAAGATAAATATTTTTGTGTCAGAACGCCTCGTACGAGACACATTTTTAACCAATTCGACGTAAAAATCAATGTTTTGTAGAAATTCCCTCGGGCCGGGCCGATTACCCATCATGGTAATAGCCAGCAACGACTAGTTTTTTTATGCATGGAATTTTTTCAATAAATTTTTAACTCATTTCACGATAGGCTAGAATTATATAAATTACAATGGGGCTCAGCTCCCTGCGAGCTACGCCCGCCACCCCCCTCCCCTCCCCCCTTCAGGTTTCGCAACCTCTGAAAACATACCCTGTTTAAAAAATATTACCAGGTTACGGAAGACTGAATGATATTATCGATAGTAGTATCGCGGCTATTTTCTGTAATCGCGTTGCCATGCTTTTCAGTTTGAATGGGCACTTTTCAGTTACCCAGGCCTCATCCATCGCTGCCGTAATAAATGACATCAGTTTTCGGGATTAATAAGTAAGATCAATTACACATTTCTAAAGCAGCTTGTATAAAATGGTTAGGTTAAAAATGACGCCATCTTCCTGAGTTTTATAATGATGCTATGAACAATATTCTTCCATTAGGTTTGAGGTTAAAAAACTGGAATAGCTTTCAGATCCACGTATTGAAATACAGGCATAAAAGTGGGAAATGGGAAAAAAAGGTGGACTTTTTTTCCATCATATATAATAAGGCCAAACTCGTATAATTTAGACACATTTTAACAGTTATACATACAATAAAATAAATTATAACTGTACATATGATTGTCATTTTCTTTTTGTAACTTAGAAAGTATTAAAAGAAAATAAATAAATAACTATGTATAAATTCATTAAATCAAAAAAGAAAATTGGAAAGTTTGCTAAAAATAGAAATTCGTCCAAATTTATCTGATGAACTTATGTGAAGTACAGAGATTAATTTTTCAAAATAAATGTAATTTTGAATGATTTGACTGAAGACTTTATTAGAAAAAAAAAATCTTTATGTTAAATATAGACAAGTCAAATTGATCTTTACTCCAGAAATACATATTCAAAAATGCATCACTGAAATTACCCAGAAGGGACTAATTCATACAATAATAAAATGTTCTATTCCATAAAGAACCTGGAAACTTTTTTTTCCTTAGTTCAAGAACTTTACATGACTCTTAGATGCATATAATAACAGCTCACTTATGATTTGATAGTAAATCAGCAATTCAGAGAAACAAATTCCAAGTACATGAGTAGCCAAAATGTCTAATTGTTAAGTTTTCTAGAACCCCCCCCCCCCCCCCCAACATGCTTCTAATATTTTCTTTGCATATTTGCATCAAACCAGAGAATGTCCAAATTTGCTTTTAAAGAGTTGGAATTCCTTCTTTAGGAGGAACTCTTTTATGCCTGTGAAAAGCATTGTGTTTAGAAATTTTACGCTTACATTTTATGACTTGATCGAGTTTTAGGTATTTCAAGATCAGGTATAGCTTATTCATGAAACTCTATATTAATATGCCACCATGCATATTTTCATGTTATCTTTCAATGTGTATTTTCTGTATTAATTAATGAGAATATCCGAATTTTCTAATATGTATTTATTTAATAGTAATTAGTTCAAAATAAATCGAAAGTATTTTGCACATACATTTACCATATTTATGCTACATAAAGTGATGTAATCGTGATGCAAGATTGTAAATCGTTTTAATATTGGTGTAATTTTCCCTATTAAATACATTTCTCATGTAATAATTTATTTATTTTTTTTTTTCTCGTTTAAGATTCACGGGTACATATATTATTTAACTTTAAAATAATTGGAAATATTATTTGAGCTTTTTAAATATGACCTAATATTCACCATTAAAAGTTTTTTACATATAATAATTTAATTATTTATGCCCTATAAATATTAACGATACTTAATGTTTGGGCCTTAAACACAAGACGTAATTATCACCTTTAAAGCGTTACCCATGTAATTAATAATTTTGTTATTTTAAAGTTTTCGTACTTTTTTTAATATTTACGTGTAAAGATTTTAACGTAACTTTCCTTACATTCTGCTTTTAACACGTGACCATTTAATTTTTATTTTAAAAATTTCTTTCAGTTTTTAAGATTATTGATGTCATTTTCTCTTTAAACTTAAAAAAAAATGGTTAAAAAAAAAACTTTTTTTCACGTCAATGGAATTTAAAAGTGATAGACTATTTTTGGTTTCTAAAATAAACAGATTCCTGGTGATCAAAATGAAAAACATAATTTAATCACGATATAGTCTTTACTATTGATTGAAATGAAAGATAATTTCAATTTCAATTCGAAAATGAAGAAATCTAAGAATCCCTGTGTTTTTCACTTTTTTCCACAAAAATGGAGTAATCTAGTTGCCATCATTATACAAATGACATTGAAATTAGAAAAAAAAAAAATCTCGAAAAGTAATTCAACTGTTAAAATTCCAGTACCATTTTTGAAACCCGTGGATCAATATGGTGTTTATTTCACCGCCAAACGTTCCACACTTCAGGAGAAATAGCTGTAAAACAGTCAGTCATTTAATCAGTCTTTTCATAAAATCGTTTGATTAGGATTTTATATTATTACTAGGGGGCTCTGCCCCCTGCAAGCTACGCTCGTCAACCCCCATTCAGACACCACAGAATCTAAAAGCAAGCCAATTTGATCGGTTTTAAAAAGATTAGAGAAGATTGAATTATACTATAGAGATCTCCTTGTAAACGGGTTTCAATTCAATTCAGTTTGATTGTGAAAATTTAAAGCCGAATCAGTTGCTGCTAAGACATCCAATGGTTGTTTTCGTGTTTGATTAAAGAAGATTAGTTAAACATCTGAAAAGAAGCTAAAATAAAATGAATTAAGTAAACAGAGCCTCCCGGTATTTTTTAACAGCGTTATAAAACGATTGACATAATACAATTTACTAAAATTGCTACAATTTTCTGCCTTAACCCCTTCAAGGGCGGTGGTTCATCTTTGGACCACTTAATTTTAATTTGTAAATGCCACATTGGCACCAGAATATTGGAATGAAAATTTTTCTTTTATGTTGTTCGAAGATCGCTTGGTTCAGTGAATTATGCCAGAAGTTGGAATTGACAATAAGCAATGAAAAATGCTTAAGTATGATGTTTGGCAGTTATACCTTAGAAAGTAGACATCCGATTTTTAAAATTGGAACAACATCTATCCCAGTCAAGGATGCAGTCTTATATTTGGGGTTTCATCTTGATAGTTGATTTAACTGGATAACACATCTTGAAAATATTAGAGAGAAAATTAAAAACTATACCTCATCAATTAAGAAGACGACAAGAAGAGACAGAGGTTTGAATACAATGTACAGAAAAATTTGGTATACTCACATAATTGAGAAGCAAATCATTTATGGATCGGAAACATGGTATAACGATTTAAAATCCCATGCTTTACTTAAGTTAAGCTCTTGCCAGAGAATAGGATTGATGTCAATAATTTCAACATATAGATCAGTCTCAACCAATGCATTATGTGTTTTAACGGGTATAATTCCATTGCATATTCATTTGAAATATGAGAGTCTAAAATACCAAGTGATTAATGAAGGTGAGCAAATAATGATTGATGGCGATGTAATAGGCCGCACAAATATAATGAATAACCTAGCCACGAAGAATTTCCCATATTATAATGATGTGAAGAATTTACATTTTACAGTAGATAAAGATTCGGATTATTTGAGCAAAAGCATTCCAATTATATATACAGACGGGTCGAAGATGATTCATGGTGTTGGCGCTGCATTTACAGTGTATTACGATGGCATATTTATACAAGATTTTAAAGTTATCTTACATTCGAAGAATTCAATATATCAGGCTGAATTTCTGGCAATTAGATATGCAATTAACTGGTTTATCAATTCAAGATTTCATGATGCAGTGATTTTTACGGATAGCAGAGCCTCATTTATGGTCCTTCAGAGAACCTTTCCGGTTAACAGCATAGTTAAAGAAATATTTGATATGTTAATACAGAGTACTAGAAAAAGGATTACAGTTAGATGGACGAGGGCGCATATTGGAAATATTGGCAATGAACGAGCAGACGAACTTGCAAAGAATGCTATTAATGAAAATGAATCCGACTTAGTTGATATACAGAATTTTCCTATTTCACTAATTAAGCAGTTTTGTCGTGAAAAAGCGATCCTGGATTGGCAAAGCTATTGCAAACATTCTGGCAAGGGTAGAGATACGTATAGTATTATGAAAAGAATAGACACTAAATATATCTGCGCAAATCAGATCGTACAATACTTTATAACCTCACATGGAAGTTTTCCTGTTTTTCTTAATAAAATTGGTAAGCGTGGCACCCCAAACTGCGATTGTGGCAAGAGAGGTGATACAACACGCTACCTTTTTGGAAGATGCCCTCTGGTCCACTACTTTTTCTACTTTGACAACTCTGCAAGTATTAGTACAAATATTAAAAGAGTCCTTTTTAATCAAGATAATTATCGAAAATTGTGCCACATTTATAATTCTCTAAACGAACATTATTCGTTTATTAAATATAAATTTTAGTGTTGTAATGGGACTATTCTCTTTTACTAGTTTCACATTCTGTATCTTAGGCTTGACTAAGAGTGCCGATGTGGGTATATTGATTGAATAGAATGAGCTATTCTTTTAACTTAATCATCAGGATATACAGAACTACCTTTTTAAAGTTCTATACTTATTGGAAGTCATCATGAAAATTATTGGGATAGATTGACTATTCTTTTACCTTACTTTATGAAAATAAAAGTCGTTACTGACGTACCTCTTGTTTGAACCATTTACCTGCTTTTTGTTAGAAAGTCTATAACTGTGGATCATTTTGATTTATGCATATTATTAATTTCAATATTTGAACGGTTGTATGAGTATTAGAGAAAAAAAAAAGAAAAAAAAATACATTTTGACATTTATCTAGCTGATTGATAGTAGTTTTCAAGTATGTGATGTTTCCTTTTTTCGCATAACTCATAGATTCTTCTCATTTGAATAGAATGGACTATTCTTTTAACTTATCTTTAGGATATATTGAACTATCATTATAATGCTTTATATTATTGGAGTCAGAACAATTTCAACTATAATATAACGTGTAATACATGTCAGATGGTCTACTACCTACAGTGTTCTTACTGGTATCAGTGTCTCATCTTCTGTACTAGTGATACTATATGAAACTATCATATGATATTATTGGGATAGACTTTTACCTTATTATTTAAAGTATAAGACTACATTTTTACATGCGATAAGTTTGAACCTATTACTTGTTTCTTGTTGGAAAGTTTACCGTAACCAAGTTGGTAGACATCATTGTTAGCAGTCACCAAGTATTTAGTGCACCTTCTTTTGATTAGTTTTGTGAACCTCATCATTAGAATAGAACAGATTATTCTTTTTCCCTATCATTGGGATTTATTCGATTATCTTTTTATTGCTTTGTACTATTGGAATCTGAACAATTTTAACAGCAGTTTAATATGTTTTACCATGTGATTTCTAGTTGCAATGTTTTTGTTAGAGAAAGTGTTATAAACCTACCACTTAATCCTTTTGAACCTTTATAAGAAGATTTGGTATTATGAATTTTTTTTTTTCATAGTGGCATTTCCTGATTGGGAATATTCTCTGAGGGTGTCTGGACATTTCATTTCTATTGACTTAACTTTGATTTTTTTTTTTTTCTTATTTTTCAACACAAGTGGTGAACTCCTCTTTTAAACCTTAATCACTCGTTTAGAATCTATATGAATATCAGATTTTAGTTAATTCACTGTTTTTGGAAAAGCCTGATATATACTGAAATTTTTTAATACTGTTTCTTCTTCTCCACATGTGATGTTGATATTTCGATTGGTGAAAACTTCATTCAATTTGCTTGTTACTAGATATCTTCTACAGAAATGTTCTTCTATTAAGAAGCTGCAGTTTACTTGAGACTTTCTGACATGCTACCATTTGAGGAAGTTTGGCTATTGATTCTTTATGAACTTTATGAACTTTACATTTCAGTTGTAAGTTACCTGAAACCCTCAAACTATGTAAATTGTCCTTATTTTGGTATTTTATGTTAGTTGTAGGTAACCTATAAACCTACATTTGTTGTTTAATTTAGTTTTGTTGCAAGAATCCTATAAACTTGCATGATTTGTACTTTTTGTCATAGCGAGCTGCTATTTGCATAATTAGGATTATGCACCTGTTCTTTTTCTTATGTTAAATAATTGTCGCTGGTTTAGCCCGTTTCTTGGATAGGGTGCAGCTGGATAGTAGAGGTGTTTTTTTCCTGCCAGGACATTCAGTCCATAAACCTCGCGGTTGGCGTCCTGGCCAGGTGGCCAGGTGACCAAGTAAGTGAACAAAAGCATTTTCATATTTCGAAATTTGTTTGTAAATTTTGGTGCCATTCACTGATTTCAACATCTTACGAATAGAAGTATCTTGCCCCTGAAAGGGTTAAACGCATAATAATGTATTTATTATTTTAAAGTTTCCTTGTTCTTTTAATATTCACATGTAAATACAATATTCAAGACATAATTTTCAATATTGTCCGGCTTATAACACGTTCTCATTTAATAGTAATGTTAAAGGTTTTTTCTGTTTTTAATAATCACATGTAAATGAATTTTTTATTGTTATGAAATATTATTCTTTGCGCTGTTTTTAGAATTAAAAACAATCTCTATAATAATAGCCTGAGTCATGTGACTATTATCAACAGTTCCGGCGGATCCCTTCGCTTTTTATATTCCAGGCGGCCATTTTGGTACTTTAATGTTAGCCAGCCACAGGTGATAAGTCGCCAAATATTATTCTATCGCCATCATTTCACCTATATTATAATAGTTCAAGTCATGTAACTGCCATAAAAAAATTATGGTCTGATCCCTTCGCTTTTCATAAGAAAGGTTTCCATTTTGATTAAAAAATCAAAGTTATTTTTTCGAATAAAACTACATAAAAGTTGTCATGATCACAAAGAATTCTTGGTACTTTTATGTTAGCCGGGTGCAAATCTCGCCAATAGCTTTTCTAACTCGCCAGTTAGCATTTTTTTTTTTTTTTTTTTTTCGAGTGGTAAATTAAAACAGTACTACTTGGTTATCCCATCGACCAAAAATCCATCGCCAGAATATAAGATTAAATGACAATAATGGTTGATCGTAAATGTCCATTCATTTGACTGTAAAGAAGTTACACGTGTTTACCCCATCAAGTGATTTTTACTTCGACGTTTTATTTTTAATTTTATTAATGCTATACTGATTTATTTGGACACAGACGTCATATTGGAGCGTATATGACATCTGTGCCTTTATTTGTTCTTTCATTATTTAAAATAAAAATTACGTCAATTTGTATAATTTGGTGAGTGCTTTGGCGATTTATATAATTTGGCGAAATTGGTCGACAGGATAACTATGTAGTACCATTAAAACATTGCTTTGAATTTGAAGTTAAATGTCAGGATTTGTTGCAATATTTAATCGGGTTTGGCGTGATTTTTTTGCGACAATTTGGCGAAAACCTCGTTTTCGAATACCAGTTACATATGTATTTTTAAATTACTTTTTATTATTTTTAAAATGAAATAACAATAAATAAAAAAAAAATTAATAACTATAGAACAAAACAATTTATAACATATTTTTTAAATAAAAAGAAAATAAAGGTAAATAAACATTTATTAATAAATTAGCAACCATAGCCGGGTTACCATGTCAGGCAAAATATCGCTCTTTTGGCGCTATTTAAATACCCCAGTGCCTATATGACATCTGCAATTAATATTTTTTGTTTCGTTTCGTTTAAAAAAGAAATGAAGTGAAAGCCATTGATTTAAAATTTTTCAGTTTTAATTGAAAGTTTTGTATTAAATAAAATGATAATGAAACACACACATACACACACAAAAGCATTGTGCTTAGCATACATTTAAATAAGACCAAACTGGTTGCCAAATTACTTTAAAATAATAACCTTTTCTAAAATATGAAAAAAATATGTGTTATGATTAAAATTTAAGTTGCCATCATTAGAAAAAAATAATTTTAAATTAGAAAAAAAAAATAATATTTCAAAAACTAATTCGAATTTAAAAATTCTAATACAAGTTTTGAGATCTACGCATCAATACGGATTTTTGGCGTTAATTTCATCGCAAAGTATTCCATATTTTAGGAGAAATCGCCGCGAAACGTAATCAGTTGTTTAATCAGTCGTTTCATAAATTCGTTACATTTCAGTCGTTTTATAAATTCGTTTCATTAGGATTTTATATATATATTTTATATAATATTTTATATATATAATATTTTATATATATAATATTTTATATATTATATTCAAAATTGTGTTTCCGATGACCAGTTTAATATTTTTACAACTTAAATATAAATTAATACATTATTTTTAAGGCATTTTTCAGTTAGGCAGCAACAAGTGATAAATTGCCAAATACCTCTGTAACTCGTGCAATTGTATGGAGTTTGAGAAAAAGGATTTAATTATGTGGCGATAAAAGCTCGTCAAAGTATGTGAAAGTGCTGAGAAATGACAAAAGTGAAATATTTTTAAGAGTTAAGTGGTCTCAGGACTCTTAAAATTGGAAAAAATGAAAAAAAATAAAAGACCATTTTCAACATTTAATATCTTAAAATGTGTTTGATTGTAAGACACAATTTTTATTGGAATGAAAGATGTATGTTTTTTCATGTATTTAAAAAGTTACAAGATGCATAATTAAATTTTATAGGGGGCTTCAAACTATCACACATTTGACGAGCGGAAAATTGGTATAACAGCTTACGCACAGGATTACAAAATAAATTTTGCAACTAGAATGAAAATTTCAGTGCCTAATTATACTCCAGATTGTAATAAATACACTGAACCTAAATATATTTGTATTTCAAACATTTTTATATTCAAACATTTCAAGCATTAAGTTCTGTTCTAATTTGAATTTCGAGGAAACGTTTAATTCTTACTAATTATAACTTTCAGAAAATATAGGAGTTTCGGAAATTTGAAGCTTTAAGAGTCCCGAGACCCCCTTTAAAAGTAGAAAATAAATTATAAACAAGAAAGTGTCCAATATAAAAAAGGGTACTTCTTAGTTATCCCGTCAAGATCCATTTCGCCAAATTATATAAATCGCCAAACCACTCGCCAAATTATACACATTGACATAATTTTTATTTTAAATAACGAAAGAATGAATAAATTAGTAAAACATTAATAAAAATACAAATTAAACTTCGAATTAATGGTTTTATTGGCCATTATTGGCATTTAATCTTACAATTAATTAATTAATAGCAACCATTATTGGCATTTAATCTTACAATTTAGCGACAGTAGTTTGGTCGACGGGATAACTAAGAAGTACCTAAAAAAGATACGCTTTATCAATTAATAATTACGATCAATACATTTAAAATTACACAATGAAAAATAAATTTAAAACACTAAAAAGATAATTTAAATAATGTATAATTTTTTTCTTTCTGGTTCTCTTCTTTCGTTAATAAACAAACAGACCAAAAAGCATATACTTTTAATAAATTTATTGCATGGAACTTTCTAGCAAATGCAAAAGAAAGCGAAATTTTCCGCTTTAGCGACCTAGCTAGATCGTTTTCTTGTGCTGCAATGAGTATTAGGCATCAAGTTTTGTGAAAATCGTTTGAGCCGTTTTCGATATATAGCAGGATTCTCAGGGCTGAGTTTGTTTCAAACGGTCAAACCGAATTTTCACGAATTCGAAACCTAGCTAGATGGGTTTCTCATGCTTGAATTAGCATAGAAAACACATTTCGTGTAAATCGCTTGATCATTTTCCCATTTATAGCAAGAAGCATTTTCAGCGCTGAGTTCTATTACATATCAGGTCAAGATCTTTAATAAGTGCAAGATGAAATAAAATTTCGACAAAAACTAATTTTAAAGCACTCGTTTTTATAACTTGACCCTCATATGCGGCTCCAATAACGAATGGGGTTGGAAGCAGAGAGAAAACTTACCGTATGTTTTTGTGACTGTCGTATTTTTCTTCTCACTACATTCAATATATAATACTTTGTACCTTTCTAGAAAAGCCATAATTCACGCTAAAAATGCTTATATATTTATTACGTTCAAATGTTGAAACATTAGCATAAATTATATACGCATTTATAACAGAATTTGTTGTTAATATTACACTATAAAAATAGTACACTTAGTTAAATACAATTCCTAATGTCTAACACACACTGGTAGCAAGCTAATATTGCTTTTATTGTATTTTATTCAAAAAGTATATAATGTGATGCAGTTATTGCACTACATTAAATATGTAGCCAACAACATTGTAAAATAAAAATACTTTGGGGGGAGGCTAAATTGTCAATTTTAATATAGTGAATTCAGATAGGGTGAATATTCCCTACACTATATTATAATATTTTTATTATAGTGTTTTCAAAATCGTGAAATAATGAAGCAATTCAAGAAATTTCGATAAATAAACATAGGTGTGGAATTCTTACCCCCCCCCCCCCCCTCAATCGGATTACAAATTTGCTAGCCATTTTCGCATCCCACAAAAGTGTAGATAATGACATAATATTTCTGTTCCATGTTCTCTTCAGTGGATATATTTCCAATACTGTGAAAATTTATGAACAACCATGAATATTTACTTACACTGAAGCAATAAATGCTGGCAAAATGCATGCTGATATTGGCTCCAATAAGTATCCAATTTTGTTTTAGTAAAAATGGAAAATTTAGATAATTTATCACACAGTTTATCACGATCCATGAAACTAAACTGTACTTAGAAATTTAGAATGCAGATATTAATTTTAAGAAAATATTTCCTAAGATTTATCACAATTCACAAAATTTGCATTTACGACAGAGATAGTATTTTTTCATTTTTAATGAATAGGATCTCCGTTGCACAATGCATAAAAATTAACAATTGGAAAATCACTGCATAAAGAAGTGGGTAAAGCACATTCCAAACATTAAAGATATATAACACAAATTAGTTATTTAAAATAGGTCTCGCATGATTTTTTAACCCATATTGGACCACACCGATTAAATATTTTTGAAATTTTTTAAAACTTCAATTTTATCATTAATTTATCTATCATTAAGTAGATACTAGCAAAATTTTTGAAGAAACGTTTTTAATTTTTTAAGTAACTAGTTGTCCTATAAACAGGACAAAAAGTAAGGACTTATAAAATGCATACAAAAACTAATTTTATGAGCAAATATTTTATTTTACTTTAAAAATACTGTTTATGTTGTGCAAAAATACTCTATGATTTCTCCAATAAAAAGATAATAATAACGGTAAAATTCTAGATTATAAGATTCTTAAAAAAAAAATTTAAAGAATTTTTACAATTAAATTTTAATTGGTTACTTGTTTTTTTGTTTATATGTTACACTTTTGTGTATTTTAAAGGCGTCATAACAAAATGCATCCAAAAAATCCTTACCAATTTTATTTTTTAAAATGTTTTATTACCCGTCCTACTTATAGGACAGCGGTCCAATATGGGTTAAATGTTCAGAGATTCAACACACTTCAAAATTTACACAATAAAAACATTTTTCTTAGAATATCATTTTAAACACATTAGGTTCTGATATATTTATCACAATTCATAAAACATGTATTTAGAACAGATATACTTATTTTTTCATTTTGAATTAATATGATATCAGGAATACAATGTATAGCATGAAATAGGTAGTAAATTACTATATAAAACACATAAGTGCAGCTACATAAAGTGGAGTAAAGCAAACATTGAAAATCATATATTCAAAACTTCTAGATATATAATTACAATCAAGTTACTATAAAAAGTACTTGTATAATTTGTAAAATCTCAAAAAATCAATTCACTTAAGGGGACCGGGAAAGCCCTATCTCCGCCATGTTAAATTCACCAACTTTATGTACCTTTTTCTTGCAAATGGTGAAAGATGGAGGTCTAGATTTTTTTAGAGTCGTTAAAGTAACATGATTTACATATTTTAACAGACCATTTTCTTTCTAAGTGACACTCAAAATTAATTATTAATTATTGATTGAAAGTCCTTTTTAAATTAGCATTTTTGGTAAGATTTCACTGCCTAAAATAAATAATTCTCAAGAAATCATCAAATTTTTGTGTTAAAGTATACAATATAATATAAGTATTAAATAAAAATCTCAGTTCTTAAGTTTAATAGATGTTGAAAAAAAGGAACATAAATCATAACTATTGAATGATATAGAGAAGTAAAAATCGATTTTTTGGTTGAATTTTGCTTTCCCAGTTCCCTTAAAGACAGAGACCCGGAGCTGGAGCTGGAGCCCGGAGCCGGAGCGCTCCGGAGCTGTGTTTTCCCTGGAGCTGGAGCCGGAGCTGGAGCTCTAAATTTTCCCCAGCTCCAGGGCTCCTTTAGTTTTTAATATTCTTTTAAATCTTTTTTTTTTTTTTTTCAGTCTTTTAAATTTTTAGGCTCAAAATATTTTAATTACAGTAGAAGATCTTTATAGCACGATTCTATATAATGCAATTCTCCATATAACGCACAACTTCTCAGATGTAAACAATGAATTTTGCAGGTAAGAAGCACCTGAAATCCCACATCGTAAAAATTGCTACTCTCTAGAAAACTACATTTGATACATTAATTCAACTTTATCTCCTTAATTCAAAACTTTTTAATGAAAAAAAATTGCTATTATTACAATAAATATTATATTTTTGGAAATGAGTAATATAATGAATGACTGGGTCCGGGTATAGTTGGACCATGTTTATAAAATAAACAATATAAAATGATCATATAATGCAAAAATTTATAATTTGGATAATTCCTGGTGACAAGAAGTGCAGTATAAAGATACTCTAATGTATTTTGGTATCTTTCAGATTTATATGGTCGTGTTTATAAGGTAAATTTAATGATGTCTGAAATGTGATCCATATAATGCAAAATTCTATATAACTCACAACCTTGCGTTTTTAGGTTTGCGTTATAAAGATCTTCTACTGTACATTATTATTCAGTATTTTAATTATATCATTTTTTAGGTTTTTATTATTATTATTAGAGAAGGAAACCTTCTCAAAACATGGTAACACTACTTTACTTCTACTTTCTACTTGAACTAAGTGACAACACTATTCGAAAACAAATATGGCCGCCTGTTGTTTACATGTGTAGTTGTACAATTTTGGCTGTTTGAAAAGTGTAGAAGAAATTTAAGATTTTTGTGTTTAAAATTCCACCAAACTTTCTATTTTAAAAGCAAAAGCTAGATGTCAAACTTTCTGAACAAGCATTTGAAGTTTGATGAGAAGAAAAATGCATTTTGTCAGATCTTTAATGAGGTAGAAAGTATTTGTGAGCAAAAAATTAAACGTGTAAATTAAAATCTGCAACTCAAAAGCGCGAAGTCGGAGCCGAGTTGGAGCCGGAGCCGGAGCCACAGTATTTTCTCTAGGAGCGGAGCTGGAGCTTCAAAAATTGTTCGGCTCCGGGTCACTGCTTAAAGATTTACACATTAAAAGCATTCTTCTTGGAATACTATATTATACATAATATTAGGTTGTTGCAAATGAAATGGTAGGATGCAAATGACTAGGATAGTTGCAAATGACTGGAAATTTTTAATAATCAAAACAGGCAGCATTAGATGAAGTACACCAGATACTTGATCATTTATGAAAGTAATAAGAAGTCTGTCCTTCTGGACAGAAGAAACTCTCTTTCAAACTTTTTGTTGACTGTATCAAAGCTGTATCTTTTCCCAGCCAAACCATAACCGAAATGCTTAAAGTGACAATCGGTTGGTTAAGGACTGTGGAATATGGGGGCGAGAAAGAGTTCCATAGTACAAGATAGTAAGTTTTGGATAATGTCCAGGAAAAGTGTGGTGTCATAAATCTTCCTTTCTGTTAACCCATCAACACCGCATAACTGCTTCTGCTTATCCAACTTTTGTCTTTGCCAGTGCGTGAAAAGAGTGTGGAATGGTGTATGGAAAATTGCTCTGTCGTGTCCTTCACAGTTTTGTAACAGTCATTCTAAGAATTCCTAGAAGTTATCACACAAAGCGTCAAAACTGCTACTACTTTCGTGGTCACACAATGTGACTGCGACTTCAAAACAGTTCCTCCAAAAAGAAGCAACTTTTTATTGTTGGAGCAATTCCTGTTGCCTATAAAGTAAATGGTGAGCAATGTCGTCAGGAACAGGCAACAAAACACTGGTAAAACTGACGAGGAAAAAACCTTCGTCGGAACAGCCAGTGACGCTTGGAGAAGTGACGAGCCTCCACCGTTGTGTCGCATGTGGAGATGGTTAAGGTTTATGATTAGCACCACTTGCACCATTTGGTTGTGTAATAAATGAAAATTATTCCATATATATGACATTTCGTCTGCAACAACCTAATAGTTGTGAACATTTTTGAACATTTATTACAATTCATAAAATAACATTTTGCACAGATTTTATGTTAAACACACTTACAAACATAACGTACAATTCATAAAATAACATTTTGCACAGATTTTATGTTAAACACACTTACAAACATAACGTACAATTCATAAAATAACATTTTGCACAGATTTTATGTTAAACACACTTACAAATATAACGTAAAATTCATAAAATAACATTTTGCACAGATTTTATGTTAAACACACTTACAAACATAACGTACAATTCATAAAATAACATTTTGCACAGATTTTATGTTAAACACACTTACAAACATAAAGTACAATTCATATATTTTTTGAAAATATTTTTTCTTTTTAATTATTTTTTCAATTCACTTTTTTTTTTTTTTTTTTTTTGGCTCTTCATTTTTTTTCTTCTTTTCTTTTTTGCTTTTTTTTTTTTCAATTTTTTTTTTCATTTTTTTTTTTTTTTCTTCTTTTCTTTTTTTTTCATTTTTTTTTTTTCAATTTTTTTTTTCATTTTTTTTTTTTCAATTTTTTTTTTTTTGTACAATATTTTTAACAATCTTTTTACATTTTTTTTTGGACAATATTTTTAACAATCCTTTAACATTTTTTTACAAACGTTCTCTTTTACAATTTCTTAAAATCAGACAATCAATGTTTTATTACCCGTCCTACTTATAGGACAGCGGTCCAATATGGGTTAAATGTTCAGAGATTCAACACACTTCAAAATTTACACAATAAAAACATTTTTCTTAGAATATCATTTTAAACACATTAGGTTTTGATATATTTATCACAATTCATAAAACATGTATTTAGAAAAGATATACTTTTTTTTCATTTTGAATTAATATGATATCAGGAATACAATGTATAGCATGAAATAGGTAGTAAAATACTATATAAAACACATAAGTGCAGCTACATAAAGTGGAGTAAAGCAAACATTGAGAATCATATATTCAAAACTTCTAGATATATACTAGATTAATATTAACACAATTATTCTAATTGGTAAACAAATCATATACAAAGAACATCTAGAATTTACATCTACTATTCTAGATATATAATTACAATCAAGTTACTATAAAAAGCACTTGTATAATTTGTAAAATCTCAAAAAATCAATTCACTTAAGGGGACCGGGAAAGCCCTATCTCCGCCATGTTAAATTCACCAACTTTATGTACCCTTTTCTTGCAAATGGTGAAAGATGGAGGTCTAGATTTTTTTAGAATCGTTAAAGTAACATGATTTACATATTTTAACAGACCATTTTCTTTCTAAGTGACACTCAAAATTAATTATTAATTATTGATTGAAAGTCATTTTTAAATTAGCATTTTTGGTAAGATTCTACTGCCTAAAATAAATAATTCTCAACAAATCATCAAATTTGTGTGTTAAAGTATACAATATAATATAAGTATTAATAAAAATCTCAGTTCTTAAGTTTAATAGATGTTGAAAAAAAGGAACATAAACGTGAAAATTCCAAGTTTTGAGAAAAAGTTAATGAAAGATTTAAATGGCCATCAAGCTGTGAAGTACTCTTAGAAAGAATGTATAATTTCAACACATATTTTTTTATATATAAACATGTGGGGCATATCGTTGGAAAGATAAAAGTTTAAACTATTGAATGATATAAAAAAGTAAAAATCGATTTTTTGGTTGAATTTTGCTTTCCCAGTTCCCTTAAAGATTTACACATTAAAAGCATTCTTCTTGGAATACTATATTATACATAATTTTAGGTTGTTGCAAATGAAATGGTAGGATGCAAATGACTGGAAATTTTTAATAATCAAAACAGGCAGCGTTAGATGAAGTATACCAGATACTTGATCATTTATGAAAGTAATAAGAAGTCCGTCCTTCTGGATAGAAGAAACTCTCTTTCAAACTTTTTGTTGACTGTATCAAAGCTGTATCTTTTCCCAGCCAAACCATAACCAAAATGCTTAAAGTGACAATCGGTTGGTTAAGGACTGTGGAATATGGGGGCGAGAAAGAGTTCCATAGTACAAAAAAGTAAGTTTTGGATAATGTCCAGGAAAAGTGTGGGGTCATAAATCTTCCTTTCTGTTAACCCATCAAGACCGCATAACTGCTTCTGCTTATCCAACTTTTGTCTTTGCCAGTGCGTGAAAAGAGTGTGGAATGGTGAATGGCAAATTGCTCCCTTGTGTCCTTCACAGTCATTCTAAGAATTCCTAGAAGTTATCACACGAAGCGTCAAAACTGCTACTACTTTCGTGGTCACACAATGTGACTGCGACTTCAAAACAGTTCCTCCAAAAAGAAGCAACTTTTTATTGTTGGAGCAATTCCTGTTGCCTATAAAGTAAATGGTGAGCAATGTCGTCAGGAACAGGCAACGAAACACTTGTAAAACTGACGAGGAAAAAACCTTCGTCGGAACAGCCAGTGACGCTTGGAGAAGTGACGAGCCTCCACCGTTGTGTCGCATGTGGAGATGGTTAAGGTTTATGATTAGCACCACTTGCACCATTTGGTTGTGTAATAAATGAAAATTATTCCATATATACGACTTTTCGTCTGCAACAACCTAATAGTTTTGAACATAAAGTACAATTCATATATTTCTTGAAAATATTTTTTCTTTTTAATTATTTTTTCAATTCACTTTTTTTTTTTTTTTTTTTTGCTTTTCATTTTTTTTTCTTTTCTTTTTTGCTTTTTTGTTTTTCAATTTTTTTTCTTCTTTTCTTTTTTGCTTTTTTTTTTTCAATTTTTTTTTTTCAATTTTTTTTTTCAATTTTTTTTTTCATTTTATTTTTCAATTTTTTTCAATTTTCATTTTTTTTTTGTACAATATTTTTAACAATCCTTTAACATTTTTTTACAAACGTTCTCTTTTACAATTTCTTAAAATCAGACAATCAATGTTTTATTACCCGTCCTACTTATAGGACAGCGGTCCAATATGGGTTAAATGTTCAGAGATTCAACACACTTCAAAATTTACACAATAAAAACATTTTTCTTAGAATATCATTTTAAACACATTAGGTTCTGATATATTTATCACAATTCATAAAACATGTATTTAGAACAGATATACTTATTTTTTCATTTTGAATTAATATGATATCAGGAATACAATGTATAGCATGAAATAGCTAGTAAATTACTATATAAAACACATAAGTGCAGCTACATAAAGTGGAGTAAAGCAAACATTGAAAATCATATATTCAAAACTTCTAGATTAATATTAACACAATTATTCTAATTGGTAAACAAATCATATACAAAGAACATCTAGAATTTACATCTACTATTCTAGATATATAATTACAATCAAGTTACTATAAAAAGCACTCGTATAATTTGTAAAATCTCAAAAAATCAATTCACTTAAGGGGACCGGGAAAGCCCTATCTCCGCCATGTTAAATTCACCAACTTTAGCAAATGGTGAAAGATGGAGGTCTAGATATTTTTAGAATCGTTAAAGTAACATGATTTACATATTTTAACAGACCATTTTCTTTCTAAGTGACACTCAAAATTAATTATTAATTGAAAGTCATTTTTAAATTATCATTTTTGGTAAGATTTCACTGCCTAAAATAAATAATTCTCAACAAATCATCAAATTTGTGTGTTAAAGTATACAATATAATATAAGTATTAAATAAAAATCTCAGTTCTTAAGTTTAATAGATGTTGAAAAAAAGGAACATAAACATGAAAAATCCAAGTTTTGAGAAAAAGTTAATGAAAGATTTAAATGGCCATCAAGCTGTGAAGTACTCTTAGAAAGAATGTATAATTTCAACACATATTTTTTTTATATATAAACATGTGGGGCATATCGTTGGAAAGATAAAAGTTTAAACTATTGAATGATATAAAAAAGTAAAAATCGATTTTTTGGTTGAATTTTGCTTTCCCAGTTCCCTTAAAGATTTACACATTAAAAGCATTCTTCTTGGAATACTATATTATACATAATTTTAGGTTGTTGCAAATGAAATGGTAGGATGCAAATGACTGGAAATTTTTAATAATCAAAACAGGCAGCATTAGATGAAGTACACCAGATACTTGATCATTTATGAAAGTAATATGAAGTCCGTCCTTCTGGACAGAAGAAACTCTCTTTCAAACTTTTTGTTGACTGTATCATAGCTGTATCTTTTCCCAGCCAAACCATGACCGAAATGCTTAAAGTGACAATCGGTTGGTTAAGGACTGTGGAATATGGGGGCAAGAAAGAGTTCCATAGTACAAAAAAGTAAGTTTCGGATAATGTCCAGGAAAAGTGTGGGGTCATAAATCTTCCTTTCTGTTAACCCATCAAGATCGCATAACTGCTTCTGCTTATCCAACTTTTTTCTTTGCCAGTGCGTGAAAAGAGTGTGGAATGGTGTATGGCAAATTGCTCTCTTGTGTCCTTCACAGTCATTCTAAGAATTCCTAGAAGTTATCACACGAAGCGTCAAAACTGCTACTACTTTCGTGGTCACACAATGTAACTGCGACTTCAAAACAGTTCCTCCAAAAAGAAGCAACTTTTTATTGTTGGAGCAATTCCTGTTGCCTGTAAAGTAAATGGTGAGCAATGTCGCCAGGAACAGGCAACGAAACACTTGTAAAACTGACGAGGAAAAAACCTTTGTCGGAACAGCCAGTGACGCTTGGAGAAGTGACGAGCCTCCATCATTGTGTCACATGTGGAGATGGTTAAGGTTTATTATTAGCACCACTTGCACTATTTGGTTGTGTAATAAATGAAAATTATTCCATATATACGACATTTCGTCTGCAACAACCTAATAGTTGTGAACATTTATTACAATTCATAAAATAACGTTTTGCACAGATTTTATGTTAAACACACTTACAAACATAAAGTACAATTCATATATTTATTGAAAATATTTTTTCTTTTTAATTATTTTTCAATTCACTTTTTTTTTTTTTTTTTTTTTTTGCTTTTCATTTTTTTTTTCTTCTTCTTTGCTTTTTTCTTTTTTTCAAATTTTTTTTTTCTTTTTTTCTGCTTTTTTTCCATTTTTTTCGATTTTTTTTTTCAATTTTTTTTTGTGCTTTTTTTTTGTGCTTTTTTTTTTTTTTTTTTTTTTTTTTTTTTTTTTTTTTTTACAATTTTCATTTTTTTTTTTTTTTTGTACAATATTTTTAACAATCTTTTTACATTTTTTTTTTTGGACAATATTTTTAACAATCCTTTAACATTTTTTTACAAACGTTCTCTTTTACAATTTCTTTTACAATCAGAATGAAAGATGAATTAGTAAATAGGAATTATTAAATATTATTATATTATTACAATATTAAATTAATATTAAATATTATTATATTATTACAATATTAAATTAATATTAAATATTATGATTTATTAAATGTTATTAAATAAATCATTATTGTAAATGAATGAACAATATTTTAATATTTGATAATACTTAGTATTTTCACACTTTTAATTTAATTTATTATCAGATAGTAAAATATGATTAAAATTAAGTTAAATAATTAAAATTAACGTTAAGATTGTTTCATAGATCGTGAGAACTCCTCTCATAATTCTTTTTAACTTGCTTTTTAACAAATCAAAATTGAGGATAACTTAGAGAATTTATATTTTTCCAGATATTAGGAAACATAAAATAGTTAAATGGTGGAAAATAAGTATATAAATTGTTTATTCATTGGAAATATATCTAGTGAAACAGGCAATATTTGGATTAAATCGGAAATGTTTTCAATACCTAGACATAGCTGCTAACTAACCTTCCCTTTTTTTTTTTTAAGTGAAAGATACTTTTTACAAGAATTTTTATATACAAAAGGAATTCCTGAATAAAATTCCGCCAGAACTGGCAACACTCCCCATATTACAATAATGCATTGGAACACTGCCAATCAGGACCAATTGGTTTTATTGAAAATGTTCTCATTGCGACCTTTAAATGACAAGTGGCAATATGCTAACTCCATACGTCGCCACTGTTGGATAGACAAGTGGAATCATTGAATCACATTATAAATATTTGCGATCTAAAAGCAATATTGGCTGCTAGTGTGAATACATTTTGAATTATATTCATCGAAACATTATGATTTTAGAGTGCATCGCAAGTTCTGATTTAAATTTACATGCAACTTATGGGCTTGTTGAAAAATTAAGATGCAATAGAAAAAATAATCCAAATAAGAAATAATGTCCCTGAATGAGTACCCTACAATGAGAGAAAAAAATTAGGTGTGTTTCATAGTGTTTTCAGGGTGTTTCATAAAAGATGGGCAAAACACAGGCAATAGCACACATCCAAACAAACAACTTTCACCCAAGAATGCAGGGTCGGGCAAAGGTGCTAGAGGGCGCCAAAGGTAACGTTTTTATACGAGGCAAAAACACACAAAGAAGGATTAATAAGTTACAAAAGCAGTTTAATAACATGTGATTACAACAAGTGTTCAAGACAGTGACCGACAGTGCATGGAATAAAACGGCGAAGAAAGGATTGGCGAAAAACAACGGGCATATCGCACACTTCCTCTGCAGTGGTTGCGAAGCCTGATGAGTTGGCAGCATGTATAATTATTTAAAAATTTGCAAAAATACTATTTAAATTACTCAAAAATGTTTTCTTTATTCACAATAACATACAATTAAAACCAACTACTTTCAAGCCTATTCATGCTCATCATCAGGGTTTAAAACGATAAAAGTCCTTTATACGAGGTAGGCTGATCCAAAATTTAAAGTGAAAAAAAAAGGGGGGGGTGAATGTTATACTGTTGGACTGTTCCAAAAATCAACAGAAGAGGGAGGGGATGTTCAGGTTATTCCCAGTGTGCTATACCAAATTTTTGGAATGATGTACAATAATATATTGTTACAAGTATAATTAGCCCCACATAGAATTTCTATAGACTCCATAATTACTAATTTTTGATAACTTGATAATTTCTCTATTAATTTAGCTTCTTTAAAATTAATCTTAATATCCTGATTTTATTTAGAAATAGCTGTTTGACAGCGGTTAAGCTTCCCATATGGGATATGTTCTGTTCAACACTTCCGTGTTGTCATATCGATATAATCTGCTTTCCTATTACTATTACTATATTATTATAACTGGGATTTTATGTATGCTGAAACTTCCATAAAGGATTGATGTTATTGTGAAGTCTTGCTTTTAATTTACTAGGGAGGGAGGGGGGAATTAAATTGATATTGCGTTTCTTTAATTTAAACCTTAAACTTTAAATAAACCTGGCAAATACTGAAACTTGTGTAGTTTTACATCATTAAATTTAAATTTATTATTGATATTAATTCCATATTGAGTTCTGTAAATAAGTTTATTAATAAACTTAAGTGAAAAACCATTATCATTTGCTATATGTCCAAACACTGAATTTAGGTATTTCAAAAAATTGATATATTATATCATCTTTAACTTAATATAATTATTTGCAAATTTAATAGTACTCAAATAACATATTGTCTCATCTAAAACAAAATTCTGGATTTAAGGGAAATTCTGTTTGGAAAGAAAAAAAACCCATCCAAAACTATAGAATGCAAACTCCAGACAACTGGTGAGGCTATTGAGTTCAGTTAAAATCGATGTATTCTGATGTATCGATACAGGGTTCATTTCTAATTTCCTCTGCATTGTACATATCGCCTGTGTTTTGTAATAAGGGCATAAGGTACAAATGATTAATTGTACAGGTTCAGGAGAGCCAAAAGAGAGAATTCTTCATACCTGTAATTGTTACTGTGTAAGCACCCTTGAGAGTAAAGTTTTAATTTTTAGGTATATTTCACATCCAGCTTTTTCCTGCAAAAATTTATGATTGGTAATAGGGCTCAAGTGACTCCTTAAGACCTTAATTTCTTGAATATACGGATAAGCCTTACCCAACTCTCTCACTAATAGAGATACACGTACGCCCTCCTTACCAAAAATTGCTTCCTCATTCTACATGCACTTAACACAATTTTGAAAAATACCGTATTTTATGGAAGAAACGCCGCACCCGTCGTAAACGTCGCACTCCTCAAATTGGCCTTAAAAATATCGTAATCGCCGGACCTGTTGTAAACGCCGCATCCGTCGTAACGCTACTTTGGTCGACAGCCTCACATTGACAAAACTTTAATCCAAGTTTTCTGAGCAGTGTAGGATGCCTCGTTTTTAATATCTTAAGATGCCTGAAGTTTTATTTAAAATATTTAAATCCGATTTTAAATATTTTTTATGAAGTTTTAAATTAAGGAAACTCAGACACCACACATTACGCAGCAATGGGAAAATATCGTAACTTTTAAACTCGTAAACGCCGCGGCGTTT
This sequence comes from Maratus speciosus, assembly GCA_963932465.1. Classification (NCBI taxonomy): domain Eukaryota; kingdom Metazoa; phylum Arthropoda; class Arachnida; order Araneae; family Salticidae; genus Maratus; species Maratus speciosus. The sequence continues at coordinate 3,475,452 of OZ010789.1, forward strand.
CTTCCATAAAATACGGTATGTGCTTTACGCCCTTATTGCAAAACAGAGGCGATATGTAGTCAAATTTAAATCTAATTTAAGATGGCGGTGTTTGTTATGTTATGATCAGAAGGATAGAACGCCCTCATTTCTGGGGCCTTTCTAAAGGAACTTAATCCTTAATAGCGCAAGATTCGAAAACAATCGCGGAAAATCCTGAGAAGTCAGGCTGCAGTTATCCAAAAACTGAATATTTCCCGCTACTATTTCCTAGCAACTATCATTATCATATCTATAGAAGATGCATTATTGTCCGATTGCCAAAGAGACAATTTCTTCATTAGCCATTCACTCAGAATAAGCACCACGTCGGTTCCTGTAATTTTATTTACCACTAAAACATTAACAGTAACTTTTAATTGCTAAAAGGTGCAAATTAAACTTTTGAAAATAGTAAAAATGTTTTTATTCGACTGCTTACATGTTTCGATTCTACCATTTTCAAAACAAATAAATAAAAATATTCTAAAATTGCACGGTCTATGAAATGCCAACATTCAAATTTTTCACGTACTCATTCATATTCTGTGCATTTTTTTTTTTTTTTTACTTGGATGTTTATTTTTATTTCTTTTTCACTGTTTTGAATCTACCCTATATATATAAAATCCTAATGAAACGAATTTATGAAACGATTCTATGAAATGATTATGTTTCACGGCGATTTCTCCTAAAATATTGAATACTTTGCGATGAAATTAACGCCAAAAATCCGTATTGATCCGCAGATCTCAAAACTGGTATTAGAATTTTCAAATTCGAATTAGTTTTAGAAAAATTAATTTTTTTTTTTCATTTTAAATACTTTTTTCTAATGATGGCAACTCAAATTTTAATCATAACAGATATTTTTTTTCATATTTTAGAAAAGGTTATTATTTTAAACTAATCTGGCGACCAGTTTGGCCTCCCTTAAATGTAAGAACAATGCTTTATTATTATTATTATTTTTATTTATTTATTTATTTTATTTTTAATTGGCGCTAAAATTTTTGGCCTGACATGGTAACCCTGCTATTGTTGCTTATTTATTTATCAATGTTTATTTACATTTATTTTCTTTTTATTTAAAAAAAAAAAATTACAAATTGTTTTGTTCTATAGTTTTTAATTAATTTTTTTTATTTATTGTTATTTCATTTTAAAAATAATGGAAAATAATTTAAAAATACATATGTAACTGGTATTCGAAAACGAGGTTTTCACCAAATTGTCGTTAAAAAAAATCACACCAAACCCGGTGTGTATATAACATCTGTGTTAAATATTAAATAATGCAACAAATCATGACATTTAATTTCAAATTCAAAGCAAATGACCAATATCGCCAAATATTTTTTATTTTAAATAATGAAAGAACAAATAAATTAGTATAAAAATGCAAATACAAATAAAGGGTCGTAATAAAAATCTCTTGATGGAGTAAACACGTGTAACTTCCTTAAAGTCAAGTGAATGTGACATTTACGATCAACCATTATTGGCATTTAATCTTATAGTCTGGCAATAGATTTTTGGTCGATGGGATAACCAAGTAGTACTGTTTTACTTTACCACTCGAAAAATAAAAAAATGCTAACTAGAAAGTTAAAAAAAGCTATTGGCGAGATTTGAACCTGGCTAACATAAAAGTACCAAGAATTCTTTGCGATCATGGCAACTTTTATGTAGTTTTATTCGAAAAAATAACTTTGATTCTTTAATCAAAATGGAAACCTTTCTTATGAAAAGCGAATGAACTGTTGATGATAGTCACATGACTTAGGCTATTATTATACAGATTGTTTTCAATTCTAAAAACAGCGCAAAGAATAATATTTCCTAACGATTACAAATTTATTTACACATGACTATTAAAAACACAAAAGAAACTTTAAAATTACTATTAAATGAGTACATGTTAAAAGCAGGAAAGCATTGTAAATTATATCTTGAAAATTGTATTTACACGTGAATATTAAAAGAGAAAGGAAACTTTAAAATAATAAATACATTAATATGCATTTAACCCATTCAGGGGCTAGGTACTTCTATTCGTAAAATGTTGAAATCAGTGAATGGCACCAGAATTTACAAACAAATTTCGAAATTGCTTTTGTTCACTTACTTAATCAAAGGAAAATTTTCATTCCAATATTCTGGTGTCAATGTGGCATTTAAGAATTAAAATTAAGTGGTCCAAAAATGAACCACCGCCCTTTAAAGGGTTAAAGCAGTAAATTGTAGTCAATTGTATCATGTCAACCGTTTTATAACGCTGTTAAAAAATACCGGACTCTGTTTACTTAATTCATTTTATTCCAGCTTCTTTTCAAATGTTTAACTGATCTCCTTTAATCAAACACGAAAAGAACCATTGGATGCCTTAACAGCAACTGATTCGGCCTTAAATTTTCACAATCAAAGGGAATTGAATGGAAACCCGTTTACAGGGAGATTGCTATAGGTTTTTTCATTATAATTCAATCTTCTCTAATCTTTAAAAAAAAAATCAAATTAGTGTGCTTTTAGATTCTGTGGTGTCTGAACGTGGGTTGGCGAGCATAGCTTGCAGGGGGCAGAGCCCCCTAATACTTCTATAAAATTCTAATTTGTATTGTAAGTACCGTCCATCTTTTAGTTGCGCGGATTTAGTAAATTGACTTTAAAACAATTATATTCACCGGCATTACACTTCTATTCCCAGAAAACGCGAATTTGTAGATTTTCGATTCTGATAACCGGAAGCTTTTAACATACCAGCTAAGTTTTTACTGCTATCTGACTACTATCTGAACTTCCATTTCCGTCCATTAAAATTCAAATTAATTTCTTTTTTAAATTTGAAGAAATGACCGCACTGCAAGTGTTTAGAAAAAAAAGGCGAGATGTTATTTAAATTATTGTACTGGTCAATTATTAAAACGGTCATAGATATTACATTATTTTTCTTATTCTATGCGTTATTGTGAGCTTGAGATTTTCTGAACAGTTGATTTTCATAAGATATACAATAGAAACTTTAAAAGCTCATTGTTTACTTAAAAGTCGACTAAAATAATAGAACACGTTACCAGTAAAAAATAAATCTTTTTATTTAAAACTTCTTAGCACTTTCGGGCTATCCCAAGCCCTTCATCAGAGAATATTTTAATAACTCATTGCTGTTTATTTATACAAATACATCACTTCATTTTGAAATGAGAGAGCCAATAATTATTAGAGTTGAAAGTTGAAGTATGGGATTGACCCTTGGATTCAGAAAATATATATTAACTGCAGTTCCATTTATCTCATTACATCTGTTATCGATAAATATCTTTTAGATATAATAAATTAATCAGCAATGAAGTAAAGTATTTTTCCCATTCAATAAGTGAGATTTATTGTTATCATAATCATTTTGTAAATCATTAAGTGTTATGTATCCTTCCATATATGAAAAGAAGTTTTGATTTGGAAATGGACCCATGAAAATCTGCGTAGATATTCCCGGTAGATCGGCATCCAATTTGAATGCTTAATTCCTTTCTTCGTTAATATTAAAAAAACTGTTGCATACAAAAGTATGAAAATCGGAGGTATTATAGAGAAATGTTTGATAAACACGCTGATGTAGACAGTCGAAGAAGTGAATGAAGTTACTTTCATTTTCAAAACCGGTTCTGAAAATGAAAGTGTTATTCTAAAAATATCTGCAACCAAAATCGAAAAAGTAACCAAGGTGCGCTGTAGAGATGGACCTCGGCTATCCAATGCAGAAAAAAATTATTTAAAAATGTCTAAATGCAAACGAGATATTAGAAAAATCCCTCCCCATAGGATTAGCATTAGGTCATGAGCGTCTTCGCCGGCAGGGACAGGCCAAAGTTGGACAAAATCGTTCCATTAAAAAAGTTTTATAGGAGCAAAAACTGTACATAGGAATTCAATCAATTTTAGATCATTTTATGCGTCAGAATTTCCCGGTGTGCAGATTGCATTTAGTTTTTTAATTTGACTCATTTTTTGAGGTTTTATTTCTATTTTATATTCAAATTTTTCAGCATTTCGAGAGATATTTTTTAGATATTTTAGAAAATTGTATTAATTTAAACTGTTGCCAACTGTATAAACAGCGCAAACAATGATGTTTGCTTCAAATTAAAAATTTATTTTACACGTGACTATTTTAAACAGAAAATATAAAAAGCAGGAACTCATTGAAAATTACGTCATAAAAACTATAATTACACGTGAATTTTAAAAGAGAAAGAATATTGTAAAATAATAAATTCATTAACATGCGTTAGAAGTGTTAAATAGGAGAATTAACGTTACATTACACTTATTACGTAAAATGAACAAAAAATAATATTGCAAAACAGTTTAAATTTTTAAATTGCGCGAGACATTTATTTGATATTTTAAGATGATCATAATATTTCATTTCTCAAAAGTATTTTTACGTGAATATTAAAAAGAGAAAGAAAAGTTTGGTGAAAATTACATCAGATTATAATTGCCAGATTCAAATTATAATTCAATCTTTTGAAATATTTTTAAAACCGTGTGAAGAATCCAATGGAATTCACAAAAAAAGTCCCATATATTTTCAAAAGAGAACTCTAGATAGGAAAAGCAATGTACAAGCATAACAGCTCAAAATATTTCTAAGTCTCAAGGTTCTGCAGGAAATGATAAAAAGAATCAATCCATCTAAACCAATCTTAAAGGTTGACGGAAAAGGAGAACGGCATGAAAAAAAGAGGAGTTATGGAATCCCTTTTAAGTAGCAAGTTTGCCGATATTTTCCCAGGACAATTTAAAAATGAAACTAGATGCGAAATTTTCTCACGCTAGCAGCGAGGGTCTCTCTTGGCCTATGAGATTGAAGCTTGTTAGTGATGTCATTCAACCTAGACTCTGACTGGGCCATAGATAGCCTTTGTTTTAAAAAGGTGAATTGGAACGAACAGAGAAAAGAGGGAGATGCGTTTTTGAATCCCAAGGAGAGAGCTGCTCTCTGAGTTGGGAGTTGAGCTTTCGAATAGATCCAAAGGGATAGAAGAATCTGCCGTTTCGGGCAGGGTAAGATTTCTCCAGTGGAAACCACGAGATATTGAGTAGTTGATAACGGACTGGTATACACCAGAAAACAGAGGCAGCTGTTTCTTACAAGACTATCGTGACAGGATTTTGGATTTGTATCGAGAAAGAATCTAATAGAATTTGAATGCTAATCTTATACACTGAACATTAAGCCTTTAATGAACATTGTCGTCAGCTGAAAGTACCCAAAAATATAATGTAGTTGTAAATACAAGTAATTAATCAAGAAATATTAATTTGCCTTATGCATTTAAATAAATTGTTTGATTTAATTATTACTTGGGCCTCCGCTTGACTGAAGTTCCACGCTACCACTTCCACCTGTTAGTCGAAGGTTTTACAACCGATCAAATTAGCGTGCTGTAAGAGTCTGCTGTGTCTGAACAGGGATTGACGAGCGTAGCTCGTAGGGGACATAGCCCCCTAGTAATTTACAAAATAATAAGCCTAAAATATTTAAATTGATTACTTTTTTAAAAGAAAGTCAGTTTTATCAATTTTTTGCAGGGTAAAAAAGGATATTCTCCCGAAATCTTTTTAAAGCCGATCAAATTAGCGTGCTGTTAGAGTCTTCGGTGTCTAAACGGGGGTTGACGAGCATTGCTTGTAGGGGGCAGAGCCCCCTAGTTGCTTTATATATTTATCTTATGTTGCGCGCGTAGGCCCAATGACGTCAGATACTCTTTCTGACGAGATTGTAAAGTTTACTATATATATATAGTAAATAACTTGCTTTTCGTAATCTTTGAATCAGATTTTTTTGTAGCTTAGAAGTGCATTTAATTGCTATGATAACTACAGTTGTAGTTTTTATGAATTTTAAATTAAGTTATTAAAAATAACAACATCACTTGTTCCCATGCGTCCCTTTCATTTTAAATGCATGGCCGAACAATCGAAGTAGCAGTGTTTCAGATTAAATTTGCGTAGAAGAATATTTAACTGACAGTATGTTACAATTTAATACGCTAAATATTTTCATTTTGTTTTCCACCAAGTTGGTGAACATAAATAGCACCTAATTTCTCTCCAACAATCCTTAGCTACCACTTTATCACGAATCACAAAATATACAGTTACGATTTATGTGTGTTGTGAACACAGTTATGGGTGGATTTCTATTTTTGTAAATATTAATTTGAAAACATGTTTCTGTCTTTATTTAGCTCAACCTGGTTTATGAATATAAACATGGAATTTTGTAATAGATTTTTAACCCACTTTCTGATAGCCTAGAACAATTAAAATTACATGCTTTAATGTTTTAGCAACATTTTAATATTTTTAGAACTTTATTATAAATTAATACATTAATTTTAAGGCATTTTTCCGTTAGCGCACCACAGATGATCCATCGCCCATCGTTCTCAGTTGAAACAATAGATTGAATGATGCGCCCATGAACACTGACCAAAATAGGCCCAATGCCTGTGAAACTGCAATAACGAAACTTTTTAAAAACTAAAAAGTAAAAAAAGAAATTGAAATAAAAAATTAAGAGTGTAATAGTTTTATTATTTTTTAAATACGCTTTCCTCAATTAATAGTTTAATTTTATCTGATACATGTTGAATTTGTAATCTTTTTTAATTTCTTCTATCTTTACAAGAAGAAATTATTGGATTCGCGAAAAGTTTCGAATTCCAGTTTTTGACGGATTTGCATGTTTTAGGGATCAGAAAAACATGTTTTTACAAAACGTCTGTCTGTGAGTCTCTCTGTCTGTGTGTGACACAAATTTTGTGGATGGTCTATCTCAAGAACTAATGCGCGGAATTTAATAAAAATTTATATTCAGTTAGTCCCTGATATAAATGGGTGCTGATTAGTTTTTGGTGGAAATCGCTCAACAGGTGGCGCTGCTATTCTACATTTTATTACGTTTTCGCAATGGCTCTATCTCAAGAACGGATCTTCATGAAACTTCAGATTCAGTTAGTCCTTGATATGAGTTGATGTTTACTATGTTTTGGTGTAAATCGCTCAGCAGGTGACGCTGCTATACATCATTTTTCCTGATTTCCGCAATGTCTCTATCTCAAGAACTAATACGTGGGTTTTCATCAAACTTCGGATTCAGTTAGTCCTTGATATGAGATGGCGTTAATCGCCCAACAGGTGGCGCTGCTATACTGCATTTTTCGCGATTCCCGCAATATCTCAAGAAGGGGTGCACGGATTTTAATCAAACTTCAGATTCACTTATCAAGTCGACATAAGTTGTTGCTTATTAGGTTTTAGTACATATCGCCGAACAGGTGGCGCTGCTATGCTGAATTTTTTACGATTTCCACCACAGTTCTACTCAAAAACGAATGCACGTATTTTCACGAAACTTCAGATTCAGTTAGAAGTTGACATAAGTTGTTGCTGATTAGATTTTGATTTAAATCATCTAGTCGGCAGCATTTTTCAGGAAGTATTAACATGTATCAAACAGAAGAAAGTTTTGGGATTGCCAGATCAGACTAGTTTTTAAGTAAATTTGGTTCATGTATACTATGTAAAGATGGAATATTATAAGTGATTTTTTCACTCCCTGATAAGCTAGAATTATAAAAATGATGAACACAGTGGTGTGTTTTCAATGGCAGTACAACATAGAATATTTTTTAGAACCTAATTAGAAATTAATTTTAAGGCATTTTTCCGATAGCCGAGCGCAGGTGAAAAATCGTCCGGTATTCTTTATGGTTACAACTGTACACGAGTTACAAGATCAAGGGAATACATGATCTGCAAAGCCATGCTTGTTAAAACTGAAACTGCAACAATGAAATAGTTTAGCACTAAAATGTAGAATATAATACAGAAAGTGTAATATTAAATAAAAAAAAAATTAAAAAAAAAGTTTCTCTTAATAATTTAACTAAACTTTTTTATATTATCTTTATGTTTTAAAACACAGAATTTCAGCTCGGCTAGTGGGAGCTGCTTAAAATGCTTTAAATTATGTGCATACGAATGTGTCTTGTAAGAAAAGAACATTGCAAAATTTCCTGCAATAAAAGGAAGTGCTTAATAGTAAAATTGCCATAATTTAAGTATATAAAGTAGAATTTACTATCTGTCAAAAATATGTCCAAGACTGAAGGTCTTGCAACCATGATTATTACTTTCTTTTGGATTAGAGGAGAGTTAGAAAATTTTTAAATGTTTGTCAGAAACCGGATAAAGAAATCAGAAATCTGAGTGATCCATTAAATTGGTTTAACTGTCCTGGAAAAGGTAATCCTGCCGATCTGGTTACTAGAGGTTTGAAAGTTGAAAAATGACCATCTTTGGTGGGAAGGTCCCTGGTGGTTAAAGCACGATAGATCTTTTTGGCCAAAATTGGATAATGCATTCGATAAATTAGACTAAATCTTCTATGAAAAACTAGTACCACCTGTGACGCAATTTGAGGCAGTTATGAATTCATGTCCGTGTCGACATCCTTGTCTGCAGATGTTAATGATCTACAATCACCGACACCTGGTCACTTCCTTATTGGAGTTCTTCTTTTGAATGTTTCTGAAATAATGCTCTTTACCTTTTCATCTAGATGGCCGTTAAATTTGACAAGTTTCATACCACTAAGCTAAAAAAATATCTAAGAGTTATGTTAAAACAGCAACTGCTCCTTTAAAAAAAAATAAATAAGTGTTGTTTACCATTATAACAAGTCTTATAAACCAACTCATGTCATTGTATGTATCCATAAAAGGCTACATGTGAGAAATGAAAATAGAAAAGAAAAAAATGCAAATGATGTGACTTTAATCAATATTCATAGATAGACTTTCTAAGATAAAGTGTACCTAACAAATCGTATGAATTCAAATTTTCCAAAAAACAAGCTTTATAGATATCGTGATACCTATCCTGATAAAATTACTGTATGATATGAATAAGATAGCATCGAGTCATCATCCGTGCGCGAACAATCAAATTGTCAGCAATATAACTGTATGTGTAAAAAGAATGCACAACCAATTAACTACCTCCTGTATACAAATTTAAAGACGCATGTGGAAAGATTATGTACCATTAAATTATGTCATAGCTTCTGCAAAAATACATGAAACAAATAAACAAGCAACAACAACAAAAAATATGTTACTTTAAAATTAATATTGACTAAAAATACAGAGCTGTAAAAGAAGTGTCAAGCAATGCATTTATAAAACCGTACACTAATTCTAAGTATGTAAAACATATACAAGCACACAAGAGTCATGACTCTATTTAACGAAGGTGAATGTTATTTAATTATGTTCAAAACCAAATCATATGAAGTATAAATATGTGTGTGCATGAAGTACCAGGTTAAACATGAAATCGTAACAATTGTGTACATGAGCTGCATTTTTTTTTTTTTTTTTTAACGATAGGAGTTATTTATCTGACCACAAGTCAGTGTGAAAAGTGCGAGCTAACGCAAAAATGGCAAATACATAATGGTGGTTTTATGAAAAAAGATGAATGCGATAAATTACACAGAGTGTTAAACTTATATAAAAATGTTAAGCGTTTGAATCATGTAAGTAAACATATTCCATTTCTGATTGAGTCAGCGGCCGACTGACTCAACCAAAGATTGAAATATACACTTCAGACATCGCGCTATCCCTAGGAAAATAGCGCAATGAACGAAGAAACTTACACGAAACTATTATTAAAAATTTAACCTCCCTAAATGATAAAAAAAAAATAATCACATCTACAATGTAGTGTGCACGCTATTGACAAGTATACGGTTATTTAACGACTGATATTAAAATGTTTACAACTTATGCTATTCCTTTTTTTTTTTTTTTTTTTTTTTTTTTTTTTTTTTTTATGCAGCAGAAAAAGAAAATAATAAAAGAATAAAAAGCTCATTTTTTTTTTTTTTTTTTTATTCTAGTAATGATGACTCGAGCTGTAATTAAAATGCCCAAACCAAAATTGTGACAGGATAAGCTAATTTAATCGAAAATATAATTAATTTTTCTGCATAAGTTCTACTAAATTCTATATAATCTACTGAAATATGACCGAAATTAATTAAGTGAAAGTTATTGTGAAAGAAATTAAGTGTAATGTATAATGTGTTCCTAAATCAATCCTAATCAGTTGAATCAATCGCCTAAATCAGTCGAAAACAGGTGAACAATATCAACAGGCATGAAAGCGGGAAGCAGAAAAAAGGTGGTTTTCCCTCTATACAGTGACTGGAAATTTTGTAATTTAGGCATATTTTAACAGGTATTTACACAATAAATGAAGCATAAAAGTAGGAAATGGAAAAAAAAAGTGGAAAATTTTTTCCATCTATACAATAAGGCTAAACTCGTATAATTTAGACACATTTTTTAACAGTTTTTCACACAATAAAATGACTGTACATAGGGTTGTTATTTTTTTTTCAACTTAGAAAGTATTAAAAGAAAAAAAAACAATAAATTTATAAATTCCTTAAATCAAAAAAGAAAATGGGAAACAGTTTGCTAAAAGTTTAAATTCATCTAAATGTAGCTGATGAACTTATGTAAAGTACCGAGATTAATTTTTCAAAATAAATGTATTATTTTGAATGATTTGACTGTTTAAAACTTTACTTTAAAAAAAAAAGAATCTGTATGCTAAATATAGGCACGACTAATTCATCTTTACTCCAGCAATACATTTCCAACTAGTTGGATGTGCCAATCCCAAAACTTTCTTCTATCTTATACATCTTAATATTTCAAAAACTAGTTACACATGTTAATACTTCAATATTATTAGTTCATTACTATACCAACTTTGATTTTCATCTTAAATTCCTGCTTTAGTCAATTAAATGAACTAAAAACGAGTTAATCTATATCATGATATTTCTTAAAATTAATAGTTTTTCCTTATTCTGTTGTTATCAGATGTTTGCCAATAGCCAGGTTAGCAAGAAGCGAGTTCCCGCGTTTGCACGAGCCGCCGATGGACAACAGAACTATGAAAAATCAAGAAAAGTATACAAAAATCGCTATCACAGAGCCCTTTTACCGCACGATATTTCCAAATTCAAGGGGGACCTGTCGGCCCAAGCCAAAAATATGCACAAAAAATTTGGTTCAGTTGTATGCATAATTTTATACCCTTTTCGACTGTACAATAAAGAAAATATCACAAATATCTCTATTACAGTGCCCCCTACCGGCAGATTTTTTTCAAATTCAGGGAGGACTTGTTTGCCATAGCCAGAAACGTACACAAAAAATTTGGTTCAATTCTATGCATAAATTTATACACTTTTCGATGGTAGAATAATGAAAATGGTACAGACATCGCAATTATAGCACCCCCTTCTGGAGGAATTTTTCCAAATTCAGGGAGGACCTTCGTGCCATGACCAAAAACAAACACAAAAAATTTGGCTCAATTCTATGCATAACTTCACACACTTTTCGATGGTACAATAGTCAAAATGGCACAAAAATCGCTATTACAGTGCCCCTTACCGGTGAATTTTTCCAAATTAAGGAAGGACTTGCTTGCCATAGCCAAGAACTTAAAATAAAAATTTGGTTCAATTCTATGCATCATAACTTCATACACTTTCGGATGGTACAATATTCAAAATCGCATAAAAATCGCTATTACAGTGCCCCTTACCGGTGAATTTTTCCAAATTAAGGAAGGACTTGCTTGCCATAGCCAAGAACTTAAAATAAAAATTTGGTTCAATTCTATGCATCATAACTTCATACACTTTCGGATGGTACAATATTCAAAATCGCACAAAAATCGCTATTACAGCGCCCCCTACCGGCGAATTTTTTCCAAATTCAGGGAGGATCTGCTTGCCATAGCCAAAAACTTAAAATAGAAATTTGGTTCAATTCTATGCATAACTTCATACACTTTTTGATGGTACAATGGCGACAGACAGATGGACAGACGGACACACGGACATTTTCTATAAACATGTTTTTTGAGATCTCTGACCCCTAAAACGTGTAAATCCGTCGAAAACCGGAAGTCGAAAAAAATTTCGATTACAATACTTTCTTCTATTGAAGATAGAAGAAAGTAAAAATGCATCATAGAAATGACCCAGAAGTGTTTTACAAATAGAATAAAATATTCTATTCCGAAATAACCTTATGGAAACTTCCTTTCCCTAATTAAAGAACTTGATTTACAACACTTTCAGATGCTTATAATAAAAGCTTGCCTTTGATTTGATAGTACAGCAATTCAGAAACAAACTCCAAGGATTTGAGTAGACAAATTGTCTAATTGTTAAGCTTTCTAGACACCCTCCCCCCGCCAAATATGCTTGTAATATTTTTTTTTGCATTTTTGCATCTATCCAGAGAATGTCCAAATTTGCTTTTAAAAAGGTGGAATTTGGTGCTGTGGTGAAAAAGGTGGAAAATGGTCCTTTAGGAGGAGCTCTTTCAAGCCTGAATATAAAGAAAATATTGGATTTGCGAAATTTTCGGCTTTCTATTTTTGATGAATTTACACATGGGTTAAATTTTGGCAATGTAGTTTCATAAGTAGAAATATGAGAAGATTTATTTTTTGATTTTTAAACACAATAATTTACAACATTAAAACAAAGTTTCAGTTAATATGCTTGATATTTATTGCTTAAAAAAAAAAAAAAAAAAAAAAAAAAAAAAAAAATAGCGCAAGAGATTACACATATATTTATTTGTAAATTTACTGCAAATTCATTTTGAAAGGAAATGTATGCAACAGATTTAAAAATATTCTCAGAAATGTGTATTCTCTTATATATATGGAGGTAAGGGAGAGGGTTCACAAAAAATCAAGCCTAGGGGCCTGGGAGTTGGTTAATCCGCCTCTGCTCCAGGTGCCTTGTTTACTGTCATAAAATAGAAGCATACACTTGAAGGCTTTTAGTTCACTTTATAACTGCTAGCTTGTCACTGCCCCCAGACAACACTGCTTGTTTCCATGATTTGAAACGTTTTAAGGGTCAATATCTAAAAATTGGACGATTTGCATCCACTGCCAAAATTATTTCATTAATTATACTAAAACCAAGAACTGAAAAATGTAATATTACATTCTAACATTTGTTATGACAATTACGAATGATAAATGGACATATAATGATGTATAAATAATCAATTTTAATCTTTAAACAAACGATATCATCATTTCAGGTACAAATATCCAAAGTTCAACGTATGCTGTAAAAATTTCTATAAATATTATTAACTTTTGCTATGATATATTTATACCCAAAATATATATATATATATAGTATTGGAAAGTATAATACTCCTTTATTAGTATAGATTGCATAGTAAAATATTGTAATAAATATATTTGCCCCTGAGGTTGACCATCCTTTCAGTCCCTCTAAACACACATTTAGGTTAACATATACTAGGTGGCGCTGGCAGAATTATTTCCTTTACAACAGCCTCTAAAGTTCAACTAGGCATCATGGCTGAAGGTATAAGTATAAGTTGTTCTTCTCTTTGTTTCATATTTAAAAATATTTAGTTTTTCTTCTGAATAGGGATGAGTATTTTTTATAGCATCATTCATGTCCCCATACTAAACTTTTTATTTATAAAACAAATAGCTTATTGCAACTTTATGTAACATACAAATGTCACATGGCGTATTTTTAATAGTGTACATGGGTGCAAAATGATTCAAAAAATAGACTGTGCAGCTGTTAAGACAAAAACATCACCTCAGTCCCAATTATTAGACACTGATTATGATGTTAAGAGACACTTTCTTCCATAAAAGTTTATCCTACGCATAAAATATACATCCTTTATCTCAAAACACTACTGCATTTAAAGGACAAAACACGTAGCATAGTATATAATTTCGTGTGGTAGTTGGTACATTAATTTTAAAAAATAAAAATTTGGAATGAAATAAAAAAAAAGGGATAAGACTATCTAGGGCAAGCATCATTCTGGGACTCCCCTTCTATATATCCATATAAATTGATCGCGAATTATGCTTAAGTGACTAGTAATAAACTTTATATATACTGTATACATACATAAATTTTGTACCAGGTACTATTACTTATTCACATTTATATACAGGGTATCACAATATAGATGGTGACAACTTAAAAAAAAAATACCAGCAGGAAAATTAGTAGGAAACCAGTAGGAACGAGTTGGAAATTGCTTGTCAAACATGGCAAATGAGGTGCGTTCGTACTCAAACTAGTTTTATAAAGACTTTTTGCACCGCATAGTGCACTGAATGTATATTTTAGTGCCTATCCATTTCATTCTGTTCGAAAGGCTGTCACAACATTAAAATGCACTTGAAATAATTTTTTTTTTCCATTGACCGTAATGTAACTGAAAACTTTTGACTGTCATTAAACTATACATCCGATTTTCATAAAATTTGAAATGACTCGACACAATTTTGCAACCATTCTATATTCAAAATTTCGGACCCTTCGGTTGGGTAGTTTTTACTCTGTTATAGGTGGACGGACAGACTGAACGGCGACTATAGGTGCTACGTATTTATATAATCATGAACGCACCTAAAAATGATGGCTTGGTTGACGGGAGTATGCTTGTAAACTTAATTCTGATGACCACCTCAAATGAAGAGCCCGCACGCTCCTGTCAGGCCCAGATCGTTGAAGGATACGTGCAAGGAAATTTTACACTTCACGGCGGTGTACACTTACATATTTACGCATTTGCTTGTGCGAGGAGATCCAGGTGGGTATATCAAGGTTATATACACGCATACTTTTCTGCCTGACACCCATGCTTGCACTCACGCATGCGGTAACTTTTGTGTTGCAGTTCCAGAGAGGAGAAACACATGTGTATCGAAGGCATCTAACGCTGGGTTAGGACGTCGCAGCTACGTTGGAGAAGGGAAATACTACAGAAATCAGTAAAATGTTACGCGAGACGAAATATATATTTCCATGAAAGTAAAACTTACATATGGCATAAACACACATGCACATTCACACAGAAACTTACACACACATACAGACATACTCAACACATATAGATAGAAGTAAAACTTACATATGGCATAAACACACATGCACATTCACACAGAAACACACATACATACAGAGACATACAAAACACATATAGATAAACACATAACACTGTTACAGACACATGCACAAATTCACACTTACATACACACATAACATAGAGACACATGCACAAATACCAACATTCATGCATACCATACACAAAACACATATTCAAATAATCTACCGACTTTTTAAAAAAAATCATTGATTAAAATCATAAATTTTCTAAATGTTTAAAGCTACATAGTAGTTGGTATTAAAATCTAAGATGAACATTATTTGGAAAGTTTCTATACATATTTTGCCTTATGAATAAACAACAACAAAAAAAACTTTAAATAATTATTTCTAAGCTTAAACTATTCCTTAGATTAGTAAAAAGTTAAGTAAGGTAAATTTGTAAAAATTAAGATTTTATCTGGAATAAAAAGCATTTCATTTAAAATGAATAGTTAAATCTAACATAATTTGCAATATCATAATTTCTTTTAACTAATAAAATTATTCATTCTTTTATATAAAATAAGCATAGCAAATATATTAAATGTCTACAAATAAAAGAATAGGTAACCAGTATGTTATTTTCTCATTCTACTTTTGCAATAATAAAGTTATGGAAAATTGGGACTAAAGAAGAATGAAAGAATAACACCTGCTCAACAACTATTATAAAAGAATGTATAAGGATAAAAGAACTAATTGATATGAAAATGTTACAAAAAATATCATATATTTAGGCAGTTAACAATAATTTTTCTAAATACAAATACTATACGAGTTGCAAAGGATATTTATTTTGTTATTTACGCTACTAACTATTGAAATTATACTTATTTGCACTTTTTATTAATTTTGTAATTATTTACTGTTCAAAAAAAAAAAAAAAAAAAAAAAAAAGGTAAATTCATCTTTAGCTGTACCCAGACAGTTCTTGTAAAGAAATTTCAAATACTGCAGTATTTCTAAATCGGTATGTGTAAGAATTTACAAAAATTACATAACTTTATACATATAGAAAAAACAGGATAATATTAAATCATGTTATATAATTGTCTTTTTCAATTTGAAATTCATAAAATAATTTAAAAATAATGTCACTTTATTTATCATATTAAAACAATTATATACGATTTTCTTATTTCATTATTAAACAGATTACTAATAGTATTATTTTCTCATGGCAAAATGCCCTTTTTTTGTTGAACTAATGCCTTTCTTAGGAACTAGCACATTGCCCCTTTTTCTTTCTAGAATGAATTACCATTTTAGTAATTAAAGCAAAAAAATTTACATTATTTTCCTAATTATATAGTTAATTAATTGTTTAATAATTGTTAATTTTAAGAATTGTTAACAATTTAATATTAAGTATAGTTGTTAATAATTTTAATAAATGTAAATATCAATAGTATTCGAAATGGTTTTATATAATTATTAGAAAATATTAATGTATATAACATTATTGTGTACTATTAGCTAATGAAAATGAATGCAGTTTTTATAATTATTGTAATTACTAATTATAATTAATTAATCCTTTAAAAAATAGATTGTGTTAGCAATGAGGGGTTTAATTATTTTGGAAACATAAAATTATTGGTTGCTATTCCATATTTTAAGATAGTGAAAAAAATCATAAAAATTCGATTTAAATCAAAGAAATCTGATTTTAATAAAAAAAATCCGTTTTTCAGCAGTCTAAAAACCAAACTTAAAATATCTGGGACAGTAGAATTTAATATAAAATGTCAGGCAGGATTGCATGAGAACGTGATTTTGGCATTAAGTTAAATGCAATTACAATTCAACACTTTACATACTGGTTGTCAATCCGGAAAAACAAACTTTTACATGAAAGATTAAAAAGTAAATTTAGAATAAAAATGGTACAACAGGCCTTTTTTCTAACATGCTCCCTTGCCTATCACACTGGCAGGTTGGTAAATCACATATCTAGGAATGTTGATTCAATATAGATAGAAATCAGCGAGTCTTATCTCGTTCCTCATCAGCACACAGTTTATGTTACATCGTATTTTCTTGGACTCTTCCTTCATCATCAAATCAGCACAATTTGCACATGTTCCGATTGGATGATTTTGTTGTGCAGTCAGTCTCGTAGGAAGAAGTTTTTGATGCTGATGTGTTTACTTCTCTCTGGGGTAACACTTTTTTTTTTTTTTTTTGCAATAAACACTGTACACACACTGCATGGGGTATGGACACAAATTTCCTTCAGTAAATTTCCTTTGCTATGTCACATATTCTGCTTCAATTGAGGATAAGGCTGTGATGGTTTATTTCTTGCTTGACCATAAGACTGGTGCATTGGCCAAAATAGAAGAATACACCCACTAAAGTATTTCTCATCAGTCCTGTCACCTTCCCAGTCAATATCTTTTTATCCTTTCCCAGTCCTCTTTAAATCCTCAATTTTCCAACCTGGTAACTTTAAGATATCTTAGCATGTGTTTAATTCCCCTCCAATGTTCTTCATTTGGTCTTTCATTGAAGTGGCTCTTATAAAGTGACTCATGTGATAAATCAGGACAAGTTCCACATACTATTAAAAGGAGGTATATTGCTACTCTCTTCTTTTATTTTCTTGAATGTTGCAAGAACTCTTACACAATCAAATTGATCTAACGTGATTGATCACTCATGATCCTTGCTTATTTTCATTGATAAAATTTGACTGGCCTTTTGATTTCTTGCTTAAAGTTTTTGATATATGAGAGTTTTTTCAAACAATTGATCCCAATGATGAGACTTTTTTCACAATTGTAATACTATATACAAGGATCTACATCTGATCTCTGAAGTCCATATCGAACCGAAAAATCTTCTAAACATAATTGGTCAAACTGTCGAAGATGAGAGTCTTCATTTGTGTCATGTAAAAAGAATTTGATATCACGCATTCTGGTCACTTCTATTTTTTTTTTTTAATTTGCTGTGGATGTATAGGATTTTTAATTTGCGTATTTCTCTTTCTACTTTTTTTCGTCATTATGTTCCGTCAGTCCACTCTCTAGAACACACAAGTTAGATTTGTTTTTCAGAATTGCTGAGAATGCAAATTGCTTAAGATTTATAACAGTTTTTGCAGTACTTCGACTTCTTTACAATATCTGAATAGGCGGCACTTACTTGTCCTTTTGTTTATTTCAACTTCTTCATCTTCTTTCTTAAGGGTGTTCTCAAATCCAAAAGGGCAACTTTCTGACATAAGTTTTAATTTATTTTTGTTCGAAAATGCATAAAACTAGCTGGTGTTGTTGTTCAGAAACTAGGTCATTGAGCTGTTTTTTCCGTTTTTTGCAAACGCACTAGATCTTTCAGAAAAGAGTGTCAAAGTGGACGTTTTGAACCGAGTTTCTGCGTGAACAGAGAAAAAGCACTCAAGATCGGGAGAAAAACGTGTTTGTCACGTGATCTAAAAAGCTTCTAACTCAACAGGTAATGGATGGATCCAAAAATGGAAAAACAATTCCATTCCAAATCACTTCCCTGGCCAGGCTTTCCAATTTTATATTTTTTTTGTTAAAAAATGAATTTGTAAATGTGTCAGAACGATTTGCACTTGTTGAGCAGTGCAGTTAAGAAGAGCCTTAAATGGCCATTTCTTGTCTCTTTCATATGCAGGTTTCTTCTGTGTTGGTCAAAAACTGTGTGTGACAAGACAAAAAAGTGTAGTGATCGTTCTTCATGGTTTTCCTTCAGTGTTTTTTATTCTAAAAATTCTCTCCTCTTTAATCTGGAGCTTTGATTTGACAATTGCTGTAGTGAGATTTGTTCAAACTTGTCTAGGTACACTGTGAGAGATTCCCGGCAATCCCATGAGCATGGCTAGGGCTTCTACCACTGAATACATATGGGGCATTCTCACAATCTTTTGACTTTCATGTCCCTGAATAATAATTTTTATTTTAATACACTTTTTTGTGTGTTTTTTTTTTTTAAATTTCACATACTGGGGAACATCCCACTGCATGATTGCACAACACTATTAACGAGATAAATAAGTTTTGGACGATGTTGGGAGTCCAAACACCTGGAAAACTCCTCTACCGTCCCGTGTCCCTGAGGCTGATTTTTAAGTTGGGAGCTGCCTGGATAAAATTGTTTCAATAAAAATAATTCAATGTAATTTTTTTCTGAAACTGGAACTTTTATTTTATATAAATAAGTAGCTAAAAATTAGCCGGCACACATTTTTAGGGTTGTTATTATTTTTTTAACTCTGTCCCTAGGTTTTAGATTTTTTACCATCCCTCTTCTAAAATTATACAGAAAATAACTTCACATGCAGCCACAGAGTTTTTTTTTTTTCAAGTTTTTTCTGATGCAGTGGTATGCTAGAGAAATAATGTCTAAAAGTTTTTGGCAGGAAATTGACTTTAGAAATTAAATATCAATTTCAAGCATCGTGGCTTTATGGGTAGTCTCACCGTCTCCAAGGTTTATTCCTGCACTTTGAGGTAAATTATTTTATTTTATTTTTTTTAATTTAATCCAATGTAAATAACTGTTTCTAAGAATCAATGGCCATTTTGGATACCACTTAGTCTTAACATGATCTACCTAAAATAGGTGGTCATTTTCCTTGCTGTTCCATCCTTACCGTCCCTTTTTTTCCATTTTGTCCCTTTTTTCCTATACCATACCCTTTTTTTACATTACCGTCCCTTCTTTAACACCCCTTTAAGACAATGTTATACCAAAATTTTATATTAAATATACTACATTGTCATTATTTTTTATTTGAATGTCCTGTGGGTACTAGCAAATTCAATCATTATAAGTAAAAATTTAGAAGAAAATAAAAAGTTATAGTGGTAAAATGGTAGGGAAAATTAAACTCACAAGTTTAACTTAAACCTCACCTTTTTCGCTGCTGACCATTTTTTCTTTAATTTTTTCATCATTAAGGCTATCAGATTAAAAAGTTATTTTAGCAAGTTTAATTTTGCCAGATTTTTTTTCCCCCAAAAGTCAAAAGATTGTGAGAATGCCCCATATCCACTACTCAATATTTTATGATTTTCACAAACATGAGTGTAAAATATCACAGAGGATTGCATCAGAACATGATGCTTGTATTAACCCATATTGGACCACACCGATTAAATATTTTAAAACTTCGATTATATCATTAATATGGTGTAATTAAGTAGATACTAGCAAAATTTTGAAAAAAAGTTTTTAATTTTTTAAGTAACTAGCTGTCCTATAAAGAGGACATATTAGTAGGACACATAGTAAGGACATATAAAATGCATATATGAACTAATTTTATGAGCAAATATTTTATTTTACTTTAAAAATACTCTACGATTTCTCCAATAAAAAGATAATGGTAAAATTCTAGATTATAAGTTCACAATTTTTAAAGGATTTTATAAATAGATTTTTTTCAATTAAATTTTAATTAATTACTTGTTTTTTTGTTTATATGTTATACTTTTATGTATTTTGAAGACGTCATAACAAAATGCATCCAGAAAATCCTTACCAATTTTATTTTAAAAAATGTTTTATTAGCTGTCCTATTTATAGGACAGCGGTCCAATATGGGTTAAGTGTAGCCAACATTTACAGAGTGGTTCCCAATCCAGCAAGACAAACTTCGTGACTGCCCAAATGGAAAGAGAAATTTTTACATGAAAGATATAAAGTAAGTTTAGAAATAAACAAGATGCAATATGCATTTTTCTAACAGAGTCCCTTACTTATTAGACTGGCAAGGTGATAAATTACATATCTAGGAAACATATTCATATGTACCGTACAGTCACCTATATAAACACCTATATCAAACATACATACAAGCACAAACATGCAGACACATATACAACCACATGCATACAAATATACATATATTCAGCCATGCACACCACCCTATATAAGTATACTTCCATGAAAAGATAAGACTGAATCTCACGTTGCATTTCACCGGTTTCTGTTTCTCTCCTCGCTCCAACACAACTGCGACGCCCTACCTCCGTTTCCTCCAACGTTGTGTGTCGTCAATACCCATGTCTTTCTCCCGGCTAAAACCTCAGCATAGAAGTCAGCACTTTGAGTGCATGCATGTGTATGGAGGCATGTCAATGGCTCCCCACGAAACCAAATGTGTAGTTTATGTAAGTGACCGCCAAGTTTTACTCATTGCACATAAAGATCCCCATGTTCCACTGTGTTGCATCCGTCATCCACTATCAGGGCTTGACTCATGTAGGGGAATGAGGGGCAGCTGCCCTCCCTTTGTGGAAGGTCAAATACGCATAATCAGGATTTTCGATAAGAGGATGCAAAATGATTGAAATTGGAAAAAGTCACAAAATTGTCAAAAGTTCGGTTCCACAGCTGAGAGTGAGTAGACACTTCAAGGACATTCTTACAAAACAAAATAAAGTAGTGCATTCTATCATCTCTTAACCCTTAAATGCCTGCTTTTTCAAAAATCATTGTAATAATGTTTTTCGGCTTGCATTTTTTAAATAAATCATGGGAAAAATACTTTAAAAAATCATATTTTGTTTTAAGTAGAATTTACGGCTAAAAAACAGTTTGTTACTCATCGGCAATACTGGTCTTTAAGTGAAAAAGTAATTTTCCTTGATAAAATTCTATATTATTAAACACACAAGAATTTTAGGAACTATAATAAGAAATAAATTTTACTGGCTCACTGCAGAACAAAATAGGGTATTTCACAAGCTTCCAAACAAAACAAAAAGAACAAGTAGCAGCCGTTTGAAAAAATAAATCTATCTTTATTCTTAAACAGCACAAGTGTTGCCATCTACATGTTGAAAATCGATTGAATACTATTTTCATAATGTATTTTATTGGCAACATTAGGCATTATAGCTTCAATATTATTCCAATAGTATTTTAGAGCCAAAATTGGGTATGTTGCCGACAAGCAACACCTGCATTTAAGGGTTAAATTTGTGAGCCTCGTTTAGAACAATTTGTATGGATAGATAGAAGGGTGGGCCCAGAATAATGCTCGGCCCGGAGCCCTAGACAATTTAAGTTGGGCCCTGTCCTGAAATGATATCCTATTAGACCGGGAGATGGCAGCACAGACAATCACCTCATCGAGTTCATGGCTGAAATTCTAGAATGAGTTTTAAATCGATTCGCATATTAAAATGCAATCGGTCCGCCAAGTCATATCCTGGTGGAAAACATCTGAAAACCCGATTTTAACGGTTGATTCGTAGGTCTACCATTGTGTTTTCCTGCACCCAAAGGTATGAAAATAGGGAGGGCTGGGGGAAAAAATGGTCTTAAGAAAAAAAAAAAAAAAAAAAAAAAAAGAGAAGAAAAAGAAAGCCTCTGCCTTACATGAGTTTTTTACACTGTGTGCAAAGAGCAAAACAGTCTTCAGAAAACCACATGTGCTGTTAAAAATCAATTAGTCTGTATTCAATATTACATACATTTTAATTTCTATTAACGTACATTTTAATTTCTATTTCAAATTGATCCGGTTTTAAATTGAATAATTTAAAACTGGTTTGTTTGATACGAAATTGCGTAATATTTTAAGAAATATAAAAACTCACCTTAGGCACAAACTGCCACAACAGAATAAAAATAATGATAAGTAGCCACCTCACAGCTGCCCATTGAAATTCTCCATCAAAGCTCAGTCATCTGATCATAAATATAAAAATAAAAGTCAAATTAGTTATAAATAATTTGGCCAAACGTTTTGACACATTTGCAAATTTATTTTTTAACGAAAAGCCAATATTTTTTGAAAAATCCATTGCATTTGCAAACGAAAAAAAAAAAAACGTTAACAAATCACAACGACCATTTGGAAAATGATTTTTCAAAGACTAAAATTTAAGACATAAAAAATCGCACGAAGTGGATCCTACATTACGTACGTCATGGATTAAACATGAATAGTGTTATGACACGTAAAAATTGCAAGCCACAAAAATCGCCTGCGGCTCGTACGTATTATCCACCTGAAACTTACGTGTAAAAACCACCTGAAACCAAGCATTTCATTGGCTGTTCGGGAAAGGGCTTTTCCATCGTCCGATTTCCAAGAAATCGGACGACCCATTTTAAATGAAATTTTATTCTTAAACTTCTAAACATCCCACACTATTACTTTTTACACCGTCGGATAGAAAAAAAAATGTACTTTTAAATGCAATTTGTTTGAAAGCTGTATCTCAATTTGTTTCTGAGATATTCTTTTTTTTTTTTTTGTAGTTTTTATTACTTTTTTGTCATAGTGGCAACAGAAGTATCCATCTCTGTTGAAAGTAAAGGGAAAATACAGATTACTATATAGACCCATCAGAAAACGAATAAAATGTGGATTCAGCCAATAAAACGCTTCAGATATGGTTTTGATTTCCTACCCTGAGAGAGGACAATAAACATTTTTCCAAATGGTTAATAAAAGTCAAATTAATTATAAATAATTTGGAAATGATCAATCGCACATCATGAAATTATAATTAAGGCTGTTCTCAACTGCTCTGCTCAACAAGCGCCAAACATTTTGACACATTTACAAATTTATTTTTTAACGGAAAGCCAATATTTTTTGAAAAATCCATCACATTTGCAAAAGGGAAAAAAATAAAAAAGGACAAAACAGTTCAATTTCATACTTTCTAAACAACACTATCTGCTAGTTTCATGCATTTCTGAACAAAAATAAACTAAAACTGTCATAAAGTTGCCCTTTTGGATTTGAGAACAACCTTAATCAGGGATGCAAACAACAAACATTAAAAAAAAAAACGGTGATTATGACAATGGTTTTACACAAGTTGCTTGTTCTCTATTTCTCCTTAAAATGTGCACCTATATTTTTGAGACATATATATATATATAACGCTATCGTTGCAGTTGGTTACCTATTTTATGGCTTGACACGACAGGTTCCACAAAACAGGTAACTATCATGTTCTACAATCTTGTGCTTTTGTCATTGTCTATGTTGCTTTTTAACAAAGGGGCTATCCATAAATGATGTCACACTTTTTTTCAATATTTTTGACACCCCCCGCCCTTTGTCACAAAGTGTCACACTCCACCCCCTCCTATCCTTGTCACATGTCACGCTATATTACATAAACATATACTTGCCGTTCAGAAACAAAGCACTACGTTATAGATCATATTTCATTTCAAATTTTATTTTTAAACTTTAACTATGTATTTTAATGACATTTGTGAGCATAACAATAAAAATAATTCGTGTTCTTATTTTGTATGAAGTAAGATTTAGGTTTACAACAAAAAACATAATTAATTTACAATAGTAATAAAATATTAATATGAAAGAGCAATTGAAAACATTAGTACAGTCAAACCCCGATTTAGTGCCATCTCAAAATAGCGCCAATTCCGTTTAACCGCCAATTGTGTCTATGAACAAATCTGCTGAATAGGAAGTTCAATGTAATGTATCCGTTATAGCGCCAACTCGATATACCGCCAAAACAAATTTAGAAATTATTGTATTTTCTTTGCATATCTTTCTTTTTTTGATTTTTTGTTAGAATTTCAAAGGGCACCTCCAATTTCTGCGTCTAGAGTTTTTTTAAGCTCAAGTCAAACTTTATTAAATAGCAAAGAATTCGTATTGTTCTCAACACCTGCCAAAATGCACATGCAACCCATTCTGCCTGTCATTGGGAGAAGAAAAATATCACGCACTTAGCCACTGAGCAAGTGAAAATTCTGATTCAGTCTGATGAGTCATGTGACTCGATGCGCTTCTAAAGCGGGTGTGTGTGTGGGGGAGAAGAAACAAAGCGTGGCACGCTATTGGTCGAAAGGGTCTTTCTTCTCCCAGGTGAGAACAATGCATAAAAGAACTTCTCCGTCCAGTGCTCAGGAGTCCTAACAAAAGGAATATATGAAAGACTGTCTGCAGTTTACGTCGATTTCTAGAAAGAAAAAAAAATGGCATGCAATGCAAAATCTCTCATTCAAAGTTTCGCTGGGACGTTGATTGCTACATCGAAGAATTCGCCAGCTAAATCTGTAAAATATCCTGTCTCTTTATTTTAACTGATTACAGCGAAAAGTGCAGTTTTATCAATTTCGGAAAAGCGGGAAATTTGCGAATATAAAGAAAGAAATATGAATGCAGCATAGCAACACATCTCCCATCATTTTTCTACACTCTGAGAAAAGCCTGTTAGCAGGCACTGCATAGGAGACATTTTGATGAATACAAAAAAATGGATTAACACCGACGATCTGCAGTCAAATGTAAAAAGACTGAAAACAGTGAAACCTGAAGACTTAGAGGATGCCCTTTGCACATGGATAAAACAAATGAGTGCTAAAAATGCTACCATAAACGGAGACATCATCAGAGAGCCGGCAAAAGTCCTCGGCCAGCTAATGAACATCACAGATTTCGAATACAGTAGCGGCTGGTTGAGCAGATTTAAAAAGCGACGAGAATTCTCTCAATACATAAGAAGTGGTGAGACTGCAGTTGTTGATGAAGATATTGTGTTAAATGGTCGTAAAAAACTTGGTGTACTGATTTTACCCAGAGGACGTTTGTAATATGGATGAAAGGGGCCTTTTTTACTGCTTGCTGCCAGATAAAACAATGCAAAAAAAGAAAGAAAAAAGATCGTGTGTCTGTTCTGTTCTGTACGAATAGTAAGGGATCTAATAAAAGAGCTATGACAGTGATTGGAAAATCAGCTAAGCTAAGATGTTTTTAAAATTTTAATCCTGCTCTTCATGCAGATTATGAGAATAACAAGAAATGACTGCAGCATTATTTCAAAAATGGTTAGCGAATTTCAACTTAGAAATGAAAAGAAGCAAACACCATATTTTAACGATTTTGTATAATGGCCCTTGTCATGTAGCATATCTAATGAGCAAATTGAATTTTTTTAATTGAATTTTTACCTCCTGACTGTTCTGGATTTTCACAACCTTTGGATGCGGGTATAATAAACTCATTGAAAGCTCATTATCGTCCTCCATATCATTGAAAAATCCGTAAGGATGATTTTTCTCCAATCCTTTTACATGATGCTATTCGCATGATAAAAAAAGCATGGGATGAAAATTCATCAGAAACTATTGTTAACTGCTGGATACATACTCGAATGATTAAATCTGAAGGATCTACTAAAAAACAAAACAGTACAACTTTTATAGAACTACAAGACGAAATACACAAATTAACAGAGCATCCTATATCGCCAATTGAGTACATTAATATAGATAAAAGTGTTTCAACATTTGAAGATTTAATCGAAAAAATTGTCGCCAAATTAAAATTCAAATTCATCTGACTGTGAATCTGAAGAAGCTGAAACGCCACATATTACATCTGATGAAGTTAAAAACTGCATTGGGAAAATAGGAATTTTTTTAGAAAAGCATGAAACTGATACAAAAAAAATTATGAACAATCTTTTAGTTGTAGAAAAAGATATTGAAAAAATCAATATTGAAAAGAAAACTCAAACTAGCATTTTAAAACATTTCCCTGTAAAAGATAAAGTAAAATAAATTCAGTGTGAGATTTAATGTATGTGTGTGTGTGTCTGTTATGTGCATAATTATCTACTTTAACTAAAATTTATAATACATGGTGTATCTGAAATGCTTCAATAAATTTAGGGGGAACTTAATCAAGACAAACAAAAAAATGCAATGGAACATGGGGTCGCAAATGACTTTTAGAAGGTGAAAATCACAAAACTAATAAAAATATCGAAATCTCGCATGCTGCTTTTCTGGCTTGTAGCACGAAGCAGGTTTTCCTTTCACTTTGTGCATATCTGGTTAGAAAGCGATAACAAAAACTTGAAAAGAAAGCCAAACAAATCTATGAGCAGGAATCGACGTATCAAATTTGAGCGTGTCTGCCAGTCGTTCCTCCGTAGATGTACTCTGTGTCCACTTTGAACAATTGTTGTAAAATATTTGTTTTCTCTGGACATTACGAGCTGTGTTGTACCTATTCTGTGATATAAATAATTTTCTGGAGTGTTTCTTTCTTGTCTCAGTTTGTCCATTTCCAGGATTTTCATCCTTCAAACGTCATTTGCGACCCCATGTTCCATTGCATTTTTTGTTCATCTTCATGAGTACTATCATATCCTCCTTCTAAGTTTGTTGAAGCTTTTCATATACACTCTGTATAAAGAGACGAGAAGTGCATGTTGATCTCATATATTAATTGTATAATTTTGAATCATGTAGTATTAATTATATTACGCATATTAATTATATATACTATTGGATAGTTTATTAAAAAGGCATTATGATATTTATTTTTATTATAATAATAATATTAGTACATATAACAGTATCAAAATTAATTTTTATTGTATTATAATTCGATATACTGCCAAACTCGTTATAGCGCCAAAAATTTCTAGAACGGGTAATGGCGGTATAACGGGGTTTGACTGTATTTGGAATCTGAAATAGCATTTGGCTTTAATGACACGATGCTTTATGAGCACAAAATGCTTTAACTTCAAAATTTAATCTGCTGATTTTTAATGCTTTTATTTTAACCAAAATGTGTGATGTCACATTTCTTCTTACCCCCTCCCACCCCCTTGTCACAAACTGTCACAATTTCAGGGACCCCCGTCCCCCCCCTACAAGCGCGATGTCATTTGTGGAAGGCCCCAAAGATATAACATTTTTTATTCTACTTTTTAGTCGTTTTGTTCCTTTCTTTCCAAATTAGTCACATAGTTTCTGTATGAAAAGGGGAAAATAAATGTAAGATTGAGAGACGGAAATATTAACTGAATACTAAATGAGCATTAATATTTTTAAGCTATGAAATACTCATTTTTATTTAGTATTTCCTTAATTTATAGCTACAATTTACAAAGTATTATCACTTAAGGCTGTTTAAGTGCAGGGTAGAGTGTAGAGTTAAGTGTATTTTTAAGTGTGACATTCGTAGGTAACATTATTGGTAATAGGTAATATTATTGAAGTAAAATTTAAGTATTTAAATAATTGTAACTTCACGGTATAAAAATGTTCTTCTGCTTGTGTTCTAACGAATGGAGACCCTAATCGTTCATTATGTTGACATATATTTTCATGATAGTTTTTATTTGTGTGACACTGGCTGACCAGCCGGATGCTAACCCATGTCGCCCATGATAAGATGATAATAACCTAAAATTTGTATTATATCGATTTTTTTAAAGTTTATACTTTTAAACAAAAATATTTCCAAAAATATCGGAGGCTTCGCAATATTTATACCGAATACGAGCTCTTGATGGATGTTATATTTTTCTGTATTTCAACAAAAAATAGCGGATTCGGAATTTTAAAGGACACAGACTTTTTTTCTCATCAGTCAATTATTATTTAAAAAGAAATAGCTCTTATTATCCAAACACTTTGAAATTTTTATGAATCATATAACTGTTATCAGTTATAAACACATATTACGGTTTTGAAGCATGTGTAAAAAAATTCATGAAAATATATTTATATTAGTTGGGAGAGTGTTACCTGTCTTGTAAATAAATAACGAAACTATTAATGTAGTTATTATCCATGAAAGCGGGAAATACGAGAAAAGATGGAAATTATTTTCCATCTATAGAATGGCATTGAACTCACATAATTAAGACACATTTTAACAGTTATTTATAGAATAAAATTAAATAGAACTGAATTGTTGTTTTCTTTTCGTAACTTAGAAAGCATTAAAAATAAATTTAAACTTTTAAATCGAAAGTGTTGTATAAATAGGACAACATATTCTATTCCAAAAAGAATTTTATGAAAACTTAATGTCTAAAAAAATTTTACTCGGAAAGATACTTTAAATAACTTCATTTACATGGCTTTCATATGCTTATAATATAAGCTCACCTGATAAGCTTCTGAACTGCTGTTTTGCACATCAATTCAGAAACAAACTCCAAGGATTTGAGTACAAAAAATGTTAAATTGTTAAATTTTCGAGGACCCCCCCCCAATGCTTCCAATATTTTCTTTGCATTTTTGCATCTAAAGAATGACCAAAATTGCTTGAAAAAAAGGTGGAATTCCTCCTTTGGGAGGAACTCTTTCATGCCTGAGTTATCAGAGTCTTCTTTATATTAAATTTTAAATCATCTAAAATTCCATAAATACTGTAAAATCTCTGTAAATGGAACCTGTCTATAAGAAAATCATGTCTTACATAAGAGCATTTCATGGTCCCGTTGAAATAAATACCATACATTAAGTAATGAATTCAGGGGTAGGGTTCTCCCCTGACCATCCAAACGTCACTCCCGGAACCTTTGTAATTTTGTGCTTATTAAAGTCACTCCCAGAAGTTTTGTAATTTCGTGCTTCTTAAGTTACGTTTGGACTATCCTGCAAAAGATCGTCTAGAAAAAGACATTTTATCTTTGAAGAAAGCGGCATCTCCGACCCTTTAACTGAGTGGAATAACAGGTTGCTAGTTTGGCATTGAATCGCCAGTGTGATGAATATCCTCTTTTTCAAAGTACCAAAACACAAACAATATGCAATTATGATCTTTTTTCTGTTTTTGCCCTATATATCTTTAATTACTTTATCCAGAAAAATAAATGTAGTATGCACCTAATTAATATTTAAATTTTAAATTTAAAAATTCATCTCACTAATGCGTGATTAAGTGCTGGGTGCATGATAAAACTGTAAATTATGCATATAGAAAACAATTTTTGAACAAAATAGAATCATAATGCACCTACTTCTAAATTAAAACCAAAATGTACACAGAATGTTTTGTTTGAAATTTAATTTTAGCACAAAAATGAACAAAAAGTTCCAAAATTGAAAAAAAAAAAAAATAAAAAATAAATAAATAAATAAATAACCAAAATATGTAATTTTTTTGGTTGGCTATAAAGAAAGGCATATTTGGCTAAAATTTTTTAAGCTGTAGCTTACATAATTTAAAAGTAACAGCGAACAAACTCCAACTTTACTAATTTGAGAAAACGCTTTTTAAAGTTTTTTTTTTTTTTTTTTTTTTTTTGGATATTGTTGAGAAATATTAAAACATTCAAAATGAAACAAAAAACCGAAAACTGATTTTGTGAAAATTCAAATGCCCTGTGTTCCCGGTGAAAACGGAACCCTTATAACATGGTTCATACACTCAAGAACAAATAAAATTCAAGCACTTTTCAAGCACTATTCAAGGACTGTTTAGATACGTGCATAAAAATGACTTAGAATAACACATAGGAAAAATAGCCACCCCACTGATCATCTATTTCAAAGAAATCAAATATTTTAATTTTTATAACAGGCATTTTCAAGACATTATTAGAGAATTTTTAAAGAATAATGTGTTTCTTTATGTGTTTTTTATGGTACCATGGGAAGAAATTTCATATATAATAAAAAGTTAAGACAACAGAGCTTGATTTTCTTTAAGTGCAAAATAATAATAATAATAAATAAATAAATAAATAAATAAAAATAAATAACTAAAAGGTATGGTATCACTACAAGAGCAGAAAACAGGAGTAAACCAGTTAAATTTTAGGAATTCTGAACACTCATCAGGAGTCATATATTAGCATTTCTGAAGTTGTGAACAATATACTTTTTAATAAATATTCTCTGAATTCTCAAACCTTACAGCATTTGTGCTTATCCATACAAAAATAATTGAAATAAAGGTTAGATAATTTACTTTTACTTTACAAAATACAAAATATTTTTTTTAAATGAATTTATAAAAAGGAAATACATTTTTTTTATCAGTTACACAGTGAAAAATTTGGAATTAATATAATTTGGTGAAGTTTTAACCGATTGACAACATTCACGATTTTTATAAATGACCGATTTTTTTTTTTTTTTTAATGACTGATTGACTATATTAGGAAGGAGCAAGTTTTTTTTCTCTTGGGGGGCAGGGGGGGGGGGGGCAATATACGAAATCGGCATCAAACTGACGAAATTTGCGATTTTTTCGACACGAAATTTGCATTTTTTATCGATGACCAATGGACGAATTTTGTGGTATTTTTCCCCAGCGGATTGTTAAAATTTGCAATTTTTTTTCAATGACAGATTGAAGAAATTCTGGATTTTTTTTCAACGTATAGTTGACGAAATTTTCAAGGATGATTCTGAGTTTTAAAAATTCTAAAATTCATAGCAAATTTTCTGAAAGACTACAGCAGATAGCAGAAGGGCTAAATACCCTCCCGCCACTGGCTATACGTTTTTTTCGAGG
Organism: Maratus speciosus; assembly: GCA_963932465.1. Classification (NCBI taxonomy): domain Eukaryota; kingdom Metazoa; phylum Arthropoda; class Arachnida; order Araneae; family Salticidae; genus Maratus; species Maratus speciosus. The sequence continues at coordinate 3,506,852 of OZ010789.1, forward strand.
CCCTTTGACAAATTTAGCCTTTTTTCGTAACCTTTCGATGAAATTTCCCTTTTTCCGCGATCATTTGAAGAAATTAGTTTTTTCTACGATTTTTAATGCAATTCGCGCTTTTTCCACGATCCTTTGACTAATTTTGTGTTTTTTTTTTCGCGATCCTTTGAAGAAATTTGCATTATTTCTGCGATCCTAGGGGTGATTCTGAGTAAAAAAAAAAAAAAATTCTGAAATTTACCTCAAATTTTCTGAAAAGTTACAGCAGAGGGGAAGATCCACGGAAATTTTCGGAAATGAATGCCTTAAATTTTTGGAAAATTTGTAACAGAATCACCCCTACAGAATCCTTTGAAGAAATTCGCAATTTTTTGAGATCTTTTGTCAAAATTTGTGTTTGTTTTCACGATCCTTTGTCGAAAATTTTAATGCAATTCACATGTTTTCCGCGATCCTCTGACAAAATTTGCGCTTTGTTCGAGATCTTTTATTGAAATTCGGGTTATTTCTCTAGTCTTTGACGAAATACGCGTTTTTTCCCACGACCTTTCGACGAAATTCGCGTTCCGTGATCTTTAAACGAAATTCGCGTTATTTCCGCGAACTTTAGACGAAATTCGCATTTTTAAAACGATCCTTTGGCGAAATTACCGATTTTTTAATGCGAACGATTGTTGAAATTGATATTTTTCGGCAACAATTTGTCGAAGTTCGCGATATTTTCCAGCACTTTTCATTCCTTGAAAATGAATACTTTTTTTTCCAGCACTTTTTCTATTTTTTCCAAAGCGTACGAACCATGTATAAGATCACTCCCGTGTCTATCTATCTGTCTGTTACACCCATGTTACTCCGAAACTATGGAAGATGGAAAGTTCAAATTGGCTGAAGTAATAAAGACTATTGACCTACATATTTATAGATTATTAACCATTCACAAATACATTTAGGAAAAATGTATAGGGGCTAATTAAGTTACTTGAAAACAAATTTTTTCTTTGTATATCGTGTGAAAGCTTTGGTAACGCAAAACTCAAAAACATATGTCTTTTAATTTTAGATATTATATTTTCAGAGGTATTGCCGAAAATATAATGCAAAAATATGTCCCCCCCCCCCCTCCCATCTATTTCCGAATCTAGTGAAACTAAAATTCTGTTAAAATTAGGGGTTAGTAGACATTATTTTAAACTTTGAAGGAAAACTTTAGCAATTACCCTAAGTCACATAGTTTTTGAGAAAATCGCATTTTTCCATTACACACAAATTTCGATTTGAGGGCCTTCAGCAATGGTACCTATGGCTGGAGGTACCTATTTTCGTTGAAGTATAAAATGATTATTGATAATGAATTTCGAAAAAAAAAAAAAAATTGTCGCTAATTAGTCGTGTTATTCTCAAATAGGATTTTTTTTTCCTGTTTCATTTTATGAATAAATATAAAATTTCCATTTTGAGGCCGGTATCGAAGGCTAGTAAAGAATCGAGCTTGACCCCCATTTCAAACTCTTTTTATAGAGCCGATATAAAAGGTATATGCAGTAAAAAATTGTTAATAACATTTTAAAATTGTTTCAAGATAAATCTTGTTTATATTCTTACATAAAAGTAAATATTAATCCTAAATATTCTTTTATGACGACGTTTTGTGATTGTTGTATAAAAAAAAACCTGATTTAATATATATATTTATATCTAACCACTGGCAGAAATCTACAAAAGCCACAATTTTTATCCTTTGTAAAACTATGACAGAAAGACACAAGTTCTATTTTCTAGTAATTCTGTAAAATGACTTTACCAGAAAGCGAGGATCGACAAAGGATATCCCACGGCTTCTTTATTTTACTATCACTGGCCGTGAAAAAGCTTCAGATTCAGATGAAATATTTCTTTCTGAATCCCATCAATAACAGTAGTATTCCTTTCAAACTGATTTCTAAAGTCTTGTAAAACACTTTATCCAAAAAAGATTGTAAAATACTGGTATAGAAAGTTCAGTTATTCATATGCATTCATTATAAAATTCAAAGATTTTTGCTTCTAAAGCTTCGTTCATATGAGTGTAGTCAATATTAATTTTTTATATTCCACCAGTTTTTAAATCTTTTTTTTTCTCCTGTACCATCCGGACACAAACAAAATGTAGCTGAATCTGTATCTTATGGTATTATTATTCGTTTTTCAAAAATCATGATGAAGATTTGTCTGGCTGTTTGATGCAAAGAACAAATAAAATTATGAAAAAATGTCATGGAATATCCGACAATGCTGTTTTTGTTGTTTGTGTCATTTACATTAGAAGAAAAAAAAAGTTAATGGTTGTGTGTGTGTGGGGGGGGGGGGGGGGGGGATAATTACGCTTTTTCTACAAAACTTCTTCTCTTTTTCTCTTCTCTTCTCAATATACTTTGGAAATTGTCTCCTTTCCAATCCACTTAAAAAGGTTGCAATTTATTTGGTGAGCAGAAAATAAATTTACATTTTCACCAAGTGCGAAATGGTAGCGTCTTTTTGATCTTTCAATGAAAAAAAAACTCTCACTTCTTCTCTTTCCTCTCTTTTTTCTACTTCTTCTCTTTTTTTACAAAAAAGAGAAAAGAATTTACTTTTGTCATTAGGAATAGGACATTTTCATTACAGCAATGTAATTTAAATATAGAACTCGCACACACACACAAAACAAGAAAACATAAAAAACATGTAAAAATTTATAATTATTGAATACACTAATTTCATAACAAAATTTTACTCAAATTTTCTCTTAAAAAACAGTTTTCTAAAATTTATGCTCATAAAAACGTACTACTTAAAAAATCCTTTATTAAAATACTGATTAAGGCAAAATACTGATTATTTTTGACAGATTTTTAAATTCCTTTTTGTCCGGAAATGCCTGAAATTTGGCAGGTGTTGTGATTATGAAATAATGTAATCAAAAGACGTTTTCCATTTTTTGATAAAGACAGGACATCTTTTTGAAAATACTGTTCGAGTTGGACCGAATTTCCAGGTGTGACAGGAAGAAAAAAAAACTTGTCATCACGTGATCAGAATCGTTTTAAACTCTGCACGCAATTTATTTATTTTAAAAAAGGAAAACGCTATTCGATTTCAAATCGCTTCAACTGCTTGTTTTCTACATTTACGTTTAAAAAAAGAATCGGAAAATGTCTCAGAAAATTTCGCATTGTTGACAAGGGAATTTGAGAACCCCCTTAAGAAATTTATGAAAGCATATACTTAAAAATAATAGAAAGTTCTGGGGGGGGGGGGGACTTTTCTACAAAGTTAAATATTAAACCTATAACAAAAATTGTCAATTTTAATCGCTTAGCAATTGTAAACAGTAAAATTACATATGAAAAGAAATTCCTAAACTATATCCATGATAGAATATACTAATAAAATTATGGTGTAAATTTTACGAAATATTAATAATCGTTGATAATTAAAATAAATGTTTATATTACTTGCTTTGCAAATAAGAAACTAATTAATGTGATGAAAAATAAATAATGCACTGTTTTGAAAAAAATCAAACAATCTGGCTAATTGTTATAGCACTTTTCTCTTTTTTTCTTTTCTTTTTTTATGTATCTTTTTTTTTTTTTTTTTTTTTTTTTTCATTGAAAGATCAAAATGTAAATTTATTTTCTGCTCACCAAATAAATTGCAACCTTTTTAAGTGGATTGGAAAGGAGACAATTTCCAAAGTATATCGAATTGACAAAAGGAGTGTAAGTTTTCTGGGCAATTATCTCCCCAAACACTGGTCATAAAACTGTCAGCGCAATTGAGCATCTAGTTTCATCAGGCAACTCCCTATCCTAGTGCGTACGCAGCCTTAAAGTTGTGGAAGTGCAACTCCCACCCTAAGGCTACGTATGAACGCTTGTCTTGCCATCCTTAACCAGTTTTCCAGAAAATCTTTCGTTCTGGACCCTTCTGCGGTTTATTCTGGGCAACAATGGGTTAGGAGACAAGGAGCTCAGCTGTACCTGACGGAAAGGTTCCTCTTTTGCAGGACATCAGTCCCTTTCCTTATAGAGTCATTAGAGATCAAAAACACTGCGTGACTACAAGAAAAGACGTCGACACTGATAACAGTTAGGCTGCGTACAGATGCGAGTTTTGCCTTTGTTCTCCAGTTTTCATGGAAAATCTTTTATTCTGAATGGTTCTGCGGTTTATTCACAAAAGAATGAGGGGAATCAACAATGGGTCAGGAGATAAGGAGCTGGACTCTACTTGAAGGGAAGGTTCCCCTTTTGCAGGACATCAGTCCCTTTCCTGCTAAAATCATTAAAAATCAAAAAGACCGCGTGGCCACAACAATCGATGGAACCTAAAAGCTCTATACTGTCTACCAGTCGGGAGCATCAGTAATCCATCCCGGAGTGAAGTGCGTAAATTCAACGCTGCAGTTACCTGCTAAGATGGAAACTCATCAAAAAGGAATGGTATTCGATCCCTTGCGATTCCATTTTTACAGGTTTTACTGTAAATTAATTTGATAGAATGTTGCATCATTAGTTTTATTATTAGTAAAACATAAAAATGCAAGTGCCCAGACTTTTCTCCTGACAATGGGGAAGGGGATTCACAGGCAACTGGTTGGTGACACTGTTGTAGCAATCCTCAACAACATCTAACATTTTTGTGGAAATCCATATTTAAACCCTATTATAACTAGAACTGGAGCAGAAGCTAATATATTACCTTTATGTGTATTTAATAACTTTAAATTATAGGAATGTTCTAATTTAAGTGAAACTAAAATTATCCTAGTATCTTATGGTAACTACAAACTAAAGCCGGAAAGTTTATTATGTTCAACAGATAAGTGTAAAAATGTTAAGTTACATTTTATTATTGATGATGTTGATTCTAGACCTATTTTAGGATTAGATAATACTTGTGAATTGTTGATCTAATACACAGAACTGATAATATTGACAAGATGAAATCGCAAATTTTCACCTTTATCCTATAGAGTTAAAAGAAAATGTGTTATGGACTCTCCTAGACGAGTTCTCCTAGCTATAATGAATGATACGTCAGCCGATATAGAAACATCACGGGTAAACAAACCCACTGATTGGGTAAATAGCTTAATTGTAGTAGAAAAACACAATGGAAAGTGACGTATTTGCTTAGATCCGAGAAATTCGAGCATCCTATAATCCCATCAAGTGAGCAAATCAACAGTCGATTGAAAGGAAAGGAGTATTTTCCATAGCCTAAAGAACATAGACCAATAGGCGACAGCACAGACAGTCAATCGAATTCACGGCTGAAATTCCAGAATTATTAAAACTTTATTCGCCTATTAAAACACAATGGGTCTGCCAAATTATATCTTGGTAGAAAACACCCGATTATAGCGGTTGACTCGTAGGTTTACCATTGTGTTTTCCCGCACCCAAAGGTATGAAAACAGGGAGGACTGGGCTCAGAAAAACACAATGGTAAACCTACGAGTCAACCGTTAAAATCAGATTTTCAGGTGTTTTCCACCAAGATATAACTTGGCAGACCGAATGCGTTTTAATAGGCGAATCGAGATTTAACTCATTCTGGAATTGCAGCCGTGAACTCGATGAGGTGATAGTCTTATATCCTTTAGGCTCGTTATGTTTTCAACCGCTACTTATTATAAAATTAATCTACTTACCCCAGTCAATATCCAGATTTTGGAAATACGCATTTACGTCGTAATCCTTTCTCGGCAGGCCAATCCTTAGGTTGTAACCTAAAACAAAACAAGTAATATAAAAATTTTGTTTTTAAAGTCAATTCCTACTTAGGTCATCCAAGAAAAATTTAATACAATCCCTTAAGCTAATATTAGTTTTTGTTGCATTCAAATATCTCAATGGGTTGATTTTCTAGAAGCAAGTAGGTTTACAATGGAACTCTATGGGAATTGGGCGAACTATTAGAGATATCGCCAAGTTGGCGACTCATTTTGGCTGCCCAATTGGGCGATCTATCACCAAGTGGGCGACAAACTAGGCGGTATTGGGCGACAGAACAGGGTCCCCCCTTATAGATGTGAAGATGCATTATATGCTTCAATAACCAATGGCCGCCATTTTGTTTACCATGCAAAACTAAAATGAATTAATTAAAATTAAATGAATGAATTAATATTTGAAAAAAGTGTATTAACATCCATTGTCATCCAGTACAAGTTTAAAAAATTTATTTCAACTTGATAGGATGAATAATAAGTGTTTTGTTAATGATTGAAAATTTGAACAAGATATATTAATATATAAATAAATAAATAAATAATTATAGGGAGAGTGAGAACTAATAGTAGGAATTGAATAAAATGAAAATTCAATTCCGGCGGTTGATAACTTGAGCTCTGCTAAATCAATTTTGATGGGAATCAGATAATTTTTCAGGGGAGATTTTAGAATAATGCATATTCACTGTAAAAATTTATGTAACGCTACTCCATCAAATTTGTGGCACACTTGCTGCCTCCATTACATTGAGTCATTTAATTCATTCTTCCGTCATTCATTCTTCCGTAAAGTACGGTAGTATTTTTTTTTTTTTTTTTTTTTTTTTTTTTTTTTTTTTTTTTTAATTGGAAGAAAGATAAAGCGACAGAGATGATCTGACAATTTCCTAACTGACAGTTCCTTTCCCAAATACAGTCACTGGTGAATTACTTGTTAGAGGGGGTACTTTCAGTTTCGAAACCGGTTCCGAAAGTGAAAGTACCTTTATTTTTAAAAAATCTGCAACCGAAATAGAAAAAGTAAAAAACAGCCATATTAGTTAAAATTTTTCAAATTTAAACGAGAAATTTGAAAACAACCAGCCCATTGGTTTAACATTACGTTTTCAAGTGAGTGAGGGGAAGACCCCTGAAGAAAAGAACCAAGAGGGTGGTTTAATCATTTTTAATTTTTAAAAGCACCAACAGAAAAGCATGGATTAATGACTGCAGAAAAATGATGATATTTTACACCAGGGATGGCGAACCTTTTTGAGTACGTGTGGCAAAAATTTCAACATTTTTATATACCAACATTCTATCTTGTATAAAATTATAATTAATTTTGATATACTTTTTACTTAAATATTTTTACACTTATACTAAATTTGAACCCTAACTTATTTATTATGTTGTATTTACTCGCTGCATCGAATTCCACATTAATAATTTATAAATGAGTTTTTCTTTTATTGTATACTTCCGAATCAGAACATTTTTAGTTCTTTAAAGTAGAAGAAGCTTCAATAGATACATAAATAATTCAATTTTCAAAATTAAAACCTAAATATAATAAAACCTAAAGTAAGTTAAAACCCTAAACCTAAATAAAATAAAATCTAATCTGAAGTAGAAGAGTGACGATTAGGTATATATTACTATGGAAACTATCTCTTAAAGTTCAATTTTCAAAAATGAAACCTTTGAAATTGGATAGAGAACCAAAATTATTTGGAAAACACTACATATATTGAATGGTTTGGCAAGAAAGTGATGCTACAGGCCGCTTTCGTTGAGATTTATAATACCTTAATTCATCCAAAAGCAACAGATTATTTTAAAGTAAATTATATACCTGTTACATAAAACTACTTTTCGTAAAAAACATAAAATGGATTGTTCTCCATAAACTAAATATAATCTATAAGTTTTTACGTGTGCCACAGAATTTTTCTTACATGCCAAGTTTGGCACGCCTGCCATAGGTGTTTTACACTGAAGTTCACGAAATAGATAAAAGGAAGCATGACAAAAAATGAAATAGTATACATACGCCGCAGAGCATGGTGGCTCCTCCACGTTGGCCGAGGAGACTGCGGAGGACTTGGGGGTGGGGGTGGGCGAGGACTGGGTTCGTCACCACCCGAGAAGGATGAAGAGCTGGCAGAGCTTGGCATCAGGGGCATTGCCGGATACCCTCTCCTCCTGGACAGAGGACCTGGTAAAAGATATTAATATGAGGAATGTAAAAACTTTTCAAAATAACAGACATTACATTACATTACAAGATAAAAACACTAAAAACAAATATAAAAGGACGTTTCGGATTCATTCTGAATCCCTCATCAATTAAATCCTAACGTAAAAGTCATACTAGGTTTTAAAGTTCAACAAGTAGAAACATCAAGTTGCCAAAAAATTATAGTTAAAACAAAACTGAATATTCTGTTGGTAGAGATGCAGCCTCGTTAATTTCTAAATCAGCAGTATAGGGGTATTTAAAACCTAGTATGACTTTTACGTTAGGAATTAGCTGATGAGGGATTCAGAATGAATCCGAAACGTCCTTTTATAGTGTTTTTAGTGTTTTTATCTTGTAATGTAATGTCTGTTATTTTGAAAAGTTTTTATAATTATGAATGAATTCAGATGTAGTCCTTTTGTTTATATCAATGAGAAATGTAATTAACCCGTAATTTCAAACTAACAGTAACCGCTTAATTTCTAACTAAAAAAATGCCAGAGGCTTAATATTCTGTGGTACCGGTACTAAAAACTGTATTGTTTCCCCCTACACCCCCCCCCCCCCCCTCTCTGTCACTTCAATCTGCATATTTATATTTCGGGCATTATTTGCAAAATTTAGAGCATTTTTTTTTTTTTTTTTAAACAAAAAAATCCATTCTTAAATATATATCTATCAGAATATACTTAGCTGTCAACTATTCCATTTTTTAGTTATCACTCCTTCCGAATAGTAATCTTTGCCTAATTATAGTGTTAATGAATTGCAGAATTCTGCGATTAAATAGGGTAAGGATTGTGATTCGGAAATAGTGTTAACACAAAAAAGGGATATTCGCCGCTATGTATTTTTTATGAAAAAATCCATGAGGTTTACAGAAATTAATATATACTAGAAAGATAGCCCATCAAAAATGACGGAAAATTAATTATAAAGATTTATACAACACATGATAACGTGTTTTTCTCTTTGTTGCTCGCTTGTTTCCCAGTGATAGATGAATGTGATCCCAGTGAATGAATACATTAAGAATGCAATTTAAGGATAAATCAAAATTTGACCACAAAACTTCAGAATGTTCAGAAATTCGGGTTTTTTTTTTTTTTTTTTTTTTTTTCCACAATTATTTAAATGCTGATCTTGCTCTTCAGTATCATCGACATAAATTTTTAACTACACTTCCTCTTTATACCTTGAAATATTTACATGAGGAAAAAAAACTGTTCTTTTAAATACAGTCCAACTGTCGAAAATGTTTGTCCTTGTGACTTATTCATTGTCATTGCAAATGACAGTATAACTGGATATTCCATTCATATCAATTAATTTCATTCAATACTCATTCATTTAAATTGCGCCAAATGTAAAGTTGGCGCCCACGCTTTCATTTTTTTCTTGGACATGAGGTAGTAAAACAATTTTTTTTTTCTAGCCTCAAAATTATTTTCTACTGTTTAGTGCATTTAAATGTATATATATATATATATATATATATATGTATGTATTTTCAACAGTCTTGTGAATGTTAACTAAAGCATACCTTTAAAAAAAGTACATTTATTTTATTTTATTTTTTAATTTAATTTTACTTATTTATTTATTTATTGTCATACAGCTCTTTTTTAGTCTCATTTTAAATTTATTTTAGTCTTAAATTTTTAGTCTTATAGTGCTTTACAGTAATTAAAAAAATTAATATCTAAACTTTTCGTCCTCCCCTCCCCTCCCCCTGCATATAGCACAAACTATGGTCAGATAGTGTAAAATAAAAAGGATTTTTGTACTTTTCCACTATAAGGGCATTGGAGTTCTTTTTAAAAACAGCTAGGCGAAATTTGGGCAGCAGAAAGTGAAATTTGTTGCCAAATGATACAAACAGCTATAAAAACGAACTTTATGAAAATTTTGTTTGTTTATATATGTATTTTAATTAAATGTACATTAATTTTTTTTTATGTACAAATTACTTGTTTCTGCATAAAATTATATAAATGGCTTCTTTATATTAAATAAATTGTATAAATATTGCAAAAAATGCGTGTGTATATGAAATAAAACAGTGAATAGGTTGCCAGAACATATTTTGCCAAATTTCCTTCTTCGCAAAGGCAATTTTCTCTATTTCGCAAAGGTAGCCCTATACTGCAAAAGTAACAAGAATTTAATTTCTGCATCTGGCTATGAAAAGCACATTCAAATCGGGTAGTTAGGAGCTCAGATAGTACAGCGCCGTCTAGTGGCGGTTATTTTGTTTGTAGCATCAGGATGAAGATGTAAAGACGTACATTTAAGTATATTACTCTTTAAATTCTGACTCATAGATTTTGAAAAAAAGCTTTGAAAAAAAGCACGGTGAGCTCAATTATAAAGATTAATGGGTTTCAATCAGGGCTGCGGAGTCGGTAGGAAAAATGACAGACTCCGACTCCTGGATTTCTGAAACAATCGACTCCGACTCCGGCATACACACAGGGTTTCTCAAAAAGATTGAAATGCGCTTTAATTTTTCACCTGTTGGAGGTATATAGATAATGCAAATTGAAAAAGTGTTCAAAATTAAATAGTAATTAAGATTAAGGATCGACCGAAATAGGACCAAAATAGAAACCGAATTTCGGTAATATTTCTATTTTCGACCGAAAATTTCGTGCAATTAGTTCTAAATACAGTAATAAAAACAATTATATTTATTACTTTTTATGGGGTGTCCATTACTGGAATAGAGGGTGCCCATTACTGGAATAGCCCTCTATTCCAGTTACTGTCCATTACTGGCACAAAGGGTTGTCCATTACTGGCATTTTAGGGGGTTTGATATATTTCTGCTAAATTTACAATTTAGTTTCATATTGGCAGTTAAATTTTGATTCATATTGGGAAATGAGACTATGGGAATGGTTAAATGTCATTGATAAATTAATGTAATATTGAAAACACTAGAATATAATACACATAACTATTACTTAAAAAACAATTTTTAGAGAAATTCCTTAAATATGTCCATTACTGGCACATCTACCCTAATTTATAGATAGATAACCCATATAATCCGACTGGCAGGATTTCCTGCCAAGCATTATAGACAGTTTAGCGCTTTAAAGAAAAAAAAAAAATTGTTCGGTTGGTACCAGTTTTTTGAAATAATAATTTCCCCCTTACTTGAAGAATGATATATTAGATGAAAGGAATATTTCTCTTAAAGTGCCGAGTAATTATCCTCATATTATAAAAATGTAGTTATCTACATTTGAGATTGTAATGCCTGTATTTATAATTTACAGTTTATATACAAATTTCAGACATTAATTCATACTTTAAAGACAGTTTTAATCACTGTAATATATACAGGTCTGTTTCCATAAAATACATTTAAAAAATATAGTTTAAACGCCGCATTAAAAATTCTTTTGGTTTTTTTAAATGTGACGTCTAATATAATTTTTTTAATGTTACATCAAATATATTTTATGGAAACAGACCTGTATATATTACAGGGACTAAAATTGTCTTTAAAGTATGAATTAATGTCTGAAATTGGTATATAAACTGTAAATTATAAATATAGGCATTACAAACTTCAAATGTAGATAACTACATTTTTATAATGTGAGGATAATTATTCGGCACTTTAAGAGTAATATTCCTTTCATCTAATACATTATTCTTCAAGTAAGGGGAAAATTATTATTTCAAAAAACTGGTGCCAACCGAACAATTTAATTTTTTTTTAAGCGCTAAACTGTCTATAATGCTTGGTAGGAAATCCTGCCAGTCGTATTATATGGGTTATATATCTATATATCTATAAATAGAGTAGATATGCCTGTAATGTACATGTCAATAAACTGAAAAATAACTAAATATTTATTAATGTATGGTAATTCCGGGATTTATGCCGCACATTTTTTTTGAATTTGTATATAAAGTCCCATGCTGGACATAAAATTTAAAAAATCATGCTGTGCTATTTAATGGTAAATATACAACGTGTGTAGTGCGATAAAAAAAATTCAAAACAGATTATTAATATTTTTTAATAATTTTTTTCTAAAACATTACACTGCGGCGCGTCACCCGTACATTCAGGCTGAGACGCCGCACTTGTGCGGTAGTTATGCCGCGCTTATAATAATAACAGAACGAAATTATAAATAAAAATATTAAAAAATATATTCATATCTGGGCTATAATTAACGTTGTAATAACTAAATGAGTACAATGAATAGATTCAAATTAATAATTGTTGACTACTATTAAAAGTATCGACTTATTATTTTTGCATTAAATTTTAATTGTTATTTCCACAACATAACATCAATGTATTAGAAAGGGAAAAGAAAAAAGTGAAATTGTGTTTACATAACTTATTTGTTAACACTTTCGGGACCGGTGGCTTTTACACACATTTTATTCGGTTGGTACCACTTTTTAAAAAGAAGTTACCTTTACTTGAATAATCATGAAAATACTCTAATTAAACAAAGAAAATATTACTTTTTTTTTTTTTACTGGTGCCATAAATAAATTTTGTAAGCTCTTTATGAAAGTGCTTATATGCACCTATGGTCCCGAATGGGTTAAGGGACCTGTTTTGTCGACTACAATCTACAGAAAAAATGTCGAAAAAGTACAGTCTTTATGTAACTACATTTAAACACATGATGCAACGAAGCCAATTTTTCATTATTATCATCTTGACATGCATTTTTCGTGCCCTTCTTACTTTTAATTTTCCCCTTTTTCTCCTTTGGTTTTAGTAAACTTAATAACATGCCTAACATGGTTAGTCTATGCGAAAAGAAAAGGAAAAGTTAATAACACTTAATCATCCCGTACAAAAGAAACTGCGGCAAGTATACCGGAACAGCAGTGCGGCATGTATCCCATTTTGCATGGTGCACTTGTCGGCCATCACAGTTACCTGTCATCGCTAAGGGGAATGGCGTAAACATACGCACAGTACTCTATACAAACTCTATACTTAGTTTTGACTTCGAAATCATGTTGCATTTAGTAATTAGTGTATGAAAAGTATTTAACATAACGTGTTTAAAATTTTGGACACTGAAATCATGCACTTACGTCAAATTAAGGATTGTACTTCTACAAGTAAACATCGAAATGGGATTCACGCTATACACTGGTTAAAATAATCTCATTGCGCACCTATACTGTGCGTCTGATGACCATCTATCGAAAATTACAAGAAATACAAGGGGTGCAGCATCTATCTCGTATGCGGCGATTCCCGGAGTTACCCTATAGAGTTAAAAAAAAATAAAACAATAATTCCGTTCATAAATTTAAAATTAAGCGTAATTGGTTTTATTTTTTGTTTCACTTCAAACTGTTCAGCAAAAAGTTTGGAGTCTGAGTCGGCATATTTTTAGCGACTCCGACTCCGACTCTTTTCACCGAAAAATCACTCCGACTCCGCAGCCCTGGTTTCAATGGTAATTTCGCTAAATTAGCCAGTTATCGCCAAGTTGGCTTCATATATGGCAACTTATATTTGTCGCCAAATTTGGCGATAATTTGACAAGTAGGTCAAAATTTGGCGCTATTGTAGTAACCCTCTATTAGTACTTTTCAACAATTACTCATTGTTGAAGCTGATGCCAATTTCTCCATAGGAAGCCTACCATGGCCACTATTAATGAGGTGGTCCAACCGGAATTGTGAGGGACACACAGAGACTTGGATTTTATATAAATAGATATGCTGAAGAAAGGAACAATGATTTTCAGTTTCCTATAAAAAGTGCATATCTTAAACTTTAATCGATTTCTTCCGCATTACAATCTTTTGTGGTGAGTCCCTAAAAGTCGGATTAAATTACAAATTTGACACAGTTATCGTGAAGATTCAATGCTTTTATAGAAAAAGGGGAAATGCTGCTCGATTGATTTCTATCAGAATAACAGTACATTGCAATTACATCTACATGTAATTGAAGGTGACTTTGTAAATGTGCAGAGCACAGCCTTAGCATAGGCAGCGTTCATGATACAAAATAAGTAGAAAAATCACTAATGTGATTTTTGTGTGAATAAATTTTTTGATTGTGAATAAAAAAGATATTAGAAATGATCTTACTGTCACAAAAGGAAATCGAACTGAAAGCAAATCCATTGCTCTGTCTATTAAGTGGCGCCGTATCAACACGTCGCCGCCATCAAAGCCAGACAAAAATTTGAGAATATCACTCGAATAGAGCACGAAGACACATCTGTTTTCCATTCATTTTCATCAAAATAGCATTAAAATTATTTGTAATAGAATATAATACGTAATTTTAAAGGAGGGAAGTTTTTTTCATAAATTAAATTTTGAATGTAACACAGATTGAGCTTGAGTCAGTCCAAGCCCAAAAAACTAATATAAAAATTGAGACCATTTTATCTCCATCTCGTATGTGTGCGACACATTGTGACATATAAGTGTTTTTATAAAATATAACGCAAAAGCTTGGAGATGGGAAGGAAAGGGAAGAGTAATTTAGGCTTTGGTTTATCGGAAGCGATATTGCACTGGGCTCCGGAGCCCTGTATTTATGAGCTCCGGCGAATTCCGACCAATAGTTACTAAAAACAGAGAAGTACCGGAGCTGGTCTCCGGCGAAAATTAAGCCCTGCCCGTAACTGCTATTTGCGCTACATTTCTTTCTATTTTTACAGTTCACTTGTAATTTTCAGTTTAACTATTTATACTAGTGAACTTTTTAAGATGAACTTACTTGGTTTACTAGATTGAAATTTCCACTCAATGAAACTACTTCAGTTCCAGATGAATATGCCATTTTAATCTCACATCCACTTCCGTGTTTAAATGTTTGTGAAATTGAATTTTTGTCATCTTTCATGAATTCACTTTTATTTAAATTGCTGATGAGGAACTTTTTAAACATATTCGAAACGTTTCATGTTACTTTTTAAAGAGTTTTCGTTCATCTGACGAAACCCTATTCTGCTCACTCCTCTGTCTGTCTGTCATAGAGCCTGTTCTCAGAAACTACATATGTTGGAGACGTGAAATTTTGCTGCATACTTATACGGTCCTCCCCACTTAATCGGGTCACTGATAATCGAATACCCCGCTTATTCAAATAGAATCCTCCGGAACCGAATTTATTCCCATTGGTTCTATGTTGTTTTACCCCGCTTAAACCAAATACCTTTTACGAACGATCCCGCTTAATCGAATAACAGCTGTGTGACCGATGTTTGAAAATAGGCACGGAAAGCGCGTTTCAGCTGAAATTTCCTTCCACCTTTTGGATCCTTTATGCTAAGAACAAATTTTCAGTTCTTCCTGCAATGATTTCAGTCGGCAGGTGTATATAATGGACAGGTCAAATGATTTCCCCACCTTGATCTCCCCACCACCACTTCTTGCTTGCGCCGTCACTTCGAGACTCGAGAAGGTAGTTGTGATATTTTGCACTCATTCGAAATATAACTCGATATTTACTCCTTTAAAATTCCACTTCAACAAATCACTTTAAACGATTTTTTTAAAGCAGTATAACTAATGTAAATTAGGAGTAGCAAAGTTTTGACCCAATTCAAGCGAGCTGTATTAAGTGTGATGTAAACCATATAAATATATGTACTGACATTAAATTAATGCATATTTACTTTATATTAGCACTTGTATTTATTTTAGTTTATGTTATTCTATTAACGATTTATTATGCTGTTAATTAAATATACCGTAGATGGTCATTTTGCCTTTTTATTACGCGTTAAATATTACAGTTAGGATTCCCCGTTTAATCAAATACCCCGCTTAATCGAATATTATTTCTGGAACCGTCAATATTCGTTTAAACGGGGACGACTGTAGCTGAAACACCTCACATCAAACGACAAATCATAAGATTTTGAAAATGTTTTATATTCACCCCTGTGGGCTCTAACTTGTATATTTTAAGCTTTTTCTAGGGTTTCGTTCATCTAACGAAACACTATTCGTCTCACTCCTCTATCTGTCTGCCTGTCCGTCTGTCACAGATCCCGTTTTCATAAACTATATATGTTGGAGACTTGAAATTTTGCATACTTATAGTTGAACACTTCACATCAAACGACAAATCATAAAATTTTGAAAAAGTCGTAATGAACGAACGAAAACCTCAAATACAAGATCTGAAAGACATTCATAATTCAACAAAAGCATGGATTTTTTTATCAAATTACAAAAAACAATCTTTTCCACGGATTAAAAACAGGTGTCATTTTAATGGCAGATAAGGACTTTCGACTTCTTTAAGGCGCGATTACTTTTTTTCTACGCATCCCAAAAATTCGAAATTAGTAACACAAGACGGGGAAAAAATCAGCTTTCAGAAATTCTAAAAATTACCTCGATCCTACCATAAAAACTGAAAATTCGTTAAAAATCGAGAAAAAAATCTTTTATTTTCCTTCATTTGTAAAGGCGACAGATGTCTGGTGGCATTGAATTTTCAATGGTAAATAAGAGAATATAAAACAGGTGCACCTTGAGGTCAGAAACGAACACAGAATTTTTACACAGGACCAAATTTTTTTTTAATATCGATTTTTGAGCTACGATTTTTACGCCGTCCGACATAAAATTTCATTGTCTTTCAAAATATATCTATTTTTTTTAATTTCGACAATCAGAAGCGAAGATAATTACTTTTTGGTAATCAATTCCAGAATTACATTTTTTGCATAGCAGGCCACCTGACACGGAAAGAAAAAGAGATACTTTTATACTGGGGTTTGATAATCGAAGTACAAAATTTTTTAACTAGTGATTTTACAAATCTGGTTCTTTCGCATCCGGATGCTATTTCGTACGCTGATTCATAAAATCTAAATAAAGAAAAATCTGACCACAACTTTCCGATTTATGAAAAATCGATTTTTAAACTTATAAACTTACTTTTTTTGCTTTTTCGCACAATTGACGGGAATTTGTATTAGGGAACCGATCGCTTTTACAGTATTGTTCAGAACGGCGAAACATTTTTAAAAATACAGCATAAAATTTATTTATTCAATATAAAAATTTCATAAGTGAAAATACCACTATTTTCGAATAGTAATTTTATCAAATATTTAAAATTCTTGCTTAAGACAATTTTTAAACTGTAGCGTTTTCTGCCGTTTTGCATGGGGTTTTTTGACGGCGTGATGAGATAAATATTATTTATTCAATATAAAAATTTTCATAAGTGTTGATACCACTATTTTAGAATAGTAATTTCCGCAAATATCTTAAATTGATGTTTAAGACTGCGACCCCCTCGACTAATGTATCTACGGATAAGTTGTAGAAAGCAGTTTCGTTCAGATACACTTTTGTTAAGAATAGAGTGCACAACCTGGTGGTGAAATATGGACCTAACAGACCGCGATTTTATTTAAATAATGGAATATAACAAGGCGATCTGTTTGAAACTTTAAAAAAGTTAACACATAATAAAAAATTTTGAAAAGAATAGCACGAGAAATTTCGTCGGGGGGGGGGGGGCAATTTTTTTTTAACCTTAGCGTTTTTTACCATTTTATGTGTGGTTTTTAAGGATTTAATAATTATAAATTATTTATCAATTAAAGAATAAAGTGTTTTGAAAGGATAAAGGAATATTAAACGAAACCCTCTGTGCGATCTGTGATCACACTTACCCACTTGTTTCTAACTGAGCCCCAAATTAAGTTGAAGACTTGAAATTTTGCATACTGCGATTGCATGACAAATCATAAAAATTTCAAAAACCCTTATATTTACCCCTCCGGTCTCCAACTTGTGTATTTTAAGCAATTTTTCTAACTCAGCCCCTAATTAAGTTGGAGGCTTAAAAATTTGCATACTTATAGCAGAACACTTGCGATCACACGAAAAATCATAAAAATTTCAAAAGGTCTTACCCTTCCGGTCTCTAACTCATGTATTTTAAGCAATTTTTCTATCTCAGCCCCTAATTAAGTTGGAGACTTGAAATTTTGCATACTTATAGGAGAAAACTTGTGATCCCACGAAAAATTTCAAAGAGTCTTAAATTATTTACTCTTCCAGGCTCTAACTTGTGTACTTTAAGCAATTTTTCTAACCTCCACCCTTTTCACCCGGAGGGCACTTTTCTAACTTTCTCGACACCTCTTTGACCGCTTTTTCATATTATGTATTTTATGATGTATGTTATGATATATGATGTGCCTTACATATTTTAATTCCACTTTTTATCGTCAGGGGGGGGGGGGCACCTATCTCGGGTGCTATGGCCCCGATCCCCTCGACTCGTATATCTATGGATAGGCTGTAAAAAAGATTTTGTCACTATTTAATATTTCAATTTTGTTCATTATAGTTCATTCGTTATCTTCAATCATGTTAGTTTACTTCTAAAACTTAAAAGGAAGGAAATATAAAATTTCGAAATCTAACGTAAAACACAGACTTGATCAGCTAACGCTCTTTCAAATGTAATTTTGCATATAAACAAAGCACATTCTAAAAAATAATGATTGCGTGTTAATTTACGTCATTTTCACTCTTTTTTCATTTAATCCGGACGACAGATTATTTACTTACTTAGTAAATGTAATCTGCGATCTGGATTGAGACCGAGATTAAAACCTTTTGATCAGGGTCGTACTGGCCCACCGGGCAACGAGGCAAATGCCCGGTGCGCCCATCGTCTTTTTTTTTTTCAAGCACGCTTAAAGTTGTGTATTCTGAAAGGCATAAAATTTTCAAAAATTTTCATTTGGAAAATTAAAAAGTAATGCTTTTTATTTTTTAAAGTATAGCATAAGCAAACTATGTGTGATCAAAGACAATTAGATAACCCAATTTCGAGATAACAGAAGTTATCGACAATCAGATATGCCATTATTACACATGGTATCCTGGACCAGACTTTGTTTCAAAGCTTGTACTAAAGATAAATTCTAAGAAAAATAATATTAAGTATTAACTTATTTAGATATACGCCTAAATAAGTTCTGCTCTAAGAATGCTTCTAATAAGTCTGCGTCTAATATGTTTGCATATTTTCTGCGTCTAAGTATTTAGCGACCCTGGTGTTGTCAGGTATTTTTGTATTTCTGTCCTTTGTGCAAGTATAAGCGACGAAACACTGTATAAGAAACATATTCTCATTTTAAATGGATTCATTGGCAGAGAATTTGATAGTCATGGCGCACTGGTCCAGATTTTATTCAGTACCCCGAAGAATAGTAACTTCCACATAAATTAATATTAGTATTAATAACGTATTTAGCATATTTTCTGTCAAATATTAAGCGCCCGGGGTTGCTGCCTGGTAGTTTGATATTTCTGCTTTTTGTAAAAGTACAAAAGACAAGAATAAAAAGGGAATGACAATTTAAGACAGCATATTTTTATTTCATTCGGTCCCATTGTCAGAGGCGGCTTTGGTAATCATGACGCCCTTGTTCTGATTTTTTAAAGCGTTTCTGTAAAAATAACTTTCAAAAAACTAATATCATGTTTTTGTAATCATGGCGCCCTTGGTCAGATATTTTTCAGTGCCTCTTTAAAAATGCCTTTCAAAAAGTTATTATCGTGTTTTTCTAATCATGCGCCCTTGGTCAGATATTTTTCAGCGCCTCTGTAAAAATGCCTTTCAAAAAGTTATCGTGTTTTTCTAATCATGCGCCCTTGGTCAGATATTTTTCAGCGCCTCTGTAAAAATGCCTTTCAAAAAGCTATTATCGTGTTTTTCTAATCATGCGCCCTTGATCAGATTTTTTTCAGCGCCTCTGTAAACCTGCTTTTCAGAAAACTATATCGTGTTTTTGTAATCATGGCGTCCTTGGTCAGATTTTTTCAGCGCCTCTGTTAAAATAAGGTAAAAAAATAACTTGTTAGGAAATATTAACAAGCTCATTTCCCAGTTCTCAATGCCTCTAATTATATTCAATAGTACATTAACCCTGGTAGTATAATTTACAGTTCGTTATTTATAAATCTTTATTTTTATTAAGATCATTTCATTTAAATAGTATAAGTATAAAGTATTCTGTATTTAAAAGTATTTTGAAATTAAACTCACCTTTTATCTTGCGTTCATTCTTTTAATCCTTTAGTTATTTAGTCAGCTTTACGTTTCTTTAGTTACAGTTCATTGATAACGCCGTATCTTTATTTTTACAACTTCAGATGTTTACGTTTTCCACGCGACATAGTAGAATTTACGAGAGCGTATGACGTGGTGTACTTTTCTCCCGACAGATGGCGGGAACGGATTTATGAATGAATTAGTTGACGTAGTTCGTCACCGGCAAATCACCATCTCGTAGATCATTCTGGAGAGTGGGCGTGCCGACACGTGCCGTTCCAGCTGCTGTATTTAAAGGGGTTATTTGGAAGGAAATGTGTCTTACTTGTTTTATCTACCAATGCTCTCGATACGAGAATTGCTTTAAGCGTTCTCGGGATGCTGTATTTGATCTTGTGGTAAACATTTAAAATCATGCGGCTTATTTTTATTTTCGTTCTGTTTTTAAAATCATCTTTTAAAGTTACGATATTTAAGCTTCTCTGTTCTTCATGGCTTCTGAGTTAAAGTATTTAAAATGGCTGTTTTGATTTAAAGTGATTCATTGTTTATTCATCAATATTTGGTTTATTTTTAAAGACTGTTTTTATCAAGATATTTTACTGTGAACTTTGGATCTTAATAAAAGAAGTTTAAGCCTGGAGCTTTATCTCATCTGTCAATTTACTTCATCCACTTTTTAACATTTCTTCATTCAACGTACTTCATAATTTTTTTTTTTCTCATTTGCATATTTTTAGAAATCCATCCTCCGATCTACTTTCACTGTTGAGCTCTGCTTTATCAACATAATTTTTAATCAGTGTTACAAGATGTTGGGGAATTGGTATTAGTGCTAATCCCTAACATAACTAATATCGTGTTTTTGTAATCATGGCGCCCTTGGTCAGATATTTTTCAGAGCCTCTGTAAAGATGCGTTTCAAAAAGCTATTATCGTGTTTTTGTAATCATGACGCCCTTGGTCAGATTTTTTTTCGGCAACTCTGTAAAAATAAATTTCAAAAAACTAAATCGTGTTTTTGAAATTATGGTGCCCTTGGTCAGATTTCTTCAGCGCCTCTGTAAAAATAACTTTAAAAAAACTAACATCTTGTTTTTGTAATCATGGCGCCCTTGGTCAGATATTTTTCAGCGCCTCTGTAAAAATGCCTTTCAAAAAGCTATTATCGTGCTTTTCTAATCATGCGCCCTTGGTCAGATTTTTTTCAGCGCCTCTGTAAAACTGCTTTTCAGAAAACTATATCGTGTTTTTGTAATCATGGCGCCCTTGGTCAGATATTTTTCAGCGCCTCTGTAAAAATGCCTTTCAAAAAGCTATTATCGTGTTTTTCTAATCATGCGCCCTTGGTCAGATTTTTTTCAGTGCCTCTGTAAAACTGCTTTTCAGAAAACTATATCGTGTTTTTGTAATCAAGGCGTCCTTGGTCAGATTTTTTCAGCGCCTCTGTAAAAATGCCTTTCAAAAAGCTATTATCGTGTTTTTCTAATCATGCGCCCTTGGTCAGATATTTTTCAGCGCCTCTGTAAAAATGCCTTTCAAAAAGCTATTATCGTGTTTTTGTAATCATGGCGCCCTTGGTCAGATATTTTTCAGCGCCTCCTTAAAGATGCGTTTCAAAAAGCTATTATCGTGTTTTTGTAATCATGGCGCCCTTGGTCAGATTTTTTTTTTTCAGCACTTCTGTAAAAATAAATTTCAAAAAACTAAATCGTGTTTTTGAAATTATGGTGGTGCCCTTGGTCAGATTTCTTCAGCGCCTCTGTAAAAATAACTTTCAAAAAACTAACATCGTGTTTTTGTAATCATGACGCCCTTGGTCAATTTTTTTTTTTCAGCACCTGTGCAAAAATCAATTTCTAAAAACTAATATCTTTTTTTAGTAGTCATGGCGCCCTTCGTCAAATTTTTTTTCAACGCCTCTGTATAAATAACTTTCAAAAAATTACTATCGTGCTTTTGTCATCACGCCATTCTTGGTCAGATTTTTTAAGCGCCTCTGTAAAAATAACTTCTAAAAAACTAATATCGTGTTTTTGTAATCATGGTGCCCTTGGTCACTTGGTCAGACTTTTCAAGTGCCTCTGTAAAAATAACTTTCAAAAAACTATTATCGTGTTTTTGTAATAGCAACCTCCCCCCCTCCCCCCACAGACACGCACACACATACTTACATACACGTTCACTCTTCACAGACACATAAATTGATACTCTTGTTCTACTAAAGTGGAGCATTCCATAGTTTCCTAATGATAACATAAGTGTTAGACCGTCAAGACTAATTCTTCACAAGATTTTGCAATGGAAACTTATGTAAATTTTGCTTTCGAAAGAAGAAAACGTTAATTTTTCATATATATTTAAAAATTCGATTATACTTTTAGCATCCGAAAATGCCAATATCTAAAAACGTTTTTTTAAAAACCGGATCTGCTTAACCGCTTTAAACTTCAAACACTACCTCGATTTATAAATTGAAAAATACACATGTAATGAAAATAAATAGACAAACCACTAAAACTGTAAAAGATGTTTTACAAAAGAATGGGTGAATATAAGTAAAGAGAAGTGCAGTTTGTGTTCAGTTTTCAATGCTGTTAGTCAATAACGTGGGATGGGATCTTGTTCCTATGAAGACAAATTACCATTTCTGCGGGGTTTCGAGTTAACTAGATAATGGGTTCTATAGACACCCAATGGTTTCTGTAGTAATACCAGATGTGACACTTTTTATTGATTATACTGTATTCTGAGATTTCTGGTGCTCAATATCTTTCTGCTGGAGGTATTTTCCCATGAAATACTAATTAACACACGACACAAGATTCTTCTTCTTCTTTTAATTTTTTTTTTCCACATTAAGCAATTAATGGGGTTGGTCACCCAGCTTCCGATTTCTCCTTACTAATGTAAAGTCTATGGACATTGGATAGATTCATATATTTGAAATATCTCCTCGGGAAATTAATATTTTTAACTTCTATTTTTTGTGTACACTTCCTAAAAGTTTCTTTTTTTTTCTTAGTTCTCAAGATATTTCTAAGGTATAGACTTAATTTCATAGGAAGTGTTAAAATCTTACGAGTGTGTCAAGTGTTAAAATTTTAAGAAGAATTCACAGAAAAAAAGTTGCTAAAAATGTGAATTTTCCGAGAAGATATTTTAAATATACGAATGCATCAAAAGTTTATAGACTTAGCATTACGGAGGAGAATTTGGAAGTTGAGTGACGAGCCCCCTCAAGTATTTCTATTTTCTTTGACTTTGTTTTTTATTTTGTAATACAATGCTTAAATATAATTTTGATACATATTACTTTTGAAAAATGTAAATATATTTGAAATTATTGCCTCTTTTCTGGTGCGTTTTTTGTGCGTGTGAGTTACGGCGAACATTGTAGTTTAAATTTAGCTTATCTGAAATTAAAATATACAGTAATTTTTAATTAAATATGACTTATTTTAGTGACTAGACGGGACAAAGAGTGGAAATTACGAAAAGCTTTTTTTTATTATTATTTTATTTATTTATTTATTTATTTTTTAATGCTGATTATTTGAAGAGGGTATTCAACTTTTACCGTAGAAAAATACTGATTTATAATGATAAAAAAAAAGTCCTTAATGCACTGCATAATTATATAAGAAAAAAAGCTGACAAAAGTAAAACAATTCATTATTATTAAAGTAATCGTGTCATAGTCAACAATTTAAAAATGCAATTTTGAGAAAATTTTTATTAGTTTAAATTTTATGTTATAATTATAATATAATGCTTATTGTTTTTTTTTTTTTTTTTTTTTTTTTTTTTTTTTTTTTTAACTTACATAGAATTGTCTATTCCAGATTTTGGCCACATAAAGAAGTTTTCCGTGGATAAAGCCGCTAAAGTAAAACTCGATTTTCTGAAATTTATAAGTTATGATTACGTGGTAAATCCTTAAAGCGGTTCTCAAAGAAATATTTTTTAACGTTAAATAATGCGAAAAATTCTGCTCATTTACAAACATAAAAATAGTGTTCGACAGAAACCGAATTTCGTTTACCTTCCTAGTTTCGACCGAAAACGAAAGCGAAACTGTTTTAAAAATAAATTCAAAGTAATTAACATAAACATACATACAGTGGAACCCGGTTAAGACGCGTTTCAAGGGAGTGGTCAAAAGTCGCGTATTAAGCGGGATCGCGTTTTAAACGTGATTTGTATAATGATACAGAAACTGGACTTATTTACATATCTAATCGTCTAAATGAGCTTTAGAGCTTTCATTTATATGTTAATGGTCAAACATTCTGTCTTTTACGCACATTTAGATTAAAATTTAATTGTATTCCACTTTAACTCATAGTTTGTTTTTATAGAACCGACTGGAATAATAATGGAAAATAAATATGGATTGCAACATGGTTTATTGAAGATTAATACTTTGCAACCAAAAAAAAAAAAAAAAAAAAAATTCTACTAGAATATATTTTTTTAAACAAAGAAAATACTAATATTAAATCTTTTCACTTTTTAAAATTATCAGTTTTAAAATCATATTTAGTACTTGTAATAATGAATACCATTATAATCCGCCCTTCTTTTTAATATAATAAACCTATTCTTATTAATTTTTGTGTAAAAAATATTGTTACCATAGCAAACAGTAAAGAAAACACAAAAGAATTATCCAACTGAAGTCGTATGAGTTTAATCTTTACGAGATTCATTTTTGATGCCTATAATGTGTATTATAAAATATAGTAGTGATATAACGTAGATTTAAAACCTCCCTAACAGCATGTATGATCATCTCTAACCATAATAATTTTTATGATGTATCTGCGTAGTCAGAATTCGTCTATATCCCTCTACTACGGTACAAACATACGCGAAGCGAGAGACAAAGAATGTTAGGAGGCGGGATCAAAGAAGAATTGCTGTTTTGCTAATTTAGCGGGTTTTTGTTTAATTGAAATATCTACACTATTTCCGTTTAGTAATTTTCGCCTTAATTAATTTGTTATTAAAGAAAGTGAATAATACTATTCGGAAAGTGTTTATCTGAATTAAAAAAAAATCCACTAAATTGGCAACACTCGAGAACAAGAAGGAATTCGCACCTTGATCAATGAGTTCGCGTCTTAAGCGTGATTTTATCCATCAAAGAACCGAAAATGTATCGCGTATTAAGCGGGATCGCGTAATAACCGTTCGCATATTAAACGTGATATTTTTTGCATTAGCCTTATGGACGATGTTTAAAGGATCGGAAAAAATCCGCGTATTAAGCGGGATCGCGTATTAACCGTGAGCGTCTTAACCGGGTTCGACTGTATATGCATGTTATCTGAATAATGTTTTGAGTAGAAACAGCAGTACATAATTATTAATAAAAAAATAATTTGATTGAAACAAAAATAATTCAATATAAGGTGCTATAAACATAAACAATTATTAAAAAATAATTTAATTTAAAAATAACGATTAGTAATACCTTCTAAATTTATCCCCTTGTATGTGAATACATACTATGTGCGGCTCAACAGATGGGAGTGCCGTTTGGGGGAGGCTAGGGAAGGGCAGTTATAGTAATATCGAATATTCGCCAGTACTTTCGCCGAAACTAAGATTTTGGGCTGAAAACAAAAATGAAACCGAATATTCGGCCAAACTGTATATAAAAGAAAAGACTTGTAGTAGAGGTCTGCACAGGCCGACATTTCCAGGCCCGGGCCCGGCCTGACTCAGAGAAAAAAAAATTCGGCCCGGCCCGTACAAAAAAAAATATTGGCCCGGCCCGGACCGGCCGGTAAAAAAGTTAAAGTTCGGCCCGAGCACGGCCCGGCCCGGCCCGTAGCAAAAAATTATTGGCCCAGCCCAGCCCGGTATAAAAGTTAAAATCTCGGCCCGAGCCCGCCACGGCTCGAGTGAATTTCTACAAAACATTGATTTTTACGTCGATTTGGTTAAAAATTTGTCTCGTACGAGGAGTTCAGGCCAAAAATATTTATCTTAACTTTTCTTTTCATGTTTATAATCTTCATTTTTATAGAAGTGCCGCAGGGTGCAATATTTATTTTTTTAATGAATCTCTATTTCTTGTATGTAAATGTTTCAGTTATCATTAATATTGTTAATCCATATTCCATGTATTGAAGCGTTAAATATCTGAAAAATGCTATACAGTAAAATCAGTAAAAGACTGAATTGCATAGAAAAGGAAAAAAAGTGTAAATGTATTACATATTATTTTCTTACGTAGTAGTATATTAATTTTGCATGGATCAACACGTTTTTCAGTTTAAAACGAGATTCCGTCATAGACAGGTTCTTTTTCACACGTTTTACTATATTTTAATTTAACTGTATTTTAATAAGCGTAGAAATCTACTACTCTTTAAAAAGAATGAACTTGAATGTTTAATTGTAGGATAATGGCGATTTAAAAATGTATGCATTTTTTGACAAAAAATTTATGCTAAGCCTAATTTTACTGACATTTGAACGGACCAGGCCACGCCGAGACAATGATTTTCATACGGGCTGGGTGAAAACTAGGAATGAAAATTTTGGGCCATGAAGATTAGGAATGAAACCAGTACACGGGTGTGTGCAGACAAAATAAGTTAGGGCCGGCCCGACCCGAAACTTCAGGGAAAAAGTAAGGCCCGGCCCTTAAAGAGTAGGCTAGGCCCGGCCCGATTGCCGTGAATGAAAATAGATGCGCGGCCCGATCTCGGCCCGCGGCCGGGCCGGGTGTTTATTAGTTTGGATTTTTGTGAAATCTTCAAAATTTGTCTAATGTATTTCTTTATTTTCTCTTTATAACTGTTGCGAAAAAATAAAAAATCCCTGCCGGCCCGGCCTACAGGCGGAGGTAGATTTTGAAGTCAGGTATACTAATTTCACAAACAAAAACTAAATCATGATTAGAGATAAACCCACTTTAACAATTTTGTCTGGCCGCTTTTGACAAGTTTTTATTTCATTTTTATATAATGGCTAGTTTTAGCAGAATCATGTTAGGGTGGTATTCAAAAAAATACTTTTCCATGCTCAATAACTCGAAATTTTCTGGCATAACTCCAGATTCATTTTTAATAAAAAAAATATGAAACTTGCTGACGCGATTTTTGAAGAGATTTATAAGCGACCTGTATTTTTATTTTTCGTTCAATTAATTAAAACTTGATATGTAAAAAATTATTTTCTTAGAAGAACAATATTTTTCGTTTCTAACACAATCGCTTCGGGAAATTCCGTTCAAAATGCCCACTTTGTCATCATTTTTTGAGATATATTCCGCCTCTATCAAAAAATCGATCATTACGATAGATTATATAGTTTCTGATTAAGCGAATGTACCAATTAAATTCGTTTGAGAGCAAAAATTAATTTAAAAATGAGTCAGAAAATAAGCAGTTTGGATTTGAGTGCATCCTTAATACAATGATTTTTCCAACACAATCTGCTTCGAGAAATTCGGTTCAAAATGCCCACTTTAACAGCGTTTTTTTAAAATATATTCTGCCTCTATCAAAAAATCAACCATTACGGTACATTATATAGTTTCTGAGTAAGAAAACGTACCAATTGGAAGCCTTTGAGAGCAAAAATGAATTGTAAAATGAGTCAGAAAATAAGCAGTTTGGATTTGAGTACACCCTTACTAAGATGATTTTTTCTTCAACCGCTATTTGCAAGACGGAATATAGAGACACTTAGAATGACACTTTCATTTTCAGAACTGGTTTTGAAAGTGAAAGTAACTTTGTTAAAAATATCTGTGACCAAAATCGAAAAAGTGAAAAAGGTGCGCTGTAGAAATGGACCTCGGCTATCCAATGCAAAAAAAAATTATTTAAAAATGTCGAAATGCAAACAAGATATTAGAAAAATCCCTCCCCATAGGATTAGCATTAGCTCGTGAGTGTCTTCGCCGGCAGGGACAGGACCCTCAAGTCATCAGTTCGGGTTTCAGTTGTTGATATAGAAGTTTTCTAGTGAATTTGGCACCAGTTTGTCTTTGATTTTCAATGTTTCTCTTATTTTAGCCCTCCTAATCTGTCCCATATCTCTTAATATTAGAATGCT
The DNA here is from genome assembly GCA_963932465.1 of Maratus speciosus. NCBI lineage: Eukaryota > Metazoa > Arthropoda > Arachnida > Araneae > Salticidae > Maratus > Maratus speciosus. Next base: position 3,534,962 of record OZ010789.1, read on the forward strand.
ATTGTTAAAACAAAATTGCACTGCAAATTATGTGTTTTCAAGATTTTAAGTGTCGCGCCTCAGGGAAGAGGATGTTTCAAAATTATTTTACCCCACTCATGTAACGTATTAAAATAAGGGTAATCTCATAACCTTTCTAAATCTGCCTTTCTTTTGTCAATCCACCGTTAATTTTAGACCTCTGGGCTTAAAATGTTCTAAAGGAATATACTTAGCGGCGGGTTTTTTTTTTCGTACTCTGGTACGGTATCTTCCACTCATAGGAAAATTATAAGACTAACATAAAATTGTGTCTAAAATCGAATAAAGAATATGGACATATGTTTCTTAATTTTAACTCCCTTCTTCGCCTCAAGAGGGCGCTTTAAAGTTTTGTTTCTTCAAACCTTTGGTATACTGTTTGTGCAAAAATTATAAAATTCCCAAAATAAAGTTTTTTCACTCTTCCCTATCTTTTCTTATCAATTTTATTTTTACTACCACCAGGGGACGCCGCCCAGTGAAACATTTTACTTTTAGCCTCAGGCTATTGGTATTTTTCATCTGTTTTTCATAATATTTTGTCTCATTTTTCTTCATTGTAGATACTATTCTCCAAGTTCTTGACACACACTGACAACTCGGGCACTCATTCTGGACCAGCTGTGGCCCATCGGGCCCCTCTCCATTTGTCTGGCTCTAATCACACGCTTCACTTGTTCTTTTACCATTTTTCTTTTTCTTCAAATTTTTTCTTATTCAATGGTTTGGTTTTTTTTACCATTCTCAATTTCCCTAATCCTCTCTTACATGAAGTTAACTTTCATCCTTGGTCTGCCCTACTGTCAATTTGGGGCCTAATGCCCCTTCGGGGGAGGGGAGGGGGTGCGTTTTTTCTACCTTTTCCAGACCCATCATCTAATACCACGTTGGTAAGGATTGGAGGATTAAAATTATCCAAAATACCAAAAATGAAGTCCATTGAAGTTTTATTTTAGTTATAGAATTCCCTATTAGCGGATATATTTGCCTGTTTACCTTTCTATTTTTCGATAACGCTCCTTTGTCTTCGATAAACGGAGAAATTCAACATCATTAGACACACTTTAGACATTTAGGGAACTTTAACTTGTATCAAACCTTCTGCCTTTATCGAAAAGAAGAAAATGCTAATCGATTCTAGCTAATGCGCCTAAAATAAAAAATGAGCTAGTTAATGTGTCAGAAACTAGCTACTTTGGATTTCGATACAGACTTGAAGAATCATGTTGGAATCGCTAGGCACTGGAAAACAATATCCGTGTTAGGCAGGTTCCCTCTCAGCAGTTATGTATGTTTGGTTATCCTTCCGTTTTTCGATAAAGCTGTCTTGTTTTTGATAAACGGAGAAATTCCACAGCACTTGATACACTTTAGACGTTTAGGGAACTTTAATTTGTATCAAACCTTTTGCCTTTATCGAAAAGAGGGAAATGCTAATCGATTCTAGCTAATGCGTCTAAAATAAAAAATGAGTTTTTAAATGAGTCATAAAATAGCTACTTTGGATTTCGATACAGACTTACAGAGTCATGTTGGAATCGCTAGGTACTGAAAAACAGTTTCCGTGTTAGACAGGTTCCCTCTTGGCAGGTATCTTTACTATCCTTACGTTTTTCGAAAGAAACTTTTGTTTTCGATCAATGGGGAAATTCCACATTATTTGACATTTAGGGGAACTTTAAACTGTATCAAACCTTTTGGAGTTATCTAAAAAGTATAGAAAGGTTATTTGATTCATCAAATGCGCCATAGTTACGCGATTTGGACATTGCAGTTTCATAAAGAAGAAAGGGGAATTTATTCCAATGCAAAGAAAATCATTTTAAAATACTGAAATTTAAATGAGATATCTTTATAAATTTCTTCCATAAGATTAGCATTAGCGAGCAGGTCTTTTCGCTTGACTGAAGTAACCCCTTAAGCCTAAATCGGGAGCAAATAATTGCAATAGCAGAATTATCGATCAAGCCCTATCACTACTATGAAATTTTCGGCCAGAATAATAGCTAAGTTTTCCAACAATTGTTTTTAACTTCTCTCGTTATAATCGATTGTAAAACATCTCGATTGTATATTCTAGGAATTAATCGATGGCTGTATCGATTGTGATTTTTTACGATGACGATTTTTCTCGATTGTCGAATTTTCGAGAATTGCCCATCACTATTGCTACCTACGAACTAAAGTGAATAATAACGAAACCTGTAGTAATAATGTTAAAGAATATTTTCTTTCATGCAATTTCAGACTATATATATATATATATATATTTAAACTGTTTAAATAGCGGGATTCAAACCAAATGCTTCTCTGTGATATTTTTTTAATGTTGAAAAAATAAAGAAATAAAACAATTTTTTAAAATAATTCACGTAAAATAGACGTCATTCTTGCCCTAAACCAAAATTAATTTTCTGAAATTTTTTACACCATAAATAGTATTTTTATCCTAGAGATTGTATTATATAAAATGTTATTCAATTGTATAAAATAATGTTTTGCACTTTTGAGTTTTGACCCAACGAAATTGTTTTTGTTTGTTTTATTTTAATATTTTATTTTCCATTTGGAGATAATTGTATGGAGATTGTTATTCGGATATTCGGGGTAAAGTTTCAATTAACTCATTAGATAAGGTGAGCAGATTTCGAAAATAGAGATAGCTTTTTTAGAAAAGTGTGGTGGAAAAAAAATACCTCTAAGTTGGCAACACTGGTCTAACATCAGAAGTGCAATGTTTTGCGGGGAACTATTTTTGTGTAAATTACATTTCTATAGTATAAAATACTAATTTGGTTGTCATAATTATTTAGGAATAAAGTTTTCGCTATAACAAAATAGTCGTATATATTTTTAAAGTATTTTTTTATACATAATTTGTATAGTATGTATGTGTGTGTGTGTGTGTTCCATTAAAAATTGGTCGCTCCAAGAGGTGGTCTCTTAAGGGAGGTCATGTTTAAATCTAGATTTTAATTGTTGAAAAAAGGTAACAATGTTACTAAAATTTATTTTTCACATTAGGAAAAAAATATGCAATTAACTTATGTTTTGATACTTAAACTTTTATAAGTTAATTACTGCAGAGTGTAAAAAATGAATACGTTTACGTTTGCTTTGATTCTACGGTTTTATCTTTTATAACTTTTATTTCGAAATCCTTTCAAAGTTCAGTAAATAAATGCATTTTTTTTTTTTTTTGATGCCAACAAATAATGACGATTTCATTCATTTATCTATTTCCTTGAGAGTTTCCTGACAGAATTTGGCAGGGAAGTGGAAGGGCCGTCATCCTTAATTTGTCACCAGAGTTAAATTCATTGTCTAAAAACGCACACAGGAGTTTAAACACTTAAAAGTTACCGGAATAAAAAAAATCTAAACTTAGTTTAGAAGTTTGACGACTAATGCGCTCTCCGGAATTATTTTTCTAATAAAACCTTCTTCAGGCGACCAGGAAAAAAAGGAATTTGTTTCGTTTTCTTCAAAGAAATGGGTCGCTCATGGAGGGAGTTCAACTGGGATGGTCTCTGACAGGGAGGTAAAATTAGTATTGAGCCTATGGGAATAAATTTTGTTCTATGCAAAAATGATCGTTCGGGGAGGTGGTCGCACAGGGAGGTTTCACTGTAAGTGTGTATAAGGTGTGTCCCACCGAAATAAAGCCACCGTGATTGTGTGCTGTAATTGGACACGAAAAAAACCAATAAGAACGAAATAAATATATTAAGAAAATATATATACAAATACATATTTACAAGGAGTAACTCACTCCCTGCCTTACTTGGGCAGGAAAAAATGTATTTGTAAAAAAAGGAGGGGGGGGGGGAGTGTCCCGCCGAAATAAAGCCACTACTGTTAATAGACAATATATCCACCATGGTTATATATGACGTGGAATATACAATGTGGCATACCATTTACCAATCCTTGGAAGAAAATAGCATCAAT